>CM074182.1:39092615-39692615 GCA_037179385.1 Holothuria scabra | reverse complement strand
AGTTAGTTTGTTAAAGTTTTACTGCCCAGTTTCCCACCAATTGGCACAAGTCGAGCCGGCCACGACTGTTTTTGGAGTGTACTGGCACTTCGTAGAGGGACTGAATGGAGGAAGAAAAAAATCTTGTCTCCAGAAAAGAAGTGATTTAATGTTTGCTTATCAAGCGAAATAGAGTTTTTGCCATTAATTTGTTTTTCAAGCTTACTTCATGGACCCCCGTCTTTATCTAATCTTTTGGTTCGGTTAATTGTTATTTTTCGGAACAACAAATGATCAAATGCATAGACATCAAGGTCGATATGTACAATTATTTTGCTTCATTCCCAACATGGACTTACAGCATATTATTTCAATTATGCTCAAACAGTTCAGCGCTTCAAACTAGATAAAAATACGCATAAAAAGAATACAAACAAGCAAACAAACTTTTAGTCTGGGTAGTTACCGAAATTGAAATAACAATGGTTTATTAATAAACTACAGGATAACAGCTATTGAAGTAACCTATATAAGCTGAATCAGTCCCCAATACTGGCATAGGAAAAGACGAGCAACAGATCTTTCTCGCTGTTTCCCAGTAGCGTAGCCAGCGGGGGGGGGGGGCAAGGGGGGCAGGGTCCCCCCCCCACAGAAATTTTGGGGACGCGATGGGCGATGTTGAAAAAATGGAGAGCCCCCCCCAAAAAAATAAATAAAAAAAAAGATAAACGGCGAGAGGAGGGAGGGAATCGGGGGCATTTTTTACAGTTTTTCGAGGGGGGAGGGGCTCTAAGTCGTTACGATAAAGTATGCAGTCCCCGACGGCGAATAGTCTCCAAGATGGTTTACCTGTTTTTTGCTCTCAAGGGACAATTTCCCTAATAAGAACCCCAAATTTTCGGCGCGCTACACGCGCTGTAGATTCACTCCAGTTTTTTTCAATACTTCCATTCCACATATCTAGGGATTGTAAGTCCTGCCAATTTACCAAGTAACGGGTAGGCACAGTACACAGGTTTTGTAGAGGTCGTAAATTTCATCCCATATCACAAAGCCTAGTTGCTGTTCTCTTGTGTGTGTCTGCGATAGGTCAGTTGGTGAGCGACTCACGGAGCATAGTTTGGCTATTTTATCGGGTATTAAAGGTGGTTTCGACACAATGTATGTTTTCCCCGATACGGTCTACCACCCCTACAGTTTCTATTTTTTTCTTTTTTGTTTTTAATGATTACATAGGCTATGCTATTTTTGTAAGCCTACCAAAAATTTTCGCGCGCTTTGCAATTTCACGATTCAGACCCAAAAGAACACTACCAGTGCGCAACTCGGCTTTTAAAATATTAAGTAATATGGTGCAAAATGTACTCCAGGCTGCAATGACGTGGGATAATTAGGCTCCTTCCTATCCCCTTCTCACCACCCCTTCGACATAGGGGCTGTCGGCTGTTCTGGTCGCTGGCATGGCCCGCCCCTCTGTCGGGAATAATCTGTC
Source organism: Holothuria scabra (assembly GCA_037179385.1). NCBI lineage: Eukaryota > Metazoa > Echinodermata > Holothuroidea > Aspidochirotida > Holothuriidae > Holothuria > Holothuria scabra. Next base: position 39,691,144 of record CM074182.1, on the reverse strand, counting down.
GCCTTCCCATAGTCGGTTTAGTTATTTTGGCTTTCAAAAGAGTTATTTCTGCGATAGAACCCAAAATGTTCGGTACGTTTTGCACACTCTTCCTCAGTTCCGTTACCTAGAGCTAATAAAGTTTAAACCCTTCCCATCTTTTCAAGTAAATTAATAAGTAGAATAAATGGATTAATGTACATGTCGGAAATTTCATCTCATTTCGCTAAACTTAGTTAATAATTTGTTGTGTCAGTCGTGTGGTACGGACTCGAAGAAGGAAGTACAATATAAGTTGTGCCCGATAGGGCCCAAATACCGGGACAATTGACCTATATAAGCTTTAAATAAGTACAAATTCTTTTTATAGTGCGCACTTACTCCCGCCCAGACCTTAACACAATTCCCTAGGGCCCCATTGACTCGTACATTAACCCTCTTACAGCCACACGTTTACTCTCGAGGGAATAAGGAAAACATTGATACAAGAATAAAAATGTCAAAAATTCTAGCTTAGGTGTTCACCAGATCGCTCAATTTTGATGTAAAATTGCAAAATCTCCTTGGGGAAGGAGGGGGAGAACCATGCCCGCTTCCCGTTCCTTCGCTCGGCTCCTCACATGGGCGCTTCGCTCCCTCAAGAAAATGCCGCACCCCAGTTGCGGCGATGAAAAATAAAAGAGTGGGGGCTAAAGGTATGTTCAGACCCTTAATATTTGTCAAGTGCTCCAATTAAGAAGCGGGGGGAATTTCGAAGTCTGGCTGAACATATTCTTGCTTAGAACACTCGGGAAGTACCGTTTTCGGCCATCTGAGGGGTTTGTAAAGCCAAAAATTTCCTGGTACGCTCCGTGCCAATCGATGGTAGAGCCCCGCTTAGAAACATGTATTAACATGTTTCATAGACTGTTATTTTTTTTTTTTTTTGCATTAAATGAGAAATTTCAGAAATGAGATCCATATTTCCAGGCTGGTAACATGCAGCATAAAACACTCGGGAAGTGCCGTTTCCTGCCGTCTGAGGTGTTTCTAAAACCAAAAATTTTCTTGTACGCTCCGCGCCAACCGATGGTGGCGCTCCGCTTAGATAGTCCTGTCGGTCAAGATTGAAGACGATGAGTCCACTTTGCCCCTCTACAAGAAAATCCTGGCTACGCCCCTGCTGTTTCCGTATAAATTCTGTAATTACTATACTTTCAATGCTAGGGCAAATCTTGAAGAAATGATCGACAGATAAATCACGAAGGTTTTTATACTCTTCCGAATGAACTAGACCTAATTGTTGGAGCATCCTCTTCGTACAAATTTCGTTCTACGTAAGTAAAAATATGATAATGACTGAGTTGTTAATTTAACGGCGCTTTGTTCGGTGTACTCTGCCATTCAAACTCCTGATAACAGTTTCATGGTTCTGTTCCCATTTTGTTAATTCCTGCACCAAGCTTGCCTGCTTAGCAGACTGTAGGGCATATTCCTTGTTCAGTCATTTCTCCACCAAGATGATTTGTGAAGCTTTTAAGGGGTAGTGAACAAACCGAGTCCGCTCCGCGGGGTAGCACCAAGCCCGTCACAATTCAGTCCCTGGTCCGATTCGATTTTGTTTGCAAAGCGCCAGTTCAACTTCCAGAATTCACAAAGCATCATCGTTCCATAGAAGAATAGTGTTCCCTTCCATCGCGCGACTTCCCACATATAGGGAGAATCCCTACCAAAAATATCCGTGCGCTTCGCTCGCATGTTTATGACACTTTTAGTAGCCTACATGAAGTAGGTCTAAGACACAATATCCTGTGGTTGGTTCCCACACTCTTATCATGGTTAAAAGTTTAAGTTTAAAACTCCAACAAAACCAAACAAACTCGTGCGATTTAAGTTACATCTATAAATCTATATCAGAATTCCTGGCAATATCGGCACTGACCGCATATACAAAGCGATGCAGATAGGCATTACTGTGTGTCCTCTGGCTGACATTAGAGTTGATTCCACAGAGGAGGACAATTAGGATTACAGTTATCATCTTATGAGTCACACATCTGAGTTAAGGCTGCTCGAACTTTCTGTAATACAAATGCGATTTGACTCTGTAAATTTGTATCATTACCAATAATATACTTCCCTTCAGTTAATTCCAGATTCGTGTATCCATGAACACTAACTGGAAAACACCTCTGGTTGCCTTACAAATAGCCCCCGGATCATTAAATGGGAAAACTTGAAGGTACAACGGATCATTTCTTCTCGTCTCTTGAGGCATTTTCAAACCAATATTTTGTGCTCAAAATTTCTTACATTGCGAGAGCTTCCGGGGAAGTAGACACACAAAGGGCGTCCCACTCCTTGAATCCGTCAGGGGCCCTAGCGCAGGCTTATGCGCCCCACGCGTCCCGCGCGGTAAAACTCGCGTTTCGCGCTCGTGGCGCACCTTGTGTGCACATCGATCGGTCACCTTACAGTAATTGCTGCATCGGATACAGTGAAAACCTAAGCCCATACGAATATTCCTGTTAGAGCTACGAGTTGCAACGACTGTTGTCATGTCTCTTTTATTAGGGGGCTATTTTGAAATACCGACATACTACTAATGACGAATAAAAAAATCATTCTACAACTTTATTGTGGATATTATCTTTCAGAAAAATGGAACCAACATTATTTGGAAAGATGAAGAATGAACTGGTGAGCCCTCTTTTCTGGCGGGCAGGAGCAGCAGAATTTGTAGGTACCTGTCTCTTTATTTTTGCGCATCATGGGGCTACGAGCATTTTCCCAGGTCGTGAAATTAACGAGTTACGAAACGCATTTGCAGCTGGCTTTGCAATAGCAACCTTTGTGCTATGTACTTCACATATCAGTGGTGGTCACTTCAATCCCGCAGTTTCCCTTTCATTTCTAGGTGAGTCATGATAGAGTGAGTATACAAAACAATGAAGCATTTAATTATCTGTTCAACAATTTATTCCTTAAGTGTTTTTAGGCCGAATATTCCAAGGTTACAAGCAGGGGGATTGGTCAGGGGTGGAAATATGTATATGAGAAGTGAGGGAATGGATATTTTGGAAAAAGTGCACATTTTGGAAAAGTGAAATAAAATAGAGAGAAACTGTGCAAGAAAGCTATTCAACGTTTCTCCCATGATTTTCACATATGGGTGTGGGTAGTCTTCTCTATTGAAAGCAATAGCGCGTAATGTTTCTTTGCAAAAGAAAAACACAGAAATCACCTCAGTCTATCAGTCGGTCCTTTTTCCTTTATAACTATGTGATACTACCTCTAGAGGGCGATTTATTTTTTGACATCCCGAGAAAGTCTTGTGTAACCCGCTAAAATTGTTAAAGCTATCTATAAAAATATACCCGGAGAAAATGGTTTTAGCCTTGCAGAAAATATGCAGTCCAAAGTCCCAAGCAGCTACATAAAAAGAGTCAATGGGCGTCGGTGGCCCTCAGAGACTTTTTCTTACATATAAATTCTTCACTTTTCATTTTCCTTGGCATGCCTCCCTCTGTAACAGACACCTCAGTTGCTTGAAGGTTGTGTTCAGTGGCGGTGTAAAGAGAGGTGAAGTTAGTACAGCAATCTTATGGCAAGCTTTTAATGAGACAAAAGGGTAAAGAATAAACGTGAGCTTTGATGTTAACAGCAGTTCGTTGAAAATCAATTTTTTCGCATTTTTATCCCTATCCCATGATTATTTACGACACCATTATTTCTCACCAAATTCAGACTCAAACTAAGATTTCATGGAAAATAGTTAAAGATGGACAGCGTGTTTTGCTCGAAAATAAGAGATGTAGCCCAATTACTTTATGCTCTCCCGTCTCGACCTAGACCAATAGCTCAGTGGAACAGGTGGTAAATTGGAATTTCTCAGACATATTTTGTGTTCAGTATCACCTATCACAGTGCTTTAGGATCGAAAAAATGAACTTGTGGGAATGCCATCCGTCAGGTTGTTAAAGTGACCTTTAAAATTCTATCCATGTATTAAAAATAACGCATTTCTGAGCATGTGTGTGTGTATGTGTGTGTTACTGTGTGTGTGGGAGGTAAGTGATGTCACATGTCTACAAATCCTTAGATACCTAAGCCTTCGATATAGTGTTCAGCTAAGCTTGTTCACCGATGACCGGCCCTAACAGTCCAATTTATGACAAAAGTCTCTACTACTTTCTCTTGAAATAATTACCCGTTTTTGTGCGAAACATTCTAGTGTCAATGTGTTTACACGTTTCTTTACGAGACATGTGTTGTCTGTATTAAAATACCCATTTTTTCAGAACTTGCATATACTGGCAAATTGTTTGTATACCTTGCGTTCACAGGTTTTGGTTTCATCACGCCCCTTCGTGCCATTGTGTACATTATAGCCCAACTAGGCGGAGCAACATTCGGGGCGTTCCTTATCTGGGCTGCCACGCCTTTTGAATATAACCCCACCGTGGCATCAACTGTGTTAGATGCAAACGTAACACCACTTCAAGGTCTGCTTATGGAAACAGTTTTAACTTATCAGTTGGTGTTTATGATATTTGCTGTAGTGGATGAGAACCGAACAGACATCGTTGGCTCGAAACCTCTAGCCATTGGCTTGTCGGTCATTATCGGAATCCTCTGCGGGGTAAGTTGCCAAGTCATCTTGTTATGCTTCAAATCTGAAACAGGACAACTCTTTCTCAATTTTCCTAAATATTCCAACTTTAAACCACAGATTGAATATACTACTTTTTCAGAATATTGAGCACAGAAGTACTTTTCCAAGGTTAAAGCCGTTCTTTCTTTTCTCTTTGGTTCTGTAAGACAATCAATAATTTGGACGGACAAGATTTCAAAAACTTGTTCAGAAAAAAGTTAGTTAGCTAGTTAGATAAGATTTAACGACACACCAACACGAATGTGTTTAAACTGTCAGTCAACTCAATGAAAAGTTCAAAGTTTAAAGTTATTTTCCAGTACGGTTCAAGTTCAAATATGGTTTCCCTTAGTCGTCTCTAACGACATTCGGAAATACCGTGGTAAATCCTACAACCCCCGACCCACAATACTTATCTATTTTCTTTTTAATTTAAAAGTATAGTGATTTACAATATGTAATTGGTATCACTTAAAACCGTGTTTCATTAAGGAACAATTATGCAGTATATTCGATTGACCCGAAGTAATTGTGTGCATCATTGCACTTCCATCCCGGAGACTTGGAAATGCCCAAGAGGCAAATTTTCGAGACCTGCAAAGGATATCTTCCAGAAGTTCACAAACTGAAACTGAATTTGTCAATTTCCTGCAAGTGATTGTTGTCAAAGTATTTAAGTAAACTTTTCAGCGTGACTGGCATTATACCAAATGATTTTTTCCGGTATTGGTGTGACTCGACGAATACTGCCTGGTTTTGCTTCAACTTTTATGATGAAGGTGCAAGTGTAGGTTGCTCAAAGAATAAACCGTGAGTGACTCCACTCTTTCTCTCCCCTAAGTTGCAACTATATAGCGTGCTCTCACTGACGTCACAATCCCCACCCTTTTGCTGGCAAAAATTGGTGTAGTATTCTAGCTTTAACTCGTCAGCGGTGACTGTTGCACTGAAACACTGTTGGATTTTTCCTAGCAATGGGCGTGGCTTACCAACCTTGACGTCACGTGAAAGCTCCGTATAACCTAATTTCTATAGTTTCCAATGAAGCTGAGAAGTGACCAAAGTTGCCACACAATCACGTACATGGCTATAACTGTCCCTACTAATGCCTAAACCGCAGTTGTTTCTTCGCCTCTGTATTTGTAAGAAAAACGAGAAATCACAAATAATAGACATACTAAGTAGCCTACATGTTTCAATGGCAACTCAGTATCAGTATTAGGCGTGCACTATTTCACCAGCATATTCAGCTATGCCTCTTCGGTAAGTTCAAATTTTGTTAATGGTACAAAGTGCCCCATTAAGCGTACTAAGGAACGATGCCTATAGAAACTTGCTTCAGGCTGGAGTCACTACACGCAGGCTACATGAAACTTTGACCTGACTGTGACTTTCAAAATTCGATGGAATGAAATAAAAAGGGTGCATTTACACTTGATCCGGATCTAATCGCCTGCGCGGGGTCTGATCCACTGCTCGAGATCAAATTTGTAGTGTAAATGCAGATCAGATCCGGATCTGGTCCCCCGATTTTGATCCTACTAAGGGGGAGGGATCAGACCCCGCGCAGGCGATCAAATCTGTAGTGTAAATGCTCGCCGGATCAACGGTGAGGTAAGGTACGGTGTGCATGGAACATGTACGGGGTCTATTTTTGTTTACACTTTGGTGCGCACGCGAATGTGCCTGTATTTCTTTATTCATTTGGAGCGACTTCCGCTTATAGCACAGAGGAGGATCAGAGTACGAGACAAGTGTAAATGCACCAGGATCAAGCCATACACGTAATTCGATACGCTGATAACATCGGGCGATCAGATCCGGATCAAGTGTAAAAGCACCCAAACTGCCATGTGAAGTATCCAGTTTAAAGGGCCAAACCTCTCACCCCAAACTACCGTACCAAAATTCTCAATTGGCCCAGCTCTTTGACTGACAGCTAATTCAAACAATGCAGAGTACCAAAGCTTATATTACACAGCGTGAACTGTACAGAGAGTGTTTTGATTATATAAATTGAGTTTTGCTTTACTCACCTTGAAGCAATAAACTGAGATTGTATCTGGAAGAGCATGAATTTCAGACAATTGTGGGAGGGGCTAAGGAAGAAGGTTAGGAGAATCGGTACTGTTTGGGGTGAAAGAACTGGGGCCTGTTCCACAAAGAGTTCCGCACGATCTTAAGTTTGATTTACTGTTGGCTTAAGTATGGTGAATCAAACTTAAGATTGTGCGTAACTCTTTGTGGAACGGTCCCCTGGACCTTTATATCTAAACTTATACGGGTGTTCTTTGGTCGAATTTGATATTTTCTTTCTCTTTTCAGGTAAACTACACAGGAGCGAGTATGAACCCGGCCAGATCGTTCTCTTCTGCTGTCGTCAGCGGAACATGGAGTGACCACTGGGTAGGTCTTTTTTGTCATAACCACATCAACTGTTCTAAGGAATAAGAGGAAACAGTTGGTTTTCAAACATTAATTTTAAGTTCCCCAGGGTTTCTATGAATATATTAACGGATTTAACCAGAACCAAATAAGCCGAGGCGAAAACAAATCCAACCAATCAATTCTACCATATTGTAAATGTATAGACGACTCCGATCAGAGCTTGTACTAGTATTTCGAGACTGTAGGCAGTCATGAGTGGGGTCCATCATCATCCTTAAATTGTCCTCATTTTATTATCTACGTGAATTTCAAACTCTCATATTCAGTGAAATAGAGGGAATCAAGAAAAGGTAATGAACCCCAGTTATTTGTCGGTCTAAAATCAGACCATTACTTGACTTTCCGGATTCGTCGATAGGCTAGTCATATTGCAATTGCCACGTAACTGTAGCATCGTTCAAAATAGTGGGCGCTGTTCCATTTCTAAACGGAATAGGCAGCATTCATTTTGTCCGTGTACTTTACAGTCATATGAGTATTGTAACTTCCCTTGTTTGACTGAAGTCTAAGTCACCGTTGCTTTTGGAACTTATAGTTCGTTTAAATGCAGGGAAACTTTCAGCCAAGGTTGCATTCCTGTTGTAGCACTATTGCATTATTAGTGTAAATTATGGTTCGATGTAAATTAGAACTACTTGTAACTTTAAACTTTCTGTGGTTCTCTGAAAAAAAGGAACATCGTAGACAGCCCGGATCTTGTTTAGTATGATTTTCTAATACATTTTCCACATGTGTGAATTATACTGAATGGTAAAAAGTAGTTATGAACGTCATATTCAAAATGAAACAAATTCTTTGAAGTCATAAAAAAATTATTCAAATACTTCTTTTTGACATTCTTGCTTAGAACTGGATTAGGTTCGATATCCAAAATAATAATTATGTAAGGATGGTGTAAGATCTGGTTTCAATAAATTTGAAGTACCTTGAAAGAACGACTGTGGTGGACCTTAGAAAAAATTAAATTCCCTTTGATGCTGATCTTTGACTGACATCAGATTTAGAAACTCAAAATGCAGAGTACTTCGAATTAGACAAGTGTTTAGCTTACGTGACACCCAGGAGCACTGAGCACCTCCTCTCTGTTGAATTATACATCTTTCTTAAAGACCTTTCTGGTTACAAATTTAGACCTTGCACATATATATGGCGCGAAAAAAGGGATTTTTTTTACTAAAAGCCTAACTGTTTCAAGTTTTGTTTGGGGTATGCGTATTTCACCGTTTGTCTTGCAAATACAAGGTAAATTAACCTCCTAAAATGGAAATTTACCTTCTTAAGTGCAATGACAATACTAAAATATATGACAAAATTTGAAATATTTGACGATCTTTTCAATTATACGACAATCTTCTAATTATATAACAATGATTTTAAAAGTAAGACAATCTTGAAGAAATATAACACTCTCTAAAATATATTAAAATCTTTTAAATATATTACAATCTTTCAAATATATGACAATCTCTTATATATATATTACAATCATTTAAATGTATTACAATCTTTTAAATATATTACAACTTTTTAAAATATATTACAATGTTTTAAATATATTACAATCTTTTAAATATGGTACGATCTTTCAATACATTACAATCTTTCAAATATATTACAATCTTTCAAATGTATTACAATCTTTTATTTTTATTACAATCTTTCAAATACATGACAATCCTCGATTTGGCCATTAATCTGGCAATCTCGTTTAATATGACAATTTCTTAAAATTATATAACAAGCCTTTTTGGCCAAATAAGTGGCAGAGACTGCCAAACCTTGAACAAGCATAGCATGCGAGGCAACGGTGCAGCCTCATTTTCCCGTTTGGTCACTAAATTTGAAAACAACGGCCAAAGAGGAATAGTCGCCTCGTTGACGTTGACGCATTTGTATTTGCAAAAATAATTGTAGGTATCTATATTTATAATCCATCAACGTTGGCAGCACCAGTTGGCGCCCAGAAGCTCCAGTCGGACCCTTTGCCCTGGTTGTGCCCATCCCATTAGCTCCCAAAGTACAGTAGCCTAAGCAGGGACCGCGAAGAGTGGTGGGAGGGGCTGGGGTTTTAGCCCCCACTTTTTTTCTGTCCAAGGCATTTTTGGCCGCCTTTGGTAATAAGCGCCTCCCCATTTCTAATTTCGCTCATCGGCCCCTGCTAACAGGTGTTTTCTAGGCAAAATAATTCACAAATAGTCAAACAAACAGGTTAAGCCATTCTACAGTTTTCAAAGTAAAACTCTGTAAGCCATATTGTTTTTACTTCTAGCTGTCATTGAAATATTTTACTGACTGCGGACAATGCAAGCTTAACTGTACGGTAGCTATTTCTACGCTACCCACTGGCGCATGGCCTACTAGTCTCAGACCAAAACTGCTACACTCCCTGTGCAGTCATCACACATAGGCTTTGGATTTAGTTGCTTGCAAAGGCTGTTCCTGCCTGCAAAATCGTACCTGTTACCAGCAACACTCACTCAGTCAGTGGTTGTTGCTCATTTTTATTACCAGGACAGATTCCACATTAGACCTATTAATTATACTTTAATTATTTTCACCGGTAACACTGTCACATGTACGTATATTTCGACAGGAGGGTAGATTAATACATTAACAATTTTTAAAATCATTGCATTAGATGATGGATTATGTACCAGAATATACATGAGGCTTAAAATTTGACCCAGCAATCGGCCTATCTAAAACTTCAGAGTTTCCGTGGAGCTTCGCCCCAAGATCCCAACAGGGGTCCAAAGACGGGCCCCTGTACCCCGGCTACCCGCATTTGCACGTTTTGCACAATTTGTTTTGCCCGAACAGTTGTCAAATAAAAACCCGGTTCCCGGCCAAATGGCGTATATTAGGCACATTTTTAACCCTTTTGGCCTAGATGTTTCCCACTTAGCGGCCAAACGGAATTTTGAGGCTACAAATTGCAACAAAGGCTTGTACGGAGTTTGGCAGTTTTAGTTCACATATTTGGCCGAAAAAGCTTGTCATATATTTTAAAAAGATTTTCATATAAAACAGGACTGCCAGATTATCGGCCAAATCGCGGTTTGACACATATTTGAAGGATTGTAACATATTTGAAAGATTGTAATACATTTAAGAGAGTGTTATATATCTTAAAGATTAACATACTTTAAAATGATTGTCATATAATTTGAAGATTGTAATATATTTAAAGAGATTGTGTTGTAGTAGATCGTCATATATTTCAAAGTTTGTCATATATTTTAGTACTGTCGTTGCACTTTAGAACGTAAATTTCCATTGTAAGAGGTAAATTTACCTTGTAGGAGTAAAACACACCGGAAATTCAGATATCTTTAACACAACTTGAAACAGTTAGGCTTTTAGTAATAAATTCCCTTTTCTCGCGCCATACATATACTCAGCAGGATACGGTATTGTGAGCAATAAAGAAAACTTTAGGATTTGGAACTTATTAAGAAGAATAGGAATTTTTCGGTATGAGAAATTTTGTTGATCGTCAGACCCTGACATCTTAATTCCGCAATGTTAGACTGGCTGAAAAACAGACGCAATGCAAATTCAAGCATTTTCGCAATAATTATTATAATTGAAAAATAATCTATAAAGCATGTATGTCTGAACACAAATTATGCCTCATTTACATTTTTCTTACACTTAAAGAACTGATTCTCGCTCACCCAAAACTACAATTTATGTAGTAGTCCACACAAAAGTTCAATTGGCATAGCTCTTTGATTGACAGCTAGTTGAAAAAAGCAGAGTACCGAAGCTCATGTTACACAGCTTGTACTGTACTGATAGTGTTCTGATTACATATCGGGTCTTTCATACTCATTCTAAAGAAATAAACTGAGATTGTGTCTGTATGATTTATGAATTTTAGACAGTTCTGGGAGGGGCTTAAGTAAGAAGGCTGGGAGAGTTGGAACTGTTTGGGGTGAGAAATTCCTTCCTTAATTCACAAGTTTTATGCCCGTAATTAACATATCCATGTAATAAAAAATATATGTATCTCTTCATTGCTTTGAATCTATAGATATATTGGGTAGGGCCACTCGTTGGAGGACCCCTTGGAGCAATGACGTACAGATGGGTTCTTGATCCCAATGGAACAATGAAACGGTTTAAGTATGACGCAACATGCAGTTGCGCATGTGTTGGTCAGAGCCAGAGATCCAAGCCAAGGGAACAAAATTCAAACCACAACGAAGAAAAAGAAAAAGACGCAGAGAATAATTTGTGATCACCATAATTTGGGAATGATATGATTGCTTTTATGCATTTCCCGAAATGATAAATAAGCATTACATATACATGCATGCTAAAGTGTGGATGCAAGGACAAATGTAACCATGGTAAAAACATCCCATCCTAAAGTCAATAGCATATCATAATATTCATGAATATATTACTTGAATTTTTTAAGTATATACATGAACTAGTTTTACACTATCAAGTGAGGCTTATCCTATCTGGCCATATTTTTTCAAAATTTCGATATTTTCCTTTTAATTACTACTGCTGATTCCCTTAGAATCTGAACGTATTTATGTATACATGAATATTGCATGTGCTACAGGTACATTAACGAGTACATAAAAACATGTACCATTACACTCAGTCCAGGTCTTTTAAAGTGGCGGCTCTACGGGGTGAGGGGCATTTTCCCCCTCCCCAGATTTTGTGTTTGTCCCCACTTGCCCTCTAAGATAGATCAGTTAGGAGTTGGGTTAACCCCCAAATAAATAATATACCTCTTTCTAAACTTAAATTTCATCCAAAGAAATGGTAAAACCTCAGAGCTTCAGGGATCCCCATCCCTCGGAACGGGCGCTTTTGGCTCGATTGCGTTCGCGCACCGGCCAAAAATTTTTGACCCAACATTATCCTTTATCGTTAGTTTGCCCCCTCCCTAATTTTGACGTCCTGGCACCCCTACTGGTTTTTAGCCAACGCATGATACGCCAGAAATTTCTCGTTAAGCAGTGCTCTTCGGGCCGTGATACGTCTTGCCAACTGAGACGCCAACACAGGTGGCAGTAAAAAGACCTCAACATTATTTAAAGAAAGATCTGAATTTTCATCTGTTCCTCTGTTTTTTGTGCTAAGAAATGCACAGGTAGGAGTGCCTTCTCCTGCCTATAGGTCTAAAAATTGGGACAATCATGAGATGACAATTATCAGATAATATAAAAACACAAACATTAAAAGAGGGTTGGGGAGGACGACTGCATTTTCGTCATTAGGTAACACTTACAGCACTTACATGGGAACTCTGATACAATACAAACATGAATAATCTGGATACATACAGACAGGACAGAAGGAGGGTTTAGGTGTATGCGAAACATTTGAACAGCTTTACTTTAACAAAGACTTTCAGATTACTTATGGTAATTTCAGTCAGTCCAGTCTATATGCAGACGGGTTTTAACTTGCTTTCTGTGTAAATCTAATCGAAAATTGTAATTACCATATATTTTATTTTAAAAAAAATATATATATATTTTTTTCATAAATATAGAATTTTTATGAATATATAATGGTAGTTCAACTTACCCTTAGTATGCATCATATTTTGGACGAAATGCTTGATCGGATGCTACCAACATCAATGTGTTTATTTTTAGATACCTTGGAATGTTTTTAAATACTGCATTGTTTAATTTTTGTTGTTTTTATACAATCACAACGAATATCAACACTTGCACGTAAAGGACTAAATTATAGGTATACAAACCAGCCTGAAATATCGGTCAAACAGAACAACTTTCTTTGGATCAATCTGTATGGCTCTTTTCGGACCAGAGTTGTAAGCTCGCTTATTAATTTTTTTAAAACACAAATGTATGTATAAATTCCATTTAAGTTAAATGTAGTAACCCTATTTTACTCCTTTATATGGGAGGGTGCCAAAACTCCTTTTTTTAAATCCGTACACAATTGCTATTTAACCTTTTCTGAAGACGAAAAAATTTTTACCCGTTTTTTATTTTTGTCTGCATGCTACATGAATATATTTATAGTAAAGTTTGAATAAAAAAGTATAGAGATAGTACCTTGTTCAAAGTTGTTTTTTTCCCAAGAAGTGGCGTTTTTAATAATGAAATGCACAGACAGTCAACCGAGATTTTGCTACACTGAATAACAACGTAAATCCTAAATGTATTAAGGAATGGTGAGAAGGTTGAAATCCAGGAGAATGCTCACTAAGAATTTATCCTTCTAAAGAGAGTACTTTGCGTTTGACTGTGTGATAAGAATAATGCCAGATTTTTGACATTTAAAGAATTGTTTATAGGATGGTACCATCTTTGGCTTAGTATATACGAGAGGCAGTGGCACAGCTAGACTGTTTCCTGAAGAGGGCGGGAGGTAGGCACCTAAAATGTTACGATTTCTTTTACATGTGAGTATTGCGGCAATTTGCGGAAAGCGAAGGACGTACGTCGGAACATTTTTCCTGTTCGTAAACAAATATTTGAGGAAATGCAGCTTGTACTGGGAAAATTTCAGATTCTTTAGAAGTAAATTTGGGTTTCTTGTAAAAAATTGAAAAGTTTGGGGATTATTGGACTACAATCAACATTTTTGTCATAATTAGATCTTTAGACTATCTTGAACATTACAAATACATTTTGAATTATGCTTAATTGTAATTATTTTGAAAACAGCCTTTAAATTCATCAAGTTCTTTGACCTTTTTAAAATTAGCATTTCCCATGCAAACTTAAGAAGTACCCGTCTTAACATTATAAACAAGCGCCATAGGTTGAAGCAAAATGCTGTCACACCAACTTAAATCAGTCTATTAGAATATCCTGTTTAATGAACGACTCTTAAGAATCATGTCACAATAGGTTTCCCCCTAACTGTGAAATTCACTGGAAGTAAATGCTTTGTTTACCTGAATATGCAAGTCCTCAAATATCATGACAGAGACGTGGAAGAGGAGGAGTAAGAGGGCAAGTAAGATTTATCCTTTGTCTTTCAGGGGTGTAGATCTGGTTTGCCGATTGGGCGGGGAACAAATTTTCGAACAGCCAAAACCTCAGATCGTGATCGTAACTGAACCCTTCAATAAGCAATCCACCCACCGCGCACACCTCCACACAAAAGCACACACACCATCACGCACAAAGACACGCAAACACTTGGATTGACACGCATATATACAGAATATAGATGGCGCATTATAAATGCAGCATTATTACCTTAATGTAGGGTCCAATAGACTTTTGCTTGAATTCCTGAAGTCGTCTGCATACCACAATGTTGTATTTTGTCTTTTCTTTCTGTTATTTAAAATCTGCATGAATGATTGGAAGTTGCAAAATGAGCTGTTTGCCCCAATATTTCCATTGGTGGGGCGATTGCCCCCTGTCCCCTGCCCCTAGGATCGACGTGCTTGTTTTACATAACATCTGCGGCGATCGCTTTTGCTCCGTTTTTTTAAGGGGAGAACTTCGCAAGCCGTTTTTCTAAAAAAAGCAACAAAGTAAAAATAAGTCCAAGTCATTGTTGCGATGGTCAGTATAGATTCGACGACATCACACTCCATAATCTACAGGAAGAGTACGAGTATTATTCATACGCTGTTTGAAGGAAGGAACATTCTTTTAGTTCGAATAGGGTTCGATTTGTACAAAGGTTGGCGCTCTTTCAATACATATTTTCTAGAGTAGAAATTTTGGCGCCGAGCCTTAAGTGGTTTTCGCTCTTGGAGAATGTGATGAAAACTATTCCATTCCTTCCCGATCAGTATTAACAAACTTAATTTCGTATGAAAACTGAATTCACTTCACATCGCAAACCAATATGAAGACTATAAACGATCCTTAAAACAGCACTATTGATTGAACAAGTAAATATTGTCTTCGCACTAGGGGTAGCACGTGGTTTCTAGGGAAATATGAATTACAAAGGTATGAACTTCACTTTCTCAGGGCTTCCGTCTGGAACCCCTTTCACAAATATTTCTCGAACTTACGGCTAAGATCCTATGTAGTGTTTCGCTCAGCGTCTAGAACTGAACCACCGCATATGGCATGTTGTTGAGTCTGAAGGTCAACTGAAAAAAGGGCCGTGGCCGGCTTGACTTTAACCCAGCAATTGGTTGGAAAGTGGGCCCTAAAACTCCTAATCTTAACTAACTTGAAGGTCAACATATATTTGCCAGGTGTCCTCTCTATGACGTAGCTCCGTGGACCTGTTTTTACGAAGGGGATGTTATACAGCAATGGTAATTTTAAAATGTGTAGAGAGTGAAAAGTTTGAAGGGTGCCACCCATTGACCTATGGGTCCTTTTAACTGTGATATTATGACCCCAAAGTACACAAACTTAAATATATAAAAGTGACTGCTAAGTATTGTCATTTAACACGTAACCGACTACAATAATGAAGTTGATGGAGATTGTTGATTGGCCGTCTAAGCTCAGTCTGGTATGGATTGTGTTAGTTACATATAAATGAATATGGTCGTCAGGAAAGAGAGGTTAAGAAAAGGAGATGTGATCAACGTAGTCTATTGACTTGAGTTCCTCTAGGCCCTGCCATGGGCGTCGGCAGAAATTTTTACAAGGGGGGGGGGGGTGGGGCAAGGTCATTCATGGATGGTTGAATTGTATACACTATCTAACCGGAGCGCCACCATCAGTTGGCGCGGAGGGTACAAGAAAATTTTGGGCCTTTCAAACCCTCCAGATGGTCGGAAACGACACTTGGAGAGTGTTCTAAGCTGCATGTACGCAGCCCTGAAACAGGAATTTGATGTCTAGATTTTTAGAATTTTTAATGTAAAAAATTGTTGAAGGGAAATCTGCCTCTCGGTCACGGCCTCTCACGCCTATGCACGATAAAACTTACAACTGTCAAACAGCCTATATAGGCCTATATCTGTTATACAGTCATGGATTATACCCCCGCCTCCCATATTCAACTTTTATATCCCAATTTCATCCGCGCGTCGCTACTAGAGATCAGCACGGGAACAAACCAAGACCAACGCATTCATCAATAGTCGGATGCCATATGCACAATACATACCTGACAACTAGTACAATTTTGGTATATTGTTTACAATTACAAATTTTCAATAGATATCACGAATGATGATCCCCAAATTACGATTTCACTATTCAGCATACCATCTTCTTTTTTTTGCTATTCGTGCCCATAGTGATGGCGCAGACCGTGTGTTCTCAGAAGATATAATCCCGGAGGTGAAAACCATGGCCGAAGAAATTGGCAAAGACTTGACTACGCCTCGAAGGTCCACAGGCCGAATGTAGGGGGTGCCATTGAGGAGTACTATCGGCGCACGATCTATGTCCCGTACATAGATTCCTTGATCCAGTCCATGGACCGTCGCTTTGGTGACAGCAGCACTCCATATTTTAACATTTTCGCGCTACATCCCCGAGAAATGCTCTCCGCTGGAGAGAGGTGAATTCAAGCGCATGATTGCACCTGTCAAGGAAATGTACGGAATTGACAATCTTGTGGAAGAAGCGCTAGCATGGTATGATGTACAGAAACAAGAGCCACTGAGTAATGACTGTCGAGGTATGATTGAGCTGGTGAATCAAACCACTCTGTTTCCAGCTGTGCGCCAGGCCGTTCTCATCGCACTGACTCTGCCGGCAACGTCTTGCTCAGTAGAACGGTCCTTCAGCACGTTGCGCCGTGTGAAGACCTGGTTGAGATCAGCAATGACTGATCAACGGCTATCTGGCACCTGTATGCTCAGTGTCCACCGCGAAAAAGTGAAGAGTGAGAAGACCAACCTAATAAACAGGGTTATTTACAATTTCGGAAGCGATCCTCGGACGATTCAATTACTGTTTCATGAGGAGAAAGTGACGCTGTGAGTGAAGATATTTTGATGATGTATTTTTATTTTTTTATTTTAATTTAATTAATTTTTTCACAAGTTTGATTTTCTAGGGGGAAAGTGCCCCCTTCTTCCCCCTTGCGGACGCCCATGCTCTAGGCACGGAGCTGTTATTTTTTTCCAAATAACAGTCCCCTGCTCTAGAAGCGAATTCCCAGATCAGATGTCTAGCTGGATAACAAAGGGTGATCTACTGGGTCTATTCCGTATCTGGTTTCGTCAGAACATTATCCAGTTAAAGGTAGTGATAATGAAAGTAAAATTAACTTTAAGCAAATTTACGTCACAAAAGGGGGTTTTGTTTAGTCATTTTAAGGGGCTGGAGGGTTCAAGAAAGGTCGATCTGCTCTTCTTTTGTATTGGCGCATAACTTTACTAAAGCCTAGCATTATCTGATTTCTGAAATTTCTCTGAAATATCGTAATAGACATTAGACAGTACAGGGACAATGGGTCTGGTCGGGAATTAAGTAACCTGTCAATCAAATTTCGTTCCTTGAAGAGGATAAATTACTTTCAAATACGCCTTACAAAGTACGCAATAAGCTGACAAATCCTCTTTCTCTCCCAGCTATATGATCATACCATGGAAGTGTTCAGTTAGATGGAGTTTTACAGCCCAGTTTCCAGCCTATTGGTTCAAGTCGAGTCAGCCACGGCCTTTTCCCCAGTTGCGACTCACTGGCTCATTGGGAGGTGTTCAGATCTTTCTGGTCACATTAGCTCTCTGATCACACGAACTTATCCGTTCTTTCGAAGACATTTAAAACAAGGTAAATGTTGTGTTTAAATAACAGTTAAAAGTATTTAAAGTATTAAAAACATCAAAAAGTGTTAAATCTCGTTCTTTATTATAAATTATCAGAATTTTTAGTTGGGTTCCCTTCTTCGATCACACTGTACAACTCACCCTAGGTTACTCAGACACGGGTCCAGAGGTTCCTTTTCTTTTCGGCTCAAAGTTGTTCATTTTAATTTGCCTCAAACTTGTTTTACTGTATGTATAGTCTGTAAGCTCATGTTGATTGTTAGATGATGCCAAGGTATATGGGGTTCACAGGTTCAATTTTGCGCAAATAGAACCCTTCCATCCCCTCCACTTGAGGTATATTGAATCCTTCTCCTCTAAATCGACATTTGTTTAAAGAATAAAATTTGACGGAATGTTAGTGATGAGTTGATCGTAGAGATATCGAAACTGAAAGAATCATCAGTCGAGGCGTAAGCAGGATCCGTTACATCGTCAAATTTGGAGTACAGGAAGCTAGATAATTTAAACACTGTTCATAATATTAGATAATATACTTACGTTTGGGATGTCGGCAAACTTTAGGCGTATTGCAAGAAGGTTTCAGCAAGAGTTCACCTTAAAGGGAAAAATAAGTCGTCCTAGACTTATTTTGAAACTCTCCTAATTATTTGATTTACTTTCCTAATTAGGATTATAATTTAGTAAGAAATAACTTAAGTCACATGACGAGATTTTTGGACTTACACAACATTCATTTAAATAGAACATTTAAATAATAAATTCATGAATCTTTCGGAAACATATCCAATTAATCCTACCCCAACAGGAATGCAAATTGAACGCCTTCTGGGGATAGAAATGGTATAGGACCTTCGCACCTATTGTCCCCTGTCACCCAGACTTGTGCTACAATTAGTGGCTACTTCAAGTAAAGCTGCCGAATATACTGTTGTAAAACCATTTAACGCTGAACAGTCTAGATGCGATTAGAGACATAACTAATAGCAAACAAAGTGGAACATTCTTGCACGAAAAATATTGGTTATTTGGAAAATATATTCCTATATGAAATGATTAGAACACATCAATTATTCTCTTGAAAGACGTCATCATAACCTCCGCAAATAGAGGATAAAGATGTACTTCGAATTTTCGGACAAATTCATTGTAACTAATGGGAATATGGTGTAAATATGGTGTAAAATGGGAACCGGGACGAATGTTCGACAATCGTGGTGTTCGTGTTTAATTAGAGAAAAACTATTTCCATGACCAAAACTGTATGCAATCCTTGATATCTTCGGTTCCCTATTTTTTTGCAAACTCAACAAGGTGAATCTGATGCCTTAGCCATCCAGTTGCAAACTTTCAATTTTTCATGAAACATGACTATTCAACTGTTCAAAAGGAGACGAAAGCAGAAGAACTTCCCCGCATTCTTGAGTGATGTGCTCCTTCATGCTCACACCTTCAGCATGTTTATCAACAATCAACTTGATTGGGTGATAAATGACAGGAATAAATATAAATCATTATAAATGATGTAATCATCAATGACAAAAGAAAACGCGCCAAACACGGGAAAATTTTAAAGGATCCTAACGCAAACAGTGTGATACTTTTACAGAGGTGAGAAGTTAACATATAGAGTGCAAAAAATCGAACTTTTTTAAAATCTTTTTGTTGTTAACCTCCGTTTTTTTTTTGGGGGGGGGGGCGGTGGCAGGGCCATACCCAGGATTTCTCTGAAGGGGACATACAGTATGTTAAGTGATTGCTGGCCTGAAGGAGGGTCTAAGGGAGGGGTAGTCTCTCCCCTTTGGAAATTTTTGAAAATTTTAGTGTCTTTACACTCGATCTGGTGCTACGTTAGGCCTTTGTTATTTTTGAATGTAAAACTTGTTACGAAATTTTCGTATTTTAGGAACTTAAATAAAAGGACATCAGTGATCCCCGGTCTGGGAGAGGTGTCTACCTTTTGGAATAAAATTTAAAGTGTCACAAAATTTGCATAACCAATAGGCATCCGTGAAGAAGCATGGAGAGACAGTCCTTCCCCTTTTGGGTGTCGTTACATGCAATCTGGCGCACACATGTCACTTCTTAAGGTAAAATTTGTATTATTTTTAAGATCTAAACACATTGGCTAAAGTCGAAAGCCCCTTTTGGTTACACTTCTTTCAAAGTGGTCGATGTTAGCTTATAATGATTCAGAGACATATGACATTAACAAAGGGGACCATTATATTAATGAAAAACAAAATCCGGCCCAGTTCACAGTTTTCAGTTTTTTTACGGCCGAATATGTCCGTAGTTGAAGAAAGTATAGAAGCCGAACTAGAGTATCCACCCTACCGTACATATGATCCCTGAAGAGGTAACGAACAGGATATGTTATTCCCTCCAAATTGATGTCCATCGATGTTCAATACCGGTTGATATTATTAGCGCTTTTTTGTTTGCTACCCTGAAAATGATTTTTAACACCTTTCTGGACTATTGGATAATCACGTACGAAGGACTGGTTTTTATGACGTACTCTTACTGAAATTTGTATTTGAAAAATTTCAGCGTTTGCGATCTTCGACGTTCATGTAGGTCATGGCTTATATCATGAATACATATCAAATATACTCCTCATGGTATTTTGGGTTAGCAGGATATTCTTATAATAATTACCGAACAGTTGAAAGCCCGCGTGGTTCGATGTTGTTTTAGCTATCCACGAAATTTGGTCTTCACCAGTGAAGCGGATATATGTCCATATGCTTTGATCGTCAAAGCAGTCTCGGGTTAAAGCTATAGAGATTACACTTTTGTAATATATTGAGTTTGGAGAAGAATTCCCCGTATTTCTGGGAAAGCCTATTTCTCTGACAGATTTGAGAGCAAAGTGATCCGCTAATAATTTTTCTCCAACAAAAACGGTTGAGTCCCTTTTCATATGAAGTTTAAGAATATCTTTGGTTTGATGTGGTCTTTATGAGGAATTGTTTACTGTAGATGTTAGTTTATAATGATTCAGAGACATATGACATTAACAATTTTCAATTTCTGTCCTGACTTTTCTAGTTTCATCACTTTAAAGCTGTCGTAAAATTGATAATTTGACTAGTAAAAACCATTGTGAATACAGGGAACTTGATTCGGGAGGCCAAACTGGTGGTTCAGTGATGTGAACAAAAACCCACAACTGACGGTCTTAGATGGCAGACCCATGTGGTAGGCTACAAAAAATCTGTTTATAATTCAAGTTTACTTTTCTTCTAAAATATTTGTTTTGCTCAAATACGACATTTGAAAAAAGTGCCCTGGTTGTATTTTCAACTTTCGCGTCATCATACGGTTATGAACATTGCTGAAAATAGGTTTGTTGAAGATGGATTAAAATTGTAGCGGTTCGAACTTCCAATACTCTTGTATCCACGCGCATGGTTGGGATACAAGTTTCGTTTGACATAACATTAGCTACTGTTAATCAAACTTGTTGAAGAGAGAAAAAGAGACAGCTATTTGTATGTGTTTTGATTGATTATCTGTTGTGATGGCTGGCGTATGTCACGACGATTTCAGGGCATATTTTACAATTGTCATCTAAATTTTATTATTGGTGCAAGGAGAGGAGCTGGTAGAGGGGTGTTTTCCTGTGAAAATATGGACGCCCTTTCCCGGAGTTTGAACTTCCTCCCTTTAGTCTTATTTATTCACTATCGGGAAACTATCCATTGGTCCACAGCTGCAGGTTCATGGTTTCCTTTTGACTTATCAAAGTATAATTTAAGGCGTAAAACGCCAAAAACCACAACCGTTGTATTTATTATTTTGTCAAATTTTTGTCTACTGTAATTTAACTGTTCATTAACAACATCTCACACATTACAAGGAAAAAAAAACACAAAAAGGCTTTAGTTCTAGCTATATTTTCTACGCTCAGCTCCTCCAAAATACTCAAGTATCCAATTTTCTTAAGCTATCAAGTATACCCACCCACCAAAGCTTGTAAATTTCGTCATTCTCCGAGCATATTATACTTCTTCTAAAGTCCTTCCGACCCTCTAACAAAGGGCCGTTCGGCGAAACTAAACTTTAACTGCTTCCCGAAGAAGCTATTACGTCCAATGAAGGACAATACGTGACCAACCTCACGGCCCTCAGCTAGTTAGTTAGTTAGTTTAATGGAATTTTACCGTCCAGTTTCCAACCTATTGGTTCAAGTTGGACCGGCCACGGTTTTTTTCCCGTTAGGGTTCACTGGCTTGTTTTCCCTACTCGTTGCTTATGCGGAGCATCATGCACAACGTGCGGGATGGTTCCATTTTCTAGAGTCTTTGGTATATGACTCGACCTGGGAATCGAACCCAAGCCTTCAGCGTGAGGAACGTATGATCTCCCGTTAGATTAAACACGCGTTCTCAGACCATTTACATTATTAGTTTGTCATGTCTGGCTCCATTCTAGACTGGATGAAAAGAGCAGATACTTCACATGATCTTAGCCAAAGGCGGAGAAGCGATCCGGCCACATTATTTGTTTAACTGTTGTAATGCTTAACCTGAATTAAGTGTTGAGTCTTTCTGAATATATTCTCTTATTTAGGCGATGTACGGTAACACATTGCAAACTGGTGAGCAAACTTAGATCGTGCATTGGTTGTTATTGGTGAGAGTTGTGGGTGCAAGCACTGAAGTAGCACCTTCCTGATCCGACTGAACACGGAGATATTTCATTGAGATACCTTTTGGAGTGATAATAAATCATGGACTTCCTATACATGATACATGGACAGATCATACTGCCCGTGGATTGTCGATACCGTACGTGTGAGAAAGGCGTATCAAGATGGTTGTCTGCTATGGTTTTGTGTGAAAGTTTGGACTTTCTCAAGTCAATTCCCAGATTTTGCAGGAAAGTTGGAATGTTTTTGCAATATGGCAAGGTAAGGTCAAAATTACTTCAGGTATTGTTTGAATATGATATTGTTTCCCATTCAAGTTTGATCTTTGTTTAAAATATAACAGAGTAGTCGTCAAATCAGACGATTTATAGCTTCAAGGCGGCCATCTTGTAACAACGTTTTGGTCCCGGACGGTGGTGACTATCTGTGAATAGGACGTACATGTTATATGCTCTGTACATGTATTTAAGTCCTTGTAATAAATGAACGGGCGAGGTCAACAGCATCGAAATTGAACTAATAGATTAGTGGTATTTCAACTAATCAATTGCTGTAAGCGAACAAATCTGTCAGGAGAATGGAACGTTTACATCCAGTTGCCTGAAATTTTCATATTGAAAGCGTGAGTTGCCCAAAAAGAAGTTTCGAAAGTGACTCGTCCCTAGATGATGTGATCGAGAGAACTTGAGGCTAACTTTAACTATGCAAAATCTTTGTTATATGTTAGAAATTTTTTTAAATCCCTCCAAATTACAATCAAGTGATATATTCTAGTGAAGGCTGAACAAGTGGTTGATATCTCCAACAAACTCGATATTAACCGTCTTTGATAGGTATGTTTGTGCAAAAAATGGATCTTTTCAATCCTTTAACATACCTTGTTTGTCAAACAATAATGTAAAAAACTCTATATACTGCTGCCGTTACGACCATATGAACTACTCCCAAGTTGCAAGAAATCGTCAGCTTGAGGTAAACATGTGATATGTTTTTTTAAAGGGCTCTAAGAGAGTGTAGTGATAAACGGTTTGATAATAATATTTCCAACCTTCAAAAGCTGGCCGTCAAACGTGCAGGTATAACCCTATGTTTCCATCCTGTGTAATCCATGTTAGATGGCATACAAATCAGCTGTTCGCTCACCCTTCTGGTTTTTAGTATTTCATGGTAAACCGTTTCCTACAGCGGGTAAAAAAGAGAGTACGCCCCCTATTAGACTAACAAGTTGGCTTCATTTTGCAGCTGAATAGCAATAATCTCATGCCACCACTGTTCGCCTGTGCCACTGAATCTAATCTTTCAAAAAAGAAAAAGAAAACTCAAGTAGTAGCACAAAGCGCTGGAGCCTAGTTCTTCTGGTTTGCTATGCCTTTGATATTAAAATTATGTGGCACAACCAGCGGAAGTTGTAAACAACCCGATGTGGTTGTCATCTTATGCATGGCTGCCCGTGTAATGGTGGGACAATAGGCAGTTTCTTAGAATTTGATCATCACGCCTACAGTAACATATCATTTAACATGGATAAATGATGACTTTGCTGGCAATGTTCAAGTCATTCGCTACATGACGCCTCATTGATTATCTGCTTGTATCTTATGGTCAGATCACCGTGACGTCCTTTTCACTGCAGTAGGAGAAAAAAAAAACGGCCCGGTGGAACGCTAATGAACTTTTTATACGTGTGTCAATAATTGCATGAGACGGCCCCACAAATACGATTTAAAGCCAGTCACTGATTACCCCAACACTTTTAATCTAGGTATTACCAAAATACTTAATTAGCACGGCTGCTTGATTAACATCAAGGAAAAAATCGCTTACAGTACACAACATGCGCTATGATAGTGTTCTGACTGGGACGTTTCTGTAGCAACTTAACATTAGGGCTCTGTGTGTATGATTACCAGGATATGTTCGAAGTAATAAAATAGGATTGTGTCTGAGTCGGGACGAGTTTTAGATGTACACTCTAAAAAATGTTGTGTGACTAGTCCACCAATCAACAAATGTGTAGAAAGTACACATGGTTGTGTAAAAAATTTACACAACATGTGTTACACAACACGGTGTAATTTATATACATGTTGTGTAAATTTATTACACAACTATGTGTACTTTCTACACATTTGTTGATTGGTGGACTAGTCACACAATGTTGTGTAAATTCTACACAACATTTTTTTAGAGTGTATGTGGAAACGGGCAGAAATAAATGTGTTGCGAGAATTGAACTGTCTTGTGTGATATACATAGCAACCTTTAATACAGCATACCTTAGGAATACCGTACAAGGCTCGGTGGACGCAACCTGGTAGACCTCTACGCCTGCATTTTCGATATACCTTACTCTTTTGCTAAGTAATTCAAAACAAAACAGATGTAAGATACGCTGTGACGTTGGAAGGCGTGAAAGACTCTCCGATTTATCTATCAGTCTATCGGGTTCGTAGAATTAAATGCATATCAGTTTATTCGTAGATAATTAGAATATTTGTATATTTCAATTTTGACAGGATACGTTATGATGCATCATGTTGGTGTGCGTGTGTAAAATAACATCATGATGTTATTATATACACGCACACCAACACACCCACACATCGTTGTGTAATACTCTTCAACGCGATTTTTTTGAAGTTAATATAAGTGTTGGGTACATCTAATACCCATCGCCAATCTGATACCATGAATTAGTTTGATTAGACACAGAAATAAAATTTGCGAAGCGGAGCAACCCGAATTCTGATGATGATTCTGAACTGATGCCCTTGGGTTCGTTGGAAGTTAATGGAAATAATTTTGTCTCCATTAAAGGTCAAGAACAGTCCCCCAAACTTATTTTGAAGCAACAGCGAAATATCATAATTTTCTTTTTATTTATCTTCAAAGTATCTTTCATGATATTTTATAAACTTCAATATTGCACATTCAAGGTGAACCAAGCAGTTATTCCTAGTAAATTTCGTATTTGAAGAGAAAATGGTTTTCATGTGACTCTCAGCAGCCAAACATGAAACAGCATAGTCTTCTACATTACTTCAAGCTGGGATGACTGCTCTTGCCCTTTAAATATTCCAGTTTACATATACTTCATACGTCCAATTAATGCGCTTATTATACTTTACATTGTATTTTCACGGAAATATTACGTAATAGCTCGGTGTTTGGTTTTAAGGTGGCCTAATACTTCAGCTCATGTGAACTTTTCGGCTTGCGTTGATTAGGTAGCCCTTTAAACATCTCGAATCAAATTTATTTATTCCTCCTAAATGATCGATAACGGTGATGCCTTTTGAAAGACTGCCAACTTTTTAAATTGCGATAAATTGAACCGTTAAATTGGTAAACGCGACCTTCCTTCTCAAGATTCACAGCTATTGCCAATGTAGGAAAGCTTACTGCTGAATTCCCTAATAGGTAATTCGGCAGTAAGCCTAATAGGTATATTCCTCGCATTCCTTGTCACTTTAGGGAAGAGTTTTGATGCCAGGAGCAACCGCACGGATTCGCCTTCATTAAACAAATTAAACCATTTATCTTTTTGAATTAATGGCATTAAAGGGCAGGAGCAGTCATCCCAAACTGAAGAAGTGTAGTAGACTGTCCAGTTTCATGATTGGCTGTTGGGAGTCATGTGACAATGTTTTTTCTCTTTAAATGTGAAATTTACCAAAAATAACTGCCTGGTTTACCTTGAATATGCAATAGTAAAGTCATAAAATGTAATTAAAGATACTTTGAGAAGAAATTGAGTTAATTAGTTAATTGAGTTAATTAGCTTCCTCTTCAAAATAAGTTTGGGGGAACTGCTCTTTACCTTTAAACTAATAATGAAGCCTGGCTTTTAATGGAGGGTTCCCATTGTTTGGAGTTTAAGTAGTATGATTAAGTTTTATGAAGCTTCTATAAAATGGTTAATATTTTGATGGTGTTGTACGACTTAGTTTCTAACCTATTGGTTTCTGTCATGCCAGGTAGGGCGTTTTTCCAGTTGTGGCTCAATGGCTAGTTTTCCCAACCCCATTGCTGGTGGTGGTGAGAATCTAAGCCGTAAAACTCCACCTAACTAACTAACCCATTGCTAGTGCACTGCTGAGCACCAACCAAAATGGCAGTAGGTTCTACGTTTTAGGTCTTACGACCCGACCAAGAGCCTATGTATAAAAAAGATTTATAAAAAAGAATATAGGAAAAGGGTTGGAACCATTAGTATGAACCATGATCGTGCGAAGGGGATGGCCGCATATAACAGTATAAAATGCACAACTACCTTTGTGTCCTTGGCTGAAGTACTCCTTCAAAAGATCCCCTTTCGAAACAGTCTTTAGACACCTTTTCGTAATCTTATACAATCATTGATCACCGAGTAACGTAAATTTAATGCAAGGTAGAAAGAACCTTGTGACACATAGAATTACGAGGCGGACAAGGGGGGACGAGGCAGATATCGGGTGGGGACAGATTTCCCCAAAATTTGCGTAAGATTTAAAATTATGACAGGAATTTGTAGTTTTAATTACACAGGGAGACCCTGTGCGTACCCGAAATTTTATAAACATAGCCTATGCCTGAAGAAGGTGAAAAACATCATAGTCGTTACACATTCGGGTAGCTTAAAAAGCTATTTTACGTCAACTATACGTCCTTGTCTTGCGCAAAACAAAGTCTTTAACATTTTCCATCAAAAATACAAAAGTTAACGTACCTAGCAAGTAAACTGCCCATATTACGTGAATGGCGCCTTTTTTGGTGGAAGTCAAAAGTCATTCGAGATCACCAAATGTAAAAGAGCTAACTCCTTGCAAACACGATATCTCAAGAAGGGTAAATGGGAGGGGTCTCATACTTAGCATGTGTATAACCTATATAAAGTGGATAGTTGCTATCTTTTTGTGGAGGTAAAGGTCATTTGGGGTCACGATAGGTTAAAACCTTGTAAACAGGATATTCTACAAGGTAAAAGACCATTTCATATGTTGGTAGTGGTGTATTCTTTCTGGTGATTTTCTGATCACTTTAGCAAGTTACTAACTTTGCTAACTTTGATTTCATTCTAAACGAAACCTCAAAATAGAAACTGCCTATAGATTCTTCGTCCAAGTTTGGGAAATGCCAATTCCGGCTATCTGAGTGTTTCCAATTTTTCAACCTTTTCTGTACGCTCCGCGCCAAATGTGGGTGGAGCTCCGTTTAGATAGTCTTTCGGTCGAACACATTACATAACATAACAATGCAAGCTTGCACATAACTTTTGTTTTTGAGTTAATATTACCATGAAAAGCTTATGAAAGTAGTACATATTACCTGATACGGTACATCACGTTGGAAGTTGCTGGATTTTTTTTGTAATTGATTGTATTGTCAACGAAAACTCTAATCGACTGCTTAGATTTACGTATACAATCCTGAGAAACGCCATCCTCGTCTGAGAGTTTGCGAATATTCAAAATTTCCTGTTCGCTCTGCTCGAACAGATGATTGCACCCAGCTTAGACTTTTGGGCAGAAAAATATTTTTCTGGGAAAACATTTGCTGCTCACAATACTGAAATGCTCCAGGAAGGCCTATGATATGACTATAACGTTCAAAAAATGTTAGGTTAGGTTAGGGTAAGTTAGGTTAGCTAGTTTTACGGCCCAATTTCCGAACAAAAGTTGTGGCTCAATTGCTTGTTTTCCCCAATCCATTGCTTATGCTGAGCACCAAGCACAACGGCAGTAGGTTCCTCTTTTAAAGTCCTCGGTATAACCCAACCAGGTCGGGACTCGAACTCAAGATAAAAACAGGCACATAGCAACCTATACAGATACAGAAACGCGGAACATATAAAATTACAGAAACGTAACACATCCAGCCTAGATTACTAATGATAAATCAATGTCCGATCTTTCTCACATATGAAGCTCCTCTAATTCACTGGTATTAAATAATATTTATACAATATCTGTATATACGTTTGATACAGTTTGGAACAGGTAATCCTACTGTCTCAATATAGTAATAGATTTAGCTCATATTTATTGATAGCCAAACAAAAGTGTGTATCGACCCCAACACCCATGAGTATTGAGCAATTTGGGTTTTGAGTACTGAAAATTCAGCACTTAGCAAATGGGCTTAAGTGTAGGTCCATGCGCGATTAGGTGATTGTTAAGCTGGGAATTCGTATGTATGGATATATATGTTTCAAAAACAATTACTTTAGATGATTAACTTATCGATTAGAACACAAGTCATTAGGTAATGTCTAACTGGTTGCTATGAACCACTGAATACTCTCATGTTTTTTTTCTTGTTGAGTGTGAGGTTGCTTCTTAAATGGCATTTTGCTAACATTTTAAAAAAAAAATTAAGGATTTTTAAAAAGGCTAAAGTCACATCGATTAAATCTTAATTGAATATTTCGTTTGAGTACAGCATACAATTACTCACTAAATTTGTTAAGACATATGACCGACATGGTTTTCAACTTCTCATGTTTTTGGAAAGGGGTTAGGATCATTTCAAGTTTTCATTTAGAGGCATAAAAAGGCCATGTAAGCCTTATGCCAATACACAACGCTATTTGAATACTATAAGTTAAATAATGAATACTGTCCCAATATAAATCAATCAATTACCCCCAAATGGCCAAATATACAAGAATCCGTTCATCAAGTTATGGTGGGAAATTACTGGAGTCTATCAACCTTAAATTTAGCTATCGTTCTCAAGATCACTTTAGTAACCGGATTCGGAATAAAGGATGATATATCTCTCGAGTAGAAGACGAGCTCGTAATAATTGTATTGGTTCTTCAGAAAGTTAAAGGCATATTCTGGTAGCTTTTAAACTGGGTGTTGTCAGGAAAACAAAAATATTTAACACGATATCCTCTAAAGGCTGTCTCAATATCCTTTTCCTTACTCAAGGTATTTCCATATTTCCCTTTAAAGATTGGTTGTTTTTGCTTTTCAGCAAAGCCATAGAAAGTTTTGTAATGAAGGCACATTTCCTAAAATTCCCTTTTCTTTTATAATTGAACGTCCTCTTTGTCCTTGAAATTTGATACTGTTGGAATATCTTTTCATGTTGATCTATCATTACCCTTCATCAAACGTAAAGGGCAACCGAGAATGTTGCTTAATGTTGCCTGTATCAGCATCAGAATTAGTAATAAATTAAATGCAATGTCAAATTAATGTGGCGGGATGACATCACAGTTTACATGATTCACCAAATCTCAAGAAAAAATTGTCAACAGTCATCGAAAAAAGTTTGAAACAACAAGCTGATCCCACAATTTTCTTCTTGTTTCACTTACAAGTACGGTGAAGTACCTTTCATGGTATTTCAGGACTAAATCATTGCACAATAAAAGCAAAACAACGAGTTACTCTCCTTAATTTTATGAAGAATATTGCCCATGGATAGAAAATTTAAACATGTTTCGATCGAAAAATTTGCTGAGGAGAAATGGCAAAGTAGTTTCCTAACAGTTGCGGAAAATCAAATGGAAAGTCGGAAAAGTCGTGGCTTCGATCATGCTGAGGCTCAGGGTATTTACTCCTTCGAAGCGCCCCTTCAGACCATTTTCTCCCCCTCTGACCGAAATCCCTAGCTCCGCCAGTGTATATTTGCACTTTAATTTTGACACATTTTTACACAAATCTAATTTATTTGTGTTGTGAATACACTACTACAACTTTCTAATGACGATCTTAATACAATAAACATACTCGAAAAAACACTTTTTAATCAATACAAGTTACGACATCACACGTATCTTCATACTGGAACCCTCTAGTTGAAGAAAATGTTATCATGTACGATTTCACTGTAACTGTTATACCTTTATGAGGTCTGTAATGTTGCAAGGAGCAGAGGCCTTTCCTTGCTCTGTAGGCTAATCGTCATTTCAAATTTTGTGACGAAAAGGGGAATATCCCCCAAATAATGCGTCAATTCATTCCCAAAACGAGGTGTTTGAGGCCCGAACTATACATCGAATTAATTTCAATTCTTTTGCACTTGACACTTATGACAAATAGCTCCCAGAAACACAGGTTCGCTCGTGTAGCTATACTTGCGGCTACAAGCATTAGCTCTTCACATTATGTAAATTTAGAAGGAATAAAAGTTATTTTTTGTCCCAGAGACATCCATCCCGTAAATTGATACTTTTACTAAGAAAGGGGTGTGCTAAATCAAAAACTGTCAAGTGGGTGTGTAACAGTATAAACATCACACATCCATTTAGTCAGACCTCTAAAGAAAACCCCTCAATAATACACAATATAACGAATACTCTAAAATACAACAAGTGCCTACACACTTACACACATAGAGTATGTTTGTGAACGCGACTTTTCGTTATGCCGCTGGCAACTCAATATTGACCATTTAGCGAGGCCATTATACTGTCCAGTTTTAATATCATTAATTGACATGACCCGCAAATGCAAATGTATGGGTCATTGTTTGTATATTTTACGCCATTCTTTGTTTGCTTAACCTCCATTGAAAAAGCAGTTGTGGTGGAAGCCTGAATCGACTCTTCAGTTTGGAGGTAGCTAATTACTTAAAAAAACACCTTTAAGGACAAACACTCGGAAGTAGTTACAAAGTAACTCGTCAATGATTCATGGTATCAACAAAACATACAGACACCACTCCACATCATAATATTTGGCACCACTCCACATCATAATTTTTGCATGGCTTAAAAAGAGGAATTTTTCATTTGCCGGTTTTAAGGTACTATTGCGGTACCGAGAAAAACGATTGGGTTATAGATCCACATATCGTATTAAAATACGGACAAATTAAAGCAAGAACTGTACAAACTATCCATGAAGACATAGGATTGAAAACGAACCACACAAAAATCATCTTTACAAGGCTTCCATTTTCCATACTAGTAAATATAGTGCAAACTAATAGTCATGCAATTGACTGTTGTTAGTTGTTTGAAATTGAACATTTAAATATAACAACTCCCAATGAGCAAATGAGCAATGTTTTCCAACAAAATAAAATTTGTCAATCTCC
This sequence comes from Holothuria scabra, assembly GCA_037179385.1. Taxonomy (NCBI): domain Eukaryota; kingdom Metazoa; phylum Echinodermata; class Holothuroidea; order Aspidochirotida; family Holothuriidae; genus Holothuria; species Holothuria scabra. The sequence goes on along the minus strand of CM074182.1, from coordinate 39,659,731 downwards.
TAATCCATCATTCTGCTTACATTCATCAGAAAGAATACTATATTCCAACAAGTTCCGGCGTGATAAGACAACGGCGTATGAAAAACGTGAAAACAATCTCTGTTTTTACCTCACCATCATACTCAGTTTTCCTAAATGCTAGCCTTTTACTTCTTACGACCGTACCCAGTCTTATATATGTGCTCAACGTTCGATGTTTTTAATATCAAACTAGTAATCGTACTAATTTTTTTCAACATATTTCCCAGGTCAACCTCGAAAAGTCCCTTGTTCATTTTTACGGCACTCATATTGTACTCCAATTAGGCTTCCTAGTCAAACAATATACGAATGGAAAAGTAATTTCCTGGCTTGCACCGTTGCACAATCATACCACGCCCCCTGCTTGCCAGTCAACCTTGGTGCCTGTGATAGGTTTACACCGCAAAAGATTTCATTATTAAGACTAAGCTATACTGTACAACACGTGAGACGTAATGCAGCATTTCCAAAAACGCCTTGCAAATGCGTCATTGGTCTACAGCATTTTGTGAAGCACAGAACGTTCGAACGTGTCTATTCGCTGCCAAGAGCTTTGTGCAGACTCACCGCATCACATCATCTCCTGATATACTCTGGCAGTGCGTTACAGCTACGGTAGATAATACTCCCTTGACGCTGTGTTATTGTTTATGTATATGTAAGGTTGCATATAGACCACGAGGTGTAGCGATTTACACGTAGCTAATACTACATTTGGATCAAACAGGTTCCAGTGACTATACGTTTGGTAAGTATTAATAAAGTACTGTGTGTTTTGCATTAGTGTGATATTATTGTTGAAAAAGGCTAGTCGATTTGTTACTAAGGTACATACAAAGACCCACGAGTCCTAATCGATTGATTCAGTACGAAAGTCATCTGGGCCTACTTAATTGATGTGTATTACAACGGGAATGCTTTAAAGCTACCCAGTCAATATACTGGCTCTGTGGACCTGAAACCAAATCGCCACAGGCTGCAACTCGTATTAATTAATTCTGACAACTCGTATTAATTAATTTTGAATTATCTGAATAGACATGGAAAACAATATTATTAAATAACAACTCCAATTTCTATTGACTAGATCAAGAGCTGAACAATTACAGTTCGCTCAGATCTCTTGTTGTGATATTCTACTCCCGAGAAAGATATGAGACAGCGTAAAAAGCATCTGGGCAATAAGCTGTTATTTACTTAATTTGTATGGTGTGGTGGGAAGGGGACAGCTGATCTGTTCTTTTTCAACAAAGAGACCTTCTAGGAGGCTTTTACCGCTTTGAAAGCTACCTTTAGACTTCAAAATACGATAACAACTTAGGAACTTAACTAAAACACATTGGCACAACCTTAACTTCCGCACAGAGTTTTTATCAATTATTCATTCGAAGAGTGTTTCACATGATTGAAAGAGCATTGCCAACGCAGACGGTGATGTAAACAAGACTCGACTTTTCTAATGAATGTCCGATTGACACATTAAGAAATTTTTACAAAGATGCATGTAAACCTAGATGTACAAATTATAGTGCTGTCCGTAATACTCTATTTTCCGGTGCCTTGATGCGAGGCTTGACTACTTTGAGCCAATTAGTGTAAGTAGATGAAGGTGACATAGATATTCAGATGATGATTCATCTTCTGCAGTTATATCCCGCACTAAAAGGCAACAAGACCTTGTTAGTTTCACGCACCATAGCATTTTCATACACTTGTTGTTATAACTAGTAATGCATAGGCTACGTTTGTTCTTTCTATAATTAAAGATCAACTGGAAAGCTCCGAAGTTCATTTCTTTTGTTAAAGCGGAAGAAGATGATGTTTTACCTTGGGGCCTATGTCTTACATGTTGTATCGGTGACATTACACGCTTGATTGTAGATTCAAGCTACGACACAAACGGTATTGAGTAATTAACTGCTGTGTTAAAAACAATCCAATTGGATAACGTACCAAATGAATGGTGTGAGTAAGCTTAGTTGGTAAGAATTTGAACAATTGATGTTTGTAAGGCCTATTGTAGCTAACGTGTTTCACCGCCTACTGACAAGCAACCTTCAAAACAGAGTTTTTAGTCGGGAGTAGACCCACCAAAATCCCCCTCCTTTGAGGCCAACATCTAACCGCTTAGATTAGCGCATTTTTCTGGCTCTTTTACTTTCTATAAGAATTTCACTGGTTTGAGAAGTCAACACCAAAGAGGCGTAATCTCTGCATAATTGAGGAATCCGATGAAGGCTAGTTCAAGAGGAAGTTTATGCAAGTAGATGATTGAAATCCGAAAAAAATCTATCCAATGGGTCTACATATTGAAAAGTTTGTATAAAAACGATCATTTGCTCATTGTACACCAAATTTCTAAATTGTAAATTGTTGTAAGCTGAATCAGTTATGCTTCGAAAAGATATGTCTAGGTGTAAGCAACCCATAAAACGCCGATTTTAATTCGAAATACATGATTTTAAACGATTTCAAAATTTTGTGAGGTCATAATTTGGGGGAATTTCCCCAAATAGTATGTCATTTCATGTCATACACACGTCCGCGGTTTTCGACAAAATTTAAGATCCAAATAAAACCAACGCGTTTTGCCATTTGATATATTTGTGGCTAGAAGTATTAATCCTTTAAATTATATGAATTTGGGGTGAAACGCACAATTTTGCTCATAGACATGGATTTCCATAAATTAATGATTATCGACAAGATTAAAGGGTGTGCAAATCAAAAAAGTATACATTGGGTCTGTAATAGTACGTACATCACAAATCCAAATTAGCCAGACCCTAAAAACACAGCCCGAGTACAACATTAAGCGAATAACCGAACAATACGCCATACGCCCACACACTAAAATGCATTTGTGAGGTTTATGATTGAAACTTTTCGATATGAAGGAACAAGTTAAAGTAAGCCCTATTGCTAGGTAGTATTTGGTATTTTATTGACAAGTTGCACGGGTTGTTAGTTTGCTAGTTAGATGAGCTTTAACACATCAACGCAAATATGTTATATAGTGTCAGTCACTCAATTTTTAAGTTCAAAGTTAAAATTTATTTTCGAGTATGGTTCAAGTTCAAATTTGGTTTCCCTTTAGTGGCCTCTTACAACAGGAGGAAAATATCGTGGGCATATTCCACAACCCCCTGCCCACAGGGGGCGACAAGGTGCATGGGAGTCAAAATATCAGGTGTATTACTCCGTTGATGTGACTCCTTCAGAAGGAATGCTTCCTGCTTGAACTCTATTTCATCATGTAACCGAGAGGCCAGAGAGTTTGTTTTAAAGGGCAAAAGCAATTCCCAAAACTTATAAAGGCCTAGTTACAACAGCCACATCCCAAAGATTTTCTTGTGAATTTTTCAGGTAAAACAATGAGTAACTCACCTGAAATTGTCTCATGATTTTCAAGACCCAATCATGATACACTAATTCAGACTACTGCGCAGATCCAAATTGGGATGACTGCATTTCTCTTTAATTAACGAACGTTTTGTTGATCGGTTTTTTCCTGTTTTAAGTAAAATTTGTATGAGAAAGTTTCGAGCACAACCGTCTCTCCGAATAATACATCTGGACAAAACCTGAACGCTTTTGTGCCATAAATGTTAATGTGGTCTTATTAAAACATTTGTCACGTGGTGTGCATGTTGCTGTTAGGCCTCATAATTGAAAAGACGATTTCCCAATCCCTTCTTTATTAAGTTTCACACCGATCAGTTACAGGCACATGATATGTATTGCACAAATTAGTATCCATCCAAACCCTAATTCAAAACACTTAAACGCCATAAGTGCACATATATGTTAACTCGAGGTAAACATCTGTCGCATTGTCTACAGATAAAAGAAATGTTAATGTAAGCCCTGTGTTAAATGCGCATGAACCGAGCTTATTCCTAGACACTGGATCGTACACCAGATGCAATTAATGTTTGATAACCATCAAATGAAGCCCATTGTTAAATGCTAAGATGCATCCAGAAAGAAGGTGAAAGATTCAAACAGTTTCAAGTGATTCATTAAATTGCATCTTCTTATCTCTAAGCTTCGGTATAAGTCTTCGCAAGCAGGCATATATTGTTTTCTGATTTGATAGGTGCCGCTTACTTCAATGTTATTTTCGAAGTAGTATTTCGTGCAAAGTCATACTATGACGTATCGTTTCATATTCTATACACATTTGGAGACTACAAAAACAAAATGTTTTCGTAAAATAATTCATAAGAAAATACGAAAAGAACTGATAGCGTTTTTAGTACAAATAAAAACTAAATGTGATGTTACAATGTGAAATTCCTTTTTGCAATTTTGCCCACATGGTAAAGGATTTTCCCTTTTAGCGCTGGTTCGATTTTTAGGCCGTGTCCGATACCAAGGACGTTCAAAGTGGAACCTGCTGTCTACAAACCTTTGTGCTTGATGCTCCACATAGGCAATGAAGTGGGGAAAACAGTTCACAGGTCCAGAAGTCCACAACTAAAAAATGCTTGCGGGTGCTCCTAGATTAATACAGAACTTTATAATTTTAGGCCTACAACTCCAAAACACAAACGTATTTATTAGTTCATACGCTGGATGTACTGATTCTGGCCGATTTTAACAAAGTCAGTGTTTATCATCCTTGTGTGCTCTGTATTATTGATGAGCTTTTGTCGACTAAAGCCGTCATATTTCGAATAGACCTCCAAACTGTAGATAATTTATAGCTATGGCACTCACCTTGAATTCCTTGTAATAAATGATAGTTCACACAGACCATTTCCATATTAATTTACAAGAAACATGACATTTCAAGCAAGTCTCCAAGACTGTGAAATTTGGAAAACGAAATTCATCAAAATATAGCTTTTGTGTCTTTTTCTGTTCTCAGCTTATCGTACGCAGGCGATTACAAAATGTATGAATAATAAGGGAATTTACAAAACCATTTTTAGTTTCCTCAATTCACTTGTCCAGGGGGACTCTGGTATAGTTTACCATCAATATAAAGGTTTACCACAAAAATAATAATAATGAAATTTACATATATGGTGTTTATACCTTAACTTTATGCATTCGGCAACCATCAATCAATCAACCAATCATAGCAAATGAATGGCTTACTTTGTTTCTCCGTCGCCGCCGTCGGCCATGGTGTGACAGGCAGCAGTTATGGGCTATTTCCCATAAGTTCAATTAACATCCCAGTGAGATAACATCCGTACTATGGCTACAGAAAAGCTTGTTTGAATTCAAATTTTACAACATATATAATTCACCGTGACAACAACAGCGAAAGATGAAAGGTGTATTGATTTCTCACGGACTCAACGTTTAAGTCAAACAAAGGATGCACTGTAGCTACAAAGCCATGTAAGATCTTGCAACACACAAAATTATTTATTTGTCCATATAAATAAAAAAAGTACAGAATTGAACGTAAACCTGAAAAAGAAGGTCGTGTAAGGAATTGTGGGAGATAATACTTGTAATGCCATTTTTATATATATATATATATATATATATATATATATATATATATATATATATATATATATATATATATATATATATATATATATAAACCAATTTGATTTATATATATATATATATATATTTATATATATATATATATATATATATATATATTTATATATATATATATATATATATATAGGTCGAAAAGAGGTAGTAAAAAGTGCTTAAAAGTTTTGAGTTTCCTGAAAATTGCGGAGAACGTCTTTTATTCACCATGGATGTGTCCAGCCTCTACACGTCCATTCCTCATAATGCTGCCTTAACAGCTATCCGTTACTACCTAGACAAACGGCGTGATCCTCTTATACCGACTGACACCTTCCTACGTTTAACGGAACTTGTTCTCACGCAAAATTGTTTTCAGTTTAATGGGCTTTTTTTCCGTCAAGTTAAAGGAGTGGCCATGGAAACCACTTTCTTCTCAGTATACCGGGCCACGACCTAAACTTTACAAAAGGTATATTGATGATATTGTAGGAGTTGCCACTGGATCCCGTCGTTTTAGAAACTTTTATCGACTTTTTTAATTCCTTTTGCCCCTTTTTGAAATTTACCCATTGTATCTCGGACTCATCTGTTGTTTTTCTCGACCTTAAACTGTCCATCAACAACCGTACAATTACCTCTAACCTACACTTTAAGCCAACCGACTCGCATAACTACCTTTTGTACCCTTCCAACCACCCCAGATCTTGCACTAAATCTATCCCTTATTCCCAACTCTTTCGAGCCAGACGAATTTGTTCGGAGGATTCTGACTTCTCTACTGCCTCTGAAGAAATGTTGTCCTTTTTTGAAAAACGCCAGTACCAGGCAAAATCCTCTCTAATGCCCTACAAGGAACCAGCAGAGAGGAAGCCTTGGAGAATAGGAGCAAATCTGGTACCAATCTACGTATTCCTTAAGTTACTTTTAATCACCCTTCGGTCCGTCCTATTTTACACGCTATCCACAAAAATGTAGAGTTGCTCCGACAAGACCCCTCAACCCGTGATGTTTTCCCGGAAACCCCCATCACTGCCTTTAGAGTTGAGAAAAATTTAGCCAACCATTTAGTTCGGGCTTCGCACCCACAAACTTCTTTCGGCTGGTACCTTTCCAGGTAACCGTCCGAGGTGTAATACATGTCCAGTTGTTGGCAAACACAACCTCGTCAACATTTCAGGCCCCAAAGGCAATAGCTTTATGTCAAACAAAGATTCTCCTGCATTTCCTCTAATGTAGATTATATTTTAGCATGTGGGAGATGTAACTCGTTGTATGTGGGAGAGACCAAGCGCCGCATCGCGGATCGAGTCACCGAGCACCTTAGGTCCATCAAACAGAATCTCCATGGATACCCGGTGGCTGCACATTTTAATCCCCCTTCACCTTGTTCTATACAGCATTTAACTGTTACGGCAGCTGTTATGTGCCGAGGCTCCGATCGTGACCGCCTTAGTGCTGAAAACCGACTGATCATGAGGCTAGGTACTCTCGCTCCACGCGGCCTTAATGTTAGAATTGACCTTTTGTAATATTCACCCCTTTTTGAGCCAGTTTTTACTCCTTTTACACTTACCCGTTCGTGCTCATTTTTTACTGTGTAGCCCTAATTATTATTTTTTCCGGACCTAGTTTTTGTCAACTCTTTTCCCCCTTTTTCCGACCATGTTCGATTTGTACGTGCACTTTTTCATCCAGGACGCTCTTTTTCTTTTTTTGATTTGTGTTTCATCCTTCGCACTCATGTTTTCTGACAATCACTTTCGTTCGGTTCTGTTTTTACAGCGATCGCTTTGGATTTGATGTTTGTCGTGTCCAATTGTTACTGTTGGTTTGTTGGTTGTTCAGTTTGGTTTTTGCTACCTGATGAAGGGTTTATACCCGAAACGTCGTGGAGTTTTCCGCAAACTTTAAAGAACTTTTTACTACCTCTTTTCGACGTACACATTTCAACAGTGCTCCGCAGCATTTCGACCTTATATATCTATATATATGTATATATGTATGTATATATATATATATATATATATATATATATATATATATCTATATATATGTATATATGTATGTATATATATATATATATACATACATGGAAATCAGAGGTCATTACGCGGTCAGTTGGGTGCGTAAAGCTAAAATCATTGTTAACACAGTATTTCAATATTTCTTATTTCCTAAACGGACGTTTTACAAGAATACTGTTAGATGTGGTTTTGTCGAAATGTTTTCTTGTTTAATCAAGATCATTCAATGAATTGAGGAATGCAAAGAAAGAAAACGCAAAAAGCTAGCCAGTTTTGAGATATTCTAAAAATGAATTCCATTTCTTAGCGCGTTTTAGGTACAAGCGAGGCGTCGTTAATCTCAAACATAGTACATGATCTGCGCATTTACGTATTAACTTTTTAAGGACTGGACGAAAGTCAGCCTAAAATTCTTTAACTCAATTACCTACAGAAAGTTATGCTATCTTTTCGAAACACGTGTTTTTCTTGTTGTTTATTACTTTCAATGACCTAAAATATTACAATCGATAATTATATACTCAAAACATCGAACTTCATTGTAAGGAGATGGATATTGTGCATTTCAATGGAGGAACAGATACCTAAGTTTTGCAAATGAAAGAAAGTCTTCACGTTGTATCAAGTAGCCGTGACGTAAATCAATACTCTTTATCAATCAATCCAACATATATACTACAATATTTTCTTAGGTCATCTTATTTTTACACTCCTAATCGAGTAGAGAGCTTCTGCTTACTTTGAAGGTATCATAAAAACAACCTTTTGCGATGCGTTATCACAGGAATTCAATTACGAGAGCTTACTCGTACTGTTTAGGACATTTAAGTACCAGTCGTTGTCAGCAACCCTTCAGAAGTGGATCAGAGTGCAAGTTAACTCAGTTGAGGGAAGACTGCAGGTGGTTTGTATCGATTAAATTAGATGAAACAGTGTGGCGACCAATAAATTGCAAAAAAAAAAACATTTGGAAAGTCCTCGGTAACATGCTCATTTTAGTGGCAGTATTTCATAAATAAAACTTTCCTTCTATACAGTACTGCATAGCATAATCGTATACATCCTCAATGAACCAAACTGAAGGTCTCCACGGGATTCTTTATATCTTTAAAGGACATTTTTTACTTCATAAATGCTAAATGTTTTTAGTGGACTAAATAAAAATGACTGTTGAATAGTACCCAAAATATAAAGAAGAATATTCAAAGTGGATCGGCATCTTTTCCACATGTTGATTGATTGACAGAATATTTGACCGAAATTAAATTTAGTACTTTGGTTTAGAACTTCATAAAATTATATAAATGTTCAATGAGTTATAACCTGCAGGCGCCAAGTAATAACAAACCGTATTGGAGGCAGGGTTTAACGAAACTGTTAATATTTAAACCAAGCTAGCGCCAATGGAATAAAAGCTCGATTAAACACGTCCTGATATGGACCAGTTCAAAATTATACTTCCTTAGCTGATGGCTAGATGATAAACATTCTGAGTGATTATACGTTAACCCACCAACCTAATGCATACGTTGGTTTTATTTGTTTATCTGCTTCTTGTTACCTAGGTGTTGAGCAAGGCAAAGAACGTTGTTGAAGCACAAGTGATACCCTTAGCGTCTGTTCCTTTCACCGTTGAGTTTGTTTTGAACTTTTAAGGAAAATGGGTTTCATCACAATTGACAGAGTAAAAGCTATTCCCACTTTCATTTTGATACGAAATGACACTTTCCATTGATCTAGGCTGCCTTAAAACAAATACTTCGTCGTAAAAGGTTAATTAAATGGTATTGTTGAACTGTAGAATAGATTGGGGAGAAGCACCAAACGTAAATATACAGCTGCTGTACCCCCAAAGCCCCTGCTTTTATGTGACAGCAAATTGCTGAAGAGAACATTTGAAACGGAAAATAAAACACCTTTTTCCTTTGTCCCAGGATGGAATTTGGCAAGGAGAAAATGGGATAGAAATTTCGCTGCGGTTTAACTTTCAATCAAGGAAATGTCCCAGACCTTGAACGGAGATACGCATAAAATGTCTTAAATCGCGCTCTTGATACTCATACGCTGGCGTGCTTTGAATGTAATATGAACCACTGCTCTCGCTATCAATGGTTGACGTTTGGGACACCTTAATCTTTAGGTAAACTTGTTATCAGTACATAGCAAATGAAGGTTTCCCAGAAATTTTGGGAATCATGGAAAAATGTGAAATTTGTTTCATCTTCCACAAAGAAAAATGTGACGGAATTTTTTTAGCCCAAATAGAATGGATAAGTAGACTTTCTCTGACATTGACCTTCATCTCTTATATTTCATTTCGTTTATTGTCCACAATCATCAAAATGACATAGGCCTACATAAAATTTTACAAACAAGAGGTGTTTGTTGGAAGTAGGGAGAAAGCATATGCTTTTTGTGAACCATCCACGTTAGCAGAAAGGTTACAGGTTAAAACAAAACAAAACTGAAGTATAGCTTTTTGCGCTAAGCCCATATGGCGCTTTTTTGGAGCAATGGCTTGTCAATTTGGTGCACTGATATTTGCAGGAAAATAAAAAAAAGGGGGGAGAGGATTTGGTTTTTCCACATTTGATGTATGTATAGTTCAACAAAACTGCAATTTCTAGGGAGTCAAATTTTCTAATACTGAGTGTATTGACACAATGTATAATCCTTTAGAGGAAACAGCGGTTAACACGCGGGAAAAGAGATGTAAAATTTCCGTAGCATTTTAAAATGAACGAACTTAAAACTACAACGATGTGCTCTATGTTGGATGGAAAAACAGCTTTTTTATATTTACAATTGGTTAATGAATTTTAATTCCTATAAGGCTCACTTATTTGGCAAAGGGAAATCATAGATTGGCACTCGTTAGTGAAAGTTTTACTTTATAACATCCTGACTAATTATCAGGCGTCAATATACTCAGAATGTCAACCTGTATAGAATCAAATTAGACTGATAGCTATTAAGTAACCTCACATTAATTTGCTGTATGTACTAAAAATCCTTAAGCGGAAGTTATCACTTTCCCGAACCATTGTTAAGTGTTCTCCAGAGTTTACCTGTAGGCCTCGAGTCATCAGAAACGGGCCGTACTAAAGTCCGAGACATTTTCCAAAATGTGGTTGGCAAGCTAGGTCCAAAATGAGATGACAAAAGATGTAGCGAGTAAGATCTGTGTAAACGAAAAATTGCTTGACATCTTAGAATTAAAGTTTCACTGGTTGGAACCTGTTTATTGGCATAACGTTTTTACAGGAACATATGCGTGCCTGTAAGGTTTTGCGCTTGCAGAGATCTCGCGGTTGCACGCAGAATGCATACGAATTATAACCAACGTTTCATTTTGACGAAAATACAGGGGCGACTCATCAACTCTTTCATAAAGCAGCAGTTACGTCATTTTTGTCAACATGAATGAGTCCATACCAAAAGTGATAAATGACAAATTGATCATAACATGAACCGCAACGCATATCAACACAGAAAGTGCATGTTCTAAAACTGACCACCGAAAACCTCTTAAAATTCACCTTTCTCGAGATTAAGAATTCAAATGTGCTACAGACAATAACAAATTTAAATAATTCTAAAACACTACAAATTATTGTTAATTGTTCGTCATATGTCAAGTACCAGGGCGGACAGATTTCCGTCAAGGCCCTTGACTTGACCATTCCCTTGTATTCATGTTTTGTTGATAGTCTGCTGATTGTCTAACCACATTGTAAGCAAGATAAGGGAACTTGTGGAAAAAGAGAATTGTATAAGGGAATGTAGCTTTACATTAATTCTCACACCTTCTTTGTTTTAGCATTAGCTTTAAATATCCAGGAGAAGCGCACTATTTAAATAATTACCTTTTTATTGTTGCCTTTGTATTTGAATGGATTGTATACTTTGTTATACTAAGGGATTGCGATAGGGATTAGCTAAATCGTTAGCCAGTTAGGATTTCTTGTAACAAAGTGAGCAACTGCCATTGATATCTTCGAGATACAGTTTCGGAAGCGAAGACTAAAGATGGCTCTGCAATGTAATCCTTTTCCTCAATTTCATGTAAACGTAAAGACTTTAGTTTTAGTTCTTTAGGCTTGTGGAAACACATTTCATAAGGAACAGTGGGTTTTCCTGTCACTAGGGAAAACCGTTTGAAATATTGCCAACTGACAGCAAGCATGCAATAAATTGACTACTTGCAATTTACCATTTTATTATAAAACCATGAGTTTGGCTGTTAGGAGGGGGTGTAGTTGGACAAGATTAATGAGAGGATGGGTTGCATTTGACTTTGGAACCACAAATTTAATGCTCCGGTAAAGAGTTGAAAATGTAAGAAAAGTTTAGCACATTTCATGAGTGAATACCCTCTCTCGATATGAATACAACATTCTTTTTAATTTTTCTTGGGGCACTTCTGGATTTTAATCAAGACTCTTGTCAAAGACATGAATTATATGGCCAGCGAAAGCGAAGTACAAATAAGAAAGGCTGCACATGCAGTATACGATAAGGGTCATAAAATGGGGAACAAAACAAGATGATTTCACAGAACTGACGGTCGTCATAGTTGGCAATGAATTGGGAAAGTCTGGTAACGCAGTGGGAGATTTGAACTTCACTACCAGTAAATTGATGGACTTTTCAGGATTTCCTGTGCTGGGTATACTTTGACACACGGATTCTTTCAAACTAGGCATTTAGTTATAATTTTATCAATAAATTCAGATGCTATGGAAAATATACACCTTCAATGTGGCGTAAATTTTGTCAAGTTTAAGATTAACCCTTTACCGTTGTTTGGGTCCTTTTGGACCCATGCGGAGAGCTCGGCTGCCACACATCTTTACTGTTTCACGCGGAGCTCGAAACTGCGAGTAGCTACCCGAAAATTCGGCCACAACAGCGAGAGAGACAATAGTTTAAGGTCACGGGGTCAATGGCCTACGGAATCCGATGCGGGGCGGGCTACGACCGCTTTTCCGCCCACTCCGGAGGCGCGCAAATATGCCCCGATCGGAGCACAACAGTAAAGGGTTAATGAACATTTTAAATCATAGGATAAAAGAAGGCACAATATTAAAATAACTGGGTTGGTGTTAAATTGGATTAATGACTTGATATATAGACTGTACAACTGTGTGTTCTGTGGGGTCAATCTCTCATGATGGAATGTGTAATTGTTACCCACCGAAGTGGAAACAAACCTGTCCGGTCCGTCATCTGCATCCTGTAACTTTTGCAGATGGATTTTACTGTAAACTTGCAACACTGTCCTTTCTCAAACAAACTCAAAGAAACCCAGACTTACTCATATGTATATATCTGTGTATATTTTAATCAAATAAACGTCGAAGCTAGATCTGTGGTTAACGACATGTTGGGACGAATTTATTTCTACGGGCTATTAAGAAGACGTAAATCAGTCGACTTGAGAGGAAACATCTTGTTACATGTTCATAATACGAGGTGTAATTGTCTTGACGTGATTTTATTAAATCAAGAGAACATAAACAACCCCTGATGAAAAATCTAGTAGCTAAAATCATATAGTTTTATCCATTCATCTTCGTACGTGCGGAAAGGGAAACAATTTCACGAACGTATGCAATCTTAAATTGACCTGTGTTTAAGTTCAAAATAAAGTTCTAAAATTATTCATCTACTTCTTAAGCGGTTTTGCAGTTAAAGTCAATAAAACTGTCATTTGGAAAAAAAAACTCAAATCAGATTCCTCGCCATCTGTAGTATTGAATCCATGGCTACAAATGAATGTTACATGCGTTTTCCTTCCCTGGAGAAACAAACTTCAAAAAGTATCTTACATGCAAAGGATATTTTTGAGAGTTTTGTCGATAACTTGTCATTCATAAGGTTTAGTACGTCTCATGTATTGGTCATATTGTTTATGATAATGCATTGTGTCGGTTTTCATCATTATGAAATGTCCAGCATATATCTCCAGAGCCACGAGTGACAATTTCGGTTCTTTTGGCTGACAGTTAGACCTGTTATGATGAGATCCCCCGAAATTTGTTGGTTACGTTAGCCATACATAAATAAATTGAATTTAAATAGTTCGCTTTAAACATTACATTGTGCTACAAAATAAGTAGCTTTCAATATGGAAGGCTCCGTTACCCCAAAATAAGGTACGGTCAATCCATATCCGTATAACACCGCTATTTGATTTGAGCAGAAAAACAATGTCGAGGCAGATCCCTGAGCAGCCTCTGGAAGTTGTTACAGTAATTTCCAGATATATGGACACTGAGGCAATCAATTATCTCCTTGAAACTTATCCAACCGTGCAGACTCGTAATGTCTTCTTTGCGTGATTAGCATTTTAAAACGTTGTTTTTGTCTGCGTTATCTACCCATTTGATAATTGTGATCAACACAAGGAACTTTCGCTGTAAAAGTTCATAAGACCTTAAATTCGGGTAAGTCTGGTTTTACTTAACCGAAAAAATTCTCGATAACGTCTAAACAATTCTGATGAAACCATAGAGCGGGAAAAATCGTCATGTACACACTAAGGAGGTGTTTAGGAATTAAAACGTTTTCCTAAACACATTTACTCCCACTTTGAAAACACGTTTAGGTGCTCATCACACCTCTAAGGCTAATTCCTAACCACATCCCTTTCAAACACTTTAATCGATAAACATTTACCGTGTAATAACTAAAGGTGCTAAGAATTTTCACGTGTTTACAAAGTGTGGGCAAAACAAGTGTTTAATTGCTTAACACGTTTATAGAGTATGAAATTCAGTAGAACGGTAACACACTTTTGAAAATTGAAAGAGGAATTTACTCTCCTGGTTTAATCGTCATTAATATTTGCAATTAACACTACGGAAACCCAGACTTCGAATCTGGATCCTTAGGAATGACCAGACAGTTCCTTAAGACGGTTTGGAAGCAAACTGTAAGGAAAACTAGAATCTTTGCAAACCTAAAAATTTGGCCCGGGTGTAACTTCAACTTTAATGATGTTTCGCAAAACTTGGGATAGTCAAGCGTTTAGATCATCCCTCCCACTTGCAGCCACCAAAAGGGCTGGAGTTTGACCCCTGGCCGGATCTTACCGAAGACTTTAAAACAGGAACCTTATGCCATTTTGTTGTGTGCTCAGTAGAATGTAGTAAGGAAAACAAGTCATTGAGCCGTAACTGGAAAATTGCCTTAAACCGATTGGATAGAAACTGAGCTGTTACAGTCCACGTAGCTATCCCTAGACATTGAAGGAATATTATAATAAAAATTTTGTCCAAATTTATATTGCAGGGAAAACTTAGGAGACTTAATCCCTCCAAATAGACAATGCGACCGCCGGTCATTGACCTTTCAATGATATGTTGTTGACTGCTAGTACTGAGGCGGGCGAGTAATTAGTGACTGTAGTAATGAGTATTTGCACGTAAATTTCTCCTATACGTCCTAAAATGACTCAAAAAATTGGGTTAAAATAAACACTCACTTGGTATTCTGCAGTATGTTCCAGTATTAGAGACTACTTAAACAGCAATATGTGGGCACAAGGGGACGTAGGATGCACGCATCTCAGGGACGAAGGCTGAAGTGGGCATGCGGTGGGTGCGATTGGCATGGCGTGGGTGTGAGTGTTAATTTGGTGGCACTTCGTCCCCAAATGTACTTGAGGACGATTTGAAGGGGGGATTCCCGTCTTCCTCGGGAAATACTTTCTATCTGTAGGTGGGGCATAATGCAAAACGGCATGATCTTTTAAATACACCGGCAAAAATTGCCAGTTTTTAAGACATGTTTTTTCGTTTTCGCCTTTGCTTAATGATCCCCTGGCTGGGGGGTTGTAGAATATGCTCACGGTATTCCCTGCCTGTCGTTAGAGGCGACTGAATGGGAGGACTTGAACAGTATTTGACACTAAATAACACATTCGTGTTGGTGTGTCGTTAAAATTTATCTAAACTAACTAACCTTTGCTTAATGAAATCCATTCTAAAATCCGTAATGGCTTATGATAATTGAAATCAACAAATTGACAATTGAATGTTTTTAAATGTGACAGACCTTTACAACCCTTTCTATTGCCCAAAATGAATGGCTCTGTCTTGCCACAGCAACAAATGCAGAAAAAGATCACAAACATAAAACGTACGGTTACTAATAGTGTAAATCACCTGAAATCCACGATCACCCAAGAGGGAATTTGTGCAGATAAGATTTACTCCCAAAATTGTTGACTAAACAACTGTAAGTCTGTCAAAACATTGGAATACAAGATCTCACAATGAAGTTGTTTTTGAGGTCAAAATTGTCTTGCAAATATTCCCCTATTTTTACCCTTAGTTAGCATAATGGCAATGTAAACTCATTTCTAAAAATGCATTTTCGCACATGATATTCATACAATAACTGGCCTAGACGAATGGAGTTGATGGTTAAATTTATTTGTTGTTTTGGCATAGAGCGCACTTTTTAGCATGATTTGCGTTGTTGACCGCGGAAAGGAGGTCTAGGGTAAAACACGCCATGGACACTAGTACTAAGACTTTTACTTCTGTTTTAAGATTTTTTCTCAACTTACTTTTCCTTTCCAAAGTGTATTTTGGGCGAAACTCAACCTGTCGTGGGTGGGCGTGTGTCGGCTCCCTGCGTACCCCGACCTGCGCCCCTGCATCTCTATAAAACACCTATTTCCTCAGCTTCGAAATAACATCGTGTAAATATTCGTGTTTGCAAATACTCCTCTAAAGGGTAAAAGGGAAAAGAGAAATAGGAGACCTTTAATGAATGTGCGCAGTATTAGCACGTTGCTGATTCAAAGAGTATGAGATTGCTTTTGCAAGGTGTATTGCGTTGGCGTGATGTGTATGGTCCTTACGGCTTGAATATAACTTGATAAATGATGTCCCTTTACTATAAGGACGATATAATCATTGAAAAGGAATTTTGTCGCCACAATTCGTCAATAAAGAGTGGAGTAAAGAAATAGAAAACTGGTTATTTATCAAGTTAAGTTTCCTCCATTTCGAAGATTTTTTGACAGCAGAATTTCCAGGCCATTTGTGTGTTCCTCCAGACGTTTGTCCATTTGCAAATATGCGGGGAGAATCCCTGGAGATATCCCCAAGTTTTTGTTTATTGTGATTGGAATTTTGCAATGAAGTCCAGCAAAGCAAGATATTTATGGATTTTACCTAGTTTGATTAGCTTCCAATGTTTCATAAACGAATGTTTTAAACACCAAACTTTTCAAAGCTGTACAGGTACCGCGTACCATATTCTGCAAACTGTTCAGTGTTTTTTAAACAATGCTTATAAGGCTATAGAACTAACAACTTTCAGAAATTACAGGCAGACACCACCAAAATTTCTTTCCCTCATAAGGTTATGGACTCGACCGGTATATGTATCCTAACTATATCTTTGTAAGCATTAATTATTTTGAAACGAGTTTCTCAATGCTGATCAAACATTTACATTTCATAAAATCGTTATTACCAACCAAAAACGCAATTACTCATGACGGGCTCTGAAATGAATACCAAAAGTGCAAAGCGACTTCGTCAAAGAGGCGTATGACCCAAGAGAAGAAAAAATGAGAATGTGAAATGAGTCTCATCAAAAGTCCAAGTGAATATTATTCGTTAGGGAGACTTGAAAGTTTTGGATGAAACACAAATAAATTAAACAAATGTACCGAAGACATTCAATTCAAGAAATATTCTACAAACGCATTATTTCTTATAGCTTGAAATCTTCGGTAAAATAGATGAGAGGTCAATCAAAAGCCCGAACAAATATCTTACTATCCTAAACTGAATTTAGGCATAACTCACAGCAGGCATTGAACGAAGCTACATCTTTGCTTTAAAGTGTACCTCAAGTCAAAAAATTCAAAAATATGTATTAAGGAGCAGAAAAATGAATTTCAACTCCCTTTTTTGTAGGACATTCTGAGCTGAGATATAAAATGTTGAAGTTTATTCATTTAAAACAAATTGGTTGATTGCGCAACAATTTGTGACTTCCTTGTTGTACAACTCACACTATCTGCTTTGTTTCCCTTTAAAATTAAAAATGTTTTGATGACCTTAAAAAATTCCTGTTTGTCTGGGTAGCGTGTTGCACAGAGAGGGTTTAATTAATTACATCACCCCAAAAGAGTAAGATTGCTATCACACCTTGATACAAGGTGTAGTAACTTTCTGAAAAACAAAGAAATACAAAGATTGTAATTTGAGTAGTACAACAATGACATCACAAATTCCTGCGCAATATACCATTTAAAGTTGAGTGAGTTAACTTCAACACTTTACATCTCAGCTCAGGAATGTCCTATGGAGATGGGAGTTGTTTGAATTCATTTTTCATGCTCTTTAATGTATGTTTTTTGATTTTTTTTTACTTGCGGCTCATTTTTAATATAGAATATTTTCTTGCAATCATGTAAATTCAAATCAGGAGAATGGACAGAGTAAACATGAAACAAAAACAGGACCTGTCATTCGTTGCACACTGAAAAAGTTTTTAGCAATTAAAGACTTCATTTGCCACTTTGCGAGGTATAAATTCTCAACATGTTTAGCTATTAAACGTTAAATGTGTAGCAAGTGCTCATGTTTAAAATCGTAATGTTTAGAAATTAGACAAAAGTGTTTTGCATCTAAAAGTGTTTAAAAAATGCATGGACGCAAAGAGTGTTAGAAGAATGTTTAAAATCCCAAAACTCTTTTTCAGTAGAGGGTGGTCTTTGGCGGACTATTACTATATACAAAGCCAAAATGGGGATTTTGCATAAAAAAACGGCATTGCACGAAATAAACATCATCATATAACGATGCGATCAGTGATTGATTATCACTGAACGAACATTCGAAAACTATCCGTAGAAGGTCGTCATTACAATAGGAGAAGAACAAAAATTTACCGTAAAGGATTTTACCTTACATCAGCACCTTGCATTTTAATAAGTTGCGTTTCTAATGCTTCTTGGTTTTGTAGTTGACATTCTCGATTGATTAAAGAAGCTGCGGGTAGGTGTTGAAGACTCAACGAATATGCCGAAAACAAGTGCAATGCGCAGGGTTTCAGAATGTCACGAGGTGTTGACAAGACGGTTCTCATGCGTAATTTCGACACATAGTGACGCCCACACATGGTCTCTGTTTGTTCAAAACGGTGACCTTCAAATCAGAGAGTTGTGGCATCTCCCTGCTAAAACACCTACTGAATTGCAGTCTTGTTATGGACACATACGTTAAGCTCTCTCCTTCCTTATGATTTTGCGGTTTGCGCATGCGTTTTGTCTTACTAGAAGCACAAAGAGAGATTGAACATGGACTAATGATTGTTTCAACAGTGGAATCAGGATATTCTGATAACTGCAATGGTGCTTCTAAAACTTGATTCTCCTTCTTACAACTTTATATCATAGACCATGGGTAACGCATTTGTAGGCTATGTTGAAGGTAGTTATTTCATCGCCCAGACAGGTCCAATTCTCCCAACCTACATGAAATTACTTCTAGCCTCTCCAACAATTGTCAACAACTTCATCCTTATCCACACACAATCCCAGATTGCTGCTTAAGGGCATACCCTGGTGAACATACAACGCCTAATGTGTAAATCACAACCGTACACTTTAAGTACATGCTGTGCAGGCGCGAAGCCAGGATTGTGTCAAGGGGAGGGGGTTGGTGTCATGGGGGTTTGGAGTACAACATGAGGGGAAAGTCTAACGACAGAGAGAAAAAACGCCATTTTAGGTGCTTTTTGCATTGCAAGGTAGGGCTATGGGGGGGGGGGGTTCTAACCCCCACCCCGTGGCTACGCCACTGATGCTGTGTGATATGAGCTACATTTCTTTTGTAAAATTGATGTCAAACAAAAACTGTTCATGTTGAGAACATCTGTAGGCTACTGGTAAAATTGTAATTTGGAGTGACGAATTGCTGCCTTTTTTCTTCAAGAGAGACTAAAATTGGGTATGAGTAAAACTGAAACAGAGGCACGGGTATTATTGTTAAAAACTAACCTCAATTGTTAGGACAATTAATGTTTCGGATCGTGAGGCAGGAAGAGATGACGCTTCCCACTTAGCCTTAATTCCTCTCAATTTTCGCAAAATCCCATACTTAGTACAACACAGGCTAGTTGGTACATTGCAAGTGATCATAGTGACAATGTTGTTGAATTTGCTGTGCTTTATGGTCATTGGGCACAGTTTGTTTCTGAAACTTAAAATGTGTTAGAGATCCCATTCATATGATGCCACATAAAAAGTACGCTCTCTTTTGGGGGGCAGAACAAACTAACACCGACAAATGCAGACAGCTGATTTGTCAACCAGTCGAAAACCGCGCATGGTCTGCTACACGTGCAGTGCAAGTGTTTGCTCTCAAGGATGACGTCAGTATGTCGTTAATGCATAAGGTCTATGTGAGTCAAAGAGTGATTAATCTGATTAGTACCACCACTTAGCACGTACACTGGTAATAATTTTGCCCACAAGAAGATTGAGTGTACATTATGAGCAAAATGACAATTTCCCCTGTTTCGAACCTCAGTGTATGTTTCGATGGTTCAAACAAAATCTTTCTTATTTCCATTTACCCTCCTCCATTTCTTTGCTTATCATTGATCAATTCGTACTTTCAGGGTGTAAAGTACTCCTTCAACTTTTTAAAACTTTGATCAAAACCGTCATTTTAAGAATGATCATCAGTAATCCAAACTGATCTAAAGTTTCCGATGTCAGCATTATAATGACGTCATTTACGGTTCACGTCTACTGCAGTCACTTTTAACCCAAAGCGTGCTAGTCAAAACACTTACACTTTTAATGAGGAGAGGATAGTAAGTCGTGTATAAGTATCAATTCTACTTGAAAAGAAGACAAAAAATCACCGTCAAATTCACTAATATTTAAGGTGCTAATTGATATTTGGCTCCCCTCTCCCATAGGAAGTTTCTTTGCTTATTGAATATCAATATTCTTTGATGGACCAAACGTTAAAACATATGCGTAGTTCTAAATATTCTGATACTTTCCAATCCGTTTATTCATTTAAAGCTTTGGTGCCAGTGCTTAAAAGTTTACATCACCCTTTATATAATGGAATTAATGTTGAGTGGAGGTATTGAACTCATCTCGTATCCTCTCCGGTATGGTACATTCTAGAAACAACAATTTGTTCTGCTTGTCACTTTGCATTATTCAAATTAGATGAAGCTCATTGATTCGACTGGTTGCAATGCACCATAAGCTTCGCCTTCACAGCATAAGGTTCCTGAATATTATTTACTTAGAAGTTAGCACCGTAAAAGGATAGTTTAAGTAGCCAAGTAAACATTGACGTTAGGCCTACAATCGACAAATATTCATACGGTGCTAAAACTATCCCTGACGTCATCGAAGCGCACTTCGGTGATCTGGTAATGTTGAAAATAGGTGCTTGAATAAGGGAGATATTACATGATATTGTGTCTTTGGATAACGTTGTAACAGATGTAAAAGTTAACCACGCTTAGAAGGGTTGTGAAGGGTGCTTCGTTTTTCACTTTTGAAGCAAGTTGTCCTTAAAAGTGCCTACTCATCGATAAATGCCACAGGTTATTTAAATGAGCTCATTAAACTTTGCAACAACATTGCGATAGGAAACAGACATTCAATCATCAGGCATTTGAACGCCAACGCTGATGCTTCATGTTTTATTTAACTTGATAGTAGACTATCATTTTTACCTTTTAGATGCACTCAAGTTCCTTCAGTAAAAGCATTACAGTACTCGTTTTCCTCGGTATTTTATACTAGCTTTAGAAGGCATCACCTCTACCATAAGGCACCTTCAAAGGAAAAGTACTAAGACCCTGATTCGTCCTGGTAAAATGTCCGAAGAATGCAAGTAATTGAAGGTAAAACAGATGCTTTATTTCATAAATGATCGGTCTCAGTAAGGAAAATTATATTTGCGTGGTGTATAACTACTGAGTTACCATGGTAAAGCAATTAATTATTAAGTCATGCTTTTTCAAACAAAACAACTAATGAAATAAATATGCACTTCAAAGAACACGGGGGATAAGTACTTTCATTTAGGATGGAAGATTTCATTATATCTTTTAAATACAAATGAGTTTAATTTAATATGATTTAATATAATCACTTACTCTAAAAATATATATCAACTAAATGGGTTTTTGCGTGATAAAAAGCGATTGCCCTCTGAAAGTCTGTCTCGTAAATCTTGAAAGACAAGGCAAATATGATTAGACTAAAAAGTATAACGCTGATACTTTCGTTTAGATTAAGGGCAAGTTTCTTTAAAATAAAAACTGCCAAAAGGAAACAAAAATCTCGGAAACATTTTAATTGTAGTAATTTCATCAATTACAATATGCTGTTTGAAAAAGCAACAACGGTTTCAAAGACATATCTACTGTAATTACATTTCCAACAAACTTAGGTCACAAAAATAGAATTTTCATTATATTATTATGTATATGACGTCACATACCACAAGTTGAGTCCTATAATATACCCCAAGCATACCCGCATATCCCTAACAGTAACAAATACACGCAGTTAATTACTAGTTTATTTAGGCTGGTCGGACACACACATATTCTTCGTCCTGCATGGCGTGTGCTTCATTGTTTGGCCGCGTTGAATGTTGCCCACTCGGCGGGCGTGTATTTCTCATAACATCCTACATAGGTTGCATTCGTAAGAAATATTCGACACCTCTTATGAAGGTTACATTGAACGTGACGGCATTTTCCAGCGTCAATGGACCATAAACATAGGAATTAAACACCCTTTTATTATGCTTTTAAGTATGATAAATAGTCTGATCGTCACCGTATCATATATGTGAGTATTCAGCAATAGCTTACCGTCATCCTTCTGGGAAGTTCTTTGTCCGCCTACCTTTTAAATTTTACATCATAACTTTTCTAATGCTGGTGGGTCGTTTTTAAAATGTATACAATTGTGGTCTGATAAGAAAAATATGCAATAATTACCAGTAATACATCAAAAAGTAGACCTGGCATTAGACAATAAGCCTTTAACTTTAAAATAGTTAAAAATGTTTTAAATAAAAAAATAAAGAAAACAGTTTTAAAATAGTTAGGCAATAGACATTGGACATGTGTTATTTTTATTTGAAAGTATCAATTCGTCTCAAAGAAAGGTGCAATGGAATTACAATCAAGTGTATTTGTCAGAGCTACAAAAAAAAAAAAAAAAAAAAATGGATCGTAAATTGGTATTTTTATATACATTCATGGCAAGTTCTTGAATGTTCTTTGATATTTACCGACTTTGCTAGGCTAGAATGTCCATTTGTACTATAAACACAAGTTTTTTTTATTTTCGGAAAAATTTTGCATTTTGGACTTTTTATAAGACTGACAATACATCTAGTGACTGGATAATTTTACACAGTTGATATGGAGTTACTAAACCCATATTTAAACACAAATACAAAGAGACCACAGTTTAGAAATTTTATAAATTTTCTGTAGACCATGCTTTAGAATACCACCCGTACAATCATGTTTAATTAAACAGGAGTTCTTTTTAAAATTAGCGAAAATAGTTGGTCAAGATGTGTAACTATAACCAGTTGTTTTGGTTAGTTCACCGCTTTCTTGGTTAACATGGCCATGGTTTAATAGCGAAATGAAAGAAATATCATCGTGAGGGTGTAGGTGTGATTGTGTGGGATTGTGTGATGCATATCAACACGGTCTTTTTTTGAGTGCAATGCTTTGAGCGTCAATCAGGATACACGCAATATATCTTAGCCTAGTTTTCGGAAACCTAATAAAAACAGGGCAGTTAAGTCAAACTGACTCTTATGAGAATTTGCTCTCCTAATAATTTTATGCTCTCTTGGCTGAATCAGTTTGTTGAATAAACGAAAGTGAAATTCCGCCCTGGTTACTAATATTACAGTTGTTATGTTGCAGAAATATTAGTAAAATATTGTTAAAAATAAAAAATTGTTAAAATTTACGCTGATATCAGATTTACAATTTAAATTCAATCTATAGTAGATAAAAATGTCGGGTACTGGGATATATGTCCCCGAAAGGTGTCATGATGCTAAGCTGAATATGAATAAATTGTGAATTACCGTAACGTCGCCAGATGCACGAGATAGGTGTTGGTGCCTAGCACTCGCGATTAAATGATGAAATGTCATTTTTTTCGAAATAGTGGCCGAAGTACCACACAGAACAATCTCTATGTGGGCGAAAGCAGCTAAACAAAACCATTGGCTGCCCAGTATTTCCACAGATAATGTACTCCTGCGTAATTTATATTTTTTGTTGGTCGTTTCGCACCTTCCCACTCTTTCAATATCTAAGTCATTTATTCAACTCTAATGTGCAATCATATATCCTATGTTGCACTTATACATAGTGAACGGTAGCATAACTGACTCAATCCATGATCTCGGTTATGAATATATCACGGACTCACCATGTACATGGACAGACAGAGTATGTAACACGTACTTTCTATCCGTGGATCATCGCCACCGACAACGTCAAAAGGACGCACCAATATGGCTACCGGTAAAGCTTGTATGATTTGACGATGACTCTGTAATATTTTAAACAAAAGTTTGATGTGAATGAGAAACAATTTCATATTACTGCAATATGCGTAGTGATTTATTTAAAAAATTTACTTTGTCAGGAAAAAATACAAAAATACGGTTTTGACGGAATATGTTGAAAAATGTCGGGAAATCTTCAATATGATGTCACCCTTCCTTCAGTATATAAAAGGAAATCCTGACGGTTGCTGCTTTTGATGTTTTGAGTTGTGGCTGGAAGCTATTCTGGTTGTACTTTTCGCATGTATAAAAATATGACCGAGAGAATATATAATTGGGAATGAATATGGATTCTTGGGTGCTGGGTAAATGTGACAGAGATATCAAAGGTGGATATGAGAGTAGAGGCTCTGTGCCCATTGGGCTCATGGGGAGGGGTGCTCGGGCATCCAAAGTTTTTTCAAGGGTTTCATAAAATTTTAATTGTTTTAGGAAAATTAAGCTCAATGGAAGTATGTTAAAGCTTTTAGCATGATTTTTAATTCCTATTTGGTGGGGAAGACTGTCATCAGGATTGCCAATTCACACGCGTTCAGCTTGAGTTTAGGTTAGATGGAGTTTTACGGCCCAGTTTCCAACCAATTGGTTAAAGTTGGTTTCATAAAATGGTAGCAGTACAGACTACAGTATAACTTGCATTTTTTTTTTTCATTTTTTATTGCAGTGTAAGTTTATTAAATTTTTATTACATAAGGAAGCTTAAAAATAGTGAATGCTTCGATTCTACATACAAGCCTGAAAAGCCATTTCCGGCTGCATGGGGTCAGGACTTTTCAAAAAGTTTTGATTGTGGCGCTCCTCTTAGATAGTCCTCTTGGTGACCACCACTTTCCACGCCCCCCTCTTAAAAAAAAAACAATTATTTTATTATATGAGCGAAGACCTTGCATAACAGCTCTACAGGCATGGTGAATTAAACATGAATCTCTAGTCCATGATGAATTTTGTATCATCTCAACTCATCTGATATGTATTACCATTTTGTGACTGATTTTTGTCCTTTAATTGACGAATTGCAGACATAATATCCATATTTCAAGCCGGCTAGGTACATGTAACGTAGAACACTCGGGATATACCTTTTCCGCCATCTGGAGATTTTGTTTAAAAAGATACATCTTGCACTCTCCTCGCCAACGGATGGTGGAGCTTCGTTCTGATGCCCCCCCCCCCCCCAAAAAAAAAAAAGAAATAAAAAAATAAATAAAAATATTTCCCGTTTACCCCGTTTGGTAGGTTCACAGTTTTTGGCGAGAACTTTGTCGGGAATTGAGACACAATTTTGTGGGAAGTGGTTCCATCACCCTTCTAATCGAAATCTAGGGACGCCCTACTACGCTACGTAACAGTTGAAACGTCATGGTGTAAATGATTGTTGCCAAGTACGTTTTGCAGATAGAAGCTGAAAGGATATAAATACAAAGGGTCACATAAGTTATACACTGTTGAAATGTGCAAAGGTTAAGTTAGGTGGAATTTTACGGCTAAGTTTTCAACTTATTGGTTCAAGTCGAGCCGGCCACGGCCTTTTTTCAGTTGTGGCTCACTGGCTTGTTTTCCCTACTCCATTGCTCATTGCTCATGCCTTACGCACAACGGGCCCTGCGGCAGAGAGTTTGGAATTTCGAAACTTAGAAAGCACCATTTCCGTCCAGGGGAAAAGATAAAAAGAATAACTAACTTGATAAGATGGGAAACTTAAGTCAGATATTTCACTGAATCTTCTGATGTATTGAAGTTGAAAGAATCCAACCTCTGTATCAAGAGAAAAATGTAGAATCATATTATTTCCCTGCGAAATGGAACGAACGATAAGTCGGCGAAGAATTACTAGTGTCAGGGTGAGAAGATCACGCAGGCATCCTATCACTAATATTAAACCAAACCACTGCTTATACTTAAGGTGGCTTGAGAGAGGCGGAAATTAGTTTTACAAGACCTTAGATTATTTAAGTGTCGATATAACGTATACAACACCCAGAAGTGTTGGTCGTTCGGCTGACGTCTGACTCCTTCACTTGTATATGCATTCTTCGAAAGAGAAGTACATTTACGACACTTGCTATGAAGGTAACCATGTATCATTAAAAGATACATTGTGTGATTTTGTATCTGATCATTACTCCCTTAATGTAAAGAAAATCGATTGACTTCAGTGACCAGTCAGGGTTAATTTCCACTCGAGGCTGAATGAAATTTCAGTCGATTTCCACTTGATAAAACTTGTGGTCACTGTTCACTGTAGGCAACCGTAAATTTCACTCTCCATACATTTAGAGGATAGACCTATTGTGTATTTATTACAACTTCCACACTACTTCTACATAGCTTTCTGCCAACATGTAGAAATACTGATGTCAATTGTATATAGGCCTATCTTTCTGTAATTTGTTTTATGATCTCAACTTGTTAGAAGCCATGTCATTGTTAATTATCTACATAGAAGTTGGTTAAGTCCGTAATTTAAGCTAACCGTCTGCCTGGAACTCTTACAGAAACAACAGTAATGGAATACAAATTTTTCACGGTTGATGTTTTACGCATATTTCTCATTTGTCGTGGAAGATACGTCTATCGTTGTTGAAATAAACACTATATAAGTAGTTAACACGATTTTTCCGGATCCTCCTCACAGTACCAAAATTTTCAAAACTTTCAGTCATCGGTTCGTTAAAGGCCCAGTTCTCTCACCCAAGCAGTACTAATTCTCCTAACCTTCTTACTTAGGCCCCTCCCACAATTGTCTGAAATTCATGCTCATCCAGATACAATCTCTGTCTATTGCTTCAAGGTGAGTAAAGAAAAACGCAGTTTATAAAATCAAAACACTCTCAGTACCGTTCATGCTGTGTAATATAAGCTTTGGTACTCTGCATTGTTTGAATTAGCTGTCAATCAAAGAGCTGAGCCAATTGAGAATTTTGGTACCCCCGTACCAAAATTGTACTTTGGGGTGAGAAGTTTGGCCCTTTAAGGTTCTTGTACACTAAGGCTGATGAAAGTGATTATGTCATGGAACAAAATGATTTCGTATTCAACATGTACACCTGTCTCGCATTCGCCACGATTTGTACTTTGTATCTTGTCACCATCAATAGGAAATTTATATAACAAGAAAAGTTTCTGGCTATAACAATTATTAGAAAGTTAGAGGTGCATTCCCATTCTTTCATGGAGGATGAAGGTCGAGCAGTCGCTCCAAGGTATAAACTCTAAAAAACGGGCTTAACAATTATGCTGCCAACAGAGTGTAAACAAGTTTAAATTTTAAGCATGTTTACCTAAGAAAAACTGCATGTTCAGCATTGAATATGTTTTTTCAAGCGAAAAAATTAGGAATAAGACATGTGTGTTTAATATCCAAACATGTTTACTAAGTACGGGCAAAAATTTAAGAAAAACGACTCAATCCTTAACACCTTTTCAGAGTGCAATCTCTGCCTCTTAACACCCCCCCCCTCCCACTTGCAGTTGTACTCGTGTACATGTAGTCGCTACTTTCCCAGTGTCTCGAGAAATGTAAACATTATGGAAGAAATGACACGACAAGATTGCAATTTGTCGTGCCTTTTATAGATGTTACTAATTCACGCCTAAGTAATTTAATACTCACTCTCGTTTGAAAAATGTTCTTGGAGAAAAGTCCCCGTCAAAACTTGTCTTGCTCGTCTTTACCTCTTGCATTAGGTAAAATGGGCCCCTAGTCACAGGTGTACCTTGAATTGAAAGAAAATTTGAACAAGATTCATTTTGGAAAATCTTGTTACGTAGCAGATTCAAGACTTTACTCCTATAAAAACAAATTTTCAACCCCCACCAAATTGCTTTTATTTTTGACTTTTCATCCTTCCTCCCACGCGTCTAGTAAGTCCTATGCAATGGTGAAAACATGCAAATCTCGAAAAACCCCTAGCGTAAGAGGTTGCCAACCGAAAACGATCATCGAAAACCACAAAGTGTGAAATTCTTTAACATCAAAAAGGTTTAAATTTAATCCTCCCACGTTTGGAAGAGATGTGTCAGTTGTGCATGAATTATCACATCAGTTCCGAGTACCTATGTCCATAGGCTATTTATGACGCAACTAATTGGCAAATCAAATTGATGGAATTGATCAAAGGTTAGCTCCGCCTTCACATCTGCACTAGTGTGATGGTTCATTAATGGATGTAACTATTACCGGCGACTTTCGCGACAAGACGTGGTCCTTACAAAGTGACGTAGTGAGGTAAATTAATTAGATGAATAGCTGGCGCTCTGCATTTTTTTTTTCTATTTACGATTCGTCATGGACGATTATCCAGGTCGGGTCATCAAATTAGCCTCATTTCTAACCAAATACAAAATTGAAAAGGAAGTTAGATTCTTTTATGTGATTCATGAATGTTTGGTCCTTTTTCAGTACAGGCTACAGTAATTCATTCAACGTTCCTTCCATGTTCAATATTTTGCCAAATTCTAAAAATAGTGACCGCGTTTTTAAAGGGAAGGATGAAGCAAAAATGTCATTTTTGAATGTGAAAAGGGGATTTTATCTTAACAATTTATGGAAACTTCCATTTTCCTTAAGGTCGCCCCTGCCACACAGTTGATTAAACGAGAATGCGACTTGAAACTTCCAGAGAGGCAAATTCTCCATGTTCAAAATAAAATGCAACATAGTGTTTCCCGTAAACGCATTTCAATTATTTAGATTGTACATTTAGAAGAAACAGATTGAAATCAATTTAATCAGTCTTTTATTTGATATCAAGGGGCGTCGTACTATTATTTTTCACTCATTTTTGCTTGGTCGTTTGTCCTGGTCTTTTTTTCAATGCTTTACAGACCACTATCAAATTCATTAGCTTGTAACACTGTTTCATTCAAGCAAAATTGTAATAGTTCAATATACGCAAGCAAAAGTTTAACTGCACAATACCTGTTACCACCACTTCACAGTTTTTTTTTCATGTATTCCCATTCGGGGACCATGATTTTAAGTCTGATTGCTTTTTTATCTTCAGTCTGTACTAGATTTCTTCTCTCTCACTCTCTTACTCCTGTAGGTCATTTGGCCTAGATTTCATCTCGTGGGACTCTGTAAAGGATCCATCTCAGACGTCATATCTATAGAGAGATATATCGGATTAACCACTTCCATTCCTCACAGTTGAACTAACCTTTCACATCAATTATGTCATCGAAACACCGACATTGTCACACCAAGAGCCAGAAGAAGCGAAAGTTCTCTAACTTCTTGGCCAAGTATCCAAACTCGGAAAAGTTGACGGCCGATAACTTTGCGAAAATTTGGGAGCATTACGATTCAAACAGTAAGTCTCATTTGTTTTCAAATGTCTCGATGTTTGTTCTTGCATTCCTCATAAATGATGTTTCTCTATTCCATTTATCAAATTATCTACTTACCCCTTGGAGTTTTATGATTTTGTTTACTGATTCCAAATTCATTTATTAAAAATTTGTACTAAAATTGATTATACTTGAGAGTGGTATAGTTAAATTGTAGCTATGGCAACGTCAACTGTGATCTTTTCTCACTAATTAGCTGGCTCCTGGTTTTAAGTTAAAAATTGTAAATAATATGCTTCTAATTTCTCATCTGTGTTTTGCTTTGAAAATTTACTCGCAAAGATGCAGTGATCAAGCCTCTGTGGTTAATTTATAACCGAGTGGATTGTTTAAAGAGATAGATACGTCTCAACTGTATCCACATAACAAATTTGTGTTGGCGTGTCGTAAAGTCTTATGTAACTGACTGAACGACCAACCGACTAGCTGACTTAATATTATCTTCTATACTTGCAAAAGAGATTACTGTTTAAAGTTATTGCAGCATACCTAAATTTCAGTTTCTGTGGTAGTACTGACATCCATGCTGTGTTCAAAAGATAAGGTAAACAGCAATAACGCCTATTTACAGTGTATGTGTTCACACAATGAGACACCTTTCATGTTTTTCACAAAAAAGTGTATGTGATTCTTCAAATCGGCGCTTATTTACAGTCTGCTTTCATAATGATCCTTGCTAATTGTAACTTAGAAAAGAGAATAATGAAATTTTGCAATTATTCTTAATAAGGAGTACAAGGTAAATATTCATAAACATTCATAGGAATAACATTTCTACACGACACATTGCAGTTGCCATGACATTTTCTCAAAACAAAACCCCAAAAAACTAACGTATAACATCATTTCAAGACCACTATAAATGAAACAAAAGCAATGAAATGAATGATCTTTCTCAACAATGCGGCAATAATATATCCTAACAATGGAGAATCATATTAGAACATTGGATGCTATATGAAAATTCTGTTCGTGTTTTATAAACTATAGGGTGTTTAGGCTGATAATAAATGGGGTGTCAAGTTCAGGGGCGATACTCCGTCAATGAGACCAAAAGGAGGAGTCTCCCAAATCCTTCGTAATTCAACATATTTGGCATAAACCCTACCGGAAAAATCGAAAATTGGGCACATTTTGACTTTTTTGGTAAGGTAATCTCGAACTTAATCCTATAATCCTATACTAGCTGTTGATTGATAAGACGATTCAGGGAGTGTGTGAGTGGGTGGATTGATAATGGTTGGTGTTGTTGTTGAAAAAGGTAACAACAACGTTCGCTTAATATATCAGACTGAGAGCAACTTGAACTGTATGATCACCTGTAACTGATACGCGTTCTATACGCTTAAACGAAACAGTTCAGTTCAGTTTATTTCTTCCTTCTCATAATTACAAAAATAAGTACAATCAAATTGATACAATTTAATAACACATATACAGAACGTAAGTTGAAGAAGTAAGTTGGGAAACTTTTCTAGTCTGACCCCTAAAAGTACAGAAATATGAAGAGTAGTTACACAAAACGTAGGATTAGGCTTAGAAAAAAGGAAAAAATGATAATTATAGTAGTAATACAAAAAAGGAAAAAAAAAAGAAGAAAGAAACTTATGAAGTGTTATCCCAAAACAGAGATTTCAGTTGAATTTTAAAAGTTTTTTAAACTGGCAGCATTTCTAATGTTGCTCAAGGAATTCCATAGGGAAACTTCTGAGCTTCTTACTTGGGAATGGGCAATTTGAGTTCTGGTGAGGGGTTGGGATAAACTATCTTTCATCCTGGTAGAATAACAATGAAAGTGGCTATTTGTTTGAAAGAAATGACTGAGGTCGATAGGCAGGGACTTGTGGAAGTGTTTGTACAAAAAATACCAAGCTGATAGTTATAAAGGTCCTGCAGAGTTAACAATCTGTGGTAATGAAAAAGTGGCTGTGTGTGGTCGTAGAATGCAGCATTTGAAATAAGACGATTAGCACGTTTCTGGAATGCAAATAAATAGTCAAGATAGGAACTCGCTGCTGATCCACATAAAAGTAAACTATAATTCAAATATGGGAGTATTACAGCATTAAAAGTAATCTTTAGTGTCTTACTGTAGATTACAGATTGCCAGTTCAGTACTATGAAAACGATTTGCCCGACCACCCCAAACAGAGTAATGAAAACTGTGGCTTGTAAAGACAGGA
Source organism: Holothuria scabra (assembly GCA_037179385.1). Taxonomy (NCBI): domain Eukaryota; kingdom Metazoa; phylum Echinodermata; class Holothuroidea; order Aspidochirotida; family Holothuriidae; genus Holothuria; species Holothuria scabra. The sequence continues at coordinate 39,628,012 of CM074182.1, read as the reverse complement.
GAACCTATTTCTGCGTTTAAGAGGGCAAGAGATGTCGCCCGGACTTAGTTTGAAGCAACAACTAAATTTTACAGTTTTCTTCTACCTATTTCTCTTTAACTTTACTTTCATAACACTTTGTGGCTTACATTCGGCAGTTATTTCAGATCCCTAGACTCTAAAAATGGAACCTACTACCGTTGTGCTTGATGCTCCACATAGAGCAATGGAGTGGGGAAAACAAGCCAGTGAGCCACAACTGGAAAAATGCCGTGGCCGGCTCGACTTGAACCAATAGGTTGGAAACTGTGCCGTAAAACGCCATCTAACTAACTAACCCAGGAGTCAATCATGGCACAGGTCAGTCAACTTCACTAACCCAAGCTGCATAGGAAGACTGAATTTTCCTATCAGATTCAATATTTATATGGGATTCTTTCATTAATGGAATAGTATAATAGGTTGTTTTCCTATAAATAAAGAGGGAATCAACAAAATGATAGCCCTTCAGAGAAAGAAGCGCGAAGACCACGCGAACAGAGAGTTTGATTCATACCTAGGCCAAAGTGAAAAAAGGAATAGTAAAAATTAGAAATTCAGAAATGGATCTGTCTCGCAATATTATTCTACCTAGGAAAGAAAATTGTAAGTAAAGTGTAAGTTTAAAGCAACGAAGTGTATCCACTGACTGATTATGTCCTAAATAATTGATGATGGCAATAGGTATATCTTGGGACGCACAGTATGTAAGCCAATGATCATGATCGCATTATTCAACATAACAGAAAAATCCCACAGTATTGTTGAGCTGTCTCTAGAGCTTTTCTTTCTGCTATGTTGCTACGGTCGACTTGAATCCCTTGCAACAACACTGAAGATACATGCCAATCAAGCGAAACCGTTTGCAGATATTGCTTATATGTTTCAAGGAAAAACAAGCACTGAAAAAACATTTGAGATACCTTTTTTCTTCATCACATCATCTTTAAAAAAAAAATACCAAAGTTTTTGCACCATAGATAAGTGATAGAAGTCAGTCCTTTATTTTATAGAAAATTTAAACTCCAGTTCCGCAAACAACAGGGGCATAGCCAGGATTTTCTTGTGTGCAGCAAAGTCGACTCATCATCCCCAATCTTGACCGTCAGGACTATCTAAGCGGAGCGCCACCATTGGTTGGCGCGGAGCGTACAAGAACATTTTTGGTTTTAGAAACCCCTCAGATGGCAGGAAACGGCACTTCCCGAATGTTTTATGCTGCATGTTCCCAGCCTGAAAATATGGATCTCATTTCTGAAATTCTCAATTAATGCAAAAAAAGAAAAAAAAAAATCAGTCTATGAAAAATGTTAGTACATGTTTCTGGCGGAGCTCTACCATCGATTGGCGTGGAGGGTACCAGGAAATTTTTGGCTTTGCAAACCCCTCACATGGCCGGGAACGGCACTTCCCTAGAATTCTAAGCAAGAATATGTTCAGCCCGACTTCGAATTTTTCTCCGCTTCTTAATTGGAGCACTTGTCAAATATTGAAGGGCTGAACATATCTTTAGCCCCCACTTTTCAATTTTTCATCGCCACCAATGGGGTGCGGCATTTTCTTGAGGGAGTGAAGCCTTCAAGTGAGGAGCCGAGCGACCGAACGGGGAGAGGGCGTGGTTCTCCCCTTCCCACCCCAAGGAGATTTTGCAATTTTACATCAAAATTGAGCGATCTAGTGAACACCTAAGCTGGAATTTTTGGACATTTTCAATCTTGTATCAATGTTTTCCTTATTCCCTCGAAAGTTAGTATGTGGCTGTAAGAGGATTACTGTACGAGTCAATTGGGACCTAGGGAATTGTGTTGCACTGAAACAAAACAGTTTCTCATAAGGCTTACATTGGCTAAACCGGCGGAATTGACATTTTGCCCTGAAAAACGCAAAAGTTGCATTTAAATAAAAAAAATTAAAAAAATAGGTCTGGGCGGGAGTAAGTGCGAACCACTGGCTACGGGCCTGTCTCCCTGGGTGTCCCCCTCCCCTTTTGGAATTTTTTGCTGTCTCGAAGAGCTTTGATGCAATATGGTGCTATATTTTGTTCTTTTTATACTAGATTCCAGTGTTCTCTACAGGGGGTTTTAGAGGAGCGACAGGCCCTCCTAGTGAAATTGGTCGCCCCTCCAAAATAGTTGCCGCTCTCCAAAAAATGCAGCTTACATTTTTAGTTCATTGCTTCATTACACATATACAAATCATAGCTGGAAAATGGTGTCTTCCTTCCAGGCTTGGCGCCAGGACTTGCCCGACGAAGGGCCACTTTCCGAACGGGGGAGGGGTAGGGTGGGTAGCGACCCCAAGCCCCGACAGCCAAGATGCCATCGATGTGTTGGTGAGGGGGATTTGAAGAAAACCTGTGCACTATACCTGCCATTGCGAGTCATATACGTCATTAAATTTGTATATGCTGGAGGAAGGTATTTCCGCACTGATTTAACCGTGGAAAAGCGGGCAAAATTTTGGGTTAGCCTATCCTAAAAAGAATCTGTATTTATTTAAAGCTTATATAGGTCAATTGTCCCGGCATTTGGGCCCTATCGGGCACAACTTGTATTGTACTTCCTTCTTCGAGTCCGTACCACACGACTGACACAAGAAATTATTCACTAAGTTTAGTGAAATGAGATGAAATTCCCGACATGTACATTAATCCATTACTTATTAATTTACTTAAATAGATGGGAAGGGTTTGTACTTTATTAGCTCTAGGTAACGGAATTGAGGAAGAGTGTGCAAAGCGCACCGAAGATTTTGGGTTTTATCGCAGAAATAGAAACTATAGGGGTTGTAGACCGTATCGGGGATAACATACATTTTCGAAACAACCTGGAATACAGGATAAAATAACCAAACTATGCTCCGTGAGTCGTCACCAACTGACCTATCGCATGACACACACAAGAGTACAGTAACTAGGCACATGATATGGGATGAAATTTACGACCTCTACATAACCTGTGTACTGTGCCTACCAATACTTGGAAAGGTTGACAGGACTTACACTCCCTAGATATGTGGAATTGAAGTATTGAAAAAACTGGAGTGAGTTCTATAGCGCGCGCAGCGGGCCGAAAATTTGGGGTTCTTATAAGGGAAATTGTCCCTTGAGAGCAAAAAACAGGTAAACTATTGGGGAGACTAGTCGTCGTCGGGGACTGCATACTTTATCGTAACGACTAAGAGCCCCCACCCCGAAAAAACTAAAAAATACCCCCTATTCCCTCCCTCCTCTTGCCGTTTATCTTTTTTTTTTATTTATTTATTTATTTTTTGCTCTCCTTCATTTTTTCAACATCGCCCTTCGCGTCCCCAAAATAGCTGTGTGTGGGGAGGCACTCTGCCCCCCCCCCCAGCTGGCTACGCTGGTGTCAAACAATCTTGGTCATTTCCCTAAAAAGCAATGAAATATCATAAATCACTGTCCTCCTTTTATTTTGATACCCAAACAGGTCTGTGGGGTACAGGGTTAAAGAGTAAAGAAACTTAAAACACATAGATAACTGGGATCCTATTTACCCAGGGAGGTGTTTTCCTGCTATATCACCTAAGTCTGGTTGTAAATTTAAAAATCCAAAAATGAAATTGTGTATAACTGCCACCGTCTTAATCCATCCATATGTTGAAAAACTGGGTAATGGTGCGCAAAACCCACGGAAACTCATCCCTACAAGGCCTTGTTAGCTATGAAGGAAGCGAATTCATTTACTTAACTAATACTGAATGTAGCTACATCAAATTTGCCTAAGTATACTCGCTCCTTTTTCTTGATAATCTTGTTATACACTTTTACATCAACATCGTCGGTTGTCCAGCGGCGTTTGTTAGCATTTTTCCACTCTGCTTTGTCAATATATCACATACCTTAGGAGTATGCTTCGTTTTAAAAAGTGGACGTGATGTTTTTAATGCAAAGCTATTTTCCTTGATGTGTTGCTGGAAGCCATAAAGTCAAGCAAGGATTTCTTTATGTGACACTGTCATATATGAAGTAAAGTTGCTACTAAGCATCTTCACGTATTCTTTAGAGCAACTAGCCACCTAATTAAATGGAAGCAGGAGTAATTGTTTGCCAGTCTAAATAAATGGAGAATGCATCCTTAAATGCAAACATCCAATAAAGTAGAACGCTCCCCCTTTCTGTCGTTTCTGAGCGTTACTGACACTTAGTAGCAATCATTTTGACAAATGTGAGTGATAATTCATACAGTTTATTGCTCTTTTAAGGGAGCATATTGCACAAAAACAAATTTAATACGTTGGAGCTGCATAGGAAACTGTTGAATTCGTTTTAAAATTTCACATTGCAATAGCAGCATAATACATGTCTATTGCGATCAGCTGACATTTCAAAATTTTCAAATTTAGAGGCAATTTGTTTCTCAAAGCCAGGGTTTTAAAGTTGCGAAGAATTTTAAAGTGTAACGACTTAAATCGTGCCACTTGTAAACACCGCCGCGGGCTTAATAGGACTGATGTTCTCTCACAACTTTCATTTCCTTATTCCTTTTGTGTTAAACGCTGAAACACCTTTATATGATGCTTTCAGAGCAGAGTACTTACTTTGATCACGGACATAATCAGGTTTAATAACCATTTCAACTTTTTCTTGATCAGTTGCTTATACAGACACGCGCAGTATTTAAAGGTAGTAAAGATTAGCTATGTGAATTCGTTTACAAGTTTTCAGTCATGGAGAAATATGATTGGCTTCACTCGGAATCTTGGCCATGTCATACCGAAGACTTTAAAAAATTGATCCTTTTGTCATTGTGCTTGGTGCTCAGCATAAACAAAAGTAGGGAATACAAACCAGTGGGCCACAACTGAAAAAAAGTTCGACTGAACCAGTTGGATGAAAAGTGGGCTGTAAACCCCCACATAACGGCAAATTCTGGTTGAACTTACTCCAATCCTAGTTGTTTAATTGGAATTTGTGTTAATTTAAACAGGATTTGCGTTAAAATTTAACCAGGATTGTGTTGGAGTAAATAGAACACAGATCATGGTTAAATTTAACCCCGGTGTTTTTAGAGTGTGTATATATATGTCTGATTTCCAAATTTTCATTTTTATATTTATATAAAGCACGATTTGATGCTGTTTTCGGAAGACTCAGTTCCTTCCTCATTGTCCTCACAATGTTTTAAGCCTAATAGTAAAAACCAATTATACGAATCACCCATCGGTACGTTTTGAAAGCTATCTGATTTTCCATTATATTGCAGCAGCGTAAATGTCTCATATACAGAGTAGCTGTCAATGAAGGACGGTGGCTCCAGGGGAATCATTGTTCTAAAAGCACAGCTCTCAAGGTACGAATATAGAGCTACAGTAACTGACAAAATATTATGCAACTATTATCATGGAAGAACTACCTCCGAGGTAGCACTTCCATGCTATTATCATGCGGTCCTTGCAGTTCGCCCATCCTTGAATTAAAATAAAACCTTGCGGCTATATCTAATTTTGCACGAGCGTAGGAAGAGATTGTTAGATGAACCAGTTGGATATGCAAGTTGTACTGGTAAACTAGATGAATAATAATTTAGGCTTATCCCAGGTATACACAGCCTTTGCTCGGAACAACTTTGTAATATATACTGTACAACAACTGCGAGATCAGGACTAGGTGGAGGGATGTAGGTCGCTGGAGGAGGGACTCATTCATGAATCAGAATTCAAGAACCCCAAAATGATAGCAAAAAAGAAAATACTTGATCATTGTACAATTTATTACTTCAATTAAGAAATATTTCACCATTTCGCATTTGGAGACCACAAAAGAAAAGCAGTTTACAGTTCCTGTTAGAAGTGAATCAGTTGGATGCAGTACTTGATTTCATGTAAGACCTTCGATTAGAATTTTTTAACTTTTAGGTTGAAAGAAACCTTTTCCAACATTGGTTGTCATATGCATTTTGTGTTTCAACTTTACTTGAAGATGTGAAAAACTATCAGTCTATTCAGTAAAGTGTGCATTATCAGTGCTATTTATAAATTCATTACCGTGAATGTAGATGAAGCCCGCATTATCGATCAAGACAGTTATTGACTGTTTTAACGATTATATTGACATTTTAAGCTACATTGGGGAGTTGGTGTATTGCGCATCTGTAATGCTGTCTAAACGTATTTCAGTACATGTAAACATCAGGAGCAGTGGCGGAGCTAGGGGTTTCGGTCAGAGGGGGCGAAAATGGTTTGCAGGAGCACTTCGAAGGAGTTAATACCCTGAGCCTCAGCATGATGGAAGCCACAGCTTTTCAGATTTTCCATTATTTTGATTTTCACCCGGTAGAAGACTACTTTGACATTTCTCCTCAGCATTTTTTTTTATTAAAACATGTTAAAATTTCGGGGGAGGGGGGGACTAAATTCTTGTAGGGGGAAAAGCTCCGCGCCACCATGAGTTGGCGTGCAGCGCAAGAAAAGTTTGGTCCAAAATGCCGCTCAGATCGCTGGAAATGACATTTCTAAAGCCTATTTACCGCATATAAATAAAGAAAACACTAAGTGAACTGTTAAGATATATTGATGTTAATTTTTTTCGTCTTTTTCTTTATGTTTTCTTCGTTTTTTCGGTTTTTTTTATTTTCCTGGGGAGGGAAAGTTCCCCCCTTGTCCCTACCCGCGGACGCGCATGTTTCTCTCCTTCTCTTCCAAATTCTAGTATGAAGGCAATCATTATATTTTGTGTGTTATTGTTAGGTTTCGATTTAAGATTTTAATGTAATAATGAGCTTCTTGTTGAAGATAAAGATTAAACCTGCTAGAGCTAAATAGCAAGCAATCTTACAGAGGGAAAAGGTTATGGAAATTAATCACCGTTAGGTGTACATTTTTGGCCCCTGGAAGTCAAGATAAGTACACGAAGAAACATTAATTGAGGTAATTTACATCATGCGACTACGCTGAAATAGCCATTGATGAAGTACATTAAAAGAAATAGCCAAGACAAGAGGTCTGCTTGGCTTTCTAGATACCGAATTCATAAGAAATGAAAGGAGCCTAAACTGAAGTTTTTTGATGCAATTTTCTGGTATTTTAGACCACGGAAGTACAGAAATAAGCATTTTCATGGAATTATCGTGCAGTGTCAGAAATAGCCATTTATTATGATAATGGTAACTTGAAGGAAAGCAAAATGGAAACTGCTCATTAAAACCATTACCACCATGATAACCATTTTATTTTATTTTAAACTGAATGTTCTCTTCAAATGATTTTGAAAAATGTCTTTTTATTGCTTATGTTGACAATTTTCCCCGACAACAAGAGGGCAAGTTGCGCTACAATTATTGCTGCGCCCTTCGCAACATCTTTTACTGCCCGGGAGGGTTAATTTAATGTCAGTCCGTGTATTTTGCAAGCTTATAATCACGCTTGGTGTAGAAGCTATGAACTTAGCACAGCGACTATATTCATTAGTTCATAAAGCATGAAAATACGTTTCGGCAAAACCTATCCCTACATTACAGAAGATGACCCTCTTCATTAGAATGAAGTGCAGATAGTAGAGTTATTGGTGGCTGTTTGGGCATTTTGTTTTCTAGGCCTTAAAACAACGCTATTAATTTGTGTCTTTTGCCAAAAATGGTGCAAGTGTTGTAAACCCCATTGCAAAAGGGCCCCGACAGACGATTTTGGTCATTCAGGGAGGGGGGGGGGACCACTACCCTGACCATATGGCAGCTCCACCACTGATCAGGAGACCATTTTAACTAAAACTTCCTATTAATGTAGTCTTCATACAGCAAAGAGTTACTTTTGTGGAGATATATCGCTGTGCAGACTTGTAACGCCAAAGTCCTCGGTAGTGAACTATCATCAATTTTACTCTCCTTTGTAATTCTAAAATCGGGCTTAAGCTGAAGTTTTTTTTTTAAGTTTCAGTTCCATGAACTTACACTGGGTAAGGAAATAAACACAAAAATGATTTTTCTTTTGCTGCATTCACAATGACATAGGGAATCTTTCATCACAATCATTGCCAGTCGTTATGGAAATCAGAAATATTGCATCCCTCTATAGTCAAAGATCTTGAAATCGGGGTATCCATTACACATGAGGTGAAAATTTAAATTTCAATCCTTCTTTTGTTGTAAAAATTAAACCTCTACTTGTCAACTTATTTGCATGTGGTCCTTTGAAGTTGGCGGTATAAATCTACACATCAAAGTAGTGTACTTCATTCATCAATTACTAAACGATAACGTGACTTGGTCGGGGTTTGCTAAGTAAATGAAATCAAATTGAAAAGCTTCCCTCGAGTGAGTGATTCTTAAAGTATAAACAAAAATTAAATTTTTCGATGTATCACCATCCAAATAAAAACTCCCTCCTACGGGCGTGCTACTAACGCCATGTGTTTTGAATAGTTTTCTCTTTATCTGGTTTTCAGTTTGGTCTTAAAGCCACAGATGCTGGACGTCTAAACTCAAAATGAAGGATGATATTAATGTGTACTGTAAATGTCTTCCGGCTCCCAGCGTGGATTAAACGACTTACTGTCTTTTCGGATGCTGATATGTTCTTACGGGATATGGGTTCAATATATGTCTCTCTTCGACCTAAAGGTGAATCACCGCAATCCAATACAGGTTATTCAGTTAGAAGGAGTTAAACGGTTCAGTTTCTAACCAAATTAAAAGGAATGTGTTGTATGAACTATAACGTACTTTTTGCATGATTTTTAAAATAAATTGAGCACTTCATAAACACACATCCCCAAATCATGTTTGAAAAATATTAAAGGCAACAAATCCAATGCACAAAGTATCACCGTCTAGTTTTCGACTCACCAAACGGTTTTGCGGATAGTTTTCTACGCACGCATTTTTCGTGTTACGTGACATACCGCTATTCGGCATGTGAGGGAAGTTTTGTTCACAAATATCTTGCTTAAGTTTGGCATAAACAATGCTTCCTCACGGCAAACTTTTACCTATTCTTAGTCAGTTACGGATTGAGCGACTGATTGATTGTTTTCGACAAATACACATTGCTGTTGGCTACACATACGCCTGTCCTTAAAATACACGGAAGACATATTAGCTGCCTCTTTTATTTGACATGACTTGAAGGTTTTAGATTTGGGTTCGGTTTTAAACTCAATAAATAGCGTTTTTGGCCATAGGGACTATTCACACATGAGGCTCTACTTGATTTGTTTACGTTGATCAGTTTATTTGACTCTCAGTATTTGCATTGAAATGACTGTCAGGTTGGTCTGGGAGGTGCTTTACTATTTATGTCGAGATTATACTTAACTAACTGATTAAATACCTGATTGTCAGAGTCAAATTAGAGAATAATTGTTAAACAGCTCAACAAAATGTTTGTACTCGTTTTAGTGTCAACGAGAATTGCCAGAATAGACTACTGAAAAGATTGTTACTTTGTTGTCTAAATTCCTTAAAATTGCATCCTTTAAATTAAATCTTTTGTGCATTATCTTGTTTAGTCAGGAACACAGTTTCACTGGGCCAGGGATGAAATCGTGCAGGTTACATCACCTATGTGCGGAAACAACTATGCACAGTCCAGAAATCGCGCTACACAGCTTTGCAACAGAATCTCCCTTATCAAACGTCCGGTCTTTGCCATCTCTTTCAAACAACACAGATGTCTTTTTATCATATCAGTGCGTTTAAATTTGGTAAACTTGATCTCTGATCATGCGCAGTTGGTACGTGACCAATTCGAGCGCACGACAGCACCTTAGATACTATTTTTGTACAATGGACGTTTAGACGACAAAGTAAGCAGACACACAACGTAGGGACGTTGGTAAATGAGTTATATAGGTTGGACACTATTACCTCAGTGCAAACTAAGCAACATATATAGGCCACCAAATATACAGTAAATTACTCTCTTCAGATGAACCAAGAGTAAATTTTCTCTTTAGGATATGATAAAAATAGCAATTTGGTTCGTTCATGACCCCATTTAGAAAGAAAAGATGTACCGTAGGTAATCAATCTGCAACGGAAGTGACACTTGGCCGCACGAGCCATAGAGTTTCATGTCAGCATGGAGGGCGTATAATACAGGTCGGTTTGCTTTACAAACGGTATAAAAAGGTATAGGGGTCTTAAAGAGATTAACATCAACGACCTTTGTTTCGTATACATACAGAAAGTCCTTTGTTGCGTATACAAACATAAAGTCCTTTGTTGCGTATACATGCATAAAGTCTTTGTCTAACAGATAAGATCTTAGAATGTGAGAGGTTTTGAGAACACTTTTTAATTTCACTAATCAACTATTTTAAAGTAACTGTTTGCATTTTTCGGTAAATATGACATTGGTAGTACTCTTTAAAGAGTACATTGCGCGCAAACGATACTTGCAAAATGGGTGATTTAAAATAAAAATGTTCTAAACTTTCGTATGTCATATGTTCTTAAGATCTCACACGACCCATCATGGAATTGAACAATTAAAAATTTGTTGAATGATACTCTCTAGTGGTGAGGTGTTTTTTTTTTTTTTTCATTTTCTGAAAAAGGCCTTTCTCCCAAACCAATTAAGATTGCAGACAAGATCCCTATAGAGGCATTTCACGATACGTCAGCATGTGGCTAAAAGAAGACATGCATTCACCACAGTCCCCAACTTAGAGTAGTGTAGTATACGCTGTCCTTTGTCATGATTGGTCCTTGACTGTCGTGCGAATTTATTTTTCTCCTTAAACTTGAGAAACTGACTTTGAGTTAATGCTCGGTTTACCTTGAATATGCAATGCAAGATACATTGAGGAGAATTGGGAACAAGGTTGTGAGGTTTAGTTGTGTCAAAGTAAGTTTAAGGTGACTGCTGTTGCCCTTAAATGATGTGTTTGCGCCTACTGACCATGCGTAGTAGGCATGGGCGTCCGCAGGTATTGGCAAGGGGGGCACTTGCCCCTCCCCTTGAAAATAAAAAAATTGAAAAACGTATAAAAATCAAAGCAAAAACCCGAAAAAAAAAAACGAATTTTCCAAGTTTCTGTGCGAAAAATAGGTTTAGAAATGCCATTACCGGCGATCTTGGAGGCATTTTGGGCTGAAATTTTCACATGCTTTGTGTCAATTCATGGTAACTTGGAGGTTTTGCCCCTCCCTAGAAATTTTGACCCCCCTGACTTTTTTTCTATGGACGCCCATGGTAGTAGGTTTCCCATCGAATGATATGCACCGTAGTAACAGTTGTTATACCATGCATGGACGCCTGACGGTCAAATCTGAGCGACCGTCAACGCACTGACGTCGAAGAAAACCTCTATAAAATCATTTTAACCCATATTTGCATTATTGTATGTGCCGCAAAAAGCTCATTGGGCCTGAATTTTACTTAAGACATCAGGTTTCAAATATCAGAATGTATATGTTCAGCAGTAACACAAAAGTGTTGCATTGCACATATGCAGAAACCGCAGTTGCGTAAAGAAGAGCTTAAAGAATTCCTGTGCAGTATGTATATGTTGTCATATGATCCCTAAAATTCCCATCAAATTTGAAAGTCTCCGAAATTCTTTCAAACATTCATCTTTAAAAATGTAAAACACAGTTGAAATGTTATGATAGTTAAAATGATGCACGGATTGCATCTTACTGATGCGTTGTTAAAATTATGACTAAATGTCTATACATATCTTTTACTAAACCTTTAATAACCTAATTTTTTATGATCACTCCTGCGAAATGTAAAAACTTACGTTTCTTTATGGATAAAATCTTCGCACCTATGTGTACAAAACAATGAGTCACGAATATGACCTAAACCGCTTCAAGTTGATATTCGGTCTTTGGGGTAATTCTCTTCCTAATTAAAGCTTGTGCCCGATTCGTAGAGACTTCCTTATGTCAGTATGTTTCTGAGCGCCGTAGTTATATAATTTAGAATTTATCGACTCAAAGTGTATGAAATACTGTGCGACAATCCATGATAAACTCATTATTATTCATCAGAAATTTCTCCAAGTCATTAATGGGAGAGGTAAAACACAATCAGAGGGACAATGAATCAGACTGCAACATTCTAGGGGTGACTAAATATTCATTACTTTAACCAAACTAATCTAAAGGTTTGCTGAGCATCTGGTGATAAGTTAACTCGGGTGTACCAATGGGGACGGTTTTTGGGGATCGTTGTCTGGTCATTACTTTACACTGTAGGCAAAACATATAACAGAAGATTAATTTAATCACTAGTTTTGACTTACGGTGAAATTCTGAGCTATGATGAGCTAGAGACAAACAGCCAGTATAGATAGACCTTATGCATTGACGATGCACTGACGTCATCCTTTGTGCAGAACAGTGGAACACGTGGCCGCACGCATAGTAATGCGCCGTGTACCTGTAACATACTATGCGCGCTTCCAGGTGTCTGCATTATTCTGCGTTGGTTAGTTTTGCCCTCTAAGGAGGGCGTACTTTCCGCTCTGTGACATCACATGCATAAGGTCTGTTACCATAATGAGATGTCCATATCACAAAAGACTGCCTTCAATTCCAAACAAAATCTATCAGACACAGCCTGACAGCCATAAATCTAGTTCAACAGAAGTAATGTTAATGCAACATTTTTGCTTGCTTGCTTTTGTCTCATGTATACTATTCTGGGATCTTGAAGGGGACAAAATTGATATCCAGATCCCGTGGAATGTAAAGTATTCAATGCAACCGCTGTTAAATGTGTGTGTGTGTGTGTTTTTATTGAATGCTGTGTCACGATTCACGCAGTACCATCCAATCTTGAGATATCCATAAAATGAAGTAACAGTGAAAACCAAATCTCCCGGTTCGTTGTCAAACATTCCCAATTTGTTGTTAACACAGGGCGTCAGTTTTGTGGCGTTATCTTGGCACAATACACAGAATTGGAGAAACAAAGCAAAGTTCATGGAAATGAAATTCTTAAAATGATGCGGTAAGGTGGTATAAATCAACTTCCTAGTTACCTTTATTTGATATATATTACATAAAAAGAAAACGTTTCAATAGTACATTAGCACTTTGCAAAGAACTACTAAAATAGTTAAACTTGATGCACCAGGGAGCTGTCAATTTGGCAGTTCCCTTTCGTTAAATAGATTTTGTCTTTTTTTCAACCATATCTTCATATGTCAAATCTTTCATGCATGCGAGCTCATTGTAGTTTTATTGTTTATTTGGATAATAACGTCGAACTTTCTCCATGTCTTTTGTAATTAATTTCCTTAGATTTAGATCTTAACTAAATATTTATCCCTTGCGTTCTTTCAAGAAGGACATGGTATTGACGAGACGTAGTAAATTACAAAGCGTTTACATTGAGAATTTTCTTAACACATTAGGCCCTTATATGCTCAGACTCACAGGATATGACATTAGCCAATACAATAAAATTAGTTTGTTCATGTTCAACTTGAGAAGGAGAACTTAAGACCATTTCGGAAGGGGCTGGAGGTTAGTTTTTGAGAGTTGGCACTGATTTGGAGAAGGCATTGCGGTTCCATTTTCCTTCAGACTCATTGCACATAGTAAAAGCTATGTTCCTCTTCACTGATCTCACAAAATTACGTTAAAAATGATTTTACAAGATCCGCAAGTTCTGCATTCTTTGATGCCCTTCAAACCTGGCCGCCCTCCTTTTTTAAACTGTTTTACTGCCTAGAAGTTCGTGCGAAACGAGCGAAGGCACGTGCTCTACAGCTACGGCCGAAAAGGGAGAACACTTAAAACCTTCACGAATTAGTTTCACACTTAACTGGGAAAATTTAAAGAAACATGGAGGTGTTACATTTCAAGTTGTGAATGAAGAGTGATTAAGTAAATCAATGCTTTGAGTAAATTTTTCCAAGACCAAAACAGCGGTCATGAGTATTAGAAGAGACTTTATTTTACATAGCACATTTCACTAGAATGCAATAGTCAAAGTGGTGTATCCCGTTCTAGGGTTGGGAATCATCGGTAAAAATAGGAACAACTTAATCTGGAGAAATGCATGTTACTATCCGACTTGAGCTTTTTATGGAATTCCAAGGCCCATGGATACATCTAGTTGCCAAATTGTGAGTCACCGATTTAATCCTAATCCAGAGATCGGCTGTAACCCCAAACCTTTTGTGTCGTAGGCATTTTGGGTCGCCTTACATTGCTGTTATATAATTAAACATATCGAGCTACTTCGGTGGCTAGCCTCACTCCTATACTTTGAAATTTGCTCCCTGGACCCTGTCGTCAACAGATGCAGTAATCAACTGTAAACAAATAAAATAAAAGGTATCAATATTTTGGTTAGGTTTAGATCAAGTTGCAAATTAACATTCAGTATTATTTTTGGCATATTGTTCATATTAAGTTGCAGCATAAGAAATTTTATGTCGTCAATTGTTGATTTAAAACTCAAGTAACGCTTAGCAAGGATCTACAAGGAAATGCAGATGGAAACAAATTCGTTGACAGTTGACATGTATGTTTGTTTTGGATTGTTCGTTACGGTAGACTTCATAAATGAAGTATATGAACTCTGAAACATTTCGTGTTCCATTCTTTGCCGATGTATACCAATAGATACAAAAGAAAAAAATGTCAGTATGTTCCTATTGGAATGTACAATGATATTTTCATATTCATGTAGGCTCCCTATGCGCAGTCATGCAGGATAAATCATAAAAATTCATAAACCTTTGACAATGGGAATATTGCTACTCATATCCAGAAGGTTGAGACAGTTTTGTTGGAATAATATTGATAATTGATGTCTTAATCAGCATTCTTGCTGCATAAGACGATACGCGCTCTTTTAACTAGAGGGTCTTTTCCCCTCCTATCAAGAGTCGTTACGGCTTAACTGAAGGATAAAAAGAAAAAAGTGGTTCATACGTACGAATTAGATTTTATTTGGAGAAACTACATGTGGACTTCTTATGAAGCAACAGAGAAAATGATTTAACTTGAATGCATTCTAACTAGAGGCTAATACAATTTAATGCAACACAGTCACATTTAAAGAGATAAAAAAATTCCACATTATTATAAAAACAAAACAATATCCAGGAGAATATGGACGGTTTCATATAAAATAGGTGACTCTTTTAATATTGAACAAAATATGGGGAATACCTCTCATGAATCGAACAAAAAATACTATGCACAACCATTTAGTTGTAAGAGCTCTTTTTTTTACAACGCAGTGTACTTTGGAAGCATAATTTGGATCCATTTGTCCTTCGCACCTTGTAATAGCGCAACATGTAAGTGACTTTTGAGAAACATCAATCCCTGACCAATACGAACCACTAAGGCAAAGCCAATATCCTTGCTCTTTCAAAATATTTAGGTAAATTATTTACAGCTCAAGCAAGTTCCTGCCATTGTTTTGTCGTTTTGCGTATTCTTAGTCTTAATCTCAGATGCACATATAACACTATTTTAACGACTTTTAATTAGAAATGTTAAGAATATCATATAAAGACCTCTTCACGTAATGGAGAAAAAGCCCAACCACTACAATTACTGCAAAACTTAGGTTTTCGTGCAGTAATTAAACTCAGAATTCACACTCATGGACGAATGCCGTGATCTTGTTCAACCAGTGTGATGTTAATTCCCAAGGCATCTGTGCTGCTTTAACATTTCCTAAGGCATAAGACACTTGATCATCTCAAATATGGAGCTGCCCTGTTTCAACTTAGCTTACGCAAATCGTTTTTCAGCCACACATTTGTCTAATGGACAGTGTAACGGATCAGATGCAGAATGGTCCACGTTTCTAAGAAGAGGCTCATCCAGCTTTCTACGCTAGGGTCTATTGACCAATTTAAGTAGTCTACATCGGTATGCATACAGCCCTATCTTGCATTTACATGAAGAGAGTTTTTTGAGCCTATTTCATTAAGACCACACTTGAAATCCATTCATGGTGGACTTGTGGGACAATGGACAGTGTATAGTGAAGGGACTGGAGAATCAACCAGCTATGAACACTGATTGAAAGGACAGCAGTCTCTGTATGCAGGGATTAAAGGAGCGGATTCTATATAGGGTTAAAGACTTTATTTCATAAATTTGCTGAAGCATTCGTTTCTGAAATCGTGGACACTGTAGCACGATGTTTAAACGATTACAAGATCTCAACAGGACATTTTACTTTCATCACTGTTCCAAAAAAGCACCAATTTCCAACTATTTACACAATTATTTCAACTATGGAGGGAATTTGCAAGGTCACCTTTGTGCATAGAGGATAAATCGTGCGGTTAATCATCTAGATAAGGCCTTTTTCATTCTCTGTTTCCAATCAATAATCCATTGAACTACCAATAATTATATCCAACCAAGCATCCAGTCAATGTGTCATATATGATAAGCCTGAACAAATGTTTTAATATTAAGTGGAAAAGTAAAATTTCAAACGACAGTCAGGTCAAGGTGAGTAGGTTCAAAGTACAGATCAACAGACCCAGCATGTCGCCAGGTGTTCATAGGTTTTAATTAAAGCAAGGTCATTTCCTATCACAGTAATCCAACAACTCCATACATACTACCGGACGAAAGAGGCCCTCTAGATGGGGGTTGAACCAGGTATAACCTCGGGTCGTTTCTTCAAATGAGAATTGCAGGCTACTTTGTTGATAATCATTCAAAAAAATTGTGGAAAGAAACATTTGTCGTTAAGTCATTTGACACACAATTTTTAACTGCATGGTATAGTTTGTTTATTTGTTAGTTTGCTTAATTTATTTTCCTTTATAACAACAAAATAAATGACAGTAAAATGTGGAACAATTTCATTATTATTGAACTAAGAGATAAAAATGAAAACATTGTGCATTTGCAATTCCTACCGAAATTTACAAATAGCCAAGGGAAAAGAAAAAACGTATGTAGAAACTCTCTCCCAAAACTGGTCAAGTGGTGCATCTAACCTGTCGGGAGATATAGATTTCGATTCCTGATCGGGTCATACCAAAGGCTCCAGAATAGAACTTACTATCACCGTTCTTTGTACTTAGTAAAAGCAAAGATTCCACGACAGTTGCGTGTGCCATTGACCACTATTTCTTTACTTGTAGACCTGCTACCACTCTCGTGAGAGACTCAATAGGAAAAACAAGTTAGTTTTCCTTTGTTGTTTTAGCGCCACTACCTGTTTGAAGAAGACAGAGAACTGTGTAATTAATACACTTCCCTATGAATTTCAAATGTCTCTTAGGACATCTAAGGTACAACAAGATGTGACCAGATGTCAGAAAGGCTCAATCATTCATATTTATTAAAATCTTCGCAACAAACCATTTTGAGTTTTACATTCGAAGGAGGTACCATACACAAGGACCATAAGATTTGATTAATTCTAACACACTATACAACAAGTGGAGGAGCTCATCTACTCTATAAAGTACTTGAGTTGAGAGCAGGAAAATAGATTAACGGTAGTAAATTACACCTTACATACTCATTTCTCCTTTTGGCAATTTTGCTTTAGAATTTTCTTCCTTTATATGCACAAAATATCCACATGTACATCCTATGTTAGTCTACTGTGAAACTGCAGGCCACTCACGTAACTTTTTCCAAAGGTTTTATGGTAATTGTATATTACTTTTCCATCAAGGTCAAAAGTTTGTTTTTCTGTTTCTGTATCTTCACCACAAAAAATAATGTCTTTAAACAAAGAAGTCACTCTCGTCATCATCATAAAACCGAACAGAAATCGGTATCGCATCCAAAGATTCGTTGTATTCAACAACATACATCATTGGGAAACGTGTGGGAAATTCCGAGTTGGCATTGAACTGCAATTAAGTGAGTGTAATAGCCAATAAATATGTATGAATTTTCTCTTCTGAGTGGTTATTGAAAGCTGGGGATCCGTTGACTTATATGCGTTATACTAGGCAGGTGTCACACCTAATCTATCTTCAACTTTCATAGTTGCATGTGTGGCCTTTTGGATTACATTTCAAAATGCTGAAGAGGGATATTTCACGGGCTTCATACTGGACTTTCAACAGAACTTTTTCTGCAAACTCCTTGTGACAACATTTTAATTCTGTTTTAACAGATTTTTGGTACTAATCAAAAATTGCAAAACACCCATTAACCTTTATCAAATAATGAGGAATGCCACTTTAAACAACAAGATTGAAGTCAAAATATTTGGTACTAGCTGCAACGTATGGGAGACGTACAGCACTTTATTTTCATGCATGGATATTTCCTAGCTTAGATCAGGGACAAACACTATAAAACTTAAGTTCAAATGAACAGAACACGTTTTTGTCAAAGCAAAAGGCATGTGGTACTTGGCCATTTTTGTTTGGCAGTTATTCCTCATTCCTTCTTTAAATTCATATTCAAATAAACAACTATACAGAATTGTTGAACAATTAATCGAAAAGTGAGTTTTTTCATCCAGCTTCGAGAGAGTACTTTGACAATCTTCAATTTCTGATGTGTAAAGGCATTATCATATCAGATATCATTCACCCTTCTAACGCCTGTTCTTTAAGTATAAATTTTGACTAATGTAAAATGGACAGTGAAATCTCAAAACTTTGAAATTTGAAATATTTCCATTTATTTGCGACGGGGTATTCAAATTTTTTGACTAGCATCATCTGTGAGAGTGTCTTGGTAAGTATGAACACATTTAATACTCTGATAATTTTCATGCTGAAAATATAAAAATTACTGAAGCCTGTTTGCCAGTAAGGTGCCAAAGTGGAAAACATATACATATTAATATTTTATAATCGTTTCGTTTCGTTTATTTGTTTTTCTACATCATCAAAATGTATGGATACACAAACGTAATGAATACAGTACATACATAACACTGAAGTAGATGGAAGTAAATCTAAAAAACCCTGAGGGGCTTGTCGAGAGTTCTACTCCCCAAAACAACAAAAGCAAGTTACCTTAAGTAGTTGTGTAGCAAACACAAATAAACAAAAAGAAAAAGAAAAAATACAGAAAATTAAAATAACTAAAGGGAAAGGTAATGAATAAGAATACAAGACCAGAACTAACCCTTACAAAAACCCCTCTTAACAACCCGGTCCCCTCCCCCGGCCCCCCTCCCACCCATGAAAGTCCTAGGCTTCCCACAAACAAAATGCGCATAGTGACAAAAACATGTATGATGCATGCACTTGAACATGTGAAAAGTCAACCATGAAGGATAATGCATGGACCCCTTGATTTTTACACTTCAAAATTTTACCATAAATATTAATAATACCACAAAAACCTGTGAATTAATAATCCAGATAAACCATTAACCCATACACGTAAAAAACATTTCAACAAATTCTCGTCAGGACTCGGGCCTTTGTTATGATGTGAATTTGCCTGCATTCAGCTGTTCAGTGTACCGATCGAAAAAGTTAGACAGGTATCGAAAGCGTATAAAGCGAAGTAAAAAGACAACCCTCGAATAGTTAAACTTCCACGTTAGTATGTAAGAGAATATTTTTTAAATCTCAGCAAAATTAAACCATTTCATAATTTAAACTGTCACTTTCCGTATAACTGAGTCTGTGTAAAACTGGGGATATGCTCCTTTGCTGGAGTCACAATGAGCAGATGAGTGTTGTAATAAAAGCAGGTCTCATTTGCTCTTACGTTTTGATTTCACTAATGCATTCATTTGTAGAAATTATATGAAAACCTGCAGTCTCCACCCATTTTGGGTCATTTTGGTTTTATCTTTATGTTTTGGGAATTTGTTTACTATAAGAGACCGTTTGGTAAAATAAGGTCTGCTGCACATTTTTTCCTCTTCTTCCCTTTTTCAGATAGTGGCTATATAGATGAAGATGGTCTGGACAAGTTTTTCCACGACTTGTTGGAAACAATGACAAATGAAGTAAGCATCCCTTTGCCCTTTTTCATTTTTCAAATAACGCATTTGAAACAGACGGTAGTCAATTAGTCTATTTAAATAAATTCTAGAAGAGTTCGAAGTTTAAAAGTGAAAGAAAACACAATTTTTTCAGATAAGCGTATGGGTCATTTGGAAGCACGTAATCTCCAAAGACAGAGAACTAAGATAAATCAAATTTTCCCACAGAAATATTTCTTTCTCTCATTAAAATACCAATTTGCATAGAATAATAAAACGTCATTTTGAATCAATAACATTTCAAGCGGAGGTCACACTTCAGCAATATCGTATCGCGTTCCGATCCGATATTTGTGAGTTTCATTTTAAATTTCCTCCTTCCTTGGTCGGAAATAAACAGAATTTTGCCAACGTAAGGAAATATATAACTTGAAACGCAGGATTACGGAAGTAAAAATTATACTTATTATTCGTCACGTCACACCCGAAGAAAGCTTTTATGCTGTAAAAGCTGCTGGTAAACGTGGCGTCACAAAACAATTAGCTGACATTAGACTTTCATGGTCCTCTCATACAAGTTATGTAGTTCCACATGATGACAAATTTTTGTTTTTTTTTTATACCAAGGATGGGATCATTAGTGAAAATTACGACTGCAAACCGGATCATAATCCTATCCGATAATGCTGTAGGGTGTATTGAGCTTAATGGTCAGAGTATTAATAAGTTTATGCAAGGAAACACTTGTTTCGCACTTTGCATGTTTAACCTCTGCTTGCACGATTCATTTTCTTTCAATCATGAGTTACATATATTATTTTGTTTTTTTTTTCAGGAAGTTACACCTCAAATGGCAAAGGACATTAAAGATTGTTTCATGAGTACTTATGATGATGCAGGAGACGGAAGGATCGCCATTACAGAGGTAATTGGCATTATTAGGGAAAAAACCGTTTTCTTAATAATCAAATTAAGATGACATCCTGAGAAGTAAAAAGAAAAAAAGTTTAATTTCAAGCTGAAAACTAATCCTAAGATAAACGCTTGCTTTATGGAAAGCATATGTCTATCCAAGATATCAACATTTGAAGCCTGTGCAAGTATATGTGCCTGTTAGTTACATGGACGACTGTGACCGCTAGCAAGTTTACTTTAAAAAATATCGCTATTCAAGAAACTCATCTCCATTGGAAAAGAAAACTCATGAATATTACAAAAACGACCCTATGCATTGACAAACACATGTTGGCACGAAGTAAACTTTTTTCTACACGTTAAATAGACCTATAACATATAATCCGATCGATTGACGAATCAGGTATTTGTATAGACGTGCCGGGTGGCGACGGTTCCCCCTTAATTGCAGTATTAAAAAAATGTTAAAACTGTGATGTTTGACAGGGTATTTGTTCAGTGCTCTTTTAATCTAAAATTTTCGTCGGCTCTGTTAAGTTCATCATAAACGTAGTAACATTCAGACCTCCTGACTGAGCTAGTAAAACCTTATACTCCATCCTATCTCGAAACCTTCTTACCACCTCACTGCGATAACAGTATTTGTGTTTAGGCCATTGTACATCTCGCTGCACATTAGGTTGTCTAATCGAGTGAGTGCCAATTGCACAGCTCACGTCATCATCATAAGGTACAATGTTTTACCTTTCAGTTTCATTATTATTATGTGATATCATTTATGTAACTTAGCAGATTTTCCCGGTTGAATTTTTGCATCATATTCTTATATCTCATTAAGTGTAAAACACGCGTTTCTCTTCAAAATAGGAAGCATGTTTTGCTCCATGTTATCCAAAAGTAGGTCTATTGATCTATTGATAAGTGTATGTTATCTTGAGCGATTTGTAAGCATTTTCAGCATTTTAAATATCTTGTCTACACGCCGGGAGAGGTTGTTGCTTGCACAGGTGATATTTTCTTTCAAATTTTCAAACTGAAGTTCACATGCGAATCATTTAAAACATTTTCATGTCATGAAATACGCATGTTTTATATCAAAATCATGCACTCATCAAAATTATGTAAGATAACACTCTCGGACCCACAGTGAAGGTCCATGAACGTTCGGTAAGAATGCCAAACACGGTTGTGCATTGATCAACTCCACCGTTAGGCAATTGATCCACTGTTTCAAAGACTTTGACCCACGTTTTATGTAGAATATGACTCACCAATGTCGCACTGAATGGACGCATGATTAGTAAAACTTTGACTCACCCGTGTCTCATAACTCGGGCGAACATGACGTTCTTATGACTCACCACTGTCCGGTACACAGAAGGTGCGTCTTACAATTCATAATAAGTGTACATTGGGCTCTAACGCTTTACTGTAGTATAAGTTATCTGTGATTATAATAAAAATTACTTTTTTAAAGAAATGGTTCAAATCTGACTAGTGTGTCTAGACTAGGCTGTACACGTTTAGTCGTCCAAGTCACCAGCGATCTGCACCATATGACATTGCTAAACAAAGCGTAAAGTTTGAATAAAAGTGGGAGTTGATTACTTTAAGTCCCGGGGGAAGAGACTAATCAACTACACGAATCTATGTGGTTGTAAATTAATCTGTAATACATGAACCCAGAAGCGCAACTAGACATTCCATCTAGATTACAGTCTCGCATGCAACCAGTACATAATTTGACAACGAGTTACAATATTTCGTCCCGGAAATGTCAAAAGATAAATACAAGGAGGAAATTAAGAGTTGCCACCATTTTCACAGACTTATCTCATATTTAGTTGATAAACACATGTTCCTCTGAGATCATAACAGGGACAAAAACGATTCAAAGTGTTTGTTGTAAAACACAGTCATGGTAATATTTTGTGTTCGGATTAATACCTTTTTCGGTCGGTGATAGCGTGTATCGTGGTTGTTGAGATAAGAGTAGTCTTTGATATTTTGTAATCATAATGTGGAAGTGACATCCAATCCAAAACACACACACACACACACATATATATATATATATGTATATATATATATAAATATATTCACATATATATATATATGTATACACACACACACACACACAAATATATATATATATATACATATATATATACTAAGAAAAGTATCCACGTGTGCTCCAAAAATTATAAAAGCGATGAAAAATAGTGAGTTACACAAAGATGACATCATAAGAGCACAAATTTCCAATACAGAGAAAACAGTGTATATTTCAGGCACGCCCGTGCCTTTCTTCAGCACCAACAGTGAAGTGAAAATAATATAATGGAGACCTAGTACACTGTACTCAATGGTATACTTATTGCAAAAGCTCAAAGTCACGCTTCACCACGAGTGGCAAACGGAAAATCACTTAAAACACCCAAATCCAAGTTTAAACCATTGATATGAGTTTTAAGCTTCATAATCCACTTACTCTCGGACCTTAGTCTATTGTTGAGAGTGGGGTAATTAGAGCCTAACAGGACAAACTTGAGATTGGAGAGGTTGTGATTACATTGATTGAAATGTTTGGCTACTGGATAACTGATGGCCTTATCTTTAACTGTCTTTTTGTGGTTGTTGAATCTGAACCTGAACTTTGAACCTGTTTGACCAATGTAATTACCATACACACACTTATTACAAAAAATCAAATACACGACGTTGGGGGTGTCACAATTGAAAGGACCGGGCGGATGCGGGCATTGGTACCGGGAGGGGTGAAACAGGGATCAGTGATCAAAAAACTACATACTTGACATCTAGGCTTTCCGCATTTCCGGTTGCCCGTGTCGGACCTACTGGGAAGCCTAGAAGAGGTAATTATGGACTTAAGGTTGGGAGGTTGCCTACAGGACATGAGCGGGGGTCTTTGAACAGATCGTGAATGGAACTGTCCGATTTGAGAATTTCAAAGTCTTGACGTAGCACTTTGAGTAACTTGTCAGTTCGACTGGAATAATCCACAACTAAAGGAATACGAGAGTTAGTGGCTTTCGGTTTTTCAAGAAGAAAGAGAGTTCCCACCCATACAGCCTTAAGATAGCCATTGTGTATTCCCAGTGCATCAGAATCAAACGTATCTGTTCTTCCGAATCTGAGTACAATAAACATATTTCAAATCTTGTTGGTCATTTCCTGCATAACGGGTACCCCTTTTCCATTATTAAAAGGGGAATTTTAAAAGCTTCTGCTCTATGTCGGGAAGACCTTCTTCTTGAAAAACCGAAAGCCACTAACTCTCGTATTCCTTTAGTTGTGGATTATTCCAGTCGAACTGACAAGTTACAAGTTATATATATATATATATATATATATATATATATATATATATATATATATATATATATATATATATATATATATATATATTTATATATATATATATATATGTATAGATATAGATATATATATATATATATATATATATACACATTTATATATATATATATATATATATATATATATATATATATATATAGGTCGAAAAGAGGTAGTAAAAAGTGCTTAAAAGTTTGCGGAAAACTCCACGACGTTTCGGGTATAAACCCTTCATCAGGTGGCAAAAACCAAACTGAACAACCAACAGTAACAATTGGACACGACAAACATCAAATCCGAAGCGATCGCTGTAAAAACAGAACCGGACGAAAGTGACTGTCAGAAAACATGAGTGCGAAGGATGAAACACAAATCAAAAAAAGAAAAACAGCGTCCTGGATGAAAAAATGCACGTAAAAATCGAACATGGTCGGAAAAAGGGGGAAAAGAGTTGACAAAAACTAGGTCCGGAAAAAATAATAATTAGGGCTACACAGTAAAAAATGAGCACGAACGGGTAAGTGTAAAAGGAGTAAAAACTGGTACAAAAAGGGGGTGAATATTACAAAAGGTCAATTCTAACGTTAAGCCCGTGTGGAGCGAGAGTACCTAGCCTCATGATCAGTCGGTTTTCAGCACTAAGGCGGTCACGATCGGAGCCTCGGCACATTACAGCTGCCGTAACGGTTAAATGCTGTATTGAACAAGGTGAAGGGGGGTTGAAATGTGCAGCCACCGGGTATCCATGGAGATTCTGTTTGATGGACCTAAGGTGCTCGGTGACTCGATCCGCGAGGCGGCGCTTGGTCTCTCCCACATACAACGAGTTACATCTCCCACAAGCTAAAATATACACTACATTTGAGGAAATGCAGGAGAATCTTTGTTTGACAATAAAGCTATTGCCGTTGGGGCCAGAAATGTTGACGAGGTCGTGTTTGCGTGTTTATATATATATATATATATATATATATATATATATATATATATATATATATATATATATATATATATATATATATATATATATATATATATATATATATATTTATATATATATATATATATTTATTGTAGAGTGATACTGGTTTGCAACGGGAAGGCTTGATAGGAAACGTAGGATCACACAGGATCTACAGAGTAGGTAACACAAATATATATGGAGTAGAAAATACCATACTCAACTACGTACCGAAAAAATGCACAAGATTCACGGTGTTGTTGGAAGCTTTCGACTATTTATTCAGTCTTCCTCAGCCAACTGTATGACCAATAAAATGATTTACACTTATATACAAGGCTAAATGCACAAGAAGGGGGTAAAAAGTAAAAACTTATAGATCCTAGTAGAAAAAGCAAAAGGATAAAAGGGGAATCAAAATGCAAAAAGATGAAAAACAAAAGAAAAACAAAATAAAGGCCATGTACAGGGCATCAGTACAAGAAAAAAGGGGGAAATAATAAGATAAAAATTTAAACAATAAAAGATTTAAAAAAATATTGAAAGGAAGTTAAACCAAGAGAGAAAAGCCTAAACAAAAGGAAACACAGGGCTAAAAAGTCTGAATAGGGCTAAAAATCAAAATAAAAGGTGGATAAGATAGTAACTACAATAAGACACAAGGAAGAAGAGAAGGTAAAATACTCAGGTAGAAATACAAAGGGGTAACTACAAAAAACAGGTTCCTTTGCGAGAATTAAATTCCTTTCTTTTATTTAAGCCTGAGGGGTGAAGTGTTTTAAATTGAGCCATCCAATAACCTTCCCGTTTGCTCAAAACGGCTTCCAAATTAATAGAAGATTGAATCTTTTCAATGATAATGAATTTAATGTCATTTAGTGAATGAAAGGTAACTGAGAAATGTAAAGCTAATTCGCAACAATTTTTTCTCTTTGAACTTTGATTTTGTAAGTAAAGAACGTGGTCGAACTTTGAAAGTTAATTGATTTGGTAAAAATTTTGGAAAAGGTCACACTTATTGTCA
The DNA here is from genome assembly GCA_037179385.1 of Holothuria scabra. Taxonomy (NCBI): domain Eukaryota; kingdom Metazoa; phylum Echinodermata; class Holothuroidea; order Aspidochirotida; family Holothuriidae; genus Holothuria; species Holothuria scabra. Next base: position 39,601,895 of record CM074182.1, on the reverse strand, counting down.
CAAGTGAAGAAAACAAAATCAGCAATGCGTGTGGGAGGGGTATGGGCCTTAAATTTGGAAGGCGCAACAAGATCTGTTAGGTTTTTAGTTCTGCTAAATGCAGGAATGATGGAGCGTTTAGGGAAAATCTTTCTAAGAGCAGGGGAATCAGAAATGATGTGTTTCGGGTGTTCCTGCCAATGTAAAATGTGATCTATACGTCCTGAAATATATATAAATATATATATAAATATATATATATATATATATATATATGTATATGGGGGACTCTAACCCCCAAAACCCTCCCCGTGGCTACGCCATCGATACCAAGTCTGCTTTTAATATACTAGGAATTGAGTCCAAATGGAACATACTTGAATCGGAATTGGCCTAATTGTTTCAGATTTTTAGACACTGGAACCAGCACAGCTTGATATTCAAAGTTTCGAAATTGGGAATTTATCCAAAATGATGACCACTCGAAAATAACTGGTTTAAACTGGATTATTTACGGACTCTGCTACCTACATTGCTTAAAGCCTCATAAATTTATACCAGACAACAAGGATATTGATATTTTAATTTGAAGACAACATCAATGTGGCAAGATGGCTTATCAAATATAAAATCCAGCTTTAATTCCTCTTCTCAAGCTGTCTCTCATTCTTGAAGAAATACAGTAAACTAAACGTTTGATGATTGTCATTGTAGGTAAATCACGATGTAATGAACACCTTATGTTTCTAGTTATGTTGTATGAAGATTCCAATGCATATCTCCCAAGAGTTTTAACAGCCTACAGCCTTTGTAATTATGATTTATAAGACTTTGGCCAATCAATATCCAACTGCAGCCTCCTTGTTTGACCCCGAATTTGCAAGCGTTTTATCAATGTTGAAGCAATTTGTTTAATTTAGACTCATGGCAATACCCAAGAAACCAGACTTGCTTCGTGTTGGCTATTCATTAAGTGATCTTGTGAAAGAGGGTACGAATTAAAAGGAGTTGACGTTTTTCTTTTTCTTTGTTGCAATGAAATCAACTTAGCGGATAACCAGCATCAGGTCATCTATTTGTGGATTCACTGCCAGGAAAAAAAGGGACAAAGACATTACTATGACCATGCAACTAAATTTTATTATAACTCAACGATACTATGTTCAATAATCCTTTCACTTACTGATTCATCTCAAGGGAGGAATTTTAGATATCACTTAACTTGATAAAGAAAAATTTCAAGAGTCTGGACCTTCACCTAAGGGACAATTACTGTCTTGTTGCCCCATTTAGAGGTACTTGCAAATGGAAGAGGATTGTGCTCTTTGTCGAGTCGACACTTCATGAGGTACTCTCCTCTCAAAGCCTATGTCATTTAGATATATATTCGTCTCTCGTTTCCACATCAACAATTTTTTCCAATCAAATTGGGGCTTTCATTTTCCATCTGTCTTAAAAATAACCCTATTTAGATGTTTAGGGTTTACTAAGAATATGAGACAATCAGCGGCTTAACCAGACCTGACAGTCCGGGGGGAGGGGGCAATAGCATAGAGGTTTCCCGATTTTGTACTAGTTGAGCTGTGTTAGTTTGTGGGTGTCTTAGGGCCTTCAGGGAAGTGTTGGGGGGGGGGGCAACTACTGTTTAAGGTACGTATCGAAAATTTGGGTCCTTTTACACATTATTAAATATGGAGCTTGTAATGCATAAAATAGATTAGATTTAGGGTTTCTTGTGAGGAAATTTGCATTTTGAGGGGACTATCGAATAATCTGCGTTTCCTGTAAGAATGAGTTTGAGATAGCATGTCGCCTGAAGATCGTGTTATCTCAGGAGAGCGGATTAAGGCTTCTCGGCGACATTAAAAGAAGGGTTTCAGGTCATACCACGTTTTGATATGTTAGAGGGGAACTTATTCTGAGCATTTTGGTGAAATTCGCATTGAAATCCGATGTGTTGTTCTCAGGATATGAGCAAGTAAAGTTGTCACATTTTCAACAAACAGTGAACTTGAAGCAAGCACATATGGACAGTCTCTTGTTTTTTATAAATGTTCAGCCTATTTTCTCGGTATCATTCCCATATCATCAAAATGAGGTCCTGTTCTTATTAACATCAAGGTCAACACAACAGTCTAAAAAACAAAGGCAAACAAAGCATTCATCGTCAGTGTGAGGAAGTGATATAATCTGTGCTGCCCTCAAGTTCACTTTGGAACACAAATCTAGTAATTTCATTCGCTGATAGCTCGAGTAATGCATGTCCGGTTTGAAAGGAAATTTCACTACACTGAGTAGATTTAGTTCGTCTTTCACATGTGAAAATTAATTTTTTGCTCAAACTTCCCCTTAAAGAAAGCTCTCGAAACTTTGTTGCCTTTTCTTGAAAAAAATGAAAGCCCATATTGAAGAAAGTTTTAGGGAAACGGCACTGTAGCGACTAGGACAATTTATCCACTGACTGCTTTATGAGCGATTACTTACAGTCTTAAGGGTTGCAATTTAAGACGCGCGAAGCGCGCCGAAAATTTTGCCTTTTTTAAAAATTATTATTTTGAATGTTGAACTTTTATTAGAAAGAATTTCGAATTTTATGAGGAAAACTTGGGAAAACCGCACCGTATTTGACGGGTGTCTCAAATGGTAAATTTTCGAATTTTTCACTTTTTTCACTTTCTTTTCACTCTTTCGAGCAAGGGCGCAATCGCCCTGCCTCCTGAAGCTACGCCACTGATCTGCAACATTGAATATTGATAAAATTTTGACACTTCAATAACTAAAGAATTCATCTACAAAGACTACACAACTTACAGGGTTGAAAGGTATCTGATGACAGGTGTGTATGAAAGCATTTGAGTACGGTAGGCCAATGGTTCCCCTGCCTAGAATATGAAGTCTTGCTAGATAGACTATCTTTAGTTGGAGCGAACAGAAAATTTTGAAAAATCGCGACCCCTCAGACAGCGGGAAATGGCATGTCTCGGGCTTGTAAGTAGTAGCTAAGTTTTTCGATTTTTCTTGCAAAGTGAACACCACTATATCACTGATGCAAAAATTTGTTGATAGCTTATATTGCAGAAAGCTTTGGATTCTGGGTTTCCTGTGAGGAAGTTTAAATAGTTGGGGGGAATACTGAAGAATCTGCACTTCCTTCAAATATTGGTGGCAAATCTAAGAATCATTGCTTTACTAAAGTCCTCCCGACTGTCTGTCAAAGAGCAAGAGAGGAAAGTCTTTCCTCCGATAAAGTGGACCTCAGATACTACTTCGTTAATTTTAGGCGACTAAATGAATGTTCATATAATTTTCTAAATGAATGTTCATATATTGACCAAAACAGTGTTCCATGAATGCAGATCAATCTTGCTTTGATGTTATAGTTGGCCCACTTTCTTTCTTTTCTCATGGTTCTCTTTTTCCTTTCCCCTTCTTTTCCGTTTTCTTTTTTCTTCTTCCTAAGGTTCATACATTTATATATATATATATATATATATATATATATATATATATATATATATATATATATATATATATATAATCCGATCAGACCCTCCCGGTCAATCAACCTGCTTAATTGCCTTAAGAAGGATTATCCTATCACAATAGAGGTGAGACCATTGTCAGCACCTTTAAATGCTTCCAAAATTTCTCACTCCTTGTCATTCTCTGACCAAGTATTGACAAAGAGGTAGTATTCCTCGAAAGCTCTACTTCAAACCTTTTGGCTGTTTAATTTATCTAAATTCTAGCCTTCCGCTATTTGTATCTCCTCGGAGATCCAGCCTTTCAATTCTGTAGCACCGTTGTTTTACAGTTTCTCCGTCATGTTTATATATATATATATATATATATATATATATATATATATATATATATATATATATATATATATATATATATATAATCCGATCAGACCCTCCCGGTCAATCAACCTGCTTAATTGCCTTAAGAAGGATTATCCTATCACAATAGAGGTGAGACCATTGTCAGCACCTTTAAATGCTTCCAAAATTTCTCACTCCTTGTCATTCTCTGACCAAGTATTGACAAAGAGGTAGTATTCCTCGAAAGCTCTACTTCAAACCTTTTGGCTGTTTAATTTATCTAAATTCTAGCCTTCTGCTATTTGTATCTCCTCGGAGATCCAGCCTTTCAATTCTGTAGCACCGTTGTTTTACAGTTTCTCCGTCATGTTTATGTATATATATATATGTATATATATATATATATATATATATATATATATATATATATATATATATATATATATATATATAATTATATATCTATTTATATATATTTATATATATATATAAATATATATATATATAACAAATAAAACCATCTTGTAAGAATCCTTTATATTTGCACTATTCTTCGTTTACAAAAAGTCGGTTAAAGACAATATCCCTTTTTGTCAAGCTCTCCGCATTAAAACTGTTTGTTCCAATGATGATTGTGATAAGAATTTAAAAACTTTAGAAATAAATTTAAATAAGAGAGGTTATCCTACCGAGGTGGTCAAAGAAAAAATTAATAGGGCTAAAGGTTTTCCTCGTAGTTCTTTACTTAGGACCAGCAAAGGTGAGAACGTTTCGACTAAAGCACCAAAAGCCCCATTTGTGGTTACTCGTAATCCTCGCTTACCTCCCTTACAAGAAATTATTAATAAACATTTCCATATTCTTACTATGTCAGATAAAATGAGGGAAATCTTAGTTTCACCACCAAAGGTAATTTACAGACAACCCCCTAACTTAAGAGATTTGCTCGTAAGAGCGAGGCTGCCGAGAAACACTCCGACAAACTTGGGGAATCACAGATTACACGAAAAAAAAAACTGTGTTACTTGTGAGGTTATGTCAGTTACAGACTCCTTTAAAAGTTTTTATACAGGGAAAGTTTTCAAAATACTAGGTAGTTTTAACTGTATGTCGATTGGGGTTATTTACCTTATTAATTGTTTTGATTGTGGGAAGCAGTATGTGGGTGAGACGGGGAGCCAATTATGACAGAGACACCGGGGTCATATGCAAGAACTGCAAAAAGCTAACACTCCTCTTGGGAAACATTTTAACACGGGTTGTAAGTTTTTCAATTTAATCGCCATTCAATCGGTCGAGGGACTTAACAAAACACAGAGGGAACAAAAAGAACTTTTTTGGATACACCAACTCCACACGTTTGTACCAAAAGGGATAAACATTCGAAAAAGCCACAGTTCATAGCCGTTTTCTGTATTTGTATTTTTACATGGGTTGGCAATCCAGTTTACTTGACGAAGGACAGTTGACTGTTTCAGAACCCTGAAGTAGAACCCTACTTCAGGCTTCTGAGGAGTGAGGACCTACATTATTGGCCCTTACGAAACAGTTCTGTAAAGCTATGTTGTAAGAACTTATTGCAACCTTTTCAATATTACAGCTCCCTTCACACGGTTGAGCACTTTACCATTTTCTGGTTGACATTATTTATTAATTAATTTTTACTATTACGGTTATATATATATATATATATATATATATATATATATATATATATATATATATATATATATATATATATATATATATATATATATATATATATATATATATATATATATATATATATATATATATATATATATATATATATATATATATATAGCTATGCTTTACTTAGTGTCCGCCAAACTGTAGAGAAACAGCACAAGTTCACAATGCAAGATAAGATAAGAGGACATTTGTACAGCTTTGTTTTGTACCTTCTAATACACCACGATGTATTCAAGATCTTTTTCGTATTCGTATTCCTCACGCCATAGGAGTTTTTCTCGTGGAGTAGACCAGCCACCGGGTACACCCGGTATGTACTTACAGACTTGCCCTCAAACATGGTTGCTAACCTCTAGTTGTCACTTGGAAATTCTATCGTTCAAGTCTGGAAATACTTCCGTTGTTAAGTGTAATTGTTAATGTTCAGTGTTAGCCTTCACTATTGACTGCTGAAATTTTGATACGCCAAGGGGTAGGGGGAATGATTGAAAGCTTCCCTAAAAAGTTTCGTCTCTCGAGGAAATTTCAAATTCTCATCAAGCATTTCACCAGAAGGCAGAAAATTCATGCCCCCGAAGCCATCTCGCCCCTTTCAGTACTTTTTCTGGGCTGGAATGTGCACTCAACAAATTTAAATCTCTCTGCTGAAAAAGGGGCCTGCGCAGTGTCAGACATATTTAGCATACAAGTACTTGCGATTTTTACATTGCTGACCGTATTCTATGCTTAATGGCTTTGCCAGTTAAATTCCACTGATCATTACTAAGCGAGTTCAGTACATCGTTGCCGCATGGAATTGTGGGGTAACCGGTGAGATACACCGGATATTTAATGCGTTCTCTTGGTTTCGAGTAGATCATGAATCTAAGTGTCTTGCCCAACCGAACGAAGTCGAGGTCTCTGCTGAGAGAGAGTTTTACCTTGTACCTTTTGTTTGGTACATGGATTGTAGATATGTGGAACGTTGAATTTTGCCGTTTAAACTTTGGACACTATACGGAAACAAAAACAGTTCCAACCCGATATCATCAAATTTTTTGAACAAACTTACATTATGTTGAGAGAAGATGCTGAGGTCAAATTTCAGAATCAGTTGATCACTTGCATGGCTGTTTACTGGAGCCTCCTCATCAAAATATATTCTATGCTGCATGCCAGTATAGCCCATGATCCCACACATACTTTCTTATACAATAATGCAATTTAAATAAGAGTGTCTGAAAAGGTGAGTTCGCGTGGCTTTCAAGATTGAGAGCCAGTAACGCATGCATAGCAGTTTACTCCCACGAAGAGATGATAATCTTTGCTTTCCTTTTACCAAACTCAAGCTTAGCTAATGTTTTGCTTTCCTCTTTTAACATCACAGCTGGCAAATATGCTTCCAACTGATGAAAATTTTATTTTGCTGTTTCGCCGAGAGGAGCAGCTGGAATCCAGCGTTGATATGATGGAGGTATGCCCGTATGCGTCTCCTTTTCACTTTTGTAAAAAATAAACCAGTGTTTTAGCCCTTTGATGAAAAAACCGTGTGCTTAAATTAAGGTCCATTAATTGTATTATGAATAATTAATGTTACTCTCGTAAAGAGTTGACCTTAGCTGTTCCACTTTGTTTCTTCTTTTCAAATGTGACAAATACAGTCCACTGTTAACCGTGTGCATAATATATGATTCCCCTATAGTTGTTGTCACGTGACTTCATGGAGTTCTCACTTAGTAGCATATTTGAGCTATGTTTAAGGTATGTACGTAGGAGGTTATCCTCAGACAAAGCGGTCGCTAACCTCTTGTAATAGAGTCACTGGAAACTATCTTTGAATCTTGAAAGGGAGAGTTTTATCTTGAAACCTTTAATAGATGCAAAAATAGCTCTCGTTTTTTGTGAGCCAAATCAAGATGTTTTAGGATCTTATCGTTAAGATTTTGTAATATAAGTTCTTTCAAAATCAAGGCTCCGCATCACCTATCATCTCTACTTGTAACGTCGTTTTTAGTCAAAGCCAATATCGGTATCTTCGTCACAAAAGACGCGAAATACATATCACTGAACATTTTCATTCCCCTAAAGTAGAAACGTTTCTCATTCCTATCCGAGTTAGTTAAATAGAGTTTTACGGCCCAGTTTCAAACCAAGTGGTCAAGTCGAGATAGCCACCACCTTTCTTCCAGTTGAGGCGCACTGGCTTGTTTTCCGTGTTCCATTCCTTATGCTGGGGACCAAGCACATGTAGATTTTGTTTTAAAGTTTCGGTACGACCTGGCCGGGACTCGAACTCCCAACCTCCCGACTTCTAGTTGGATGCTCTAACCACTTGACTATGCAGTAGGTCATTCCATTCTATCCCAACCTCTTTTGTAGATAATATAACTAAAAATAAGTGTATCGAATCATCGTTGGCTGCTATTGGTGATGATCACAGCTTTCGTACCTTCCATTATGCCAAACATCTCAAGAAGTTGAAAACATTCGTAAATGCTCGTGATTAATACCTCAACACACGCGTTTAATCTAATAAGAAGAAGAAAATCAGTAAAAAAGTATTTCCAGTAAAATGATAAGCCACGAGTTCTGCTGATTTTGTGGTGATGAAATCTCCTGTCAAAAATAGTCACTACTATTTTAACCTTCTGCTCCAACAATGAAAACATGTTAAAGTTTAAACGTCGTAAGTCTAAGTTTCATTCTGCAATGTCGAAAGTCAAGTGTTTTCATAAGGGATAAATTGTTACCAAATTTGATGTGACCATTCTTTACTCAAATGAAAACTGTTGATGAAGCTATGTAGGTGTCCAACTTGACTTTTAGAGGTATTTTGGAAGTCATTAGTGGTCATTTTAGGCCGTGTTTAATTAATTGCTTTGAACATTGCAGATGTTGTCAATACAGCTTTCCCTAAATACATAAAAAGTTCCTGAACGGTTGAATTAAATAACTATGCAAGAATGCAAACAACTTATAGATAGGAAAATGTCTTGGTAGTCATGGCAACATACAAGAAGGAAGCTACGTGAGACATACAATAGGTACAGCCATTTTTTTGCCTCGGTACTTATAAATAATACACCTCAGATATTGTTTTCAAATTCATAAACAAGTGTGTAAATGTCCTTTATTATTTATCAGAAAAAATCATGAAATTTGTTGCCGTAGTAATTAATTCATAATTAATGCCATTAATTTTTAATAAAGTCAAAGAGTAAAATTGAAGAAAATCAAAGAAGGTTTAGACGTAGGCTATCCGTATATATTCATATGATCAGTATTAATGGTTTTTTCCTATGAAGGTAGACTAGATGTAATTTCGAGATACAGACATACTAAGCTGAAACCATATCCAAATTACAACTTTGAGAATTTCGAAGAAAACTTTACTCTTAGAAAATGAAACGAAAAGGTTCAAAAAATAAGCAATGGATTCTCTGGGCATTTAGACCACGTACAATTCAGTCATGTGAAGCATATTTCTCTTCTGAGCTTCACTTTATTTTCTATTACATTACAAAGCATTTTGCGAATATTTTTGGAAAGTTGGAGCTTTTCTACCAATTCCTTCCAGAAACAAACTTAATATATAACTTGACCCTCAGTGAAAGAATGGTTCCCAAACCTCTTAAGGAAATGTTGGTCTATAAGATCCGTGACAATTGGCTGGTGGATTTGAGGGTTCCCTCAGAAGCCCGTCAAACAAGACAGACGACGTGGAAATATCCTCACATTTTTTAGGTCAGGTGCAGTTTCAGACAATATAGGTCATTAGGTTGCCAAAGAAGTTTGCCATGAAAATTAGATAAGGAAAGTCTATAGAAAAGTGTGACTCCGGGTGTGGCTCGTGCAGCATGTGAGAAGAATGATGGACATATTGTGCTAACTGACACCGCCCAAATCGCCCGTACCATAAATAATGTACCGAAAGTTTACACGATATACTTTTTCACACGAATTCATAGAACGGTCGCTCTAGTTCATTTAGTTTGTCATGTAATATCATATATTGGACATCAATCTCGATGACCTCGGCCCTGTTATGTTATCAGTTTAATCAGTTTTACCTCGTCCTTTCAGGAATGACGTTCGTGAAAGTGCCCGTTGCCGTCCTGATCTATATCTGCCCTGCCATTCTTAGGGTAGATCCAAACAGATGAAATTTTAAGTTCTCACCATCACGTGATTTCCACCGAAGAATTTCTGTTCTGCATCTGATTATACAATCTTTTCATCTTTTTTAATTAATTAATAGCTCTGGAGAAAGTACGATACAGACCACAGTGGATACATCGGAGAAGGAGAACTCAAGGTTGGTATTTTTTCAAATGCTGTGGCAAATAATAGACAAGTAGAGGAACATATGTGTACACTGAATTCTGGAAGGATAGTGTAACACAACAGGGATGGCAAATAAGAGATTAGTTATTTGATAGTTCAATTTGTAAGTAAAACACGATTCAGTCTGCTGACATCTGCAATAAAAACATTCTCTGAAGAAAGTACTGTTTCATGAGTTGAATCTGCAATTATTTGCGAAAAGTTGAATATTGTGTGACAAGGAAAAAATGGCCACTGTTACATTATTCATGACATTCAACTTGTATTTTCCACCCTGTGTATTTCTCCATCATCAAATTGAGAAGAGACCAGAATTGTTTCTCCTCGAACCTCGTATACAACGACTTTCTGTTATATATAACCTTATATTCACCATTAAAGGAGATGAAGTTCCTCGTGGAGCAGGTGTTTTCATAATTAATTTATATCAATCATGTTTACTGAATCGGTACAAAATCAAAACCAGTCGAGAGGTCCGCAGATTAAAACCCCACAACGTTTCGGGTGTAAATCCTTCATCACTTGACACGGTTTGGACCGGACAAAGGATAAAGTGACGTAACCGTGACCAACAATGACAGTCAGCTTCCAGAATGGGAGTTAAAATTGATATTAAGTAAACTGGGTTTGGTAAATTTCCCTTATCTGCTTTGGCCCACAATACCCCTTGACCCAAAACCGAGCATCCACAAAGATATCGCAACAACCCCAAACCATTAGCTTCAAGCCTTTTTACTCCAGGTTTATAAGTCTGTCAACTGATATTATTTATCAGCCACGATTGCTTATTTTCAGTTGTTAACTAATGTTATTTGTTTGCAAATTCTGAGTTGTTTTTATTACCTAATCTGCTTAATTCGTTTTCCTCGTTTCATTCTTGTCCCTAATATACGGAACTTTGGACCAATTGAAACCATTCGTGAAATTTATGTTGTTCCTCAATGTCACCTTAACGAATGGAATAACCCACGATTGGTGACCTGCAAATACTGAATTACCCGTCTCTGTTTCGTAATCCTGAAGGTGAACCAACTCTTACATACTTTAAAACATTTAAATTAACTGCAGGGGTTCCTTTCACAACATAACAATATCCACTACGAAACTACGACTTCAGCAGACCTACTTCTCAAAGGGAAGATTTGTGGAATGGCTATATACGTTTCGATTAAATGTTATCACCATTATGTAAAACCGTCGTCATGGAAATGGAACCATTGAACAGCACAGCAGACAAAAGTAATTTAATGGTTGTTTGAAAGCGCCAATAACTCATTTGCAGACTTAACCAAACTACTGTTATCATGCACAAACCCCTTTAGGTTTAAGTTTAAAATGAAACGTATAAAGTCACAAGTAGTATAAACAAAACTGATTAAATTATTTCTATTTAAGGATATTCAGTAGTACTAATTATCTCTGCAGACTTGCAATTTCTTTACGTCATCTTTCTCATTTGTTTGAATTAAACATCAGGATTTTATCAAGGATCTGCTGGAGAAAAAGGGATCAACAAACATATCAGAGAGCAAAATTCAAGAATACTGTAACGGGCTGGTAAGTCACTTAGTTAATAGACAGATGAACTTTTACAGCTCAATCGTTATGATAAATGTTATGAATACCCATCTGTATAACCTGTTTATTTCAGATAAGTGTAACGAAAAATCGATAAATAGCCGATACTACTCTCCGAAAATCGTTAAAAAATTGACCGGATGAACATAACGGAACTACATCCATGTTTATAGCATAAATGAAAAGGCCTAGAACTAAATATGAAAATTAGTAAAATAAAAAGAGGTACAGGTGGCCTATTTTATACGATACCCTTCTTTTAACTTTTGTTCCCGAGAAAGAGGAAATGTTGATACCCGCTGAAGAGCATTTCAGACGTATACTGATCATCTACTTCAAACATATGCAACAACTTTAGAGCTATATATTCACGTGATTCACTTATTTCAAAGCAAACGTCTGGTTTCTTTAAACAAACAGATCACAATTTTTGACAAAGATAAGGACCGCCGTCTGGGACTTAAAGCAATGGCACGGTACGTTCAACATTTCTACATAATTACCTGCACTGAAAAAATGACTGCAATAGTACAAAATTTTGTACAATTAAAGAAGGAAAAATGAAGAAATACAAAAAAGAATACACAAAAAGTGCTGTCGATGAGTTGACAGCCTAGCACTTTTTGTGCATTCTTTAGTTTTAGGTTATTTCATTTTGTGCATGTGCAGACATATTTTTACAGTGTAGTTATTTTGGGATACCTTATTTAATTCAATTGTCTCCATGTGAACAAAGCTTTCTCTATTGGGTTCTATTTTTCAACTTGGGTTCATTTGCATTTTTTGCTGAAAAGAGTTGACAAAATCTTTGAGCTGACGAAATTTTCGTTAGAAAGAATCACACAAATGTCTCCGGTACTTTTAAGAGCTAAGTAACATGATAGTGTCAAAACGACGAAATTGTATAGTCTTTAATTCACCGCTTCTAGCAGCCAAGTGTGTTTCGCATTCTTTCTATCTTTCGTCAAATCATTCACTGTCACGATTTTAGCTTAGAGAGACTCGGTTTGTTGGCTACAAATATCAATGCTTGATTGGTTGACGAAGTGTTATTTTACCGGGATATGCATACCGATATTGTGGACGTCAGCAGTTTATTTTCCTTCATATTTGGACGTTCTCCGGTGCTCTCTGTTGTGCATGGCATTAAAGCGCACAAGGGTTTACTCTTATGGAGAGCTTCCTTCTTTGTGTGTTGAAAAACGTTGGCAATTTTCTACCACTCCCAAAGTTCGTCATCTTAAGGAAGACTAAGCTGAGTACTTTGCCAATCTGTTCGGTATTCGCACGTCGTTTTATATTTTATAAAAAGGCGGATTCGGAAAGCCGTTCAGCCTGGGTTGAAGTCCACTCGGGATCATTTGCAAACAACATACTCGAATGGTCTTGAATAGTTTCAAGTAGTTTATGAAAGGTGCCGGCTGGTCATGAAAAACAAATGGTAATCTCAACTAATTTTCTACCTTGTTGTAAAATGGTATTAAATGATTTTGAATGGAAAAGGTACCCAACGACAGTCTAAACCGTTTAGAACCCGAATGATTCCAAATGTTAAATTTTCACCGGGAGGGGGGTAATAGACGTGCGTACACTCTATTGACACCAAGTTTGTTGTAAAATGCGTCACGATATGTCCGAGTTTAGCACAGTTTGTCATTTTGGGTCTCTTCCAAAATCAAAACTTTTTCAAACGGAAAGGAACCACATCATTATCCAGGATAGAAATCAATCAAAACTTCCCCCTTTTACTCAACCTCCAGTGAATTTATGCAGAGACGTTGGTGTAACTTTTTCTGCGGGGGTTTAGACATCTAGCGGGGGCAAACCTTGTGAACGGTTACTTACAACAGTCTTCATTTGATCGACTTTAAAAACAGATATTACTCACAACATTCAGACCGTTGAGTAAAGCCCAAACTTGAAAGCCTATACTGGATGACTACCTAGCACGCGTCAGAAACATAACAGTACACATTCCCTTGCCATGATCTCCTTTCAAAGTTTATTAGTTTGAAATCAACCATTAATAACTTCACTGTCGAAGACACCCCACTTCTTATCTCCTTACAGCAGTCTTCTTCCCTAATTCAAGCAAATTGGGACTGTTTACTGTATCGTTTGTAAAGGAAACATCACGAATAGTTTAAAAATGAACAATAGACTTAATATTTGTTTAAAGATAACCGTTATTTCAGTTCGACGTTTACTAACAAATAAGTGATCGTGTAGACGGGCCCAACAAATTGGAAATATCCAACATATTTAATGGTGTTCAATTTTTTCAATAGCTTCTTTTAACTTTTAAAAAAGTCTAAAAAGATCTGAAAACATGCTTGTCTATTCTAACTATTTACTCAAAGTATGGTCCTGAAACAGTCGTCTCAACTTGTGTGTTACACGAGTAATATCATCAAATTCGGACATTGTGTCAGCTGAGAAGCTTTTGACTAGGTTGTGTGACGTTCGAAAACTAAACATACAGGATATATTGTTGCATTCTCGAGTTTATGTGGGAGTCAGTAAGAAAATGACAGTTTCTCTTAAAATGATGTTGATGGACAAGTGCACATAGTGTAGGGGGCTCTTTGGTTAGTTAGTTAGTTAGTTAGTTAGTTAGTTAGTGAGCTAGTTATTAAGTAAGTAAGTTAGTAAGTTAGTCAACTCGATAAAAGAGTTTAAAGTACATTTATTTCCAAGAATGGTTCAAGTTCTAATTTGGTTTTCTTTTAGCCGCCTCTTACGACAGGCGGGAAATACCGTGGGTATTTTCTACAACCCCTATTCCACAGGGGGCAGGAGGTTCTTTGGAATACTTTTAAATGTGTAATGTCAAACAAAGACATAGGGTAAAACTATTTTTGCATTGAATTACTTGACGTATGAGGAAGAGAAAACGTAATAAACAGATGTTACTAATGTTTTGTACAATTTTTTGAACATTTTGGGTCAGATAGGTCTTACTTGATACAACTTTGTTTTTATTTCAGGTTGCTCAACATAAAACCTCAAGATAATTTCTTGACACAGTTTGAAATCAAATCTAAGGTAAGGAAGAACAAAATTAATTAACTTTTATCAAACTTCAATAAAAGAAAACAAACTAAAGGGGTTCTTCATTTATAGAATACTTTACTTCGTCTTCGGTTTAACGTTAAAAAATCTTCAAAGGAATTTTGACTATACAGGAGACAACAAAGACGTTTTATGTTCTCATAGTTTGGGGATCTCCAGTGAAAAGCTGAACAAGTTTAATGTGGTGAGAGTGAGATATATCTATAGACTCTAGTGACCTTAGGTCTTAATGAATCGAATTTATCGAAGATGGATAAATTTCCTACTGTACAATAAAAGAATATTATCATGAACTACGTTCTCTGATATGTACTATCTGATAATTAAAAAATGGCGGTCCTCAGTTGTACCAAAGACTAGCCTAAACACCTTGTAAACTTCAATCTTTAATATTCTGAATATTCTAAAAGAATAAAAAGCGTGGAGTTCAGTATCGGAACTAATCAATTTCAACACTTAGGGATACCGTTCACCAGATAACGTCAAGGGTTAACACTTTAATTGAACTATATTGTTATTGATTATGATAGCCTTATGTTGCATTAGATTTTGGTGATGGCAAAGACCTGAGAACTGATAAGACTGTTTGATCCTTACTGTTGTTCACAATTTTATAAATGGAACGACAAGAAGGGGAATCTGTAAAAGCTGCCAAATCTTTCTGTGTTATGACAAAGAGTGACCGTATGATTTCCTTTGACGATAAAACTTACATTTCTCATTTCACTTCATTTCATCTTCACGCTACGTTTTTAAAATAGAATGTTACCCTGTTGTTGCTTCCTTATTTTGGCCCCATCCTCCTGAACGAAAAGACAAAGTATAAACCTCTGGGGAGCAAACTGGAAGTAAAACAAATGTTGTACACATTACAGCCAAAAGCTGGAAAGGAAACAGAAAACCTGACATAACTCTCACTTTTTGAATTTATACAAAACTTGTCCTTCAGACACTAGACGGGAACGAGTTTATCCAATAGATTTTATACCTAGAGCTGTCATCTCAGGGCCGTCCGTGCATTAGACGTACATGATTAGCCATGTGGAATAGACACGTGACAAAATCTGAGGCTGTTGTAGAGAGATTCCAACATGAAATAGTAGCAAATCTTGTATGAAAATTAGTTTTGCGGCAACCAAAAAGGAGATCTTCTTCGTTAATATGTTTTGTTATAGTTTGTCTGTAGTAACTGAATTTAAGCTGGTAAAGTCAAATCTTAAAGCAGTCTTCGTGGCAATATTTTTCATTTATTAGTAAAATGTGAGATCAAAGGATAAAAACCGCGTTTACCAAAATATGCGTTAACTTGTCATTGTGACAGCTGTGTATGTGGAGTATCACGTGATCCACTTACTGGTTTCATTCATCACACTTCCATTTCAGTAATCTCTTGGGACGTCTTTATCAATTAGGCTAAGTTGCCTTGTTACATGTTTAAAGACAGACTCATCGACATACAATCGAAGATGAGAAGTATCCCCCACCGTTACTAGAGAAAATCTTTGTCTTCTTTGGTATGGATAAAAGGTTTAAATTTCTTTGCCGTTGGAAAATATTTACGGCATACTCTTAACAATATCTGGATTGTAGCGTTATAGGCAAGTGTTCAGTGCTCGTAAACTCAGTAAAATGATAAAGTGTGGGTACTGAGAAAAATCTCAAACCTCCATGAGGCTAGGTATTTTACGTCCCAAGTCTTTAGTAGCAAGTTAGCAAACATAAATTAGTGACTAAAATTTTTGCCTGAAGGAGGAGTTCAATATCATAATAAAAAGAAGAAGAAGAAAACGAAATGAGTGTGGGAAGGTATTTTACTATTGTGACTGAACTTGTTTGCCAGATAGTTTCTCAAATCGGCAAGTTTTCGTGGCACGAATGTTTGCTCTTTTTATTTGTTCATTTGTTAGGCTTAGGCTAACATCCCTGCCTTATAAAAATATGCACATATGCATCCAAACTTGTTTGTTTATAATTTGAAAAGTGTTTGGTCACGACTTTTTATTTATTGCCAAAGGAAGGTAAGGGATCCATGTGATAGTGATGTTGGGTGTGTGTGTGTGCCCGCGTGTGTCTGTGTGTGCGTGGTTGCCGCACTCCTTGTAAACTCGATATTTCAAGATAGTGAGAGACCTACGGTATACTTTTCATCTGCGGTTTATAGATTTTTCATGTTAAGAGGAAGTACTCTATTATTTTGACGGAGACCAACGAGGGTCATTTGAGGTCCCCAGAGGGTACAAAACTCCAAATCATTGTAAACATGATATCTCAGTTGAGGCAGAATGACTAACAATTTTCAAGTTTTGTAAATGTAATTGCCACAATAAGAAGGACCTTACAGTTGTTGGTGGAGATCAGAGATTATTCGAGGTAACAAGCGGTAAACTGTAAACACTGAGTCGAGAATGGTGCGTAAAGACGATATCTCAAGATCGGATGAATGACCGACACTTTTCATATTTGCTGCAGAGATTTGAAATGTTGAGACGAGGTTGTTTTTGGTGAAAGTCACAGAGGATATACTGCAATCAAAAACGCTAAATGTAGTTTAACTTTCATTTTTTCTCTCTATAAGGTTTGAAGTTTGCCTTTAATCTTTTAACACATTTTGTATGATTGAAAAATTTTCTTCCCCAATCCCCACACTGGAAACATTTTGCACCCTCCGGTAACTACCCCGGCTACAGGCCTGAATACCTAATTAATGCGATATCTAAAGAAAACAATGGTGGTTTGTAGATTTGCAATTTGCAAGAGCAAGAGCAATTTTTTGCCCGAATAATATTACCATTTATCATGTTTTGCCCATGTTTTGCCCGAATAGAACAACTGTTTTTCCCCTAGGTGAGAGGGCGAGTACCCCCCCCCCCCACCTCGGGCACCTATGACTATTTCTGATCATTTGTCATTTAATGTGGAGAAAACTTGATAGAAGTTTTGTACATTTCGAAAATTTCTTTTATATTCACCATTGAAACATAATATCGTACAACTTTAATGATGATGTTTAACGTCATGCCCAGGACATGATGATAAGTAAACATGTTCTTGGGGCGTTTTCACCATTATGATTCGGTTATGTCAACTGTCCTTCGTATGATCCAATATCTTAATAACAGTATACCCCAAACTACGAGGCAAAACATGCACTAATTTTGTATCAACGGAAATATAACTATTTTGTATCCACTTTGGTTTAACAGAATATGAATTTTAAGGAAAAGATGGCCCATTTCAACAAGTGCTTTGAATACTACGATCGGGTGAGTGTTACAGATCTTTTATCGTCTTATACATGATTGACTTGACACTCAAGAGGTTATCTTGGAAGGCAGTAAATGAAGCAAGCATGTGTTGCGTAGACAAGCAATACTCTGCTATGATTGGTTGAAGTTGAAATGATATGTGTTTGCGGGTATGAATGTTTACATACACTAGCATAAGAATGTTATATGTTAACACTTCAAGCAAGTTCGGCCTCCAGGGGAGGGGCGACCAACCCGATGATCGATATTCTCAAGAAAATCTGAAAAGAGAAAAAAAATTAGACGAAAAGCAACGGTCAAATCAAGGAACGCTCAAATCATGCTTTGCCCCTCCTGATTTCGAGGTGGGGACAGATTAATGAAAGGGCCGGCACTGTTAATGCGACAATCCAACATCCATTTAGAGTGTGGTAGCAAAGCAAGGAAGAGATATTGAAAATGGATTTCGATACAGGCAATAAAATATCACTTAGTGATTCTTGGTTTGTCAAAAGTTAATTTTCATTTGTCAAAGTGATTCGGAATAAAGTCAACGAAAAAAAGACTCCAGTGTCACTTATCTGAAAAAGGGGCGTGGGGGCCACTAGGTTAAAGCAAACTGTTACAAGTTGAAAGCGTTAAGCTCTAGGAAACAAACAATCATTCAGGTGGATATATATCTATATATACACACATATATATTCTTTACAAACGTTGTACCTTGTAAACGTGTTACGGTACAGTAACCTTACACCCAAGATTTCTTTTTATCCTGTTACCTTCGGAGCTGTCATTTTTTGAGGCTAACTTGGTAGCGCAGAAACAAACCTCCGATCCTATTATTATTATTATTAAGCTTTTTTCGAATGTTTTCTCTACGAAGCCAGCCTTCAGTTCTCAAGGCCGTACTCAGCCTACCCAAGCTCAGCGCCAATATAATAGTGTACAGTGTGTGTTTGGCAAAAAGTCTTCCCAAATAGCTAGAATAAGCACTTCCTAAGACTGTCAATCACGTGTAAATAGGGGAAATGCTACTAGCGATAGCCTATCTCAAAAGTAACAACCTTTAAATTTTGACAAAAATGTGCGCTCAAGAACGAGGGGTCGTTCCACAGCAACCCTTGGCTATACGGACATGATTACAGCATTACTCTTCAAAACAAAACCAGACAAGTATTTTGTTTGTTATTTTATCAAATGGGCGATTGGGGGCTCCATTGTTTTCATATCATGTTTTACGTTTCCATAATTGTCTGTCGCAGTATTCATACAACCACAGTAGAAAAAATTTCCCTTCTGAACAAGATGATCGATTTGAGTTTTCTTATCTGCTTATGATACCAGGGAGGTGTTAGGAAGGAGACACAACAGCCCTGTATCTGTCACACAAAAGGAACTTCAAACCTCCCTGATGATACACACTCTTTCTTCCAATAATTAAAAGCACTGTTTGTTTGTAACAGTGCTTTTTAAATCAGCCACTTGACAACACTCACCCATGACTTAAATAATTGTAATGTAAGGAGGCTGAATGTTTTACAGGAAACTGGACCGGACAGGTTGGCTTCCAGGTGCAAAACTTTTACAACAGGGTCTGGGATAGGTAGGTACAAGCTTGTTTAGACGACTTCAACATAACTTTTACAGGGCAAAAAATATTATTGTGGGCACTTGCATGGTGAGGGATGGGGTTGCTTCCATAAAAGAAACGTGCATGTACAATTTTGACCTTACCTTACTGTGCCTCCTTAGCCTCTGAAACCATACTTTTGTAAATCTTTCTGATTCATTTAGCACATAGATTTATGCTGTAATTATTATTAAATTATTCTTTGAACCAAACTTAAACCGATAACACAATACGATGTGAAAGATAAAAACCGATGCTCCTTACACAGACATTTCCAATTCTCTCAACCTATTTACTCCCAGCCCCCATTAGATGTTTCAAGCTCCTCAAAGCCTACCTAATTTGTAGATCACTCTCTTTGCATGCTCTGTAATATGAACATCTCCGGTGCATCATTTTGTTTTAATGTTAATCAAATAACAACAAAAATTGAGGAAACTTTTGTTCATCTCTCTTGTAAAAGTTACAAAAAAGTTCGGAATGACGTAAGTTTCTCTTAAAGTCATTTTGGTGAGATGAAAACGATTAAAGATGTTATCGTAAACGTTAAATGGTGCACATGTGCAACTGATTCTCTCTTGATCCATCACGTGACAATTCGGAGATGGCGAACACTCATGTTTTAATAAATATTGCACATACAATTGCATTTTCACTTCACAGGGAAACACGAATGCTATTGAAGGCGATGAGCTGGTGGCATTTGTCAAAGATTTAATGGATCCAGACAAGGTGAACATTCATTACTTGTATGCTGTAATTGTAATGTGATGAATTCATTTATCTGCCTTTTGGAACAAGAAGAATAGTAATTATCTGTTACCAAAAATACATAACATGAACTAAACGATCGTTTTCCAGAGATAACTTAAAAACATGGGTTTAGTATATCATACGTGTAGGTAATGTAGTTTATTTTCAGGTCGGTGAATGAACGTCAGTCATGTTACTGTGCCTCATCCTTCCTTATAATGTACAACGGTCCAAACTGCATCTTCGTAGACTTGCTAGGGTTTGTTATCTTCAAATTTAGACTGTGTCTGGATCAGCCTGATATAGCCAAAACGTTTGATCGTCCCGGTATACAAGCGGGGGACAAGAACGGTGAAATACCTCTTAACAGTTTTGTCACCCCATCTCCTTAGAATTTTGGGTTGATGCGCCTTGTCCAACAAGGTGTTCTTGATTGGTCTTTGCCATTGTATTGTATCTATTGTGTTCTTCGTTAGGGTAAGGGAAATTTCTTGTTAGACCAGTGAGTTGCTAGTCTCTAGCAACTCCCTGGTTAGAGAGCACACATTTGGTCCCCGGCTTAAAAAAAGAATGACTGCCAATTGACTCCACTGGAAGTCAATCCTCTAGATCCCCTTTTAATGTGTGGTCTGGTAAAGAACCTGGGGGTAGTTAGGAAAATGTTAAGTTAATGTTAAAATTGAACGAATGTAGGCTATGACCTTTATTTCATGACGAATACCCATTTTCGGTAGAAAACAGTTCATTTTGATATTTGAGGGGGACAAATCACTGGGCAATTTCTCTGCACTCCTACTCTGACTCAAAGCTTTGCACTCAAACTCCTACTCATAAAGTTAGAATTTTGATTATGCAGCACGTGGCACGCAGTCATCCGCATGTGTTCAATTAAATCGACGTATATCGATTTTCTCACTCCAATCCAAGGGCTAGGATGTAACCTAGGACCATGACAGACCAGAGCCAGAAATCAGCACAGGTTGATTTAATTGAACTCATGCCGATTTGCAATGGACACACTCTACTGCACTAAAAGGTGTTTAGGAATTGAACGTTTCCTAAATACTTTTTGTCCCCACGAACTAAACACGTTTAGATGGGAAACACCAGAGCTGTGGTCTAGTCCGGAGGCTTGGAGTGACGAGTCCAGTAATTTTCAAGGATTCGAGTCCGGACTCTGACTCGGGTCCCTATACTCTTTAAATGGTAAAAAACTCAACCTCTCTACCACTGTCCTTCAAATTCTAATATCACGATTTCGAGTCCGGACTCGACCACTACATATCACTGCGAAACACACGTGTCTAATTCCTTAACATTTCGCTTTCAAACACGTGTAATTACTAAATATTTAGTGTTTAATAGCTAAACATGTTGAGAAATGAAACGTGTTTACAAAGTGGGGCTAAAACAGTGTTCAATTGCTAAACACGTTTTTTTAGAGTGCATATATGCCGACATCTTCTCACCTGAAGCATGTGACTGTGCCAGACCAATGAGGAAACAAGAAATTGGCACGTGTCGGACATACGCCGATTTCCTCATTCATCAGAAGACGAGAAACCGACATGAGTCAACACATGTCGTTAATAATCAGGATTAATGTCACTATACCCGTAAGCAAATGGTGCTACTGTGAAATTCAGCACTAGATAACTGCTATGTGACAGCTGCCTGTTAGTACTTAAATAAGTGAGGTCGATAATTTGGTGTCACATATAATCATAGCAAGCGCCAGCGTGGGGTCCAGTGGGTCCTGACCTCGTCGCTGGAAAGCTGGTTCCCCGTCGGGGAGAGGATGCAATTTCGTAGTGGGAGTCTTCATACATACTTAAATGACATACCTTCTATAAATTTCAGTCTACCTCAGCGCCCCAACAATCTTGTTGACCAATCATGCTCCTTAAAAAATTGAAGTTCTTATTTTCCTTGCAAAAATACTAGCCTTTTTAATATAAGTTCCAGACTTTCAAACATTCTGAAAAGCAATCCCATTTTCCTCGTACGACAAAACATGAAACCTCAATAAACTTCATACTTGATTTTGCTCATATGAACTTGGGCAATTTGATATTCAATTAGGACTCAAAATTTTTATTCTTCTCTACAGAAAGCACTGCCATAAAATTCCTTCCATGTATAACTTTCAGAATAATAAGAGGAAGCCAAGCCTTTTCTAAAAATTTTCTAATATCGACTGAGGGCTTTAATCTGCAGTAACGCCAGAAAACTTCCAAGTCGCTCGGGCCTACTTATTTCATAGGATGGTCAGATTCGTCCACAAAACCCCAAAGTCTCTATCATACAGTTCCATTTTTCTCCAATATAAGGTTCAGATTTTCAAATATTTGTTGAAGATGGCAAAACATTTTCGGAAAACTTCCCAATCGCGATGGATACTCTGTAAAATAAAAAACAAATCACGTAGAACCATCCAGACATTCTACTTAAAAAACGAATTTCCGGTTTTGTCTGAGAGCCTTAGTACGTAGGCCTACGATAAAATACGAAACCCGATACGAATTTTGGTCGTCCATACGCTTTTTTTGTTTTGCTGATATAAAGAGCAGGTTGTTCCTTCTATTTGAGATGGGTTGAAAAAAGGATGATTCGAAATACTTCTTTCTCACAATTTGAAAGACGTGTGATAACTTGTAACACCTCCCTGCTTGTAATAGGTGCAGGGATGTAGGTATGTATGTTTATCCTGACGATGTGCGCATGTGCAATGGAATTATGGAATTCCCGCACACAGTCACATAAATGGAACAAGAAGATCATTAGATCAACGTCTGTTGTGTTTATAACCATTATAAGTTCATTAGTCTTGATATTCTAGCTATCAATTGTTTTGTCGATACTCGCCGTAAATCGTCTCAGTTACGCACTTAAGTGGATGGGAAGATCACAATGAGCCCCTGAAAGGCTGTTTAGTATTCAAAGTGTAACCGGATGGAGGATCAAAATATCACATAGGGTTAAAGCGTGCTGTTATGGTAACCTCGGTGCAGTGACTGGGAATTTATGCTGGAAATGAAGACAAGGTAGAAATGAAAACATGGGAAGCAAATGTGTTGCCAAATTTGGCGCTCCTGTTTTGCCAGCTGATGGGCATTGCTAAACAAGGGATTTTTTTTAATCAGTTGTTGCTTTATATCAAATGCAATCTTTTTTAAGTTGGAGATAATAGGTTAGGGACCACCGTTTCGTTAGCCCGTTAGGGAATATCTTAAACAATGGTACGTAAGGCCTATTTTGCCTTTCCACTCTTTAACTTATTTTAAATTTCTTAATGACCGGAATTTTTTATTGAACATCCTGTTTTCTGTTTACTGTTTTCCATTTGTGGATCATAAATGAAAGCAGTTAGAAGCCTTGACGTATCAATACAAAATAATACTCGGATGCATGATCAAAATTGAGAAAATTGTTTCATGTGTTAAGATTCGATTAACCCTTTACCGTTGTGCTCCGATCGGGGCATATTTGCGCGCCTCGGGAGTGGGCGGAAAAGCGGACGTAGCCCGCCCCGCATCGGCTTCCGCAGGCCATTGACCCCGTGACCTTAAACTATTGTCTCTCTCGCTGTTGTGGCCGAATTTTTTCGGGTAGCTACTCGCAGTTTCGAGCTCCGCGTGAAACAGTAAAGATGTGTGACAGCCGAGCTCTCCGCATGGGTCCAAAAGGACCCAAACAACGGTAAAGGGTTAAACTCTCAAATCAATTCTTCTAGCGTCTCAAAAGTGTATATATTATCTTAAACTGCTGATGCTAGGGTTTGTATCTCAGGTTTTTAATTGATAAACGACGAATATCTAAATTACAAGTGATAAACGGATTGCCAAAGACCTGAAATTGCTCTAGCATTGATAATAGAACGACTTAATCAAGTCGATAGCTCTGCCAAAAAAGAGGCGTAAGAGAAGTTCATCACGACTTGATCATCATGTATGATAGTTTCGTTTGCTCGCCGGTCATGGTCACGTGATATAGTTGAACGATTGAGCGGTTTATATATTCCTTTAATGATTGACGGTGTATCATCCCACTTCTTGGGATGTCCACGTAAAGATGAGAGACTTTATGCGCACTTGCAACAGTGAAAAGTAAGTTACATAGGCTATCATTGGCTTTAACACTGGCAGCTGTACGTACATGAAGGCTATGGAGCAACTTAAAGGCCCAGTTCTCTCACCCCAAACAGTACGAATTCCCCTAACCTTAATCTTACTTAAGCCCCTCCCACAATTGTCTGAAATTCATCCTCATTGAGATACAATCTCAGTTTATTGCTTCAAAGTGAGTATAGAAAAACTCAGTTTATATAATCAAAACACTCTCAGTACCGTTCATACTGTGTAACATAAGCTTTGGTACTATGCACTGTATGAATTAGCTGTCAATCAAAGAGCTGAGCCAGTTGAGAATTGCGGTACTCCCGTACCAAAATTGTAGTTTGGGGTGAGAGGTTTGGCCCTTTAAATAAAAAAATCTGGGTTTCCTTCTTCGGACGAGATGTAAAAAAAAATCCATTTTATTTACAGCAGTCAGCCTAAAGACCAAATTCCAACATGTAGACGAATCCGGACAGATTGCGATGAGCTGATTTTAATCGGCCATTACTGGGTCCGTCACCTTTAATCTTTAAATTTACTTCCTTACCTGTTCCATGGATGGTTGTACACTGAAGTGTATCTTGATTTTCTCAACTTCACGGAATATGAGGATCTGAAATTCACGTAGACAATAAATGAAGACGACTAAAAACTGAATGATTGTCCCCAGAAATGGCTGCCTACAGTCACTAAAAACAAGCGCTAATCGGATTCGTCTATATGGTGGACAATTGACTTAATTATGATTGTAAAGACGCCGAAGTCGACATATCTAAAAATATACCTAGGAGTTTTGATTCATTGGTGATTCTTTCCTATCGTTCAATTCATCAGTAAACTCATCTTAAACTAGACGGTTTTTACTTGCAGGCAGGTACTGATCGACTGGCCACTGAAAATGGTCTAAAACGAAACGAAAAAGCCCAGTATTGCACCACTTGCTTCCAAGCCTCGATCGAGTAAATATTAAGTCCTGTAAAAAAATGAGCAAACGGCCTACCATGCTCACATTCTCAGAGAAAAATGTTCTGCCACCAACACAACTTTAACCATTGTGTCAGGAACGTACCTTTTACGCAGGCGGCCGATAGGCTGTAAGATGTTTCTACCTCAGATTCGGCATTTGCACATTCGCAGATTAAGCTGAGCCGTGCCGACGAACTTGTAGCGGTTGACAAGCGGTCGTGGAGTACTAGCGTTAGTCTGCTTAGCGGCGTTCTAGTCTGGGACAATTTTATGAAAGACCAAATCAAGTATTTGAATAAAGTCAATAGAACTGCGTAACGAATTATCGTCCTTCGAGAAAAAAAAGACTTCCTACATGTCTCAAATACGCTGATTATTCTATTGGAACACCGTCAAGTTGGTAAAATCGGGGAAATAGTCAAAATTTCCACTTCATGAAAAAGTCAAAATAACTGCGTGGCAGACGTTATGCTGTATTACGTTATTATTGTTCGTGTGTAAATAGAGTAGCATCACACTGAAGATATTCATACGCCGAGCCAAGAAAGAAGGCACGAGTTCACTTGACAAACTGAGCAAATCCAATAATCGAAGCTGTAGGCTTCCATTAAATATAAAAAGAAAGAGGAAAAGGCGTTTATACTTACATGTTAATAAAAAATGATCAATTTCCATCCACATTATATCTCAACTCGTTGTTAATCCATACTCTTTTTGTTGTAAACGTTTAAAAGACACGAATGCTGTCAATTAAATTGGAAATACGAGTTTGCATACGGCGACTACAAAAGCAGTAGTTACTATGGCGACAGACGAGAATTCAAAACACTCATTCTGTGAAACGACAGACGACATAAGCCTTTAATTGCATGTTTAATGCCTGGCACTATTTGAACTTCTTGAATTTTCTGGAGACACGAATTAGTGACATGAATTCCTTGTTAGGTAGGTTAGTATGGAGAACCATAATGTCGTATTATACTAATTACCTTCATAGCGCAAATGGTATTGGAAATTTTGGCCTAATTCGGCTGTGGTTGACTCGAAGACTTATGACTTAGTGGTGTATAACTTCGATCAGATATTACAAATTAGCGTCGGTTCGCGTCTTGTGTGAGTTTCATGTGACAGTCCTTTGAAACTGCGTTACTTGAGTTTTTGACACCTCTGGTGTTGAGACTTGAGTCTAAAACTTAATAATGATTCCATTTTATTGTTGATCAGTCAGACGTTTCTCACCACTGGTACCCCCGGTCGTTTCAGGGATAACGATCGTTACATATACTCTCGAGACCTCAGTCGAGACTCACATCGCCCACCCAGTCAACATGCCCAGCTGGGCCCCAACTGGGTTTCAGCTGGGCTACTTGCTGGGCCCCAGCTGGGGCCCATCCGTGTTTGTCAGGTGTTCCCACGTGGGGCCCAACTGGGCTAGCCTTTCCCAGCTGAAGCCCAGTTGAAGCCCAGCTGTGCCCCGCTTCAATAACTGAAGCCTAGCTGGGCTTCAGCTGGGCTTCAGCTGGGAAAGGCTAGCCCAGTTAGGCCCCACGTGGGAACACCTGACAAACACGGATGGGCCCCAGCTGGGGCCCAGCAAGTAGCCCAGCTGAAACCCAGTTGGGGCCCAGCTGGGCATGTTGGCTGGGCATTGACACGTCAATAAGAACATTTTTATTACACATATACCCTTATAAATGATGTTGCATTGCTGCAAAAAAACGCAAAAACTGCGAGTAACACTTCGCCGTTTTCCTCAAATCCTTGTAAATATGCGTTGCTACAACTCGAGATGCTAATTTAATCTATTTCAATTACCCTTTCCCAAAAAGTGGAACAAAGACGTCGTTGCCATGGTAATCTCACATTCTTCCATTTGGTTAGTCATGATTACGTAGACATATGTCACGACATTTTGACATCTATTTGTAGCAATACGCTTCGAACAAATTAAGGGCTACTAGTATGACGACTGGGTTACGAGTATTTGCTGAATTTGACAATCAAGCTGCGAACTATTGGAAAATATTCACAAATAATTAGAACAACACTATTAAAGTTATACATATATATGTTTCTTGAATTTGACCCACTTAAGATCTTTCAAAACTTAGTTGCAATTTATTTCTTCCCTTGATTCCACGTTTATTACAAAATAATCAATAACTTAAGTATCGCATAAGCAAATGCCATACAATAATCTATAACGCGTAACATTACATTTGTTAATTATATGAAAGGAATGGGAACCAGTAGGAAGTACGAAGTTACAACATTATACCTACACTGAACCACTAGTGCAAGTCCAGACATTAACACACAAGACATATGTATTCAGTCATGTAGGTTGGCCTAAACACACACGAAAGTTGACATCACATCACTCACAGAAGGCCCTACATTAATGCAATATTCTATGTCTAAAGACAAATCCAACAGCCAAGTGAAAGTTTACAACTGCTTGGGCCATCAGCCTTGACTTTTTTGTTCTTTCTTTTGTCTATATCGTAAGGGGCTGCAAATAATACAAAGGTACAGATTGTAAATTGAATATAAACATCGTTATAGAAAGGTAAGAGAAATGAGGCTACCACGAAATAGCTGACAAATCCACCATCACTTGGCTATGGGATTAGTGTTTACGAAATAAGGAGCCAAATGTCCCACACTTCACTATCAACCTTTTTTTTAGGATGACATCACAGAACAAGAAGTCGAGTTGTACAAGAAAGGAATCCTGGCCAATTGCGATAAAAATGGTGATGGAAAAATACAAAAAGATGAGCTGAAGATAGTCCTTGGTCTTTACACAGATGTGGAGCTATGACTGACAACTAACGCCCTCACCTCCGAGCCTTCAAGGTTGAAAGAAGATTTCTTCGGTTGTATACCAGACGTTTATCTTGTATTTAATCAAGAATCCTTTTGTTGCTCTCGATTGTGAAGTCTGCTAAATGTTAGAGTCACAGAATTTGCTGGTGTTAGTTTGTTAACGGTAAAAAGCTATGGTACCAGGACCACGCGGGCACTGAATGTATGGTCAGAGTATAGTAATACGTCATCGATGACACAAAACTTATGTGATTCTGCTTCACCCTCCTTATTTTGGTTGATTCTATAATTAAATGTTGATTTCAGATCTATTCTGGAAGATTGTCTAAACGTTGCCAAAAGTTATAAGAAGATGTAAATTGATAAGAGTGAGCAGAGTTGTTTGTTGAGTAACAATGAAATGTAAAGTCTAGTGTTTTGATGGAAAATGTCAATCTGGCATCGTAACTTATGCTCAGCATATATTATTCAAAGTTAAAAAACTTCATGGAAAAATTATGATATTTATTCATTGATTTCTCAGGAAATATTGTCGATAGATCGTGATGACATGATCGATAGAAAATTTAATGCAGTCTAAACTCCTCGTAGAAAATTAGTTGCTCGGGCTACATGAATTTTTGTTCCAGGAAGCAGAGCAAGTTTTTGAAGGGTTTTACCGTCGTAAATATATAATCCCCTTCCATAAATATCACGTTTATAATGTAACGATTGTTTTACTATACCAGAAGGAAAATGCAGAAACAAATCGGGGAAATTTCCAAATCTACCCATTACATTAGATCTACTAATGTCGAATCACGGGACAAAAGGTAACATGATTGATCAAAATAAGGTCTCATAGAAAAATTTCCATCACCTTAAATCGAAGAAATTGTAGCGCTCTCTTAAACTTTATGGGATTTTTTGTCTTCAAAAGAGAAGAGCAAATTCAGGCCTGCGCATTCATCCACAGAAAACCGTGGCATCCTAATTGTTCCATGTGGCGTCACTGGTCAGTTGTATACAGACAACAAAAGTGTAACACATTCTGACCTTCAAATGCAAAAGAGATGGTTTGAATGTACGGTCAACTTGTATGCATTTCATGTAGAATTGAGCATGTGGATCTATTTATTATCAAGCAAATTGTACTATCGCATCGTTTAATACGTCAGGCTATAGCTGAATGGGGAATTTAGAGACACATCAATGTGAAGTGTTAGGCTGTATAATGTTGACAAATGTGTGAGAAGGAAGTATGTGAAGTTTGAAATGGTATTTTTTGTACTCGTTTGGAATATTGAGAATATATCTTTTACCCTATCGATATGATTTGAACTGGATAACTGAATATGAAAAATAAACAAAAAAATGTTACGTTTTGTCATCGTCCGGAGTCTTTGATATACTTCAGGCTCAATTTTAAATGAAAAAGAACGTGAAATTATGTTGTCGGCGATAGCCATACATTTTTACATGGTTCTTGGTGAAGATTTGTCTAACAAATCCCGAGCGTTGAATACCGTATTAAATAACATAGCAAAGAAGCAACATAGTAGTAAAACTGTGATTCGAGCTGGACTCGATTCGGGATGTGAACAAGCTGATGTCCTTTACAACATTGAAGATAGTTCTTTGAGGATGTCACATGATCTCATTAACTTTATTAACCTCAAACTGTAAGGCTATAAGGCTTAGATCTACATTCAAATAAATGTAAGGGTCCGACAGGAGATATTAATGACTTCTTTAAACAAACAATGGAATGAGACGTATCATTTCAATGGATTCTGGTCATTTCCTTAGCATTCTAGCAGTTTTGCAATGATAAAGAATGTTATGGTTGAATGCAGGTCTAATGCATATAACGTCACAGAACCGATAGTGGATTGTATAGTCGATAGTAACAGGATACGCGGCTGGTGCTTTAAGTTGTTTTGATTCCACAAAAGTGATTCGAATGATGTTAGTGCATAAGTTCTTTTAGACTTGGCCATCGCCCATTATATCCAAACCGTGAATTTTTTTGCACTGGTTCAACTTTATTTTATTTACTTTGTGTTCACATGAGATGTTAGCGTTATCGAACGCTAGAGTTCGATACCGAGCGTGCTTTAATTTATTATGTGAATACAATCGTCAACATGACGAACCGTTTCTCGTTATCAAAGGACTGTAACATTGCATCGTTATGATCTCGGTATCTTTAAGATATTTTTTACTTTAGAGCTTACTCCTGTAAAAATAGTACCAGCAAAATTTAAATCAAGATCTGTACTCTTGATTTCTCGTTCACATTTCCTTGTAAGTGCACATTATGCAAAAATCGTGGATTATTGTAGTTTCAGGATGACGAACTCATTAATCGATGTCAACATATTGGTCAACTTACAGAAAAAATAAATTGATTTCTGTAAACTTTGTCAGCCTACATCATTAGTCTTTAAATCGAAGATGAAAAGGTTTAATTGTCAGGCTACTAAAAGCAGCTTATTTCGATTGTATAAAAACGAAATAGTTTCACGAAACATTCCATTGATACATTGCCCAATAATGCAGAAATGCAAGGAAAAACAATTTTTTGTATAAAAGCTTGAATCTTCGAGATGTGCAATTCAAAAAAGATAGCGTCCTGACCAAAATGAAGCAACGTCTTCAGTGATCTCCAATTATCTGTATTGGTGTGTATATTTTATAATATTATCAGCTATTTCACAGGCAAGTTGCAATATTTCATGATACCTTCGTTTTCGAGCAATTTACTTTGAGGATAGCATGATGTTTTTTAGCAACCCCATTTAATGCATTAATATAACAAGAATCATTTTTTATGGTTCTGCACGTAAAAAGTGATTGAAGTGTACAGTACCTTTTTCTTTGCAGCTCATTTTTACTCCAGCTAATTTTCGTAGACTTTGTCCAGTCGTTTCAATCAATTAAAAGTTATTAGTTAGAAACGTCCCGTATATCAAGGACCGGTATTAATCAATTTAATGTAAAGATCAGTTTTCCAATTATTAAGTTATATGTAATGAGACATTAAACTGTTAAACTGTGGTGATCAAGGCCTGATGCATTAATAAATAACAATACTTAGGCATAAATAGATTTTGGTGAAGAAACAATTAGAAACTTGGAATGGATGCACCATGGGCTTTGCAGATCTGGAAGGACCAGAAAAGTATTCTTGCGGGTCTAATGTCGACCTAGGATGCCCCTTTTCAGTACATTGTATACACACTGTACCGGAAATATAGCTCATCTGCATACGGTGCATGAGCATACCAATGCTACTTTGAAATTGCGAGTCTTGTGTATGGGTGCAGAGTGTTTGGCATTCTATAGTGATATGACCACATACGAAAGTTGCTTACGGACGTGGATAGGACAGACACGCACAGAGTACCGTATGCTAATGTGATGAGGGTAAGTGGCCTACAATTTGTAAGGTTCTTTGTTTGAGCTGGGCTTAGACCAAATTTTTCAGACTTTCACCTCAATATTTAAGGAGGGAAATTTCAAATAACCACAAACAAACAACACATTGTATTGTAGCAATGACTTACCAGGCGTCTTGGAAGATGTCAAATAATTTTTAGTGGCTGAGACGAATTATTGTAAGCTCTTATTCTCCACGGCAACCAGTCTGGTTTCTTCTTCATAAATATGTTAAAAAAATGGCCAATGGATGGAATACAGTGGAAATGCTTTTGGTGCTATGGAAATTGAAATTCTGCTTTGAAGAAAAATTCATATGAACGGATGTCCCTGACAATTGGTTAAAAACCGGCGTAAAACAAACTATTATTAATTAATATTAAATTAATATTATTAATTAAGTGATACTGTAGTTGGGATTTCTTTATGACAATCTTTATCACCATTGTTTGAAATAAATCTGTCTGTCTACTACGTAAACAAAGCTTCCAAAAATGATTTAAAAATTCAATGAAAAATGAGTAAAGGTGAATGTCTATGTAGTATTAAGTATTGAATTCAGTGCCTAATTAATACACAGTAAGTCGCAATGCTTTGTGAATTACATGATAATTATTATAAATTAAATATGTAATTTATCCGGTTTATTATACTTTTTGTTTTATGTTTCGGTGTTTTGGAGTCGCACAGTCCTCACTGGCTGGAAATATAAATTAAAAATGTGATCACCTCTTGAAGTTTTGTCATCATTTCCACTAATGTTAATGAATTGATACCATACAAAGTGAAGGGTTTGGATCAGTAGCGTAGCTACAATTATGTCATGGAGTGGGTTTTGGGGCTTGACAAGGGGGAAAAGTCTAAGAGGAGAGAGAAAAACCGCTATTTTAAGGTGTTTTTTCCATTGCAAGGTTGAGTCACGGGGGGGGGGGGGTCAACCCTCAAAACCAACCCCGTGGCCACGCCACTGTGTCGTGATGTAAACCTTACCCGTAAAAAGGATGAAGATAAGCCATGGTACACCAATTGGATAGCCGCGAGTCAGTTCATTTGTTTGTTCATTTTTTAAGTTGACATCCCGAATAACATACTACTAAGATGGCCGAAAATGGTCAACAAGAAGTTTTTTCATGGAATTCTCACCCATTTCCATTTTTTATCATAAATTTCATGTCTCTCTACAATACAAGTAATAAAAAGAGAAGTTCCACTTATTTTCCCGAAATTTCGACTTATTATGTTTAACGCCAGACTAAATACTGCTCTATCCTGTAGTTGTAATGCTAAAATTATCAAGTTAAGCATAGGCATCTGTGTTAACAATCCGTTTCTTGCGCATGGAAACTAGCACTACACTCCCTGAAAAAAGTAAATGTAACAGCCTCACTTTCCCACTTCTTTTTCAATGTTGTATACAATTTTGAAACGATCAGTCAAAGGGGGTTGATTTTAAGGGACTATGAGTGCATTTTGTCACCGCATAGCCGCGATTTGTCTCATTTTCCGCGGATTGTAGCTGTAGTACGCCACATAGATCACCTTCTGTGCAGAAAAACGAACAAACACTCTTTGTGGATGGGTTCTTTATTTGTCCGATATGAAGAACCCTAAAGGTTCTTTGCAATTGAGAATTATTTACACTTACCAATTAAGAAAACACTTTTAATCTTTTTAATCCTTCAGGGAAAAGCGTAGGACCTTTTTTCTTATTGTGCGTATCTCTGAAGTTGCATGGAAACACCTACGAAACATATAACAAAATGATAGACAGATAGTGATATGTTTTCCTGAAAACTAATCATTGTATAATTGTTGAGGTCATTCTTTTGTCGTTTGTTTTGATACTCTTAATGCAGTTAGGTTGATGTTGTAACTATGTCGTGTATGTTGTCGATACGAAAATAAACAAAAAAAAAATAAAATAAAATTGAACAACAACCATTATTGGCTTATATCAAAAAGCATGAAACAATCATTTTAGCGGTCCAGCTGTTTCTACGGGATACTGTCAGCACCTCCACCATCCTCCAGACTTGACATATTGGTCGCCTAAAAGTTAACGCTAACGTCGGCTTAATACAGACGAAGCCAGTAGCGTAACCAGCGGGGGGGGGGGCAGGGGAGCAAACTGCCCCCCGGACGCAAAAAAAATGGGAAGGGAAGAAAAAAACGGGGAGGAAAGGAAGGAAAGGAAAGAAAGGAAAAAGAGGAAAAGGGGGAGAAGAGAAAAGGAAAAGAGAAAAAGGAGGGGAAGGAAAGGAGAGAATGGTAGAAGGAAAAAAAAAAAGAAAAACGGAAAAAGAGGGAAAGGAAAGAAAGCGGAAAGGAAAAAATAGAAAAATGAGAAAAGAAAGGGAGTGGGCCAACTAAAACATCAAAAGCAACATTAATCTGCATTCATGGAACACTGTTTTTTCAATATATGAATATTCATTTAGAAAAATATATGAAGATTCATTTATTCGCCTAAACTGCTAAAGTTAACAAAATAATATCTGAGGTCCACTTTATAGGAGGAAAGACTTTCCTCTCTTGCTTGCTCAAAAGGCAATGCCAGTACTTGGGTTGAATTAAAATTCATGATCGAATCATTACCAATTTTACTACCCTACTTCAGGCTTCTGAGGAGTGAGGACCTGCATTATTGGCCCTTACGAAACAGTCCTGTAAAGCTATGTTGTAAGAACTTATTGCAACCTTTTCAATATTACAGCTCCCTTCACACGGTTGAGCACTTTACCATTTTCTGGTTGACATTATTTTTTAATTAATTTTTACTATTACGGTTATATATATATATATATATATATATATATATATATATATATATATATATATATATATATATATATATATATATATATATATATATATATATATATATATATGTAAATTACACCTCGCATTGTTTACAGGGAATATTTTCCTGTATTGCCTGTAGTGGGTTGTTTTCATCAGCAAAATTTGCAAGGCTCAGGGTTCGGTAGATCATTTCAAGTCACTTAATTTGGCGATCCTTCGCAAGAAAATGTATGTGGTTCGATCTGCTCGAGTCCGCTAATGATTTTCGTTATGCTGCAATGGTACAGAATTTTTAACCCATGCAGTGGCGTAGCCATGGGACTTCTAGACTCCCCTTGCAAAGCAAAAAAAAAAAAACATATAAAATAGCGGTTTTTGCTCTCTATCCTTAGACTTTTCCTTCATGTCGTGCCCCAACCAATACATGCAATTCAGGACCTTGATAACCCTCCTTGACCACACCTGATGAAGACTGGAACACTCCCATTTGGATCTGCAGGGGCTCAAATAAGCCAGTTCGGTAATGGTGGCTATGCACATGCGCACATCCTCCAAATCGTCGGGATAAACAAACCGATCCCTCACCTATAATTCACGCAAAACACCAAAATTCGAGTATAGGTGAAAATTTGGTAAAATCATTCTTTCTCACTCCATTCATAACATAAGGGATCTCAAGTATGATTTTGTGCAGTGTTTCCTTTTAATCTGCCGTAAAGTAGGACAGAGACCCTTATCTTCGTTCGACTTGGCCAAACAGTTAGTGTAGTATCATGTACTGACGAAAACAGGGAACCCTGTACGCTGCGTGCTGAGATCGGTTTGTATATCCCTCGCTGTGCCCCACAATTCTATGCGGCAACGACTTACCGAGCTAGAGCTTAGTGCGGGCCATCACAAAAGGTTCATAAAATTTTGCACAGATTTATGTTGAAACGGATTTACACATTGGACAGCTCTGAGAGCCATGTGGACAACTGATTTGTCGATAAAATATGGGTAAAGTGCATGATAACCCATATGCATGGCTCCATATGAATGTGTGCAAATTTTGGTGGGACCTTAATTTGTTAACCAACAGGTACTATATTGGTCTACTTGGATTATTTGACCGTAAGGTATTGTTGAATGTGCCATGAATCATTATGGAGCATCTGGCTTTGGCGAAGATCGTGTGTAGTATCTGTTCTTTTTATCCATGTCTAGAATGGAGCCATACATGACAGACCAACAATGTAAATGGTCTGACGGTCTGAGGGCCGTGAGGTTGGTCACATATTGTCCTTCGCTGGATGAAATAGCTTCTTCGGGAAGCAATTACAGTTTGGATGCGCCGAATAGCCCTTTGCCAGATGGTCGAGAGAACTTTAGAAAAAGCATCTGACTTTGGTGATGCGAAGGGGGAAGAAAATAAGATTTGCGTTGCGGCACATGGCTGCACGGTAATCTAAGTTGGTCAGTCCAGTTTCTCATCCACGTGGGTTTCTTATTAAATTACTTTTCGGAGACAAATTTCATTCAAAGGATGTACACAAATTTTCTCTTTCAGGAGGTGAAAACTACATTTCAGTAACATATCGCGTTCGGAGATTCTATATAATTTTCAAAGTCACACAATTCTTACTTAAGATTTGATTTCTTGAGTTAGTTAGTTAGATGGAGTTTTACGTCCCAGTGTCCTATGAAGGTGGGGGTTGTACAGTAAAATTCATTTTTCATGCTGTTTAATATATATATATTTGAATATATTGACTTGAGGTACACTTTAAGTGTAAGATAAAAAAATCGATTCAGTTTGGCCCTTAGTGGGGACAGCTGGCGTTTAAAAAAAAAATAAAGCAACAGTTAGTTATAGGATTCTTGAATTAAACTTGATCTGAATCCTCAGTTATCCTTACAGCAAATCCTTAGTTCTAGTCCTCAAGGTTGGACTAGCATGGATGTAGTAGTTATGTGGATCTTTGACAAACTTTTGTAAATCGTTCCCCAAATCACGGAATCAAATAATTACATTTTCCTAGGTATACCGACCATTAACTCCTGCATGGGGCATATACATCAAATCTCTCAAAGGTTTGGAGTTTGGTATACGGATTTCGCCGGCCTAGGCCCTCGAGCCGCCGGGCGGCATAGGGCAGACTGAATGTCGGGCAGGGGTGTGGAACGTTCTTGCTGCTGTTTGAGTCTTAAAAAATCTGGAGCATTTTTAATTGCACAGAAAAATTCTAAGCGTGTCTGAATCTTTTCAAAATATTGCCCGATGGATAACAAATAATAGTAAATTTTCACTACAAACTACAATGTTCGCAAAAATTCCCGACAAATTCGGAAAATTTTAAGACAATAGAAAACACCTCTTTCTGAGCCAAACAGTCCACACATCATATTTTCTTGGGACAACAAATATATAATAATGAAAATGAATAAATGCCTGAATACTTCTGTAAATTTACCCCGAAAAAAGGGATCGCAGTACAGGACAAAGTTTTTATACATAACCAAAATGTCACATGATTAAAAAAAAATAAAAAGTCACAACATGTCGAGCTTCTACACACAACTGTCTGAAATGGCCAAAAATCCGAATTCTTTTTGAAATGACCAAACATATAATACATCACAGATTATACACGGTGAATTTTCAATGAAAAATATAATATTATAAAGTTTTCGACATATTCAACAGCTTAGGAAAAATGTCTTCAGCTCCACTTCATTGTCTTGCGTAAAACTTTGCCCGAAATATGAGAATATTTGTGAGAGAGTTGCAAAAATAGTTCTGAGATGTTTTAAAGATGCCGGATAACATTGACAGACGTGCCGCGTGTGAAAGTGCTTACAGTGTCCAAAATTATGCCCGAAAAACCAGTGAGCTATTAGCGACGTATCATATTTTTTTCAATATACTATTCAATGACCACCAGAACTGAAGGCGTTGAGGACGAAAGTAGGATCGTTTGCCTATTTCGTCATAAAATTCAAAATTGCCTTTAAAATGGGTGGCTTATGCATCTAGTAAGGGAAAATCGTCCCAATAATTCCCTGAAAAAATCATCTAACAAACTGGTTTTCTCAAAAGGTGTCGTTTGTAAATCATTTATGGTCGGGGAATTGGGCGGTCCGTGATAGCCGTTGTCGGGAGTTTCATCAGTTCAGCCCGATGAACCTTAAATTGGGGCGATAACGGTCGTAAAAAAAGCATGTTTTTAGCGATTCCGACGAATACAGTTCTGGCGTGAGCAGGAATTATGAGATAGATTGGAGGGCTGTGAATTTTCTCGACAGGGCATCGGAAAATTTTGCCATCGAAACTGGCTAAACAAGTAGTTTCCGGCTCCTGATGATATGAGGTATAGATAGTGACAATGACAATGACAATGACAGGGACAACAGTTTTTTCCGCAGTACATGTAACTGTATCTAATACATCACACGGGTTCACTGGAACAAAATGAGTACCAAAAATGGAGGGAAAGGAAGAAAAACTAATAAGCGTGATCCTTCGGGTCGGAGCCTAGATAGTTGCACGAAGAGTGAGCTGTTTGTTTTGATGATATACAAAGTTAAGGTGCTCTTTCAGGTTTTAAAACGTTTTTAAAGACACGAACTGCATGGGGGTAGGAAGTAGTTGGGGCTTGGACTGGGATAGGTGCCCAAGGGAAAGAAGTCTTGGGCTAATTGAGAAATATTGGATTAATAGGTGTGATCTTTTTATGGTATGAGAATAAGACAGGAACAGCCGGCATGAAAGAGCAACGGGGACTTGCACGTCATATTTCGGCTGGGACACAATTGTTCAAAATTTTCTGTAACGTTCCGCTCCAATTGATATCCGCCAGTCAGAATTACAATTTTCGGGCTGAAAATCCAGTTCGTCTCCCTCCTTCTCCCAACTAGAAATGCTGGTGGCATATGGATTTAATCGCGCTTAGTGCTAAGTTCAGATACAATCACTGTTTAAGCTGGTATAAACGACCTCACCTGACCAAAAGGAAAAGTCGCAATTGTTTCAACTAAAGACAAAAGCAATCAGTAGACACTAGCGTACGCAGGGAGACATCTGCAGGCCATGCCCTCTTCATGAAAGCAATTTTTTTTTAAATCTTTAAAATACGTATGAGTATGAAACTTTACACCAAAAGGTGGCGCCACATGTAAGGACACCAAATATTTCCAAGGGGAGGGATTGTCTGCCCCAAATCCCCTAAGTGATAGAATTGTTCTTAATTCCAAAAAATACGCAAAACTGCTAAATTCCCAGTTTTTCCATCAAAAGTTAGCATCGGTGTCTGACACTAGATTGCATGTAAAGACACCTTTGTCACTAAATTTTCAACGGTGTGTGTTTGTGTGTGTGTGGGGGGGGGGAGTTCATTCCTAGTACTATTTGGCCGGCATGCATAGACGCAAGAGACGGGGCAGGATGGGCGGAGGTCACTCACGTGCCGTGAACAATAGAGTGTCATTTAGATAAGCGTGTCATTTAGGAGTAAGATCATGTATAATCAAGAGTTCGAGCAGTCAAACAGACAATTTCATCAATTCAGCGGGTCTTGATTCAGCCAAGAGTCACAATAGAGAATCATTAGCATATTCTCAATTCGGTTTTATACGGTAGTTTTCTTCCGTGCTTTTCTTGCAGTACATAGGACTGCATGCCACCACCCCACGTACGGCCCCCTTCAGAGAAAACCTGCGTACTACCCCTCTGTCAGTAGATCAAGCAGTACCGATTCTCCTCAGTATACGGTATCCTTCGTTCTCAAAATAATCTGAAACTCATCCTTATCCAGGCACCATCACAGCTTATTGTTTCAGGGTGAGTATGGAAAAGCTCAATGTCTGTATTCAAAACACTCTTCAATACAGTTCATACTGCGCAACATAAGCTTTGGCACTCTGTATTGTTTGAATTGGCTGTCAATCAAAGAGCCTGAACCAATTGACATAACATAACAGGTTGAAGGAAAGGATGGCCAAGGCCCCATAAGATGCCCTGAAGTCCAAGCCCTAATCAAAAGTCAAACCACCAAATCTTAACAACAGCCCAAAACAATCAGATTCTACCACAGATAAACCAGGTTTATCAACCGATAAACCTGGTCGAATTATTGAGCATTTGGCGTCGATCAACCTGGTTTAACGGCCGATAAACCTGGTTTTTCGATTTGGTAAACCAGGTTTATCACTTCATCGGTGAAAAATTTGATTTATCGATATGATAAACCTGGTTTATTGAATTGATAAACCAGGTTTATCCAAAAACTTGGCTTATCGGTTGAGAAACCAGGTTTATCAGTCTATAAACCAAATTTATCAACTGATAAACCAGGTTTATCGAATTATTGGGCATTTCGCTTGCCATATAAGTACCGTAGACATACCCAACTTCCCATTAGTTTCCGTGCGTGAGTGATATGTGTGTGTGATGCATGAGCAACTAACTTACCATGTACCACATACACACAGTATAGTGATATCGAAGAGTCGTACAGAGCTGAAAGAGTGGTCTCGGACAGCAACTGATAGTACTTTCTCAGGCTTAAGCTTACTCAAAGCCAAGCGTTTATACTCATAGAGACTGAAATTTTGAAAGAATCAGGAAGCACTCATCCAAAGGATAAAACGTGTTTCGCAAACAGATGTTATTCAAGTGAGCAAAAGCCAAACGTTAGGCCTAACAGTCCTCAGTTAGGGACTAACCATGATATACCGTATACGTTAGGCCTAACGTTACAGTACATGTATGTTTACGATATTTCTACTCCCTGGACTTAGCCTACTGTAGGCCTACGGCTACAGTAAAGGTCACATACTAGTTACTACCACCCTACTACTGTAGGCCCAACGTTAAGTCTAGGCGTAGGCTGGATCTGGAAGAATAGAGCCCATTTTAGTAATTAGTATGCTGCTCAGCCTTCTGTGCCTGCATGTTACATCCTGTCTCGCAGAGTTTATGCAGTATTTCACCAGAACCAGAATACTGCACAACAATCCTGGTGGAGTCAAACACTCCCGGTGGAGTCAAACGTTCTTAGGCTATACCCACAGGTCGTCCTAGCGTTATATAGTATATATAGTATATATATATAAAAAGGAAAAGGTAAGACACACCGCCTAACACCAACACAGTGTTTCGCACAAAACTGTTCATGATTTCTCACCTCATACTACATTTACCCCTTCAGATCTCTCGAGAACCTTCTCATCATCTTCTTCTAAAGAAACACAACAAACTTTGAGTTGTCTTGAACAAAAAACCTCACATCAAATGCAAAAATCTTCTCCTCCGATTCAATTTTAACAACGGACTAGATCACTCTTCTCCAATTCATGACGTCGCATTACGTAATGGGAATTGCCCTGTACGAAGCCGGTTCTCCCATTGGATAGTTCGAACTGCTTTCAAATCTGCTTTACAACGACCAGACTGTAATTTTTTTCTGCACGGAGAAAACGTGAGGATCAGAAAACCCAGAATACCAAAACGTGTGCCCTGCCGCAAGTACATACAACACGTACAGGTATGTACTGTACCGTAGAATTCCCCTATCTGTGCTATGAAAAAAAACTTGCAAGCGGCATACGTGCGAACCAGAGCCATATGGCTCTGGTGCGAACTTCACGTACAGCATGCATACAACAGGCGTTCTCAGCAAACATGCACTGGCTCAACGATGGGAGAACCGGCTTCGTACAGGGCAATTCCCATTACGTAATGTGACGTCATGAATTGGAGAAGAGTGATCTAGTCCGTTGTTAAAATTGAATCGGAGGAGAAGATTTTTGCATTTGATGTGAGGTTTTTGTTTAAGACAACTTAAAGTTTGTTGTGTTTCTTTAGAAGAAGATGATGAGAAGGTTCTCAAGAGATCTGAAGGGGTAAATGTAGTATGAGGTGAGAAATCATGAACAGTTTTGTGCGAAGCACTGTGTTGGTGTTAGGCGGT
Source organism: Holothuria scabra (assembly GCA_037179385.1). Taxonomy (NCBI): domain Eukaryota; kingdom Metazoa; phylum Echinodermata; class Holothuroidea; order Aspidochirotida; family Holothuriidae; genus Holothuria; species Holothuria scabra. Next base: position 39,560,696 of record CM074182.1, on the reverse strand, counting down.
GTGTCTTACCTTTTCCTTTTTATATATATACTATATATACTATATAACGCTAGGACGACCTGTGGCTATACCTGGCAAGTTGAAAAAGTAATGGTTGCTTGACTTGCAGCAGTTTAGCCTAACAAGTAATTGCCTAACTGTTAGGCCTAACATAACTTCTTTTGTTTGGGCCTTGCCAAGGCTAACAAGGCCACAGGTGCTCAGTAGCTTGGGACTGGCAGCTAGGGCAGTGTCAGTTTGCCATAAGGGAACTAAACATTTAATTGCCTCTTTTTGCAATTACTTGACGATCAATCGCATTTGATTTTGACATCAGAAAGTTCAGTTTCTCTCATAGGGTTGTCAGTGAGTGGAACAGTCTCCCTGAGTGGGTTGTTAATTCCACTTCAGTCAACTGCTTCAAGGTTAAAATTGACAAGTATTACCGTGACAGTGGCAGGATCTGATTGTATTGGGTTTATTTAGTCTTTGTTTGGATTAGGTGTTGGTTTGGGTCTGTTCTATAGGGCATCTAATGGGGTTTTAACTAGCCCTTGAACAGGGCTGTGTGTTACGTTACATGGCCTAAGCTCATTACACTCCACATCACAGCCCTTGCCCCGCTAACACAGGGAATCCCATCATTAGGCTTTCAGAACAAAATACGTTCTAAACTGGTAAATATTACACACATCGAACTTATATTACCACAAAATGATGTGCAAGTGACTTTCAATCGAAAAGTTAGCAATAAATCGGCTTTCATGGACAGTCTGAGGTCAAAATGCAGCAAAATGACGCTTTGATTCTGGTTAGTAACTCCGTCGTTTGAATGAGCCCTTGTACAATAAGTGTTACTACATGAACTTGCAAATAGTCAAAAATCATTCCTAGAACGTTGTAACCATTTCACCATATCGATAACTTTAACGATCATTCCACCTAATGAATGCAAATTTCATATGAGAAATTCTTGTTTGTTAGTATTTGAAGCTTCTAAGTGTTTTTGAAATTGTTGAAACATTGTCAAAATTTCTCTAAGTGTGAAAACTTTTTGAATAAGTGGAAACCCCTGGTATGACCATTGACCCCAAAGTGGATATCACAAAGATGGCAAGTCATACTATTTCGCGCCCTGGCACCCGCTGACACCCGCTGGTATGCCCTGTCTCAAGTTCCACGCGCTGCTGTACAAGCCGATAGCATTTAATGAAATTAATATCAGCGTTAACTAAATTAACATCCAGCGTGTCAGCGCATGCCCGGGTACACAAGGCATACCCAGTCGTGCCAGCGCGTGGTTTAGTAGGATTGAAGACCGAAGACTTAGTCGTTCGAAAGCTTGGAAACATGGCGCATTGAGTTAGTGTTACGTTCAATTTTTCGAGGCAAAATACACCATTACAACATTGAATCTGGGTGAACAGCTTATGCAGAAAGGTGGATGCGGTGCCTGAGGTCATCTGTGTAAAGTTTGGTGAGAAAACAGAGATTTGTGAACGTGAGAGATGATGACCCTGGCCAAGGTCGCCTAGTGATGGGATTTCCTGTGTTAGCGGGGCAAGGACTGTGATGTGGAGTGTAATGAGCTTAGGCCATGTAACGTAACACACAGCCCTGTTCAAGGGCTAGTTTTAACCCTCCTTTGCCCTTAAACTTGTTGTGTTATGTTATGTATAACCAACCCGTGTAATAAAGTGTAACATTGGTAATTAGTAAATCTGCACTGTACATACAGTAGCCTATATGTATGTGAATCCGTAGTAGTAATTTGCAATCGTGAACGCGCTCGCCAATACTGAGTAAGCCTTAATACAATGCACAAGTCTGCCTCAAAACAGACTCCACTTTAACTTTTTTTCCCCCTTTATCTTTAGTAACAAGACATTTTGTGAATTTTAGGCAATTTTTTTATAAAATTGCTTCCATTGGAGGTTCATTCAGATAGAAGTTGCGGTTGTAGTTGGATCATTAACACCAGTACTGTAGCGAGATGAAGTTTCTTAATTAGCATTCAGTCAGTATTGCAAAGCAGTGGTTGTTCACAAAGTATAGGTAGGCCACAATACAGTGTCCACGACAAAGTAATTTTATTTCTAATTGCCCCCCAAAAATAGTGTGGATAAAGCCACAAAAAACTAGGCCTAGGACCTAGCCACCTAAGTTTACAGTACAAAATGTAATGTTAGGGCTAACAATGATACGCTACGATCAAATGGAGACATGGTTTCACCTGGCGTTTTAATATATTGTTTAAGTAACTGCCCAATTACATAGACGCACGTTGTACGTTCACAGCATGTGACATTTTACTAAACAATTACTTGGTTGGCGATTAATCGCTAATCCCTGACAGCCCTACTGTCAGCCCCTATTTTTGTACAACAAAACTGGAAAGTTACCTGTTATTCCCCAAATAAAGAAGGGCCCTGCAATGCAAAGGAAAAGTAAATGTATTAGGTAAGCTGATATTTTTTCCTCGTTTATCTTACCTTCTTTGAACTGATGCTTTCTCTTGCTTCTGAAATGTTTGAGAGGATAATGAAGTTAGGGTCTCACCTCCCTGTGTACAGTTTGTCTGTTCCAACATTTTCGTACACCTAAAGATGGCATACTTGTCAAACACATTCAAAGGACTGAATAAGCTGGAAAGTTATCTTGAAGAGGCAGGCACAAATGCCAGTCTGCATTTTGTGCACTCCAACACAAAGATTTTTGGTGTGAGCACCAACTCCTTCTCGGTGTAGCAACAGGCAAGCTGTACTCCCAGCGCACCAGATAATTCCCACCGTATGATAACCACACAGTGTACTGTGCTATACAGTACTTGTATTGCCAATGAATGCTTTATGTAAAGCTCTCTGAAGTGTCTCACAAATTTTGAGCTGTGTTTAATCAAGTTAGCCCACCTATTTTAAAAGTTGTAGTAATACTGGAACAATTTACAAGTAAAGAAGGAGACATTTTATTCTTCCAAAGGTGTGTCCTTACAGTGTGGGCAATGAAAAATTCTCTGGTATCTCGTTGCTTTTCATTGACAAAAAACTTGAGGTGAACCCAATGAGCTTGACTTCATCTTGTTTGTTGTAAATTTTTCTTATTTTTAAGGGAATCTTTTCCTCTGTTAAGGCCTACCACCAGCTGGTGTTGGTTTGCGACATCTTAAGTTTCTCAGATGGCTCTTTAAGTTTTGCAATGTGATGGCAGCTTTGTTAAGGGGGAAAATGCCAGTTTTCCTGAATGATGAGATGTTAAGTTCTCAGGAGTCAGTGATTTCTATGCAGTGGAAATAATTCTTTTGATATGGTAACAGGTGATGACAGATCCTGGATGTTTTTTCATAAGGGTGTGGCACTTTTACGGTATGAAAATGAGTCTTAGGAGGTTTGAATACACATCTAATGCCTGGAGATCATGGCTGGTGTGTGGAGGTATCTGCGTCAGGGGTGGTGCCAGGATTTGCCCTACAGAGAGGCTAAGGGGACCAGCATTTCAAGGCCCTGACAAAGGCTATGAGTTTAATAGTCCCAGTGGGATGTGACTTGGCAGAATTTTAGGTGCGTGCAGCACGCCAAAATTTTGGAAGTTGTTTTCAACAAATACTTAAAAATTGAGTTTCTTTGAAGAAAAGGTTTAAAATTTTTGAAACAGTTTTGACTTTTGTAAGGACCTTAAAAAAGTTGGGGTGTTTATTGAAGAATTTATCCTTCATATGGGCCAACTAAAAACCATTTTGTATGCGACAATTGAAATTCTGTTGGGGTTATGCATGTAACCATTCTAGGTTTATAGTGCGAAGGTCTCAAGACAAGAATAGAAGCTTGTCCAAAAAGTTTTCCCCTCTTTTGATCAAATAATTAAAAATTAAGAACTTATTATATTGCAGAAGATGAAAAAAGTGGGTTCTTTATTAGGTGATATGCCTTTCAAGAGCAGAACTGGGTAGAATGTCGGGTGATTTAAAGAGTTGGCTTTGGTTATTGATTCCTTGTGTCAGCAAAAGGCACCTATGCAATGGTGATGTTGTGTGTGTTTATGTGATGCTTTTGCTTGTTAACACGATATCTCAAGAAGGGTAAATGTGACTGATCTTATATGTAGTGTGCGGGTTAACCTTATTGAGAAGATGATCCCTATTGTTTTTGGTGGAGGTCAAAGGTCATTTGGGGTCACAAGAGGTCAAAACCTTGTAAACAGGATATCTCAAGAACAGTATATCATATTTAGTTTGTGGGTTGGTCATATTGAGTAGATGATCCCTATTGATTTTTGTGGAGTTCAAAGGTCATTTGGGGTCTCGAGAGGTCAAACGATAAATTTCTTAGAAATTGATGGTAAACACAGTATCTCAAGAAAGGCAAGTGTGACTAATCTCATATTTGGTGTGTGGGTTGGCCATATTGAGTAGATGATCCCTATCGTTTTTGGTTGAGGTCAAAGGTCATTTGGGGTCACAACAGGTCAAAAAGGCAAAACCTTGTAAACACTGTATCTCAAGAACAGTACATATGACTAGGGCTGCCACGATATCGCGATATCACAATATCATCGATACAGTTTTGCCCCGACGATATCGACCAATGTTTTGTCAAGATGTGATATTGCAATAAATCAAATAAATGACTAAACCACTGTGAAATCCCTATTTTTATTTTCTTAAGTCAGTAATCTAAATGATCATAATTTATGGTGTCACAAGAAATGAAATCTGCACTTAACCCACCACAAGAAAACATGATATAAAATCGGAAGCAGTTTCAAAATGCAGTGAATACTGTAACAGCTCACATACGTTCTAGACTTGTGAAGAGTTCTGCACAATCAATATTGCTACATGCACGCATAGTCAATCTCCCCTCACTTTTGGTATGAAATCAGTAGTGGCTGCATGCAATAAACAGCTGTTTTGCTTCCTTGACGCTGATGGAGAATGTTTAGACTAATGCGCGATATCGCGATATGGTCGCGGAAATGCTGGCGACATCGATAAATGAAAAATGGTTATCGTGGCAGCCCTACATATGACTGATGGTGTATTTGAGGTGTATGAATTGGTCATATTGGGTGGATATTTCTATTGATTTTCATGGAGATCAAAGGTCATCTGGGGTCACAAGAGGTCAAATGGTAAATTCCTTAGAAATTGCTTGTAAACATGGTATTTCAAGAAAGGTAAGTATGACTAATCTCATATTTGGTGTGTGGGTTGGTCATATGGCCTGTGCTATGGCCGAGGGGATAAAGGCAGTGGCATTTGAAGCGATGAAGCTTAGAAACCGGGAGGTCTGGAGTTCGATTCCTGGTCGGGTCAAAGTAAGGTGGGTTTTTCATCCAAGAGCAATCTACGGTTTTCCCATCTGAACTGGCCTTTCAAAAAAAACTGAACTGGCCTTTCAAAAAAAAATACCAAGTTTGATCCAAATTGTTGAATTGGTTGCCACCAGATGTGAAGTTGTAATTCATAAAGCCAATGGCTTCTCCCACATTCGTGGCTTAGCATTGTAAAGCAACTGCCCTTCAAGGCCTGATTATTATTACAGTATATCATTATTATGTTGAGTAAGTGATCCCTATTGTTTTTGCTGGAGATCAAAAGTCATTTGGGTTCACAAGAGGTCAAAAGGTCAAAAACCTTGTAAACACGATATCTCAAGAAAGGTACATGTGACTGTTCTTATATTTGAGGTGTATGGGTTGGTCATTTGGGGTCACAAGAGGTCAAATGGTAAATTCCTTAGAAATTTCTTTTATACACTGTGTCTCAAGAAAGGTAATTTTGACTAATCAAATATGAGGTGTGTAGGTGTGTGGGTTGAGGGTATTGAGTAGATGATCCCTATTGTTTTTTGGAGGAGGTCAAAGGTCATTTGGGGTCATGAGAGGTCACAACCTTTTAAACGCAATATTTCAAGAAAGGTGCAAATGACTTTGCTAATTTTTGTGTGTGTGGGTTGGTTGTATTCATGAGATGTTTTGTATCGATTTTTGTGGAGGTCAGAGGTCATTTTGGGTCATGAGAGGTCAAGACATCAAAACCTGGTAACCATGGTATCCAAGAAAAATGCATGTGACCATCTTTGAGTGTGTGGGTTTTTCCGTATTGAGATGGTGAAGGTTGAAGGTCATTTGGGCTCAGCAGTGTTAAAGTCTGACAAACTTGCTTGCATAGTATTTCAAGAAAGATAACTTGTAGGGTCCTCCTACATGACATGTAGATGATGCATAGTTAATAAATGATCCCTATAGTTTTTGGTGGACTTCAAATGTCAATGGTTCGAAAGAGATTAAAGTCTCAATATCATATTTACACAAATTTCCCATGGTTGGAGTCTTGGATACTGAAATATCTCACACATGTGGATGTGATATCATGAGCAGAACCCAAGTTCTTGTAGGAAGCGTTGATGCCTTGCATGTACCTGTATACTTTGTGGGTACATTGTGGAGCACTGCCAATTTAAAAAAAAAGAAAGGCTTAAATTTCAGTGGCAAGGAATCACTAAGCCTTTTGGCTTTCTGGTTAGTTGTACTGAGTGTCCATCCAAATTAAAAAATATCTTGCCTTTTTTCACAATCTGAAGCTTATATTGAAGGAAATTGTAATTTTATGACAGATTTTGGGATGTTTATGAAAGAATCTGACCTTCTTATAAGACAAATCCAGTAGGGGTGATCTGCAGTTTTGTTGGGGTTATTGAATACTGTATCATCAGGCAGATTAAGGCCCTTGAACCATGTTGGAAAATTTTCCTCTTAAAATTAACATTTTCAAGAAAAAAACAAGTTTAGCTTCTAAACCATATTCATGTCCTTGTATCATGTATGAGTGCTTGTAAGTCATGAATTGAAAAAAAGTTCTAAAAGAATTCTGATCACTGTTTATCAAGACCAACAAGGTACTGTACATAGCAGCAGCTGTACATGGTAACAGTCAGCTGAAAATCATTATGCAGCTCCTTCATGCTGTATGTCCAACGAATTTCTGTTACAAAGAATTGCACTCACAGATTGGCTACTTGCGTTTATGAATGAAGCTTCTTTAAAAGTTTGGGGATTTCCTGCTTCTAACGTAATTGAGGAAGGGTGTCATGTTATTGCCAATTGAAATACACCCATTCTCTGAGCATTCTTCTAATGATACACACGGATGCGGAGCAGCCAGCTCAAGGCAGTGTGTATATTATACTGTGCATGTAGCAGCTGGTCCCGGTTTATGTGCTGCATACCTACATACAGGGAAAGGAGTCTGTTGCAACTACTGTATATCAGGGTTGTTTGATTTTAATCGCCCTGATTAAAAATCACTGATTTAAATCGGGATTTTAATCACATGATTTTTAGAAAAAAAATCATTGATTTAAATCACTTAATTGGAAAAATTTCATTTATGGTCATAAAAAGATATTTATGGTTGGTTTATTCACTGAATTCAACTAATTGGAAGAAACAATACAGTTTAGAATGATTAAACACAGTGTGCACCCCTAGTAAGAGATGCATCAATGTTGACTCCATAGACTGTCAGTACAACAGTACGTTCAAGTGAGATGTACTGTATTTCACTGAAAAAACCAACCCAATTCATAGTGATGGCTGGCGTTATATGAAGTTGGTTGAGGACAGTAGGACCCTCAAATAAAACTGTAAGCATTAATTAGACAATCTACAGCGTAGGCTAAGGTACAGCATGCTAACTCCCCCACCAACACTGTCCTGGCAACAAGTTGTTACTTGGAAATACCAGATATTTCTGTAAAAACTGTACTAAAGTGTGGTGTAAGGTGCTCATTTTGGGGTGATTCAAAGACAGGATGCTTATGAAATTTTTTTGTGTGCTCTATGAACCAGACATGGAATTCAATTATTTTTGCATTTTGCCAGCCCTCATATCAGGACCCGTATCATGCCCAATGAGATCTTACCAAGTCAGGGAAAAAGAAATATTGAGAATTGATGGATGGATGGATTGTTTAATAAATATACAGTACACCATTAAATTCTACAGAATCAATTGCCAGTTCATCTGCTACTTAACCAATGTGCAATGAGTTCAGTAACAAGGAGTACCAGTTCCCTGTTTTAACCAGGAATTAATTAGGCTCCCTTCTCTAGTTCAACATACATATACTGTATGCCCACAGCCTACTCAATACTATCTGAAAGGATTGTTGGTGTGCATTGTTCAGATAGCATTTTCTTTTGGGAATACATATATTGTTGTTTTCTCCAAATTTTCTTCTTTTTAAATCCCTGTCTTTGTATGCACAACATTTTCATACATCACAATACTTTGATTGTGTGTCGCATATTTTCATACTACCATGGAGGGATAGTCTTCTTGTATACACACTGCTACAGTAGGCTATATTTATTTTCATTTTTCCACACATTTGTTTTGTTTTTTTGGTTTTTTGTTTTGCAAATGATAGCCCTAGAAGCTGAAAACTTCATTTTTGTAGGTTATGGAGTACACACTAGCATCCAGGAAATTTTGTGATGTCAAATCTTTCAGAAATTTAAAAAATTATGCTGGTTAAGATCCACAACCAAATTGTTCGGGCAGATTTTCCAATAAATTTGACTTTCACTAAAGTAAACATTTTTGTTTATATTCATTCCTGGAACTCTTCAATTATTTTGACTCCTTCTTTTTCAAAATTTACTGTTCAAAATTTACCCTTGGAGGTCAGTGACTCTTTTCCAAGTGAGAGGAATGGAATCCCTGATATCTGCCTCTAAGCTTGATTCTTAACTATGCCTCAGATGTTGCTAAGTGCTATTCTCATTGATTGATATTATCTGTATTGTGTGGGGTGGAAGTTAAAGGTAATTTGAGGTCAGATGGAGACAATATGAGAAAATGGAACATTACAGGATCATGTTTGGATCAATTCCAGACTTGCTTTCTCAAAATTGGCAAACCTTGAGTGTTTTGAAAGAAAATTTGAACATAATGAACAAATATCTTATATCATTGTGTTTAGCATTTTCTAAACAATGTTTCATTTATCTATCAATTTAGATACATAGATAATAGATAATAGCTTGGTATGATGTTGTGCGCTCTTCATGTAGCAGTGTAAAATTGTTTACAAAAATTTGAAATGTGGATTTATGTAAAAGAGAATGGACCCTGTCTTCAAGCTTTTTTTTCATAATTAAAGTTCTCAACAGCAAATGGAGGACACTTGCTTACAGTATACAGTATCAGAAAATGGCTATTAAGTTGGGAACCTCGTTGGGCTCTGTGTGGTTTTATTTGTTGATACAGTATTAATTGTGGGGTTGACTTTGGAAAATTTATTTTGGTGGAAGTATTTTCTACATAAAGTGATTGCCAATAATCTGCACTGAAACTTTGCTCTTTATTTAACATGTTGAATGGCAAACAAACATTTACAGTATTCTAAAGTGTTAAAACATTTAGGAAATTAGGCAGAAATTTTACAGCCTAATGAAAATCACTGAATCCTAAAACATTTTGTTTCCTTGAAGTTCTTTAATCCTACACATATGACATATTCAACCTTTTTAGAATGTGTTAGACTGAAAAGTTCTTTTGTTGCTTAGTAGATTCATTCTGAAAAATCAGATTCCAAAATGTCTGGGCACTTTTTCTGGGAATTTCATACTGTACTTGCCAACTGCACCCTTTTAGGCAGAACCGTTCCATTTTCTGAGCTTTAAACGTGTAAAAATCAGAGCATTCCACCTTTGTGGTTTGGTTGGGAGGTAGACCTCGGAGGGCTGGTTTTGTTTTGCAAATTTCTGGAAGGAGGTGGCAGGTTTAGATGTTTGAAGCAGACCAAACAAGCCCATTGCCTGTCACTTGGGAGGTATGTTTGTGAGAGGGTTGAAATCACAGTAGGAGTGACTCTGTACTGTGTATATTTGTTAGTTAGATGGAGTTTTACTGCTAGGGTCTATTTGTGGCCCAGTTTCCAACCAATTGATTCAAGTGGAGCAGACCACAGCCTTGTTTCCAGTTGTGGCCCAGTGGCTTGTTTTCCTTACTCCATTACTTATGCTGAGCACCAAACACAATGGCAGTAGATTCTGTTTCTAGCCTCGGGTATGACCCAGCCAGGACTCGGACTCCCAAGCATCAGTCTGATGCTCCAGCCACTTGACCATGCAGGCAGTCTGTGCAGGTGCACAGGAAAAGTAGGGCACAGGAAAAGTAGGTCACTTTATGCTGAAAAATTGGATCATGATCATGATCATTTTACAGATGCATGTATATCCCATATTGCCATGCCTATCAAGATTCCAGCCTCTATGTGGGCTCCTGCATGACTCTTCTGGATAAAAGACTTTGTCACAGTTCATGCAGCTGCTTAACTTCAATTATATTGGCAGTGCAAAGGCTATTTAAATGTTGACATGCTGTTGTTTATATAGTATGAATACATACAATACACTCTGTACATTGCACTCAGCAGCTGTATTTCTACCAGAGAATCCCATGGCCATAGACAGCATATACTGCACTGTAGTTTGATTTGAGAGCATACTTGACAGAAATATCTGAAAAAGTGCTATAGACATAAGATAGCCATAACCACTCATTACAGTGAGTTTAGCGTTTGCATCATGTCAGGAAAAAAAAAAGCTGATCTAGTCTCTTTTAAAAATGGTGGCAACTTAATGATTACATTCAAAGGAACTAGTAAAGAAATGAGTCATGATGTTATGCTAAAATGCAGTTTAACATTAATTCATATTTCTTTGTCATCAATAATGCATAACTTTACGTATGAATTCATTTCCTAACTTTAATTATTGTTTATATGCTTTACTACTGTGTTCTCAATTCCTCCCTCAGGTAGTTCATTACATAGCAAGATGGCAGGATGAAGAGATAGTTATTATGGCAACAAAAGGAGATGAAAATCAAGAAACTCAAGTAAGGAGTTTTCTTCTCCTTTCATAGCCAAATGCTCCCAAGGCATGTGAATATTGAAGTTCAAAAAGTTGTTTTGTTTGTCTGCATGTTGAATTGAACATGAAGTAGTATTCTTTGGAGACTGAGTATCACTTCATCATGTTGTGTATGATTTGGTTGAACAAGCAATGTTTGGTAGTTTTGGTATGGGGTAAAAAACTTGGAAGATGGTTCTACCTAGGATGCTTTAGATAGGAACTAATCAGTGCTTCATTAGTTTACCTGCAAGGCATATGGCTAGAGGTTCTTCGCTTCCCATTCTCCCCTCTCCCTTTTAAACAGAATGCATACCCTTCCTGGACAAACTTTTGAATTATATGACAATGGATAAAGGGTAGTCAAAGTGCTATGTACATATGAGACACCAAAATTTTAAATGTGGTCTTTGAATTGAGGGTCTGTTCAGGGTTTTCCCTGGGTTTGGAAATGAACATCGCGCATCTGATGTGTCCATTGGTGGATCGCCGGCCTGGGGGAGGGGTATAAGGGGAGGGGGTGTCCACCTCCCCCTTTGGAAATTTTGTCAGTTATACTAGTCCCTAGACGCAAAATGGTGACATTTTTGAGCCAAATTAGTCAACACAATTTTTGTTAGTTGACGCAAAAATATTAGCACCGAAACTCACATTCGTACAAATTTTGATCTACTGATGGCGGTCACATTGGCTTCCATGTCACCGTAAATTCTGCTTCAAAAGTTTTGGTTCATCGGCATGGCCTTTATTAAGCGCTAGCACCGGAAGATTTTTACCCCCGGTTGGCCATTATTTTGCGTCCGTTGCTCACCAAAATTTACGTTATTGGGCCGGCTTGCAATATTACCAGTTCAGGATAGAAAATATTGGGGAAATTTCCGTTCGTTTCACGACAGGATATCATTTTTGTAGGCGTAATATTTTCACTTCAAAAGTGAAGATGTAAATCAACTGTTAATGCGATAGATTTGTTTGCAGTCGATGTCACATGCCCCAGGCTTTAATAATTTAGTTCTTAGGCCAACATCATGCTCATTCTATTTTTCATCCCCCAATCATTTCGGAACATTTGCATTCCTTTTCTGCACTGGCCGGTTGAAGTTGCTATAATATACTGAAGCTACTCTCCTACTTTAATACGAACCCCATGTAGAGCAACCATTCATGATAATCTTAGAAGTAGAATCTTAGCAGTTCTGGGCAGCCAACAATTGCACCCGATTAACATATCTTATGGTTCCTTTCGGGTATAAACATCCCCGGAAATTTAAAGCAGTTCTTGTCCAAAACTTACGTCTTGTTTAAAAAGAATCTGCAACTGAAATGCACGTAGGTCAGATCCCCGAAAAATCCACGTACGCAGAGATTTGTGATGCCGTTTCATGGTCAATTTGGCACGGTGCTCGCCCTGCTGGGATAGCGGGCTATATAAGCCTTGGCAGTGCGATCGTCGTAACACAAACTCAATGGGAAAACTTGTCTTGAGACTGAGTATTTTCACACACAAAATCACATAGGCGAAGGCGCGAATTGTGATTGGCTGGCTAGAATCAATGCAATTGAACCAATCATGATGCAGAGACCAATTTAAATTTTGAAATGGGTCGTATGCATATGATGTCACCAAGCAAAACATGATGCTTTGTGTGGCGGAAAAACGGACACTCACGGAAGTCTACTGTATGCGTGGGCCAAAAATTTTGCTTCACGAGACCACGTGCATCACGGGTTTTTGATTGCAATGACGTTGCATGACAACATTGCACAAGTCCTACTGTAAATAACATTACGGAAGGAATGCTGGGAATTACTTAATTTATGCAAGATAATAATCAACGGACTTCACAAGATTCTAGGAGCTACGTGTACAAAACGTCCACAGACATGTATGCTAAGCTTTGGGATTTAAAAGAGGCGAAACACTGCAGCTCGATAGTCTCCTTTGTGCAGAACAGTTTGTACAGCAACTAACGCGGCGCTTTTTGCGATAAGCAAGGAAAAGACATTGAATGCAATTCTAAATATAATTCCATGTAATACTACAGGGTTAAAGCGGAAAATATCAAACGATCACTTCCATGGCAGGGGTAAAATTTTACGTTTGTGATTATCAATGCAACCAGTTTTGGCGGGAAGTTAAAGGATTGAGTTTACAGGAATTTAACGAAACTAAGAGCAAGTTTCAAGTATATTTTAAACTCCCTTTTCAGTTTGCAAATAATCGGGAGTAATGATCAAGTGATTGCCAGAATTAATAAAAGCAATGGAGCACGTGGCTGCAAGCAATCACAGATTGTGTGTGTCCCGATCTTTTCATGAAAACATGTTGGGAAAACAAGGGTTCTATGACATCATACACATAAGGTCCATCGCACTTATTTTAAGTTTTCTCTAAACAGCGTGATTGGTTCATTATTCCGTTTAATCAGCCAATCGTACTCGTCACATTGTCAATGCAGTTTTACTGTGTAGGAAAAACCTGTAGAAACCAACCGTCTTCACATAGAATTCTAATACTCCCATTGCATTTTTGCTACGATCGAATTTCCCAAACCTTGGTTGTAGCCGGGCAAAAAAATCGTGTCGTAAGTTTTAAGAACGAAGTAACAGGAAATATGTGGGAATACATCGTGAAGATACAATGACATGGTTCGTTCGTTTGATTGATAATTTCCCAAATCTGAGACATTAACCCCGCCTTTAACCTGCCAAAGGCGGGCATATGTGTTTTGGTCATGCAAGTCGTGTTATGCCATATAGCTGCTGCTGTGCTCCGGAGTGAGCAAAACATTTTCCTGATACAAGCCTACGACGGCAAGTGCAGGCTAGTTAATTATAATAATATTGTGTTGTTACTCGTTCAATAGTAGGCCCTATGGGATATATACATGATGATACATACAGAGCTCCGACTCGCATGCAGTGGTATGTGCATGGAAATTAAAGTTAGTTGCAGTTTTACAAATAAGTCAATGATTTTTATTGTATTAACAACAAAAGTAGTCGTTGACAGAAGAAAAATTATGGAGGCTAGCTGGCAGCAATTTTGAACATCGCGGCCGTTTTTTGAACCTCGCAGCCTCCTTGGTTTTGAAGCTTGAACGTCGCGGGCCGCGACGTTCAAAACGCCCAGGGAAAACCCTGCTGTTGAGGTTGCTATGCCTGTGTGTTAACCCTTTACCGTTGTTTGGGTCCTTTTGGACCTATATGGAGTGCGCAGCTGTCACCCATCTTTACTGTTTCAAGCAGAGCTCGAAACTGGGAGTAGCTACCCGAAAATTCGGCCACAACAACGAGAGGGATAATAGTTTAAGGCCACAGGGTCAATAACCTACGGAAGCTGATGTGGGGCGCGCTACGTCCGCTTTTCCGCCCACTCCTGAGGCGTGCAAATATGTCCCGATTGGAGTACAACGGTAAAGGGTTAAGAAGGGTTTGTTGAAGTCCAAAATACTGTACTGTGAATAAAGGGAAGCACCTAGAGACCAAAATCAGGGTTCTCACTAACCTGAGCTTCCGGGTCCCGGACATGTGAATTCGACTCGAGACACTTGAAACAAAATCCTGTTCATCCTAGGGATTTGCTTGCAAAACGCATGTTGAATTTTGGCAAGGAGGCATAGAAAGTTTTGTGTTGAAAAGTTCACACGCACCCATTGCCTTGAAATGTTCATTGTCGATGTCACTGCCAAAGTCCATGTAGGAAATCTGCCTACGGAAGCTTCTCATCACTGCAGTTCGTATTCGAACTTTGTCCGACTAGACCTACATTAGTAATGTGGCCCAGTTCTGCGATATCGCTGGTGTTACGTACGTACTAGATCATCCGCTGCGCTGTTGTCTGCCTTTAGTCAGAGTAACATCACTTGTCAATGCCAGACCAGTTTTCAAGTACGCAGCGGCGTGTTGCAAATATCACGGCAAAACATCTGAATAGAAATTGCGGAGGGTCACTGATTATTCACCGTGAGTGATTTATGGCGCATGCAGGGAACTTTCATCCATATCCAGTCTACAGTCTTGTCGGCAATATATGCTCTCAAAGTTGTTTTGGCAGGTGAATTTTTGGTGCGAATAGCGCAGTCTACCTTTCTAGCATTCAGATAAGGGCGAAACGAAGTGGGACTCTTCCAAAAAAATATGGGACCCTCAGAAATTTGATTGGACTCTTGGAAAAAAAAGTTGAGGGTTCAGGGACACTTGGGGTTTGGGGGCCTTATGAGAACACCGAAAATAGCAAAATTGTAGAATACATTATGTAAGTCGTTAACATACGTAGCAATTCTGAGGCATCATGGAAATGTAGCTAAGTTGTAGCTGCCTTGGTATTGAGGCTTCACTGCTTCACTACTGTAACTACAGTCATGTTTAGGGTTGTGCACTTAATGTTCACTCTGCCATTGTAATCTGTAGCAACTAAGCAACCCCTGCAGCATTGCTGATATTGCTGCAGCATGAGATTCCAAGATGGCAGCTTACTTTCATGTACTGTTTGGTATAAGCTCACATCATGGTGGAGCTTCTGATTGTGTATGGAGATACTTTTATACAAAACTGCCAACATTCCTCATTTATCATTTGTGTGAGATGACAATAGTGGCATAAAAACATTGCATTCCTAGCACAGTTTGGGCTTAATATAATGTGCCAGTGCTTCATAATTTCATTTAGCTCATTTGCCATGCTGAGATTTGGTGATGGACTGGTCTGTAGGTCTGCATTTAACATACTGTATGCTTTGTCTTTCCTTTTGTATTATGTAATGGTTGCCTATACAATATTAATGTTTGTTACAAAGACACCCAAACAGGCACCAAATTACATTCATTCACCAAAACTCTCGTCAGTAATTATTTCATGTGAATTGTTTATTGGTTGGAATTGAGATTCAAGAAGTTTATAAAACTACTTACTATTCCTTCACATTTTGCAATGGCTCACTTACTATGGAACTTAAAATGCAAGTATAAACAGCAGTTACAGAGACACAGAAAGGGGAACAAAACGGTGTCTTATGTAACTACATTAATGTAACGTTTGGCACTTACAGTACCTGGTCAGCCATGCAGAACATGAGGACCTTCAGTCAACATTTTTTGATGTACATTATCATTACACTTTCTAATATATGAAAATTCATAGAACTATTAGAACCCAACTTCAGTCTTTAAACTTTACTTTTAGAACCTTACAGTTTGGTGTATTACAGTATGTACTGTAACTCAAACCATTAGAACCATTTTTCCAACATTCAACATTATGTCATCTAACAAATATGTTGTTTTACACTTTGATGAAATTTCCCAGCACATTTATGATCACACAATATTCATTCCTGATTTGCTTAAAACCTGAATGTCCCACTTTTGTAAGCCTGTAAGCTTTAACTACGTATGTATATATATTTATACCTCAATTTAGCTATATTATTGATATCCATCAGGGAACAAAATACATAGAAAACTATTTTACAGAAAATATTGATACTGTAATTATCATGACTAGTGTTTAGATCTTTTTTTCAGTTGAGTGTTGCTGGCATTACTGATGTCCAGATGTCCAAAACCCAATATTTTTTGATGTTCAATCTGGAAAATGATGTTAATTGTATGCAAAACAGACTCACTTGAATATCAAAAGTACTTGATACAAGTTTTGGTGTGTGGTGTATCAAAGTGAATGGGAATAAAAAATTACAGTATGGCATTGACACTTTTTTCCATCAACCTGTCACATTACTAGAGTGGAGAGAGGGAACAACAGGAATAGTATAGAAAATACTGGCAATTTTTACTGTAATGCTGGATTTATGTGATTGATTATACAGTACCATACATTACGGCAGCATCAGGTTCACTGTATGCTGTAACTTCATATCAGCTCTATTTATGAATGTCTTTAAGCAGCAACAGCGGATCAGTTACCAGCAGCAGTGCAGGAATTAAAATGAAACCAGCATATACTGAAATGTCTATTTCTGAATGCTGACAATCCATCTTGAGTTTATTCTTCCTCTTATTACCTTACAGGACAGAATGCTTCAATTCAAGTCTGCTGGGGAGGCTAGCAAGCTCTCAACAGATGATATCATCTACAAGCTTGGAGCAGACCCTGAGAGGGGACTCACTTCCAAAGAAGCGGAGAGGAGGCTGATGGTTCATGGTTACAATGAATTTGAAATAGCAAAAGAAGATCCTTTGTGGAAGAAATACCTTGAACAGGTACATTCGAACCAATAAGCAATATGCCTTGTCACATTTTGTCAAAAACATTAATTTGCAAAGAGGCAATAGGGATGAAAGGAAAGTATGAAAGTTTGGGTCATTTAAGATGATTTCATATGTTCAGAGGTTAAAACCTAGGTGTAGCTTGAAAACAAAATGTGACATATTTTTAATATTTTGTGGTGCCTTTCTGCCTAAACCATTTCCTTATTTCTTTTTCATAGAAGTCTTATGCTTTTTTTACATCATGCCTTTTGAAAAGGTTGGTATTTCTTCTATGAGCAAGCTGAGTTTTACCATGAGAGCTGGCATTTCAAAAGAGAACAGATTCAATCTAATTTTTTCAGTTGGTTAGCCACTACTTGATGTGAAGATGAAATCAAAAGTGTTAGGCTACTCCCACATTTATGGTTGCTTAAGTGTCATCAAACATCTCACCTAAATTATGGTAGCATTTCAAGAGTTCAAATGTTGTGTGCAGAGAGTAAACTGCCGTAGAACTTTTTGGAAGACATGTCAGAGCCAAATATAATTCCCTTTTTCTTGTTTGTGCTATATGTATGAAGTACAAAAGTTTGCCATAACTTAATGCTTGATCTTCTTGACCCTCAAGTTGACAAGATAAGTCATTACTGTCTTGTTGTAGCGGTTTCTGTGGGTAGTATTTCTTTAAATCATGTGTGCAGTCGGGGGTTGGGGGGTGGAGGAGGGGGAATTCCCCTTCCCCTTCCCCCACATGGCTAGGTGCCTGGATATAACACAAGTTACTCCATAACCATCGGTTTCTGTCACTTTCATAATTTCACAGTTCAAAGATCCATTAATCATGCTTCTCCTGGCATCTGCAGTGGTATCTGTGCTGATGGGTCAGTTTGACGATGCCTTCAGCATCGCAATTGTAAGTATTTTGTCATTTTGTTTTGCCCAGTTAAAGTGAAATTTCATATTTGCATAGCAGCAGGTATTTTGATTTATTTGTTTGACATGGTCTGTAAAATATGTTAAAACCCTGCACAGGTGATATTTCAGTATGCGTGGAAACCACCTCTTTGGCTGGCTGACACTAACCAAGTGTGTAAAAGAATGAATTCTGTTTTCAATTGAAGCAAATGCCTTCAATATATTAAACAAGGAACCACCAGTAGTAGGATAACAGAGATTGTAACTTTTTCCTTCTTGCTAGGTATTACAAATATCATTTTGAAAGTAATGCTAGTGGGCCTTGTAGTGCAGGGAAAAATGTTTATTTCCCTGAAAGGTAGTAGAATTATTTCTCAGGGAGGGAGTAAAATTTTCCACAAGTCTCCCTATATTTTCATGAAAAGAAATGGGAAATTTGCCTCAATTTGCCAAAATTTACGTTCAGGTGCCCAAACTTCCCAGGAAAGAGCCTCCCAGATTCCCACTTTTTCCACCCATGTTGTCTATGAAAAGTTCAGTGATAAATTCATTAGCTTTTCCCAAACAGTAACATCTTTCCAAAAATTTTATTTAGATCATATTTATTGATTCCATGCCTCAGCAAAAGGAATCTATGCGATGGTGATGTCTTGCATGAGCTTGTAAACGATACGTTGCCGTGTACAGGCTGCTCACGAGAGCTGAGGCCTCGCATGTCTTTCCTCGCTCACGCGGAGCTCGTAACTGGCGTAGCTACCCGAAAATTCGGACACTACAATGAGCTCTGTCACGTGATATGCAAGAGCCTGCCCTCGCTCGCGGCATTCGCGTGCCGCGTGACATAAACGGCTAAAGGGGAATTCCGACCATTTCC
Source organism: Holothuria scabra (assembly GCA_037179385.1). NCBI lineage: Eukaryota > Metazoa > Echinodermata > Holothuroidea > Aspidochirotida > Holothuriidae > Holothuria > Holothuria scabra. The sequence continues at coordinate 39,541,799 of CM074182.1, read as the reverse complement.
TTACGGGGAACAGTTCCGTGTACCCCGTAAGGCATTGAATACGGGTATGCCCTGTGTTTGTGTATGTGTGTGTGTGTGTGTATGTGACACTTTTGCTTGTAAACACAATATCTCAAGAATGGTACATCAGACTGTTCTCATGTTTGGTTGTAGGTTGGTCATATTGAGTAGATGATCCCTATGTATTTTTGTGGAGGTCAAAGGTCATTTGGGGTCATGAGAGGTCAAATGGTAAATTCCTTAGAAATTACTTGTAAACATGGTATCTCAAGAAAGGTAAGTGTGACTAAGCTCATATTTGGTATGTGGGTTGGCCATATAAAGTAGATGATCCCCATAGCTTTTGGTGGAGGTCAAAGGTCATTTGGGTCATGAGAGGTCAAAAGGTCAAAACCTTTTAAACACGATATCTCAAGAACGGTTCATGTGACTGCTCTCACATTTAGTTTGTGGGTTATTCATGTTGAGTAGATGATCCCTATCGATTTTTGTGGAGGTCAAATGTCATTTGGGGCCATGAGAGGTCAAATGGTAAATTCCTTAGAAATTGCTTGTAAACACAGTATCTCAAGGAAGGTAAGTGTGACTAACCTCATATTTGGTGTGTGGGTTGGCCATATTGAGTAGATGATCCCTATTGTTTTTTGGATAGGTCAAAGGTCATTTGGGTTCACGAGAGGTCAAAAGGTCAAAACCTTTTAAACATGATATTTCAAGAAAGGTGCATGTGACTGTTCTCATATTTGCTTTGTGGGTTGGTCATATTGAGTAGATGATCCCTATTGATTTTTGTGGAGGTCAAAGGTCATTTGGGGTCACAAGAGGTCAAATGGTAAATTCCTTAGAAATTGCTTGTTAACTGCTAATTTTTGGGTGTGTGGATTGGTTGTATTAATTAGATGTTCTGTATCGATTTTCGTGGAGGTCAAAGGTCATTTAGGGTCATCAGAGGTCAAGACATCAAAACCTAGTAATCACAGTATCTAAGAAAAATGCATGTGACTAAAGCCCATCTTTAGTGTGTGGGTTGGGTGGGTTGGCCGTATTGAAATGGTGATCCCAGATGATTTTCGTGAAGGTGGAAGGTCATTTGGGGTCAGCAGTGTCCAAGTCTGACAAACTTGCTTGCATAGTATTACAAGAAATGTAACTTGTAGAATCCTCATACGTGACATGTAGACGATGCGTGGTGAATGAATGATCCCTATACAGTAGTTTTTGGTGGACATCAAATGTCACTTTGGTTCACACGGGGTCAAAGTCTCAATATCATATTTACACAAATTGCCCATGGTTGGATTCTTGGATACTGCAATATCTCACACATGTGGATGTGATATCATGAGCAGAACCCCAGTTCTTGTAGGAAGCATTGATGCCTTGCATGTATACTTTGTGGGTACATTACGGAGCACTATCACTTTGAAAAACATTACAGAGCACTGTCAGTTTGAAAAAAAAGATAGGCTTTAATTTCAGTGGCAAGGAATCACTAAGCCTTTTGGCTTTCTGGTTTTGTTTGATTTAGCTCATTTAGCAGTTGTTCATAATTGTTTAGAATATGAGCAATGCCCTGGTCTTTGCTTTAACCTATGAACAAGCCTGCTATAGCTAATCTGGTTTGTACACAGTAAGTTTGATGTGGGTGGGTTTGAGACAGAAATGGTTATTTATTCTGGTATTTAAAGATAAAAAGTGGGTATTGAATTACATTTATGAAGTTATTAATCTCAGTTGGGAGTGAACAGTAATTTGTCCTTCAAAATCATATAATACAGTGTCATTCATCACCAGTAAAATTGAAATTAATTGTATGATGCAGGTGGTGAATAAGCTAATGACCTGACTGCAGCTATTTTGGGTGCTACAGTTTGCTCAGGTGGTTTGCTGTTGCTCAAAAAAAGCCAATAAACAATGTTTATAATTGATCCATTAGATTGAGCTAACAAGACTACTATTTTGAACATAAAATATCAAGTTTCTGTTGTTTATCAAAAGCCATGCTCTTCTGTGCTCTCTGATAACATGTTTTCTGTGGTCTGGGAAGAGAAATGTTTCTGAATTATCTGCTATAGACAGGCAGGGAATGGATGTGAGGTTGATGTCCTGTGTGTGTATGTTGTAAATGTTACTTTGTGTTTGACAAAAAGGAAATACATTAAAGGGAAATATTATGCTCAAAATGCTCCAACAAAGAGTACAAAGAAAATGGCTCAGACACTAACCAACAATTCAGTTTTAATAATAAACCCCAGCAATAGCTAACCGACTGCATGGCCAAGTGGCTAGAGCATCCGGCTTGCAGTCAAAAAGGTTGGGAGTTCGAGTCCTGCCTGGTTCATACCAAAAACTTTAAAATGGAACCTTCTGCCATTGTTCTTGGTGCTCAGCATTGTGGAGCAGGGAAAACCAGCCAGTGAGCCACAACTGAAAAGACGGTGGCCTGCTGGACTTGAACCAATTTGTTGGAAACTGGGCTATAAAACTCCACCTTACTAACTAACCCAGCAAACCTAAATCTCTTCAAAATACTATGCGCAAGAAGAGCCATGGACATTGCATCATTTGAAGTGTTGAAAGTTTGGGTGAAGAAATTATTCTTCAGCAATGAACAACTGAATTTCTATCTGTGGGAAACTATTTCTTGAAAAGAAGGCTACCATACTACAATACTTTTGATAATCTATCACCCTCTGTCAATCAATATTTGTTTTAAAAGGATGAATTTTCTTGCAAAACAAATGCAATATTTCCCTTGAAATTATGCTGACCAAAATTTTCACTGAACGTTAATTGCAGTCCATTTGAACAATGAGTACAAATAAGCAACCGTCAATGCAAAAATTTTTCCAAATTTTGCTCAATTTATATAAAAATAACGACAAAAAATGAAAATATCAATTAATGATAGGTCTCAAATTGATTCCATTTCATCCCACCCCTCAGTATCCCAACCAATAGGAGTGCACTTTTGTACAAATATTCCGTACAACAAAACGAAACAAACATAGAACAAAACAAGCACTCTACCAGAGGTGGTAATGCTAATACCACCATACTACTTGCTTTGTTATACAAATGGCTATGCTTGATTTTACAACTGGACCTTCATTGGCTCTTATGTGAAAACATAGTGAAGAAAAGTTAAAGGGAAAAATGATATTTTCAAAACATCTCTAGCAATCCACAGGACTGTCCAAGTTTTAAGTTATAAGCAAATGTCCAAACACTATCTGAGCTTAGGTACTCTCAAGGTTTTAGTACCGTAACACAAAAGCCCCAGTGTCAGAGTGGGTGAATAAAATTCTTCACACATGAAACGATTTGCTTCATGAAATGTGAGACTTAGTGTGTTGTTTTAATGTTCAAAGTATTGTTACTGTGCAGGGTTGAAATTTCTTGTAATCTTGTGACATATGTATTAGGAAGGTGTTATTTTTATGGTGTTGAAAGGAAGAACCCAGTGGTCATTTTGAGGTCATCAAAAAACAAAAACCTTTTAAAGAGGATAATCTCAAATACTTGTAGGAATGACTGACACTTTCAATATTTGGTATATAGATTTGTCTTGTTGGAAGGAATTTGTATTTGAATTGTTTATTTGTTCTGGTTGAAACCTTGGCATTTCATTTTATCCTTTATTCAGGCAATTGTAATCGTTGTAACAGTGGCCTTTGTTCAGGTGAGTTCCAGTTCTACAATACACATATTCTGATCCAGCTGTTGGTACTTCTGCTGTACTATCGTTCTTGTATTTTGTGTCAGACAGAGTGAGACCATGTGACTTATTTGGCTGAAAAATCATGTCTTACCCAAGAGGGACTTCCACAAGAAAGCAGTTCCTCAACGCATCAATTTCTTGGGAAGGAAAAGAGAATATTATCAAATTATTGTTTCAGTTACCATCAACACAAATTGAGGCAAACTGATGCAAGGGTATGGTTGGCATGGCTTCATGGAATGGATGGCCCCTTTCATTTCACTTTATATTCCCACTTTTACCCACAATGCACCCCCAGAGAGAAGTCTGTACTTTAAAATTACTGGAGATGTAACCTTGGGAATTGTCAAAATTTAGATTTCTTCTTCGAGTGTTCATGCCCTTTGCAATCTACCATGAAATATAATCTGATCAATATGTAGTTTTCCTGAAATTTTAGCAAGACTTCATCAACATTTTTTCAATGTTCAATAATTGAAGGTAAATATAACTTGGCAAAGGCTGCAAAAATGTTCACGTCAAACAGTAGAGTGATTTGTGATTACGTCTTACCAGCCTGACTTTTCTCTTGTAACAATGCATGAATAGTCAGTTTTTTTTTTGTGTTGTTTTTGCAGTCTCATCATTAGGATATGTTTGTGTCTGGTTTCCTTGCTTTGTGGAAATTCAAGCTAACTTTGATTGTATCATTACATTACATTCATGTTTGAAGTATGTTTTATTTGTAACTTGAAATGCCACTTAATTTTAGCTAAAAGAAATGTCTGCATAAGTGAAGTACACTTGATGTAAAACAGAAAGGTTAATATACCCCTCTATTCAACTTTGTTTTTTTTTTACATCTTTCAGGAGTATAGATCAGAAAAATCTTTAGAAAAATTAACCAAATTGATGCCTCCGACTTGCCATTGGTAAGTTACCTACTTCCTTTTTAGCTCATGAATGCACAAAGTGTGGGTAGAGCTTATGTTATACTGTAAAGGGAAAAAAATGTCTGTCTCACTTTTTAAAAGGTTTCAGCCTCTGTTATTGCCTTTGTATTTTTTAAATTTGCTCTACAGGTGTCATATTCATGGGGCAACAGATTTCCTTCCTAGCTACATGATAAACCAAAGAAAAGTGTTTATTTTTTGCCATTTTCATCATTTTTTGCCTCAGGGCAAAATTTCATGAAACAATCCCAGTGCAGGTATTGTTAGCATAATCTGTAGGCCTTTTTTGTAATTGCCTGTGTTCATTGTGTACACAACATGAGTTCACAGTTGGCTAATTACTTATCCTTCAGTAATTTTAGGATCTATTACCAGGGAGCTGCCATTACACAGATATCTCCTTGCTGTGTGAGGACACTTTCATACTGTGGGGTCACTTTAATGCTATTTGGCTCATCGCCAAGTTTGTTTCCCTGGTCAAGCTGGAGTAGTGGTGGATATATGAGCTTTGTTACATGGTACAATTTGGAATAATGTCAATTTGAATCTATATATATCAGCATTTCCTAGCAGCCTTTAAATGGATGGTGTATTGAAAATTCTTCCAGTGCTTGCATTTTTTGCTTACAAATTTCACAGAGGAGTGAGTTGGGGATGGAGGGAGGGAGAAGAAAACAGATGGAAATGATGGGAAGGGAGAGAGGGATTGAGGAAGGGAGGAGGAGGAAGGGAGGAGGAAAGACATTTGGATATCTTCTCTTTCCTCATTGCTTATGCCACTGTCCTACACAAACTGGTCACTTGTACTATGACTTAAGTTTCTGATTCTTGCCTTCATAGGCAGCATTACCGTAAAGTGTGCCTCAAGTAAAAAAGAAATAAAAAAATAAATATTAAAAAGCATGAAAAATAAGTGCTAACAGCGGAACTCCATGTCTTCATAGGACATTCCTGAGCTGAGATATAAAATGTTAAAGTTGATTCACTCAATTTAAAATGGTACATAGCACAATAATTTGTGATGTCATTATATTGCCCAATAGACCAAATTGTTTCAAGTGAATATACTTTTGACAACATTTTATGTTTCAGCTCAGTAATGTCCTAAGATGAGATTTGGACTGTTAGCATTTCCTTTTCATGCTCTTTAATAGATATTTTTTGAGTTATTTGACTTAGGGTACACCTTGAGGGAGTGAACTAGCTAAAGAGATTTATGCCTTGCATGGTTCAATTACTACTAGGTGAACAGTGTTTACACGCTGGCCAGCCCAGCTGGAGTTGTCTGGGTATATAATAGTCTACACCATGATTTTGTTCAAGATAAATTAAAAACACTGGTAACTTCAGAAGGGTTGAGTGACAGTAACTTTGCTGCTCTAGTTATATGATCTTCGACCACCTGGAGAATTATGGTACATTTTTTACACCACCAAGTTTATTAATGAGGGTTTCTCATTTTGCTTAGGTATTAAATGTGTGCTATGCACAGTATTGAGTACAATGCCATATCATACTATATATCCTAAAAATTAAATTGCACAATGATAGGTCATCATCCAAAAGTCAATCGAAGTGAAAGCTCTATTTTCAAATTTTATGTCTCTATAGTATTTAGTGTACTTAATTTATAATGATAGACAATAAGTAAAGGGGTATGGTTCATTGGATTCTGTTTGGAAATGTGATAAAGAATTCATGGAGCAAGAGACCAAAACTTAAGGTCTGGGATGTACTGACTGGTGAAGGAGGTATATGAGCTAAGAGTATCTTTAAATGTAGTGTATGAAGATCCTTGCCCAGTATGCATACTGTAATGTTGTCAAGAAGCTGTTTCAGAAAATTTTCTGAATTTTAAGTCATTTTGTGTAATTTCCAGCCTGTACAGAGAACAAGATGATCTAGTCATGTTAAAACAGATACTTCCCCATCCTTAGTGTCATTGAATAGATAGAATTGTAGATATGACAAGGTATATATGTATCACCTGATGAGGTCCCATACACTTATACAATGTAGGGCTGTGAACGTGTAGCGACTAACCGCTAAACGATCTCATGTGGAATAAACGTTTTAGTACAAAGGTACAAGGGAGTAATCGCAAAATCTGTATTTGACAGGTTTATCCATTTTTATACCCTGATGATCCCTGGTTTTTGTTACATGCAGCATTCTGGGCATATTTGAACCTCATAGGCTTCAAAGTTTCAGAACAATTTGATTTTACCATACAAGGTAACAACTATTATTATTTCTGCATTACATTCAGTATCAATCACAACATACTGAAATTATTTTTCTTTTGTGATAAGGTAGTCACGATTAATTGCTGACCGATTGCAAATTTTTGAGGTCAAAGGTTTAGTTATTTTGCTAAATGTTCACAGCCCTAATAAAATGAAGGTGTGATATTGCTTTGTTATTAGTGATTGAGTGATTACATCTCTGTGAGTGTGTCTCTGGGTGTATACATTATAGCCAGGGGTGCACCTCTATAAAAGGTTGACATCCTCTTCTCTAGAGATCCATCAAGTATAGACATCATGTGGGGTTTACATCAGCAAATAAAATCAAAGTACGATCTTTGCATTTTGAAATATTTTTGGGAGTGTTTAAATAAGTTTGGTGGGATATTTTGCAGTGCAGGTGTACCTGTTGGATATATGGCAGGGAATAATTTACCCAGTATCGCATGGCAATTTGCTTCACAAACAGGACAAGTTGCTACACAAGTGAAAGATTGTGTAGCAATTTTTTTGTGTGCATAACCTTTGCATTTTCAAAAACAATGTGAGAAAGACCTCTTAAATCTCCAATCTCGCTACGCAAAATTTGAATGCTAAATTTTTCCCTGTTTATGGTTGTTGAAGTTAATGAAAAGGTAGGGTACTTAGGTGCTGAAATTCAGAAATAACCACGGCAATGTGTTTGCCTTATATCACATTTCCTTATTTGTCCATGCTCACACCCAGTGTATCTGTTGTACTATATGCTTCAGGATGCCTTTTCAATCATAGACATGTTAAGGTAGACAAATTTTGTTAATGCTGGAGGTATATTTAATTTGGAGCACACATAGAAAGGAGCAATCTCACTGACCTGTTCTGTGTACTCAAGTCTTCTCGACCACCTTACACTATTTTCTGAAAAAGTACCAAATAAGGTCATTTAAAGTTGGAATATTTCCCCAAAGAGCGCAGCTCATATCATCTAGGGTGTGATTGATCGTCAGTCATAATTCATAATTTTGAACTAAATGTAGAGACGGGATTCACATTGTTTGAATCAAGGATAAATACAGTATTATGTGCTGTATGTAATGGAGGACATTGCAACAGTGATTGTCTCGATGACCATGGCATAGCAGACTGCCATGGGCGCAAATCCCGGTGGGGCAAGGGGGGCCTTCGCCCCCTCAAGTGAAAAAGTGGGGGGGCCAAATCGTAATTTGGCCCCACCAAAATTTGAGTAGACCTAAAAATATGGTCACCTTTTTTCGTTTTTGTTTCATTCAAAAACAGTTTTTCTGAAGCTTTGGAAACGCCAGAACACAAGAGCTTCCGGGGGCTTCGTCCCTTGGACCCCCACAGGGGCTTTGCCCCTGGATCCCACCAGGAGTCCTTTGGGGCTTCACGCTTCGCGCTCGCAGTGCCCGCCAAGCGTGCATTGTTTAGTACTCATGGGCACATCATAAGCATTTTCACCCCCCCACTCTCAAACAGAGATTTGCGCCCCTGCAGACTGCAATAAATGGAACACACAATTAATATCTCTTCACATTTTTAGAGCAAACTTGACTTCAATTTTTTGCTTTTTAATCAGCAAGTGGAAAAGGTCATGTGATCATGCACATTCACACAAACCTGACAATGGTGTGATGAATCTAGATGTGTTAATGACTAACGTTACAGTGCTACCCATATTGTGCATAGATGATTTTGATAGTCTCTGTTGGTTACCTTGCTCTAAAATGCAAAGAAAATCCCAAATCATTTTGAACAATCATTTTCCATGGTGTCATGTGTGAAGCTCACAGAGAAGCCTCAATATTCTCATAGTTTTGTGAAATTTTTCATTGCTACATTGGTTGATTTTGTTGGTATAAGCTTGTCATTTCTTGGGGTGGGGTGAGGGAGGAAGTGTGGGTGGTAAGGGAGGGGCTGTTGGGTTAAGGGAGGGGGTTTGGGGGTGAGGGATTAGGTGGCAGAGAGGTTGGGATGATGTGCTGTTGGGCATTGCTAATTTTCTGTTCACTTTTGTAACAAACTTTTGGTCACCCTAAAAGAAATAAAATGGAAATTTTTTAGATGCAAAGAAATAAAGAAATAAAGTAGTGTACATGCTTTGGCATATTTTATACCTTATAACTTAGTTTAAAAGAGCTTGTTCAGTCACCCCAATATTGGCAATTAAGTGGGGAAAAGAAACCAGTGAGCCACAACTGGAGAAAATGCAGTGGCCAGCTTGACTTGAACCAGTTGGTTGGAAACTGGGCCCTAAACTTTATCTAACCAAACTAACCCAATATTGGTTCTAAAAATCTCACAGAATCTCCATAGCCTCTGTGGTTATCATCTGGGAAGTCATCATCATTGTTACATATGAGGCTTGTTCAAGGAGGATGAACCAGTAAATCTTATAATTAATACAGTAGGCATATCAATTATTATATGCTGAATTTGAAATATTTCATCAATAATGGATTCAGAGTAAAAAATTCCATGAATTTTACTTGGACTAGCTCAGTCTTTTTTTTTTTTTTTTGCTGTTTGTTAAAGAGTGTTGTTTATCCCTTCCATTGCCTTCTCCCCTACTGATTTACTGCACCCCCTTTTTTCCCAGGGATTAAACTTGCACAGTTAGCAGATACAATTATGTAAATACTTTGATTAGCAATTCCTTCATTACTTGGTTTATATCATAATTTGCTAGAGATTTTGTTATCCCCAAGAGGGCAGAAATACTAATTGACATTTTCTGCCTGGTGGTGAGTACTGAGATATGTTAATAACTTTAGTGTACTTCCAGTGTATGTCTGGTCTGGTATATCTTTACCTGTTATACAGCTTTAGTACTTTTTTTGATAGTTTTGGAACTGAAGTTTAACATGAAGTTTAACTAATATTGCTTCTGCATAAATCTGTTTATCAGATCCTTGCAAAAAAATGGAGTTATAGTACTTTGAAGTCGGCATTGATGTTTGAAGAATGTTTTTTCCCAGGGTATTAAAGATATGGCTCTGTCTCCTAGAAAATGCTGACGAACTAGATGAATTACCCTTGTGGGTGTTAAGTCCTTTTTAATCATGTTGCTGTTATGACAAAAATAACTCTGCAGAGGGAAAAATGTTTTACTCCACAGTATCAGAGATGGACAGTTAAGCAACTTCCTTGCTCGAGGCTTAGTTCCTGGAGACACCGTCATCATTCGTGTCGGAGACAGGGTGCCTGGGGATATGAGGCTGATTGAGGTATGATTTAGCAAACTATTCTGTTCTTTGCTGTCAAATGAAGCTTTAGAGGCAGTAAACAGAGACAGGAATTTTCTGTTTTGCATCTGCATTAAGAGAGCTGTCATCTTTAGGTCTCAGTTTTGGAGGCTCTCTTGCCAAAATTGACTGCATTTTTCTCGATTTTGCCAGTTTAGCATTAGCAGAAACTCCAAAATGCAGCCCCTAGTTCTCAGAACGTATGATTCCGGTGGCGTTTTGTTTTCAGAAGCAGACAAAGAAAATAAGAACTGATCATTGCCTGATGCTGTGACCTTTTCGAACTGTACTTTCTCCTGTCACATGTTACAGTTGCTTGTGGAAGTATGAGACATTCCATGTTTATCATGAGTTATATCCTTGATTAAAGTGCACAATATTGCTGTGTATTCATGTGTGACAAATGTTGGTATATTTATTTTGAATGGCTCATGAGACAGGTTAGAGATGATCAGTAAATGACAAGAAGTGAAGATATAAATTCCATTGCCATCAATAGTGTATAAGTTAGAATGATGTCATGAAACGATGTGAGAAAGAAATTGGAATTGTAGATGGAAGAGAGGGTTCTGATTTTATGTGAGGCAAAGTCGTAGATGCCTCTAGCACGAAAACAGGACAGTTCTTTGAACTGTAATCCTTAAAGGAAGTCAGCAATTCGACAGTGAAACTAGGGCCTGATATTATTTTTTGGCCTACAGTAAGTTCTGTCAGTCTTGGTTTAGGACACATTTGCCTGCAATACCTTGGGTTAGGCCATGGACATGGTAAAACAGACAAGGGTTATATCACATGAAAGTTGTTGTTCTACTGAACAACTTTTATGTTCAAAACTTCTTTATGGAAGATGTGTTAAAAGAGTTATTCAGAGATTAGCCATTTCATGATTGCAAAGGGGCCCCCAGGTCAAAGGTCATCCGGTATAGCAAAGCTTATTGTGGACTGTTGCCTCTGCATAGAATTGTTATATTCAGGTACGTATGCCTGTAATAAACAACAATGCAGACTTGAACAAAAAATAGATAACACCTCTCTTGAAAAAACACCTCTCTTAATGGGCAAAACTTTCAGTACCACTGGACACAAGTTTTAAAAGTATCATTTTCCAATTTTTCCAATACACTGGTTGTGTTTAAGCTTTGGAATTCACAAAAACTCAAAGAATTTGTCTGTTTTCATGAAAGTCAGGACTGGCAGTTGGAGCTTTTGCTGCTAGGCTAGGCCTACTCAAGGAATGAACCAGCTAAAGGCTATTACGATCTTTTGAATGAAACATACCTTAGCTACAAGAGTGGGCGTGGGAGAGGTTTACATCTGCACTTGAAGTTATGTTCCCATTCTATAGAGGGGGATTGGCCCATTTTGCTTCCTTGAGGCTGACAGTGTCAGTACCATCGCCTACTTGGAGCCTACCAAACATCCAATGTTTGGCGTAAGGCCTAAAGTAGGTATCAAACAGGCTGCTTAGTCTAGTCTAACATTACTGCTACTGCTAGTAAAAAGTTAAGTCTTGGCCTTATGCCTTTATAGTGAAACAGCAGTGGCTTGACCTAGGCTTGGTTGTAACTTACCTCAATCCCAGGCTGGCCTAGATCAAACTGATTTAGAGAGTAATGCTAGGCCAAGGAATGTGATGTCATGCACAGCCCTGTCCAAGCTAATACTTCAGCAGCACCGCTGTTTCAGTGGACAGCTAGCCTTCACCAGTTTGAAAGGTCCACAGATCAGTTGTACTTGACTGCAAAACATAGCTATCTCCAGGCTTTATCATAAACGTAGGCCTGACAACACATCATCCCTAAATCCTATGGAGGAAAATAGTAGGCACTAAACCTAACCTGAATTTTTATCTGTTTACCCAGATCCCATGAGTTCAAGTATAATTTGGTGTAACCTACTACTTTAATGTACATGCACACAGGGATAAGAATTGGCATGGTCAAGTGAGTGCTACCGGATGACCTTTGTTTTGTCATGTGCAGTTGCAATCATGAAAGGGCTTTACAGTGACCATTCATTCTACTGGTATACATTTACAATGTTCCTGGGCAGAGGAATGGGGGTGGTATATGATGTGTGGTAGGTAACAAAAGGATGAAAGAAGCATTTGAGAGTTTAGTCTGGTGAGATTAATTTTAAAACAAGACTGATCTGAATTGCTCTCAAGATTTTTGGATGTGTACAAGAATTTAAAGGACCTCGTGTCTGCATTTTTTTGTTAATGGGTGTCAGGTAGACTGGGATGTGGGTGCTGCTCAATTGAGATGGAATTCCTGACAATGGTACTGCAATGTCAACATTGCAAAATGTTTTATTTTCCATTTTGAATGTTTCTCTTGTTTAAATTTTTAAGGTGCTTTGAATGATGATCCTTAATACAGTGTTTTGAATGATGATCCTTAATACAGTGTTTTGAATGATGATCCTTAATACAGTGTTTTGAATGATGATCTTTGATACAGAAAAGTCCTGAAAGATTATTTGTTTTGTTTGTTGACTTGTTGATGTATGATGTTCAATGTGCTGAATGGGAGCATAACTTTTTCTAGAACCTGGCAGTCCACAGATTACTGTAATTCTCTACCAAGTGTCCTCCTACTGAATATTCTGAACAGCCCAGTGACCACAAACAGCAGTCCACTGGGCAAATATAATGAGTTTGTCCACATGGCTACCTCAATATTAGCTTGCCGAATGGACTGCTTGTTGCCACTGAGCTGTTCAGAATATTCAGTAGGAGCACAGTGGGGAAGCTGAAATCTGGGGACCGCCAGGGACAAGGAAAAGCTACTGTATGCTCCCTAAGTGCAGAAGTACAATTAGAGGAAGAAAACTTTTTCCAATGGTTCTCACAAAGTGTACTACATGGGTATCGGTGCTCTAAAGGTGTTTATACTTCTGAGAGAATTATTTTAAAAGCTGTTAATTTACACTCTTGTGCCTTTTTTTTTTAAATGTTGATTTGTCTCATTGTAGAAAACATACATTATAGACTGATGAAGCTCACTGTAATAATGACAGGAAGATTTGTGTGTTGGAATAGAATAAACCAACTGCATGGTCAAGTGGTAAAAGCATCCCTCATACATTTTTTTTTTTTTTCAGGGAGAGTAATCCAGTGACCCACAACTGGAAAAAAGACCTGACTTACAGTTGGTTAGTAACTGAGCAGCAAATCTCCATCCAACTAATTTTTGGCATGGAAGCATTTGCTGAATAATCTGTCTTTTAAAGGAGGTATCAAAAGTGTCTTTCATTTTGTTTTCATAAATCATTTCAGGCACATGATTTAGCCATTGACGAGTCAAGTTTTACTGGAGAGTCCAGGCCTATTTACAAAAGTATTGACTTGCAACTCAATTCATCATCAAAGAAAAAGGGAAGTACACAGAAGAATGTGGCTTACATGGGGACTTTAGTAACAACCGGCCATGGAAAGGTAAGCATGATACTGATATTGCGCTAGTGTAATGAAACAAAAATTAAGATTAGGATGAAAAATAAGGGAGAGGTGAATTGATAGAGAAAGGGAATTTGTTCAACAGTGGACAATTAGTGAAGCAATCACATGTATACTTTGTTTTAAAGGTCTTCGTAAACATTCCTGAAAATTATATAGGAACTTCACTGATTGGATATTAAAAAAACTGCTACACCAGGCAAGGTTAGAAAACAATTGCAGAAAATTTCTGGTTGTTTTATCAGATTTTGTTTAATACAGGCCTGGTCTGCTCCCAATAGGTCCCTTTGTGGCTGTATGGCAGTGTTGCAGGGGAAGTAAGTGTCCTTCCTTCCATTAAAAGTTTAGAAAAGTGGCTACAGACCCTAGATGTGGCAATATTGTCTGTCAGATGCCTAGTTCAATCTTGGAGGCTGGATAAAATGTAGTTCCCTTGCTGGAAGAGCTTCAGAATTTTTCATCAAATGCAAAATATGCTGTTTTTTATCTGTGTCTTCCTGAAAAGGTGTGTGATGTACTTCAATTTGGCTGTGTTAATGTTTTCACCAGCTATTCAAAATTAATATTTCAAACAACATTTATGATGTAAATTTTGCTCACAACCAGTATTCAGTGGGTATGTATTTGGTGCAAACATATTTTCAAGCTTTCGTATGTGTATCCCTTTGAAAGGTTATTTACAGAGACCTTTGCTATTTTGAAGGTGTGCTGGGTATGATCAACTCTCAGAGTTCGTTATCAGATCCTTTCCTCTCCCCTCCACCTATTAGCAGAAATTTAAGCACATGCTGAGTTGTATGTTCATCTGAAAAGATTTTTCATTAATAGTTGCTTACTTGTTTCAGATATGTCTAATTTCACCATCATCATTAGATGACATACCAGTTCTTTGCCAAAATTCTTACATATTTCCAGAGTGTTGAATAATCATGAGGCTTTTTCATGACACTATTTCATTTATTCAATTTACTTCCTTTTCAGGGTATTGTTATTGGTACTGGGGAAAAATCAGAATTTGGAGATATTTTCAAAATGATGCAAGCAGAAGAAGTGAGTATGACATTTTAAAACATTTAACAAATTTTTTTGTTCTTCCATTCTCCTGCTATAAATCTTCATTCAAAGGTTAATGTAGCCATCTATAGTCTGTTGGCCCTTGGATAACATTAGTGTACTGATACATTACCAAGTGACGTTAGCAGATGAGAGTCAGCCTTGATCCTGGCCAGTGAACTCCGGTTAAAGAGTAGTACATCACTTTTTGCAAAAACCTTGGGAGACCAAACTTATCATTTTTTATGTTTTACAACCATTTAAATACCCTGCAGATAAAACATTTAAACAGAATTATATGGAAACGTAAGAGGAACTCCCTCTTTTGCTTCAGGCTTTGAGGCCTATTCTATAACATTTCAAAGTTTTTGCATGAAATATTATGAGTCAGTGAAGGGCAGTGAGTTTTTTTTTTTTTTTAAAGATTTTCTCAAGGCTTTTTTCCAAGTTGGTACCCATTCAGGTGGTAGTTTTAATGCTTCATGCAAAAGGTGGCATATAAGTGAAAAATTCAGTAGTGTATAGAAAGTTTCTCTTTCTTAAAAAGTTTGAAAAACTGAAAAAAAAAAAACTGGGGCGCATCTCTCATATTTTGTGGTGTTCGGTCCATTAATGTGACCAAGAAATGTTTGCTTTAGGAAATCATCATTTTTCCAACTGACTAACATGGGAGACTTTTCAATTACATTTTGAGGGGAGGTTTCTTTGTACATTTACAGAATATATGTTAGATTTGGTTCAGTTAATTCATGATTGGTATAAATTTATTTAAGTCACAGAAATTAACTTAGTTTTGTGCAAAATGAGAGCTGTCATGAGTGGGGGTGAGATTACTTAATTTTAAGTTGTATTGGCATATCTATTTTCTTCGTGACTTCAAGGCATTTTGACAGTCTCAAGTCAATAGTTCAGAGATTTTGTTACAGCAGTGGTTTGTCAATAAGTGTGAAATATTCATAGGGTAGTATTTTTGAAAGAATTTTTGCTGAGGAAGGGTACATGTAGGAGATCCATGATGTGAGTGTGTCTCATAGATTTATTTCTTTACGATGATATCAATACTGAAGAATATTTAATGCCTTTTTGTGCTATATGTCATACTGTACTTTATTTACAGTTGTTTGTTGAAAGGATGCATGTACATGCATTGTACTGCCTAAGGTAGAATTGTTGCAGTTATCTCGGGGAAGAATGCGTGGCACATTTCTATCAAATTTGCATTTTTTTATTCTGCTGAAAAGAACATTTTTAAATTCATTGCTTCCATTGGCTTTCTTGTTTTAGGCATTCAGACACTCATTTCCTTTTCCACAGGGTTCAAATCTTTACAGAATTTAATGTCTTCTTTATTTTCAATAACTGCCCGAGACCTACCTCTAAGCAGTATCATTGTCCAAGGCCAACTCTTTTATCTTGGAGATAAGAGCAAATTTATTACACCCCACAAAGGGTAACTGAATGCTCACATAAAACAGAAGAAGCAAGAAGGCAATAAGAAAAATTCAAAATATTTACATACAAGCAACACTA
Source organism: Holothuria scabra (assembly GCA_037179385.1). Lineage (NCBI taxonomy): Eukaryota > Metazoa > Echinodermata > Holothuroidea > Aspidochirotida > Holothuriidae > Holothuria > Holothuria scabra. Next base: position 39,525,615 of record CM074182.1, on the reverse strand, counting down.
AAATAAGTAATAAAAGAGAATAAAAGAATAAAATGATAAGGAACCAAGCAGGCAAGTATTAGTATATTATTATTATTAGTATATATTTATATTAGTGAGATATTATGGAGTTTAAATACATTGTGTTATAAAATAGGAAAGATGACAATTAGTACTAGAGTAGGGTAATCCCATTTTGCTGTCATTTCTAAGAATAATAATGTTTTGAAAAACATCATGAAGTGGATGGCTTTTGCATGCATAGTCTTGGACAGTTTTGTCCTTAATTGATGGCGATAGGACTTTGTTAGTGATATGCTGAATTCCCCTATTAAAAGTCTTAAATGTGGGGGAATTCTGTCTTCTCCCAAGGATTAAAACTGCAATAAAATCTTTAACCCTTTACCGTTGTTTGGGTCCTTTTGGACCCATGCGGAGAGCTCGGCTGTCACACATCTTTACTGTTTCACGCGGAGCTCAAAACTGGGAGTAGCTACCCGAAAATTCGGCCACAAGAGCGAGAGAGACAATAGTTTAAGGTCACAGGGTCAATGGCCTACGGAAGCCGATGCGGGGCGGGCTACGTCCGCTTTTCCGCCCAGTCCCGAGGTGCGCAAATATGCCCCGATCGGAGCACAACGGTAAAGGGTTAAGCTAAAATATCTGCATTACTCGGCCAAAGGTTTACGTGCACACACGCAGAGACAGTGGCATCAGCTTTGCAGTAAACACACTCCACAGGCTCAGTTTAACCCTTTACCGTTGTTTGGGTCCTTTTGGACCCATGCGGAGAGCTCGGCTGTCACACATCTTTACTGTTCCACGCGGAGCTCGAAACTGTGAGTAGCTACCCGAAAATTCGGCCACAAGAGCGAGAGAGACAATAGTTTAAGGTCACACGGTCAATGGCCTACGGAAGCCGATGCGGGGCGGGCTACGTCCGCTTTTTCGCCCAATCCCGAGGCGCGCAAATATGCCCCGATCGGAGCACAACGGTAAAGGGTTAAATGAATTGAAAAATTTGCTGTAATAGAAAAAATAGTTGCTAAGTTTATTTCCTTTTTTCTTTGGCATGATACAGGCCCCAAAGACACCACTTCAGAAGAGCATGGGTATCCTAGGGAAACAGCTTTCTTTTTATTCATTTTGCATCATTGGTTTCATCATGCTGCTTGGATGGTTGCAGAGCAGAAAACTGATGGATATGTTTACTATAGGGGTCAGGTAGGTAGTGGGAGCGAATCTTTACTGCTGGTTTACATTGTCCGCCTACTTGCCAACTGTCCAGTTGTTAGTGCCTCTGTTACACTTTCTGAGCTTAAAATCCTTTAAAAATCTTACTGTTCCTATTTTCTTAATTAAAGTTTAAAAAATAAAGTTGAACTGAAAATGATCAGAAAATTTCAAAGCAACAGCTCTAGAAAAAGTAATATGAATCTATTCTTTACATATACCTAAGAGATTTCAATATATATTGTGAACATTTTGGGAAAAAGTGAAGTCTCATCCCCTCTTCCTAGACCACTGAGCCTATTGTGGTTAGTGTTTATGCTCTTGTGGCACACAGTGGACCATTCATTACAAGGTCCAATTTCTGAGATGACAATGTTGGCAAGTATGATTCAGTACTGATCTTTTCAGATGTGGGGGGCTCATGATCCTGCCGATGATATTCCTTCAGTAATAAAAATTTTGAGGAATGGTGCAAAATATTAAACATTTACTTGGAATTTAAAAAAAAATAAGTAAAGTAAGGTTTGAAGTGAGTGTGACTTTATGATCACTTAAAACAAGTTTAATGTTATAGTGGGAGTGTATTTCACCCGTTTGATGTGACTATGGGTATCAGTCTGCTCTGGGTGGAGTTATTTTGCTCTGTCTCAGGGTTAGGTTAGGTTAAGTTAGACGTAGTTTTAAGGCCCAGTTTCCAACTGAATTCAAGTTGAGATGACCACGGCCTTTTTTTCAGTGGTGATTCACTGGCCTTGTCATAAAGATGGACAAGTTACAACATTGTGAGCAATACAAGTGCTAGAGCTATCCATCCCCAGCCATTCAATTTCCATATTTTTTGTTGTCAAATATGGCACATTTGTAGTCAAGCAACAAGAGGAATTTTGCAGTGTTCTTTTAACAAGAACTACATGTGTTAAATATTGTAATTGAACAGTGTACTGTCTGAAATGAAACTCTCTTATCTTCTACTTGTAAAGAGCTCGAATGTGTTATATTTTTTATCATTACCTCTCTGGCACCTTTTCTTTCTTTGAGATTTGATATTAATTTAATTGACCGTTTCATACACATCATATCCTGCTTTCAGTATTAGCTTTCATCACCTTGCCAGCCATGTCTTCATGAGCTTTCAAAATTTCCCCATATGTTTGATCGCTCCGTAGCGACATAGCTTGGTCACCATGGTAACAGGATTGTAGGGAAGTTATTTCATGCAAACTGCAGACAGATTCACAATAGCAATCAGTGGTTGGAAAGGGTTTAGAATATAAAGATCTGAACAAGGATGAATAAAATGAATTCTATCCTTACATAATTGAAGTTTAAGTAATGTTATACCTCAGTCTAATGTGATGGTTAAATGTATCATGTAAAAGACAGGTGCCTTACACAAATTTAATCTCAGAGTGATCATTAATGGCAATTCTGCCAGTGTCTGCCTTAAAGGATGGTATTGTCTTTGCAGGGGCGTAGCCAGAAATTTGCCAAGGGGGGTGCAAACTCGTGGAGACTATCTAAGCGGAGCGCCACCATTGGTTGGCGCGGAGCGTACAAGAAAATTTTTAGTTTTACAACCCCCCCAGATGGCCGGAAACAGCCCTTCCTGAGTCATTTTAGCTGCAAGAATCTAGCCTTGAAATATAGATCTCATGTATACAATTTCTCAGTTACTGAAAATTACAAGTAGTCTGTGAAAAATGATGCAATGCCCCGATGAGCTTTAGAAACTTTTAACTCTACAAATCACTCAGATTGTAGAAAGCAGCCTTTTCTTGATGTTTTACATGCTTAGCTCACATAGCCTACATGCTCCCAACCCTGCACCCCACCCCTGCTGTGGCAACATCACTTGAGCATTGCACCACCATTGGCTTGGCGGAGAGCATCCAATAAAAATGAGCCGAAAATTTATAAACAAATGCCTCTAGATCACTTTATGAGACACCACAAACAACAACTGGTAATAGGTTTACATACCGACCCACGTCCCACGTAGCCTACAGCAGTAAGTTCAGTCGTCTGGCTTTGCGTCTGGCAAACATCTCCAGTACCAACTCTGCATCTTCAACGCTCAGTAGTTGTGGGTGGCAGTTCATTAGTGCCAAGCCTGTCAGACGGCTTTCGCCCATCGTGCTGCGGGTCCAGGTCTTTAGTCGCCGGAGAGTGGAAAATGACCTCTCAGCAGCTGCACTAGTTACCGGCTGACAGGCACAAATGTGGAGTAGGGTGCGAATGGTGGGAAAACACGCACGATCACATGCAGTAAAGGCAGCTACAGCATCCCTAGGTCGTTCAGCCTGTGGTCTACTTAACCACAGTTGTCTCCACACTTTCCACTCGCCAAGTGATTGCATTGATGTAGTTTCTGGAAGAACATCAGAGTAAAATCTAATTGCATCTGACAGCCATTTGTCATCTTCATTGGTAGCTCTTTCCACGATGTTGGAAGGGATTAGGCTGGAGAGCTGCATGGCTTGCTTCACATGCCTGGTGAATCTGCTCTTCACATTTGTGATGATTTCGTCAAGTAGAGGTATATATACAGTTGTCCTGTAGTATGTTTCCATGTCCCGACACAGCTGGGTTGGACCTATGGTCTTGTCTGGTGCAAATTCGTGGAGTTTCGCGTGTCTGTTGATATGAAGAAAGCGCACTGTACACACGACCAAACTCTGTGTCTGTGTCAGTCCTCTTCTGTTCTAGTACGTCAATAACCATCTGGACAAGGGACACCGCGCCCAACATGTCTTGGTCTTCTGTTTGGAGTTTCACAGCGAGCGGTCGTATGTTGCTCATGATATCAGCTGTGCAATGTAGTGCTATAAGAAACATTGGATTCTTGGTAGCTAGTAGTAGTGTACGGCTCTTTGACGAACTGGCTACATCATTCCACTTTGATATCTGATCCAAGGTGAGGATGATTGCATCGTATAGCTCAATGAAGGTGTCTAAGGCTTCGTGACGTTCAACCCATCGCGTTTCACAAAGTTGCTTCAAGCGTTTGTTCTTTAGTTGAGGGTACTTGAAGGTAACTGCTGCTCCAAAGACTGCGACTCTCTTGGCACTGGCATTGATAAAGTTTATGACCTGCAGAACAGTTCCGTACATGTTGCGAACTGCCTGTAATTTGCAAGTACCCACCACAGCCAAATTTAATGAATGACTAGCACAGTGTGTATACAAAGCTCTAGGATTCTTCTCCAATATCACTGCTGCTGCTCCCTTCGTTTCAGAACTCATTGTAGAAGCACCATCGTATCCTTGCCCTACACAGTTATCTATATCCAACCCCATCTTTTCGACAACGTCGCTGATAGCCTTTCCAATTACACGGCCAGAGAGTTTTGGTTCCATAACTTCATCCTCTTTCAACGAATTGAAATCCAGACTGAACGACTCATGCATTATGTCCCAGAATCCGATAAAATCCTCATGAATTGCTCCTTCCGCGATATATCGCAGACATATGCTTAGCTGCTCAACAGTTGAAATGTCTTGTGTTTCATCAGCGAGTATTGAATACAGTCCCCCCCTCCTGGTTGATCCGATCAACGATTCTCTTCTGGATGAGTTGACCAGCAACATTTATCACTTCGTTTTGAATGTGCAGGCTTGTGTAGACAGCATTCTTTGGAGCTTCTTTCAAATGTCTCTCAAGATCCTTGTCCCCACCATCTATTCTGTAACGCAGTAAGGCCCGGAAATTGCCTTCATTTGCCGAACTACTGCCAGTGTCCAACCGTCCAGAATCAAGGTGACCTCGCAACGGCAGACACTGGGCTCCACAGAGAATTACAGCTTTGATAATCGAAAGCAGAGCGTAGCGATTCTGTTGAACTTGATTATCGCTGTGGGCAGAGAGTACATTCCTTATGTCTCTTTCAGGGTTGCGCTGCACTTGGATATAATGTTGTGCTGCTTGTATGGAAGACATGTGATACTGTGTTGCAGCATGCTTGTCCAGAGCGCCATCTTTGCCTGAGAGTTTATTGTACTTTCTAAGGGGGGTCTTCACCAGTTGTCCAGGAAGTTGACCACATTTTTCTGACCCTACTGTTGCGGTAGGTGCGAACAATCTACAATATCTACAAAAGAAACCACCATCGGACTCGGAGTAGGCAAGCCATGGGTATTTGTGAAGGTGGTGCTCTGATATCTTTCTATATTCCACTCGGTGACATTTCTTGTGACTGGAAGTTGGCCAGACAAAGTTTGTTGGGGGCTTCCATGCGTTCTCGGCGATGAAAATTTTCCATTCGTCTGATATGTCACCATCACCGGTTAGCGAACCAATGTCATAGGAAGGTGATTGCAATGCATCTGGTGCGACTTTCGACGGCGGCGATACCTCAGACTCTTTGTCATGTCCTGGAAACAAAGAAAATCGTTTACCTAGGCCAATGAAACAGTTATACAAATAACCAATATTTGACCACACTACACGAAAAATATGACTGACATATTTCGTCTCCTCCTTCAAAGGCTTTATTCACTCTCCAAAGCCTAGCTATGTTAGGCTATCACCTGGCACGAATTTTGCAACTCCGAAAAAGTATAACTGCCGCAAAGTAGGTTTGAACCTGTGCATGTCAATAACGGTTGCACTTCGGGCTTGACGCTCTACTGACTAGGCCACAGCGCCGCCATACATAAACTGTCAGATTTGTATTGATATATATCACTCCTTGCTTTCAGTTAGGATCTAAATTCCAACACATGACCTGAGTCGACCAATTTCAATTCTTGGCCCCGGGGCCTGTTTTTATTTAGTAATTGAGTGAACAGCCCTTTTTTAGATTTCAGCGGCTCTAGGCTCAATCACAGCTTTTCAGGATTTCTTTGATAATTGGAATAAAGAGTCATGTAACAAAATAGCAGCCAAGCCTAAAAGTGTGGGGATATATAAAAATTAAATCCAGGCTAACAATCTACCTGTAACAATCAAATTGTAATATTATTAGGCTATTTCCGCAAATGATGGTAATCTCCAATCAAATAAATGAACGTATAGAGTCAGGAAAATGCGAAAATGTGACCCTACTAATTGTGAATGCCTCCGCTACAGAACATTCTTCATAAATTAAGGCTCTCACAGCAGCTTGTCATGAACAATTCCACAATAAATAAATTAATAAAATATTTATTTTAGTTATTTCCTGGTCAATGATTCAATATTAATAATTTCGGTTCTCAAGATATCACATATTTTTCACTGATTATCAGAATATTTCTCTCCACTGTTTGTTATTGATAAACAGTTTAAAAATTTCTGCCTTCCTCTCTTTAATAAAGAACAACAAAAATTATCAAATGGGCCAGATCTGATCGAAATAGGTACATGATGGGTCTACTTAGGCCTACCTTTTGCAGACTGGGTAGGCCTATATTCTGTTGAAGAAGTAGGCTCCATTGAACTTCCACTGCTGGAAGGGATGTCATCTGCCCGAGAACTCTGCGGTGATTTGCTAAACACTGTACTGGACGCATCAGAACTGCAGGCAAAGAAAATGACAATCTAGGTGGGCCTGGGAATACTTGGGATGAGGTTGTGCAGAATGGCTTAGCAGCAATGAATTGCATTGGTTCGAAGTAGAGCAGAGCGGGAAGTTGGTTTGCTATTTGAGCCCCCCACTCTCCCCTCCAACAGGCTAAACCATGCAAGCATGGAATAATGAGGTTAAAGCTGTCCTAATGTGCATGTAAATTATGATAGCATACTGGAGGAGTGTGCTTTTTATGCAAAGTTTAGTTTTAATATTATTCTGTTTGTAAAGTCAATGAACATTGAACGAATTACAAACCTGCTTCATAAGTTGCGGAGAACTTGGTGAAAATACATCATACACTTACTATTTGGACTTCTTATTTGTCATAAATTGAGCCAGTGACGGTTGCACTAACGGCCTCTTGGTGTCTTTCTCCATTATGTAGGCCTATCCGCCAGACACTGACGATTACCACCATCCAGGTATACAAACAGACCGTTATCCCTGTGAAAATGATAAAATAAGTAAAATAGAAGTAGATCACAATGCATCTGCAATTCTGCATTCAGGGTGGGGGTTAATAAACTTAAAGCCTAGCCTACCTAGGCTAGGCCTAACCTACCTAGGCTAGGCTAGGCCTAACCTACCTAGGCCTAGGCTAGGCTAGGCCTAACCTAGCCTACCCCACACTCCCCACAGGCTTCCCCAACGAAATTAACATTAGTGTGGTGTCTTACTCTGCCTACATGGTAGTTTCTAGCACTAGTAGGCCTAGTGGCCTAACAGGTTTATTTACATTTTGTAATAAAAAGAACAAGTTGATTACCTTTCCATGGCAATTCTTCTAACGTTCATGTAGGCTAGTCAGTCACCATGGCAGCGACGGGTAGCAGCACTAGCAGAGTAGCTATAATATTTTTTCTATGGTGCATAAGGGATATTTGAATTCTCATGAATTCAGAAATCCGATAGAAAACCACGGTCAGCTCATATAATACGAACAATTCACGGACAGTACTTTTTGAAAGAAGTGGGCCTATCCTAATTCAACTTCAGCATACCGTATCTAATCCATAGAGTGTAATAATCTATGATCTAATCTAACGTATTTATCCCATGGGAAAAGTCCTTATATACATTGTATGAAAAAAATCGCGGTGGGTGCAAAGACCAAAAAACGCATTTCATTCCTGCCATCCTGCTGCTGCTATTTTAAAATAGTGGCACTATGCAGTTATGTATTTCTTGTGCGCATCTATAAAAACATTGCAGAAAATGAGGGAATTTCTATTTAGCAATATTGCGGGGAAAAGGAGAGTGGGTATTTCTAGCGAAGCCCGACTTGCCCAAGGGGGGGGCGGTCGCCCCCTTCGCCCCCTCCTTGGCTACGCGCCTGTGTCTTTGCAACAGGAAGTCCTCAATGTCAGCTGGTAATTGTTGCTCAACACTTTCCACTGTAACGTAATCCTGAGATATTTAATCAGCAATATTATGGCATTCTATCTGCTGTGTTTGAAGTGAATTTGATAAGGATGTTGGGAAGTGTTTCATTAATCCTATACAGCAGAAATTCTTTTTCCAGACAGTTATAAATTTTATAATGACCTACGATTTCTAGCTTGCTCCTCCACCAGCTTCTGTCAGTGGTAACTGTCTCCAGAACCACACAGTACCTTGTTTAGGAACTTGGTATATAAGTGCCTTCCAAATTTGCACGTTATTTTAATGTAAAGATATGAAATCATTTACACTTACTTCAAGTGTGCATTGGATAGAAAATCTACCTCCAAGCCATTGATTTAGCTCGATTGTTACCATGTGACAAATGTGAAATGCAATGTTGGGAGAAAAAGTAGTTATCTGAAGAGAAATTTCTATGCCGGCATTCTTTTAAAAAGAAAGTGCTTACATTCAGTTTTTCAAAGGATTAGACAGTACAAGATGTACATTACATCTCCCTTCACTTGCAAGGTCAGTTTGATCATGACATTTTTGTTCTTTTTAGTCTTGCAGTCGCTGCTATACCAGAGGGTCTCCCCATAGTAGTCACTGTTACACTGGCTTTGGGAGTGATGAGGATGGCTAAACGTAATGTCATTGTTAAAAAATTACCAATTGTGGAAACTTTAGGTGAGTATGTTTCTGTGAGACTTAAGCTCTTAAAATGGTAATATGGTTGGTTCCATCATCACATAAGGTGGATTTGGAACTTTTACAGATGCTGATATGTGTCATATTTAACTGCCTATCATGCAGGCTTAAAGGTAAAGAGCAGACCCCCCAAATTTATTTTGAAGAAAAAGCTAAATAACTCAATTTTCATCTTATTTCTCTTCAAAGTATCTCTAATTACATTTTATGCCCTTGCATATTCAAGGTAAACCAAGCAGTTATTTCTGGTAAATTTCACATTTGAAGAGAAAAAACATGGTCGCATGACTCCCAACCGCCAATCATGAAACTGGACAGTCTACTATACTTCTTCAGTTTGGGATAACTGCTGGATGCAGTGCCCTTAGAGAGCTACCTTTTCCACAAATTTTGATTCTACAGAATCATTATCTGTATGATAATAAAACACAAATCATAGATATTCAACAAAGAATCACTTAATAAGGTCTGATTACCATTTATGTCATGTGACCAAGTCACTGAAAAATAAATCTGTGGTTTTCCTTACTCGATTATGATTCATGCAGTGAAGAAGTATTATCATTGACTTGAACTAAGTAAGCACTTTATAGGATGATACAGTTAATTCTTGACATTATAATTTGAACGTGTGTAAATCTGAACTGTTTGTTTCCAGGTTGTGCTAATGTGATTTGTTCTGACAAGACTGGGACTCTCACAAAGAATGAAATGACTGTGACGTCCATTTTTACTTCTGATGGCATCAGAGCAGAGGTTAGAATCTTGCCTTTATTGCAAAAATCACTGATTTAGCTTGTGTCTGCTTCTACTCATAGCCATTGAGCCACAACTGGAGAAAATACCACGGCCAGCTAGACTTAAACCAATCTGTTTAAAACAGAGCCGTAAAACCCTATCTATAAACTAAATATTTAAAGCCAAATATATATGTTGTGATGTAAAGTATATTGGAGAGTTTATTTGTATTGTACTGTACTTGAATTGCATTTTACATCTTATTTGTTAACTTCTGTAGACTTGATTAACCAGTCATTTCTTTGTCATAGATGTTTACCATCCATTACTTAGAAGACACAGAATGGTTGGCTTCTCACCTTCAAAAGTGACATTGATGAAGTCATTTTTGCATTTGTTTAGATACATCTTTTGAGATACATCTCTTTTTCTTTTGGATGGTTTTTTTTTTTTTTGACGAATAAAATGTACTCTTAATGACATTGTGTGTAAAAAAATTAGGATCAATAATCAAAATAGTTGTGTTGAGTGCAAATGTTATTGTTTTATTTTTGATTAAAATTAATCAAAATAAAAACATACATGCATACACACACATGCACACACACACACACACAAATGTCTAGTGGAAAAATTCTTTCATAATAATCATCTTTACTTTTATCACTAGGTATCTGGTATAGGTTATAATGGTGATGGCATAGTTACCATCCAGCAAAGACCAATAGATGCTCAAAGCTCACCCTCTATTTGCAAAATTGTTGAGGCTGGATGTGTGTGCAATAATGCTGAACTCAAAAATAATACACTGTATGGACAACCTACCGAGGGTGCTCTTCTTTCATTGGCAATGAAGGTACGGTAAATTCACCCTTTTACAATGTGTTTTAGGATTCCTTTTTTTGTTCTTTACCTTTGTTTTATTCTCAATTTTGCTTTCAACTCTGGTGGAAACAAACAACCTTGCAATGGCAAAGCTTCCCTATTAAATGTGGTAGTATGTTTTGCAGCAAAGTTTACATGGTTGTAAAAACAGACTGTCAAAACCTCTGTTCTTAAATGACAAGTAAGATCTATGACAGTTTAAAAAATGAAGTGTTTATTCTGTCACAGGCATTTCTTTTACACTTTGTTTTCTGTTGTTACTACGATGTAGATGGGCTTGGGTCATCTTCGGGACTTTTACATTCGAGAGAAAGAATTCCCATTTAATTGCCATAACAAGTGGATGGCAGTCTCCTGCAGAAGGAAGATAACTCATGAACCTCCACCAGAGCCAGAGATTATTTTCATGAAGGGAGCTGTAGAGAGGGTCTTGGAGAAGTGTCGTTGGTTTAGCAATGGTGATAGGATACTCCCTTTGTCACCAGCGCAAGAGAAAATGTATGAAGAAGAGGCAAGACAAATGGGATTTGGTGGTCTTAGAGGTGAGTAGGAGTTGTAGAAATGGAGGTTGAACCCTCAGAGGTGAATAGAGAATGGTAAAATAAAATAGTTATTGTCAGAAATATTTGAGGTAGATAGGAGGAGTCTGTGATTAGTGAGTGGAAAAGTGGCAGATGTATTCAGTGTATACACTGGGTGTGGGTGTATCAGGAGAAACGGGTGGGGCAAAGAGGTTTAGAAGTAGGGTTAGTAAATAATGGGAAAAATTGGGTTTAAGATTGTCAGATGGGGGAGGGTTAAATGTTATGAGTGTTTGAGTCCTTCAGAAGTGAGGGAAGAAGGAGAGTAGAAGCAGAGTGTTGGGTTACCAGGAGGAAGTAGAAAAGCAGAAAACGAAAGAGACATAGAAGTATGACCTTCATCATAATGCCATCACTTGATTATAAATCTTGTTCGTGTACTGTTTACAATCTTTTTGTTAGTTCTGGCCATGGCATCAGGGGGAGACTTACAGGATATGACATTTCTTGGTTTGGTTGGCATTCTGGATCCTCCTAGAGAAGGAGTAAGGGAGTCAATTGAAACTTTACAGACAACAGGAGTCCAGGTGAAAATGCTGACAGGTGACTCTGAAGAGACAGCCATGGCTATTGGTGAGAACAAGATAATAAATGTCTTAAGTTCTTTTACATATTTCAACACCTTGTAGAGCTCCAGTATATTTCTGAATGGTTGAACAATTTTTTTTAGGGAGACATTTCAGGGTGTATATAACCCTCTTTGCAGCCAATTTCAAGTTCTGTGATTGTCCCCAGATAATTTGCTAAGTCCAGAATTCATTTTCGAAGCAAACTGCTTAACTCCATTTTCTGTTGTTATTCCAAACTAAACTCTGAAGAGAAAGTAGCTCTTAAACTTCTGAGCCCCCTTGAAGAAGTTCATGCTGTTGGCTTCCCTAACATGTCATAGAACAGGAAGAAGAAAGATGACAGAAGCAGTAGAAGAAAAAAATGCATGTATGTTAAAAGATGTACGTAGATATAGGTCCAGGATATTGGAACTGCTGAATTTAGGGCTATTTTAAATAAAAAATGCAGTCACCCTTTTTTTAGCTCAAACCAGCTCAAAGAGCTGTTTGAGCTATTGTGATCTTCCACCATCTATTCGTCTATCTATCATGTCTGTTCACAATTGCCTTTAGTGCTCTCAGGGGCACATTTGTTGACAAATTGTATCGAAACTTGGACACATTGTTCATTGAACTCAGGGCTACATGTTGTGTTCAAAAAGTTGAGGTCAAAGGTCATCTAGGGGTCATTAGTGGCTGTTTTGTGAATATTTTTGGAAGTGCCACTTCTCCCACAAATAGTGTCCAATGGCCTTGAAAGTTGGCCATTATATTCCTCTGGGAGTGGTTGTTGAATCTTGTACTTTTCTTGTTTTCCGAGGTCATAGAGGTCATGGGTGTAAATATTTTGAAATGCTATTTCCTCCTAGATGCATTGCAAACTTGTCCTCAAAATTGGTCAGCTGGGTGGCTGGCATATGCTGATTACAAATGTTTTGTCTGTTTTTGGATAAATAATAATTTTGACACCTTTCTGACCAATTTTGTTCCACTCCTCTATTTCTGCCAGTCTCACAAATTCAGTGTTTCCCATTGAACTGAACTCCCTTTAAAACTGTCTGGGTGCAAGATTGTCAATCATGTGAGGTTGATTAGGCTGCACTGTAAACAGATCTTGTTTGATAAGAACAGTAGTTTTATTGTGAGTGCAATTGTTTGATGAGAACAGTAGTTTTATTGTGAGTGCAAGCAGGGGCTTTGTGGACGTACTCAACTTCAGGAAGATTAATTAAGGGTAGAGTCACCTTACACTGTTTCTAAACTAAACTTGCTTGAGGTAAGGATGAAGAGGGTCAAATTTTTTCTTGTGCTCAGAGAAGAAGCTCTTGCTTACTAATTATGTTATCATAGGTCATTAAACTTGCTTTCTTCTTTATAACAAGACTTCCTGATTTCTGTAAAAATAGAAAGCAAGGCAACAGAGGCTTCTCACTTAAAGGCTACACCGAAGAGAAAGGTAATCATTCTAAAAAGTATTAAGTTCCTTGTCATTTTACCTGGGAGCAAATAGAACATTCCAAATTGTGGGTACATCTGTTCAAGAAATAGCCATGTATGACAAGTACAGTCCCTGTACCCATTGCATGGGGAGTGATTTTCTTGGCACTGGAAGTCATCACTGTGCACTAATTCAATAGGTTTGAGCCATCAGCACCGATGGTGCTCTAGTTAATTAGTTGAGTCTACCCTATGCTTGGCTCCCAAGAATCATGAAGCAATATTTTTCTGACTGAATGTGAAATCTGTAGGAGTTACCCAATATGTCATATTTTAAGTTGAGAAGTATCATGAAATATAACAGGAAAGGGAAATAAGAAATTTGCACTCTCTTTTTAAATTTTTTGGGAGCCCTTCAATAGAACTTCCATCACATAATCCTGAAATTGTTTAGTTCTTTTTCAGCTTTTGGTAAAAAAAATATCTTTTGTATTAGGAATAGTTTTGAGTACTCATTTTAACTTTGTTGCACTACAGAAAGTGGGGTAAATAACACTTTCACATTATTTACTTTTGTGATTTCTACAGGAAGTCGAGTGGGAATCTTATCTCTTGGAAAAGAAACTTGTTCAGGGGATGATTTAGAAAAGATGGATATAAGACACCTTGCTGGAAAAATAAATGATGTAAGCTTTTGTTTTGAGAACTTTCTTTGAAGGAAATATGTTTATGTAGCATAAATATTTTTCCTTCTTTCAAACCATGATCAATAGATACAGAATAACAGATAAATCATAATAATGCAACATGGTAGCTTAATTTTGTTGGAAGAAGGTTGCCTAAGAAGGTAGAAGGTAACCTATTTTTAGCCTGCAAATAATATATTGACCAGCCCTATCATTGAATTTGAATTGATGCAAAACCTGTAATTAAATTATGTTAAAGGCAGTCAACTCTCACCTCAAACTACAATTTACGTAGTCGTCCAACATTCAATTGGCACAGCTCCTTGGTTGGCAGCAAGTTAAAAAAAAAGTGCAAAGTTCAGTAGCCCATATTACACAGCATGTACAGAGCTCATTGTTTTGTTTACACATTAGGGTCATGTATACTCACCCTGAAGCAATAAACTGAGATCGTGTCTGGATCAGGATGAGTTTTAGACTGTTGAGACAGTTGCTTAAGGAGGAGAATTGCAACTCTTTGGCATGAGAAGATAATGCCTTTAAGTTGTTTTTGTAGTATGTACTAATGGATCATTGTAAATGCAATGTTTCCCTACAGGTGAAATTTGAAAGAAATGCATCTTTAAGAGTCTTCAAGTATCCATTTTGTGAGAGAATGTGGGGAGGTCATTTTTTAAGGAGGCTTTGCCCCTCCATCCTCTTGGTTACCTGTACTATTAAATGTGCATTCCGTTCTGTTTAATTGTCATGTTTGAAATGCAATTTTTAAATCAGAAGTATCGGGTCAGTCTCACTCCTTGTCAGCTCCTATTTACACATAATTCACAAGCTTGCCTGCAAGAACATCTTTTGTATTAAGACCTTTTCTTCCACTCAGATGGCATCCTCCCTCTTCTAGAGGGCATTGGACCAGCACTCATCTTCCTCCCTCCATCTTGCAAAACATATTTTTTGTCTCTGTCTCTGTCTGTCTTTGAAGAGTTCTGATCAGTATGACAATATTGTTTTTAAATTAAGTTTAATCATAAAAGGCTAATATACAATCTTATTTGTCTTACAGATCGCCTTGTTTTATAGAGTCAGCTCAAAGCACAAGCTGAAGATTGTCAAAGTAAGTCATACTTAGAAGTTGGCATAAAACTAATCTTTTTTGGTATGAGTTTTTACACTATAGGAGTAAACGCTCACCTTACACAACTGGTATTGATGTCACTTGATCACTTGGGTAATTTAGTGTGTAGAGAGTGACAAGGAAAGATAACAAAGAGTAGGCTGGGAAATACATCATATTTTTCTGGAAGCAAGTCATGTACACAATATCAAACTTTTTCAATGATTGCTAGAGTTTCTTTCCACAACCAAACTTTTTTGTAATGACAGATTTTTTAAGAGTAACAACTATTCTCACAAAATATGAAATTCAGTGATTTTTTTGTCATACCTTGATTCGTTTTATGTTTCAAAGTTAAATCATTTCATTTTGAAGAATAATATTTATGAAGCAATCTGGAAGTTGAACAAAACATTTTGTGACCTTGAAATGAGCAGGAGGTCTGTTTTTGAAAATAATAACCTTCAATGAGGAATATCTTGAGTAATGAAACAGCTGTGAGAAAGATAAGTATTGCAGGGCATGTGATGCGAGAAAAAAAATTCATTCTTGCTCATTTGAGATTGCCTGAATTTTTCTCTGAAATATCCCTGTAGGGATTGCCAGTGCTTTATTAACATTTTGTTAAATAATGGATAAAGGTGTGTTTAATGTGTAGGAAACATGTCTGGAAATACTGTGAATTATTTCCATGGTTTCCAGCACTTGTCACTTTTTTTTTAACTCTGGCGGTGTCGAGGAAACTTTCTTTTCCCCCCCCAAAAAATAAGTTTGTGAAGATTTTCATTTTCTTCTCCCTTTATCATCAGGCACTTCAGTCAAATGGTCAGATTGTAGCTATGACTGGAGATGGGGTGAATGATGCTGTCGCCCTGAAGAAAGCTGACATTGGTATAGCAATGGGTATTACAGGCACAGGTGTCAGTAAGGAGGCAGCTGATATGATTCTGGTGAATGATGACTTCACCTCAATCCTGGCAGCTATCGAGGAAGGAAAATGCATTTTTTACAACATCAAAAATTTTGTCAGATTTCAACTCAGCACGTAAGTACTTCTTTGCTTTATTTTTTCCATTAGAGTAGTACAATGTAGTGCTGAGGTAGATATGGAAAGTTGTCATTTCACTTACGACTAAAAATTAAAAACCAGCAATATGAGGCAATGGTTGGAGCTAGGTGTCAGAATTCCAAGGGGAAAAAAACCTCATTCCAAAATATTTTTGAGGGGAAATTTGGTTTAAAAGGAGAGTCTTGATAAATTGGCAACATATCCAACATGATTTTAGCATCACTTTTTTCTTCCCATGAGAAAAATAACACATGTGAAGGTGTGGAAGAGCATTTCTGTCAGTGTTTACATTAAACAGCAGAGTAACACAGTTCTCATTAATCCTAAAAATGGTCACGTAAGGTCGTGAGAGATCAAAATGTAAAAAAGAAATACAAAAGTCTTGAAGTCCTTGTGGTTAGGTCAAGATCTTTTCAAATTTCTGAGAAAGGTTAAGCAGATGATGGATCAATTAAGTTGTACTTTGAGGTCGAACAAAAGAAAGGGGGTCAAACAGTGTAAATTGTACAAAATTCTGCAGCTCCATAAGATTAGTTCTGAATTTTCCCAGATTAAGCAAGTCTCTTTAGTAGATGGTGGGTCATCACTGTTGCACCTTTTGAAGTTGGTGAAAGATCATTTGGAATTTGTATAGAGGTTAAACAGTGCAATTATGCAGAGGTTTTCAACTCCAAGGGATAATACAGTAACTTTAGGAAATGTGGTGGGAGTGTTTAGTGGTTGGTGGAACATCAAAAGTGTGATTTTGAATTTGGTTAATGGTCATTTGGCGTCATATAAAGGGTGGAATAAGCCCTTTCATGATTACAAACTGGCCTCCTGGGTCAAAGGTCATTCGGTATAGCAACCCATAGCAACGCTAGTCGCAGGCCGTCGCCTGTGCTTACTATCGTTACGTTACGTATGCATGCCTTCAATAAACAACACGGACATGAACCAAAAGTAGCTTCGAAACATCACATCTCTTAATGGACAAAACGTTCAGTATCGCCCGAAAGATGTTTAAAAGTATCACTCATAAATTTTCCTTAGATACTGGCTGAGTTTTAAGTTTCTGAATGTGCAAAATCTCAAAGAATTTGTCCGTTCCCGTGAAAGTACGAACTGACAGTTCAAGCCTTCTCTGCTAGGCTAAATACCGTAGGCTAGGCCTACTCAAGGAATGAACCAGCTGTAGGCTGGTATACCAAATTTCGATGAAATTTCGAGGAAATTTACGTGATGCAAAGGCCTAACGTAGGCTGCGTTCGTAAGTTGTAGACTTCGTAGGTTAAGTTCGTAAGTTCGTATAGATCGCCTTACTGCTACTGCTATAGGCCTAAAAAGTTAAGTCTTGGCATTTTACCTTCATAATAAAATCTCTCAGTATATCTATCCAGGACTTGCTTCGCCCAAGCTTAGTTGTAACTTACCTCAGCCCAAGACTGTGATTTGGAGTGTAACTCCATGTAACGTTCAAGTACTGTATAGTAATGTTGCACTAACAGTTATAGGCTACTGTTAGCACATGGGTGTTCAATGGAGATCTTAGCGCGCCTAAGATCGATTGTAATAAACCAAAATCATTGGCCAAGGTAACTCTAGATTTTTTTTATAACCAAAGACCCGAAGCAAAATTCATTCCTAAATCTTACGGAGTAATAGTAGGCCCTCTAACCTGAAATTTTAATCTGTTAACCCAAACCCTACAAGTCAAGTGTAATCTTGTGTAGCTTACTATTGCAAAATGTACATACACACAGTGATACGAATGAGCGAGTGATACCGGATGACCTTTGTTCTGTCATGCGCAGTTGTAATCATGAAAGGGCTTATTGTGAAATTGCTTTAAAGCCTGTAACTCGTGCGGTTTATTACCACATTGTATTCAAGTGGTCAGAGTCATTATTAGATTAAAGATCAGTCAGGTTCTGCAGAGGTTAAAAAAGTGAATTCATGCAAAGACCCCATACTTCTCAGTTTAACTTGCTTATTTTTATCAAATATGGACTGGTCAGTGAAGTTGATGATGAATCAGGAAAGTTGTTCTTTTGGGAATAGATCAAAGGGCATTTGGGATCATAGAGAGGTCAAACAAAGAAATCACTCTTAAGCCTTCACTAGTATGGTTATAGCCAGACCTTATCATAGTCAGAGCTCTAGACTATCCAGTACATTATGGATCATCATCATGTTAGATTTTTGGAATCATGTATTGAAATTGTGCAATATGTGTCAAACTTTAAGGTAATGCACTTGATTCTTATCAAGGAATGTTAAGTCCAATGTTTGGTATACTTTGTAAGCAGGTCAAAGGTTGTGTAAGTAATAAAAAACTCAAATCAAGCAAAGCATTTTTGTAGCAGGATTTAGAATGCTGCTAATGTTGGCCAGAGTATTCAGTAGATGATGGATCAGTTGTACAATGTGCCGATGTAAAATGTCTGTTGAGGTCACAAAGAGTCAGGTGGTGACACACAAGGCATTGCTTTTCCATCAGAATTCGGTTTTGTATCCATCTTGATCTTGTGTAATATTGTCATAGGAGTCATTTATTGATGGACCTGGCAAAATGGAGTATAAAATAGGACTTCATACTTGTCAGCAAAATCGATTGCAATATTGTGTCCACAATTGATAAAAAACAAAGTTGTCTCAATCTGGGCAACCCTGATTTATCCCTGCTGTAACAATTGACATCTATCCACAGCATCGAAGGTGGTATGTGGACTTTCCACAGCTAATTGGTTCCTATCCCTTAATACTGCAACACTAATCAGCAGTAACAGTGTGTCAGGGAATAACCTTATGCATTGGTGAAACACTGACGCCTTCCTTTGGCCAGAACAATGGAACATGTGTCCACACAGATAAGAATTTGCCCTGCATGTGTAGCAGACTATCTGCATTTTAGACAGCTGTCTGCATTTGTTGGTGTTGGTTTGTTTTATCGCATACTTTCCGCTCTGTGACATCATATTCATAATCTCAATTGGTAGTCGAGCTATGGCACCATTGATGCTCTAATAATACTTTTGCCTTCCAAAAATTTAATCTACTTCTGATCTTTTTTTTTCGCAGGAGCATTGCGGCTTTAACTTTAATCACTTTATCGACGGTTCTTAAGTTTCCCAATCCTCTCAATGCAATGCAAATACTGTGGATAAACATCATCATGGATGGTCCTCCAGCTCAAAGGTATATCATGTCTTCTTGTAATACATTTACTTTTAAGGCCTGCTATCCATCACATCATGTCAGAGTCTCAGTGAAGCTGCAGCTGCCTCTGCAAAGCTGCAGGATTTTTTCTGGACACATTACAAAAAGCTTGGTGAAAGTTAGTTCCTTCAATGTAATTTTTACTGTTCAAGATGTTGCAGCTGCTGCAGCTATAATTCTTGACCAAAATAAATGGAATGACCCCTACTCCAGAATATTGCAATTATTCTCCCAATCAGGCTATTTACTTCCAGCCCTTCCCATAGCTGTCTGAAATGCTTCTTTGTAGAGACATGTTTTCAGTTTATTGGCCAAGAGCATATCCCTTCAGCACATGAGACCCTAATGTATAATAAGAAAACATTACGTAATGTGGACAAATCTGCATCTTATAAATTTGATGTCAATCAAAGAGCAGTAGGCCTACCAATTCAGAATTTTCTACTGTGTCAAAAAATAAAGTGAGCCTAGGGATGATCATTGTAGTCTTTAATATCCCACTTTGGAATTTGAAAGGATTATGCAGTGACTCCTGTGTATCTGGTATTTATTGAGCACTGCCCCTTTGGGCTGACTTTCAATGGAGTCGCCACCACTTCAAGTCCTTGCTAGTTAGGAACTGCAGTGTGTTAAAAGTCAATCTTTTGGATTCCACTGTAGATTTCTCAATTTGTTAATCTGCACAACTATATTATTGTTTGGGAACAGAAAAATTTTCAATAGGTCACTGCTCTTTCATAAATACTGGACCCTTACTGGAAACAAAACTAAGCTCAAGGCAAATTTTGACAATGATCTTTGTTTCAAGATAACTCAGCTTGTGATAGGAACAGATCATTATAAATTGTTAATGTCAACAGTATAGACAATAGGAACAATTGTCCCTGTTAATCAAAGTTCAGGTTTAATACTTGAAAGGATTAAATCATTCTCATGTCATCAGACAGAATATAATGGTATATATCTCCTACCTAGTTCCTTCCTGATACATATGACACCATGTGTGGAATGATATATCTACGTAGATGTTACATGGAATATTGCCATCAATTCTGCTGTCTTATTATTTCATTTTTTTCTTTTTTTTTTCAGTCTTGGAGTAGAACCAGTGGACAAAGATGTTGTTCATCGTCCTCCAAGGAAAGTATCTGAGGCAATGGTCACAAGATCTCTTATTATCAATGTTCTCATCTCAGCTTTTATAATAGTGTGTGGAACACTGTGGGTCTTTTGGAGAGAGGTAGGTATTCCTAATCGTAGATGACTATAAGTCTTGTAATGTTATCAACAAGGTGTTTTAAGAAGCACATCTGATATGAATGTGACTTGACAGCTGCAGTTTGTAAATGCTTGTTGTTGAGATAGCATTGACATTGCATGACTTGTTTACTGTTACTTCCTTCATGAAGGGTTTTTTTTTCATTATTCCTAAGAAAATGATTCTGACATATTATATAAAAATTGGGAAGAAGTGAAATGTTATAGTGGTCTTGAAAATCCATAAATTTTGGGTACTACATCTGAAAAAAATGTTTTATGGTGTTGAAAATTGGTAATTCTTCCAGTTGTTGCAGTTTTGCTTAGTATGTGTTCAAGCTGGTTAAGCACATAAAAACAAAAGCTCTTGTGAACAGAAGTTTTCATTTTCCAGTTTTATATTTCCATTTCAGTCTTTAAAAGTCTTGAATTTCAATATTTCAAAAGTGTGTGAACTCTGTGAAAGTGGAACATTCTGTAAAGGCAGTTACTCATTGTCTTGGGCATAATTTTTCCTAAGTTTCAAAACACAGGGTGACAGCTCATTATCTCTCCATAAGGACATAAAAAGTCCTAAAATAGTATATAAGATACTTTGAAGAGAAATTAAGATAAAAATGTGAGGTTTTGCTGCTGCTTTTAAAAATTTTAGGGAGTCTGCTTTTGCTGTTTAATAGGTCTTGTTTTAGGCCGAATGACATTCAGTGGTAATTGTTCAGTCAATATGTGCTGACAACCTTTATAATAGGCTCCACTCATTCTGTGTATTTCTTTTTCCCACAGCTTGCAAACAACATAAATAATGGGGTATTATGTTGAGTGTTACATTTATCTGTTCTTCCTTGTTACGTGGTAGCCCTATTTGTTTGCTTACCTTACTCTTCTATGCAAGTTTTGTAACACATGGCATTACAAAACTATGAATGTTTTGATGTTTGTTTCATGGTATTGTCATCTTCCAAACTTGATTACATGTTCTTGCAGGTGTGGAAAAATTGCCAGATAAGGCTGTCAAATATTAATTTGGTATGGTCCCATAGTACAAGCCAAGTGTACAAATAAGTTGCTACATGGTAATGAATGCAACCCTGTATCATTGCAGTTTAGGGGAAGAGAGAGATTTTTTGGTATCCTTGAAAATATGGGAGTCACACCCAGTTGCATAGCTAGACATTTTTCCAGGGGGCAAGCACCCAATTTTCTGAAGTTTTTAAAGTGCCAACACCATTTCTCTGGGGAGGTAATTAAAGGCTTGAAGCAAGCCAAAATTTTTGCCCTTTTTCAGCAAATTTTTTAAAATGTGGAGCTTGTATTGGAGAAAATTTAGGATTCTGGCCTTCCTGTATAAGGAAAGGTGAAATGTTTAGGAATAACTGAAAATTCTGAAGTCTGAGATTGCATAGCTACAAAAGATTGTTGTTGTAACACAATGTCATCTAAGATCTACAAATTGAGGCTCTCCAATGACATTTTAAAAGTCAAGAGCTTATATTAGAAAAAATTTGGAATATCATGATAGAAAATTCATGATAGTAGAACTGTAGTTGCTGATATCACTTGATGATCTGGTGGTTTTTGTCATTTCCAGAGTTCTGAAAAGTTTAACAAACTGATTTTTGAAGGAACACCACCGCAGCAGTAACTGCAAACTGCTGCACGTGAAGACTTGCAGAAAATTTTGCACTTTTGAAACAAATGATTACAATAAAGCGACTTTCATTAAAGAGAATTGGAACTTCATCAAAGAAGAGTTGGAAAAACCACTCTGTAGTTGACTTGTGTCAAAAATGACAAATTTCGGAAATTTTCATTTTTGAGAGTGGGGGGGGGGGGGCAAGTGCTCTCCCTGGCCCCCTCCCCCCTTGTGTTGCTGCACAACTGGCATTGTATGATGTCAAATGTCCGACTGTGCAAAACTGTTGACACCCTCCTTCCTAGATATTTTCTGTGATATGGGAAACATTATATTTTGTTTCCTTTTAGGAACTCTTAAGCAAGGTATTAATTTGAGTAGGCAAAAACTTGTGAATTTGACTATTATAAAGTATGCTGAAACTGAATCCTTCATAAAGGTGTGTGTAGTCAGGGTAACCCTGTTTCAATAGGGTACTTGAGCTCTCACTTGCCTTCAATATAAGAAAGACTAACTTTCTCACCCCTTAAAATTAGCTCACTCTCAAACCCCCTAAAAACCGTGGAAGGCTAATCAAATATCCCTAATTGTTTTTTAGTTTCCAGCAGGAAGAATATATGGTTCTGTGTAACCAATTCAATTTTGTTTTTATTTAATCATGTCCTTGCTTTGCTAGAAGTTTGACATCAGTATTTTCTACTTACACACATGGCCTGTGTGATTTTATTGCCAGATTGAATCATTGCATTGGCTTATAGCAGTCTATGTTCAGACTCTGGGTGTAAAAACACAATTTCTTGTGTCTAGAGGTGTTTTAAAAGGCCTAGAGAAAATGTGTTGTTATGGGAGGGTCACTATGGAGAAGAGTGCTGTGAAGTTCAGAGATGCATAATCACTGGATGGTTAGAGCTGACTGTGTGTAAGATTAGGACCAGTACCATTCAGCAGTTTTTTTGACCAGGACTTTTGACACCTCCGAGCCAACGAAGAAATAATGGAAAGGCCACACTTTTTTACATTAGTGGATGGGCCCTGGAGATGGTTAAAAATCCCTACAGAGACACTTTTGGTACCATTCTCATCAGTAGAATACCTGACTCTCTTATCTTCTCTGCTTTCTTTAGTCTGGCAATATTGTTCCTTGCAAAATTTGGTCCACATTTTCTACTTCCACTCTCTCAGTAGATTTCATCATCCATTTTTTTTATATATATTTCTTTAACAAATAAAATACTTGATTATGTTTATTGCTGATGTATTTTTTCAGTCAAAAAGTGTAAAAATTTTAATTATGTTATCCTCATCTTAACCTCTCAACAGATGCAGGACAACATAATCACCCCAAGGGACACCACAATGACTTTCACCTGTTTTGTCTTCTTTGACATGTTCAATGCACTAAGCAGCAGGTCACAGGTAGAGTCCTCTTTAAAAATTCTGATATGCAAACTAGATGACATAAAAACACTTCACGTCATACAAAGTCTGTATACATAGCCCTGCCTCAATGGCAGTGTTGCAGAAAGTAAACTTACCTTTCACTTGAAGATTTATATGTGACAAGTTAATACTATTAACTACATTGTATAAACTTGAAGTACTTGATCTAAGAGTGAGGGCAGCATATACAAGGTTTGTACAGGTCTGGGAGGTCAGTGAAACTGAGCAATTTTTCAAAACATCCTGGGAAAAGTCAGGTAATTTTAGGGGTTGTTCCTTGTTACAATTGTTGCAATGTTTAGATACATTATTTTAGTGCAAAAAAATCTTGTTTTAAAGATTTTGGAAATTATCAGTTACAAGTCATTGTCCTAGAATAAAAGTCATGGAATTCTGTCACTTTGAAAATGTACAAAACCTGATATAAGTGTGTGTTTCTGGAAGGAAGGATTCTTTTATATAATTGGACTGAGAGATATTGCAATTTTGTAAAGAATAGGGTTATGATTTTATTGAGCAATTGTGCTCAGGAGTCCAAGTAAAACCAGGCAGCCCAAAGGCTTTGTGATTACATACCAGTTTTTGGAATTCTTGGGAAATTGATCATTTGTAGCACCAGATTCAGATATTGGGAATTCTTTTAAAATAAGCTTTTTGACCACAGAACATTTCATCACTGTAGCCTGAAATTTTAGTTTCTCTTCTGCCCATAAACCCTTGTTGAATGCATAACACAAATGCCAAATGTTGCCAAATCCTCTCCTTTGCAAGCAATAGAACTTCCTGCTTTTATTACCTTTCTCATAAACATCAGCATATTTCATGGTTTTTCTCTGTTTCATCTTTGTAGACCAAATCTGTCTTCACCATTGGGTTATTCACAAACAGGATGTTTCTCTATGCAGTAGTCGGTTCCATCATGGGACAGTTACTCGTCATCTACTTCCCACCATTACAGAAAGTTTTTGTCACTGAGGCATTGTCACTTTATGGTAAGCATCCTCTGATACCTGTAACAAGGGCATATATTTTCAGTCTAATAGATGAAAAGGTCTGTGGAGGGTAGACATTATTAGTCCATAGAGCTTCAATATACATCAAAAAGATTAATCCCCCTTCCCATCAGACCTTGGGTTCTCACGCAGTTGAGAAAACGGGAAAAACCAGGAAAAATTCAGGAAATTTTTATGGTCGGGGAAATCCCTAAAAGGTGGGTATTTGGTTGTGAAAAGTGTCATTTCGGTATGGAAAAACTAACAAGGGGCTGCAGTTTTGCCTCCTTCCATTGAGCTTGGAAGGTTGTGCATTCCCCTCACCTTTTTGTTCTGTAAAGTAGAAAAACATGGCAACAGTTTTGCAGAGAAAAAAATCTGCAGTGAATGCCCAACTTCTTGAGTTCAACAGAATACAGCATTAAACTCAGCACCTAACTTGATGTTATGTACCTTTACTTTAACCAGAACTGTCACCACTGGCACTCAGGGTTGTACTTTGAAACATGAGATTAGGCTAGGCTTGATATATCTCCATATATATAAACTTGTTAGGATGGGACAGCAGCCTTGCAAATAACTCTGAAGAAAACAAGAGCCCAATAGGCACTGTGGTTCCTTGCTGGATATTATAAGAACTGTACAGCCAGTCTATGAAATAGAGCTATTAGCAAAAGTTCATAATCAATGTTTGTAACATCTTCACCAGGGGTATTTTAGTACTAATATTACATGAAATCAAAGATTAAATTTCTGTGGCTTACTGACATTCAACTTTTGTAATGCTTGGTGATCCTTCAAAAACACTACCTCATTTCCATATGTATTTATGCTTGTAATCAAACTTGATATTATCACCAATAAACAGTACACAATGTGGTCAGAGAGAGAGAAAAACACCCATTGTAGTTTTCTCACAAGTTATTTTTACCTGCTCTCAAATAAAACTTGCTATTACTTTAAAACAATCTACCATTTGTCCTGTTTGCTACCTCTACACAGAAAACAAGGTTTATTCAGCAGTTAAGCAGAAAGCAAGTGATTAATGAAGTGTGATAATAGAATGAGGATTAGGTTACCCCACAGAGCTAAGCAGTATTAAAGAGACATACTGTATAATCCATGCATTGCTTCCACTGGCAGAGAGACCAGTTTAATGCAGAGTGACCTGTGCTCAGTTAAATCTACAGATTTCAGTTATTGCCTTCTTAAAACTTTGAATGATCCAAAATATGTGTACAACCCGAAGGAATCATTACTGAACGAACATAAAGGACAAATTTCTAAGGTGTTTGGGTGCGTAAGCATGCAAAACCAGGTGAGATAAAAAATCTATTGAAACTGTCTTTATCTAGCTTACAAGATTTTCTAAATAACATTTCCAGGGGTTGACCTCCAGTGACCTTGATGACCTTTGACCTTAACCAAACACAGATTGATTTTAAATCTGTCCTTTCTACCTTAAAATACTGTGTTAAAACGTTTTTGTGTTTGACCCCTGGTGACCTTAGATGACCCCTTGACCTTCACCGAACATATCCAATTTCATCCTTACACCATAACACATCCACACACCAAGTATGACATCTATCCAAGTTTCCTAACTAGAAATATCGTGTTGAGAAGGTTTTTAGTTTTTGACCTCTGGTGACCCCAAATGACCTTTCACCTCCACCAAAAACGATAGGGCACACCTTCTCCCTATGACGAATCTATGTACCAAATCCAAATTCCATCCAACCTTCCCTTGTTGAGTTAGAGCATACCGAAGCAAGTGTCACACACACACACACACACACACGCCAACCTGACTACATAGGTTCCTTTGCTACCACAAGGAACCAAAAAGTATTGTACAGACAAATTATGCAAGAAAATTTTTCGAAACCATTTGAAGTAAGCTACCTTGAGACTGAAACATCTTCACAGAATATTGAGTTGAACAGTTGACCACATGTCATAAAGATGATGATTGGTGTGACATGTGCATTATTTTTTCCGGATATTAGGGGCGGAAGTCCCATATGTAGGGCCTCAGGTCCTTTGCATGAAATACACATTGTGGCTTTAGAAAGCACAACAGAACAAAAAGTGCAGGTGACAAAACAGATCATCTCACACAGTCAAAATGTCTTTTTAAGTGGTTTGGGGTTATTTTAGTACCTAGACACAAGTTAAGACAGTAATATGAGATTCAACAACACACCAACATGAATGTGTTACATAGCCTTTTGTCACATAACTGGACAAAAAGTTCAAAGCTCAAATTCACCACAAGCATGGCCAAAGTCCAAGTGTGTTTTCCCTCGTCGCCTCATACACAATGCAGGTAATCCCATGGGCATTTTCAACAACCCCCAGCTCACAGGGGGCCAACCATGGAGGGACTTGCTTGGTTTTGTGGCGCAGACCATCCGCCAGTCGTGGGGCAAGTAATACCAGTCATTTGTGTGCATTTTGTAGGCAATCAAGTCAGAGACAAACTACTCACCACTAGGGTTAGCGCTGAGCTCCGAATTAAGTGGGTCCCAGCCTTGGTTTTTGGACCCCTTAAAAGTATGAAACATTAAATTTAAGGGGTCCATCAGGAATTTTAAAGGGTCCAATTCTCCTGCCATCTATACTTTTCCTCAAATTCAAGCCTATTTTCCCCTGTAGGTACTTGAGTTAAATACTACAATGTTTAGGTGCTGAAAGTTTAGTCCATAGTGCTAAGTAATCTGAGTGAATACAATAATCTCAGAGAAAAAATATGCGACATCAATGCTTCTGTTTGCTTTCCTGGTAATACTGTAGGGTGCTGATTCCACAAATTTCATTTTTTTTTAGTATCGACCGATTATACTATAATAGGTAATACCCGATTACCCATTATTTAATTAAAAAATCACCCTGAATGCCGATTACTCGATTACCTATTACAGATTATTAAAAAGAGGGAAATCACGTTTGTCACTTTAGTACGCGCCCGCCCTTGCTTCGTGCATATCGTATTACCATAACCAGTTCAGGATGGAAAACACTGGGAATAGTTCCGTTCGTTTCACGAACTGGATATCATTTTTGTAGGTGAAATAGTTTCACTCCAAAATTGGAGATACAAATCATCCCTTAATACAGTACATTTGTTTGCAGTCTATGTCACATGCCCTTTGATAATTTAGTTCAAAGGCCAACATCATGCTCTGTCTAGTTTTCATCCCCCAATCATGTCGGAACATTGCATTCTTTTACTGTACTGGGTTGTAGTTGTGTTAATATACTGTACAGTAGCTACTCTCCCGCTTTAACGAACCCCATGTAAAGCAATTATGATAATCTTAGCAGTTCTGGGCACCCGTATAACGTATCTTATGGTTTCTTTCCGATATAAATATCCCCGGATATTTTTAGCAGTTCTCGTCCAAAACTTACGTCTTGTTTAAAAAGAATCTGCAACTGAAATGCACGTAAGTCCGATCCCTGAAAAATCCATGCACGCAGAGATTTGTGATGCTGTTTCTAGGTGAATTTAGCACGGGGCTTGTCCGGCTTTGATCGCCAGCCGGCATTACAAGCGCGATCGTCGTATATCACACAAACTCAACATAAGAACTTGTTCCGAAACCGAGTATTTTCACACACTAAATCACATTTAGGCGAGTTGTGATTGGCTGCCTAGAATTAACGCAATTTAACCAATCACGATGCCGGGGCTAATTTAAATTTTGCAATGGATCTTTTGCATATGATGTCACCCAGCAAAACGGTAAAAACGTAAGGCTAGTGCATGCGTGGGCTAAGAAGTTTGCTGCAAGAGACCACTTGCATTACTGTTTTCGTTTGCAATGACGTCATATGATAGCATTGCTTAAGTCCTGTTTTACAGAAGGAATGCTGGGAATGACTTAACTTATGCAAGATAATAACCAGCGAACTACACAAGATTCTAGGTGATTAGTGTGCAAAACGTGCACACATATGTATGCAAAGCTTGGGGATTTGAAAAATCGAGGAAACACTGCAGCTAGATAGTCTGTACTATGTGTTTTGTGCAGAACAGTTTGTACAGCAACTTACGCGGCTCCTTCTGTGAGACAGCAAGGAATATACCTTGAGTGCTCTTCTAAATCGAATTTCATTCATTTAATACTACCGCGTTGTGGCGGAAAATATCAAAGGATCATTCCCATTGCAGGGGTAGGGATTGTTCTTCGATTTAAGTACATTTTCGTCTGTCAGGGAAAGTGTTTACAACACGTGGTCAATCATTTTGTTAAAGTACGTTGGTTTTGTACAGGGATCTGAAGTGATAAAACCACACAGTTAAGTCAATGTGTTTATTGAGAGGGCGTTCATTCGAATGGTGCACTGTGAATGAAGCAATAAGCCCCGCCCCTTCACAGCGCAACAAGCGATATTTTTTGCAGGTTGCCTTCTTTATAGTATAACATCAAAGCAGTTCCGTATCAGGTTACGCTGGGATTATAGCGTTTGGTTCTGACTGTCAGTGAACCTCGTGCTGATATGGGGCATAAGGCCATGTGTATATATGTGCACACTGCCCAGTGTCTTTAGGTTTTTTTCTAGGGATATCGGGGAGCCAAACCGTCTTTAGTAAAGATTGAATTGAAGCCAGAA
This sequence comes from Holothuria scabra, assembly GCA_037179385.1. Taxonomy (NCBI): domain Eukaryota; kingdom Metazoa; phylum Echinodermata; class Holothuroidea; order Aspidochirotida; family Holothuriidae; genus Holothuria; species Holothuria scabra. The sequence goes on along the minus strand of CM074182.1, from coordinate 39,496,568 downwards.
CTTTCGAAAAGGAAGCCTCATGCATCAGCCCATAGAATTTTTCGTAACAGGGAATATCCATGCTGGCTGAGGCCAAATTTCTTTGCGTCCAAGCTTACTCCTCTGGACCCGCTGGAAGAAGCTTGGTTATGAACCTTGCGTCGCAGACGCACAAGGCCTTGGCTCGTTGTGGGTGTGCATATTTGTTACCATTAGTATGCACCTGTGGAAAGGTCTGAAATTTCATGAACCAAAAAAGTGTGGGAACCCTGAGACCTTGAGTGACTAGCTAACATCATAATATGAAAAAAAATCACTTAGTCTGAAAGTTGCTTTTCTTTGCTTTTATATTATCAAATCACTGATCTACAATATGACAAAGGCATCAAATTTAAATTGCCAAATTGTAGCCTAGCCCATCTAATCTCACAGGGTTATACATTACATGGGTAAAGGCATAAAGTGTGACATGTCAGCGAAAAGCCCCAACTTCTTGTCAGTATCTTCACCATAAACGTAGTTTGAATGTTCTTTTGTTAACACTATGATGATCTCTCTTTGGTAATTGATAGACACAATTACTCTCAAAATAAAACACTAAAAAGGATTACATGTCCCTCCCTAGACATCACAAGATTGGCATATTGAGCTATGTTCCTTCCAGAAGTGAAGTGATATTTCCCTGTTAAATGGTCAGTTTTTGAGGCTTCAGTGGTTTGCTGCCTGATGTCAATGTCCATAATGCCCCAAAATGTACAAGATTTATTACAACTGAAACAAGTCTTCAGATGATTTGTTTCCATGACATTGCTATCTCTTGGTAGTGTTTCATCTAACTTCTAACATTTCTTCTGATCTCCAGATCTGATGCTGCTTGTCACCCTGACTTCATCGGTGTTCTTCATTTCTGAAGTTAAGAAATGGCTGCAACGAAAGAGGAATAATATATCAGTTCACAAAAAGGAAGACTACTTTGACTATGTGTGATTTTGTGGAATTATTGAGGAGAAAGGAAGAAGTGCTTCAAACGAACATTCGTTTTACATGCAATTAATTATTGGGGGCCATTAAATGAATGTGCTTTAAAATAATATTTAATGGTTTGTTGGAGGAAGTATTAACACTGTCTGAAAGGGAAGAGCAGTCCCCTCATTGTAATAACCTAGTAGTCTATCCTATTCCATAAATGGCTTTCGAGAATCATGTGGATAGATTTGTATCATCAATTTTTTTTACCTTTGGATATGCAATATTTAATAGAAAGGTGTTAAGAAGAAAACTTCTTTATTAAACAAAGTTTTGGGTGACTGCTGAATGTTCCTAAAGATAGAAACAAAACCTTTATCATGACTAGGTATCAGAAATAAATTCTATAGGTCAGATGCATCACGTAGCTACCACTGTGCAGCCAAAATTTCATCAAAATCACAAGATGGTAAATGACCTCCCTTTGGAAAAATTTGCTTTGGTTAATATGAGGAATGGGAGCACATCTGCAATGGAAAATTCGAAGTACACAAATGACCAGCTCCCCCATCAATCCAACCACAGGGTAAACACATGATATATTCTGTGATCTTTCAACACACAAGTGTTATGACTTTTCAAAGAGGCATGAACAATTTAGTGAGCCATAACAATTCAATGTAAACAATTTCTCATCATGTTATTATTCCATATTCCTACAGTATAAACTAAGCAGCTTTTACTTTGATTCACTAATGCCATTGTATACTTCTAACTTGGTGTGTTCAGGGATTTTCATTTATTCAACTAAACTGCAAAGCATCCATTTCTACAGCTAAACATTACTATTTGAATAGATGTGACTAACAAAGTTGCTTGTAATTCAACTTATATTGATTGTTAATGTTTTGTTGATTCTTTGGAGGTGGCCTGCTATTGTGTTGCGTTTCAACTACTACATTCAAAAATCAAGGTTCTTACATTCGCTACTATAAATAATACTACATGAGTCTTTCAACGGCTTAACTGATGAGCAGTCGACGTTTCCAACTAAGTTACATGGCATACATACGGTATACAATAGCCTGCCAACTTTCTATCGAATCTCATTTACGACCACCAGAAATGACGTCACGACAAAAATTAAAACACTGAATTATATCTCGCGTAATAGGTAATATGTATTCATCAAACCTACAGCCTGGTACACATTTTCCACGTACAAAAGCTAATTAGGTTGTTTGCTGTTCGTTGTATCAGTTGTATGTGTGAAAATACACTATTCATACTTGCTTTGTGCACCATGTGACCATCTCATGTTTACTAATTTGTCCCTCAAAATGCAGGATTCATGTAAACGGAAACTGGGCGAAGGTTTGCAGACTCTTTATATTATACTGTTTTATAGAGACCTGGGTGTACTATGATTTTGAGAGAGCGCCATCTTTCGGCTACTACAGAGTCTGCTCCGCAGGCTAGAGGTGGGCAAGCCAGATTGACCTCTTAGTAAGAGCAGTATTTCTGCCAGAGGGGCCAAAAGGGGATTTGCATCTTACTGAGGGAATTGTCCCCTTGAAACCGATCATGAGGCCTAAGCCAGCATCAATTTTAACTTGAGGTTTGGTACAGAGTTTTTTTTGTGTGTTTTCAGGCAGAATCCCCTGCTTTAAGAGTATGACTCAAGAGAATGGCACAATCATCACAGTTCTCAGGTATCAGCCTAAGATCTATATTTAGAAGGAGCCTTGATGAGGGGCAAAACAGTCGAGTTTACTTCTGGAAGGAAGTTAAAAGGATATCCATTATCCTGATCTGACATTGTACCATTGCCAACATTAACACAATAACAGCTTTGCAAATGATTTCTGATCAGATTCAAGGTTTCTTTCACAGACAATCAAACTTCAAATGTCTGTTTAATTTTTAATTGGTATCATCATTTCAGAAATCCTTTTCCTGTCTTGTGCTTAAAATCTCATTGTTTTACAATGTACATCTGCCTACTTTGGTTGGACAAGCCAAATTGTGGAGAAGAGAACGGAGCCAATGGAGACCCAACAAGTTTTGTGGAATAAGAGCATTAGCTCTCAGTGGCAAGTGGTGTCGATTATTTGAATGTACAGGAGACCTAGGTATTTCTTCTAAAAACTTGATGCCATTTTAAGGTAGATTAACTTGTACACATGTACATCTCCACTGTGGGAAATGAACTGAGCCACATACCAGCACATTTTTTGTTCATTGCCTTCGTTCTTATGGTTGACTTTACATACCTGCTTGATCAAAGTTTCCACACAGAAGTTCACTCTGCTAGTTCCAGTGAGTCTGTCTCCATCACATTGTGAACAGGAAGATTTGCATTCAAAACTCCTGTAAAAGAAACAAGTTTCCAAGGAAGGAAAGCTGTAGTAGGCTCTCAAAAGTGTAGGTGTAAGAATATGATATTGGGACACAAAACTGGGACATTTGTGTCTTAAGCAAAAAATAAAAACAAACGATTTAGTTCCTGAAATCTTTTCGGTAACTGTGCTGGGAAATGTCATCAAAATATAAAACATCTTTGGTAGATTACAAATTGTTTTATGCTACAAAAACTGGTTCTAATCTTTTGTTAGTTACATAAGACACCAAAGCAGAATTCAGTCCCCAAAATAAAGTTAAAAAACTGAAATTTGCTCTAATTTTACTGCAGATTTGTTCATATTACAATTTAGAATATTGATATATTACTATTTTTAACTAAAGATGCTCACATTGTGCATGCCTGACCATGTAAGTGTCAAATCTTTTGTTAGTTACATAAGACACCATTTTGCCCCATTTTTGGTGTCCTCGTAACCAACATTAAATTTGCAATTAAACATTCCTCGTCAGCCGATTTTAGCAAAATGTTAGGAAATAGGAGTTTACAATCATGTTAAATTTCCTTTCCAGCACATTTATAAATGATTCACATCAAATTACATTATTGACTGGAGTTTTGGCGCATAAATGCAACGTGGTGCCTGTTTTGGTGTCTTCGTAACTAACGTTAACATTTTGTACCCAACTAACATGGAATGCAAAAGGCAAGGCAAACATGTATAATGTAAAAGTAGAGACCAGCATATACCCAAATCACAGCATGAAAAATAAGTCATGAAATTGAGAGTCACAGTCACATTTAAGCCCAACCAATGTTGGGACTACCTATGTTTGTATCCCAGTATCATATCCTTGCACATAGATACAAACAAACAAAAAAGTGGGTTATCCTCTTGCTTCCTCTTGCTTTGTTGAGTATTAGCCTGTTTGATGCACTCAGGAGAGAAGTGACCATCTGAATAGTTTGTAGTAAACTTTTTATGGTGAGTGCAGGTGCAATTTGGCAGTTGAGTTTACATAACTGCCACAAGATGAAGCTGGCTTCCATCTAAATAATTTAGACTACATCCATAGAAATTATTGATGGTGAAACTTATTGATCATGGCAGGTTTCAAGTAAACTTGGACATGTGTGGGTAAGAAAAGTGAATAGCCCTGTGGAATACAGGAGGGGCATGATAGCAAAAATTAATGTACGGGAAAGGTATGACAGCATTTTAAGGTCTGTATACACGAGCAACGGTTTCAAAACATTTCCAAAACAACCACTTGCAACAAATCCAAAACATGCTTGTTTTCGGTTTGTTGCACAGTGTAGACAGGGTATACAGCATGTTTTGAAAATGTTGCAAAAGAAATGTCCTATTAATTCTTTTCAAAACACTCTCAAAATGTTTTCAAATTGTTTTTACTCTGTCTACACTATGCAACAAACCTAAAACAAGCATGCCTTGGGTTTGTTGCAGGTGAAGTGTTTTGAGAATGTTTTACAAATGTTGCTGGTGTACTATACAGGCCTTTAAAGATTGCATTGAAAAGTGTATACCAAGACTAATTCATTATGGAAATGTTAATGGATTCTCAACAAATTCCACTTGATTCATGGCTTTGAAACAGTTTAACAAATATTTGATTATTTAAACAGCTCCTTGGTTCAACTAAATGTTCAGTTTCCCTCTACCAAGTTTTTCTCTCCATGCTTTGCTTTGATGTTTTCCTTTAAAACAATGTTTATCAGTCAGTCAACTTAATGACCAAATAAAACCAAATAAAATAATGAAAATAAATTATCTGTGACACTTTATCCAGACCTAGAATTTTGCCCTGTGGGAGTGCAATTGTATTCGCATTACTAGCCTCAAATCACTGTCAAGAGCGTGATTTTTTGCACACCTAGATTAAGATGGAAGCTCATCAGTGTTTGCACCGGGCAGGAAATTTGTACCTGCATGCCCGAACTGTATTACCCATCAGGTACCCGGGAACGGATGTTAGAAACACACATCGCGGTAATTGTTTCTGGAAAAGTGCAATTTAACAAAAGCACGTTACGGAAACAAACAAGTTAGGCAACTTCATTTCAAATAATTGTGAATGAGATGTGGGTTAAAAAAACATTTGTTACTTTCAATAACCATGTTATTTTGCGAAGATCAAAAAGAAATCATAGAAAAACGCTACCTGGGTAGTAATTTTCTACCCGGGTAGTAATTTTCTACCCATGTAGCCAGAACATCGGTCGGGTACCCGGTGCAAACACTACAGCTCATATAAATTTTCAAGTTAAATGAAACAGCACACCTACCATTCTTAATTTCCTGAGGAGCATGATATGTAGCACACCTTGAAAACCTGAAACTCAAGGCATGTTTATCCATAGCAATATAATTATGTGACAGTGATCCAATCCAAACCAACTCCAAATAAGGGTAACTGGATTGCACTGACAGGAAACTGAAAGGGGCTAGATGGCAACTTTTGCCATTGCAGGGGCATTTTATTCAGCGGCAAACATTGTAGGCACAAGAGCTTTTTGCCATTGTTGCTGTCAATTTTGAGCCCATGGACTTCTTACATACATGGACAGAGCATGTAATGAGCATGTCCTATGCACAGATTGGTGCCACCACCTGGGGCAAAAAAAGCCCACCAAGATGACCGTCGCAAGGTTATAATTTGTACAATTTGACAACTACCTAATATTTTAAACAAAAGTTTAACTTGAATGGGGAGCAATATCATGTTCCTGCAATGCATGGGGTGATTTTGTCCTTACTAGCAGCATTTTAAAAATATTTCAACTTTCTTGCAAAACTTGTGGTTTTAAACTACTTCAGCAAGTTCAACTTTCACACACAAAACCATAGCAAACAGCCACTTTGCTACGATCATACTCACACATGTACAGTAGCAACAATCTGCGATGCAGCCTACTGTGGTCTATGTATAGGAAGTCCTTGGTTGAGCCCTCCTCATCTGATTTAACAGGATTTAAGTGGTATTCTTCTCTATCAGTATGCCAAACGCATATTCATCACTCAGTGTGTCAGTGAAAAAATGCATGCAATTGCAGCAATCATCCTTTAGAGAAGGACCACTAGCTCATATCAGCTGCAAGTTATCTTATTTTGGGGTTGAGAAGGCCTCAAATGCTACCCTATAATACAGACTTGGACAAATCCCACCTGACAGTCTGGGGCAAATATCAAGTTAGTAAGGCAAGTGCACTGTTCAATATCTTTGCTAACCAGGCAAGTACTGTAGACCAAGAGTTTACAAAGGAGATCAAAGGCATTTTAAAGGAGAAAATACGTTAATCATGCAAACAAGGCGACAAAGGGAACAGCTTGCTTGATAGAGACAAGTAATGAAAAAGGGTTTGTTGAAGCCTGCCCATTAACATAGACCTTAGAAAGACCTTCATAGAAACAAATATTATAAAGTAAGAGTTTGTAAATGACAAACCTTGCATATTCAGAAATGTTGTGAAGTCCTAATCTCTTCTTTGACAATAACTCTTGGGTTAAATCTGCATCTTTCAGCAAGTTCGTACTCCTTGAAAGGGAAAGCAAATCTCATTATATTAACCAGAATGCGAAAATGCATTGAGGTTTCAATGATACATAAATGTTCCATTATCTTCTCATTCAAATGTTATACTACAGTAGCATGTTCAAAAAATAATTTTGTCATTCCAGATGAACTTTTGACCCCCATAAAAGCCATACATAGCTAGACAGACAAACAACAGACAGACAAATGGACAAAAAGATCATATTTATAAAAAAAGGTTTCAAGGCTTTGACCCCTGGAGACCCCAGATGATCTTTCATATCCGCCAAAAACAATAGGGACCATCTTCTGACTATAACGCATCCACATACCAAATATGAAATCTATCCAAGTTTCCTACCTTGAGATATCCTGTTGACAAAGTTTTCAGTCTTTGACCCCTGGTGACCACAGATGTTCTTTGACCTCTACCAAAAGCAATAGGGTTCTTCCTCTCAATATGGCCCATCTATGTACCAAGTTTGAAAACTGCTAGACATTCCTATCTTAAGATATCGTGTTAACAAGCAGTGTCACAAACACACACACATGCACACACACACACACGCACGCCATCATGAATGCATTGGTTTCTCTTATCATCAAAACCAAAAATGTATTGTTCAAGAGAAATGACAATGAGTTGAACAAAGCAGTTTGAAGTACTTCCAATGTATCTCCATTTGTGTTCCATTGCATCCTTTTCTCTTTGTTTATCATAGGATGACCTATGGAGTGACTTGTACCCACATGATCTAAACACATGTGACTCTTCACAAACTTAATAAACACAACAATGAATGAAAATGAAAATGTACAGGTAAACAATGAGAGCATCATATGAAGTGTTCTGCTCAGAAGTAGAAACTAGTATGTTGTCGTCTTCACAGACAGTCAAAGCGGCGAGCATCATTCATCATTGCAGTAACACCTCTTTGCCACCGTGTTCAACTATCTAAGCTGAACGCAACAGTATGCAAAGGCAATTTTGCACAAATTTATGAAGTCATCAAAAGAGCCCTATTTTACATGTGTGATATCAATGGGCACTGCAGTACTGGAAATGGTCTCAATACTTTCCACAATAACTATTAAGACAACAACTGATGTACAGTAAATATCTTTGAAATTGGAAATTAATTATTTTCAGCAATGGATAAATCCCAGTAGCTGAGAGAAGGCAGCCATTGGCAGGGTCCTTCAGCCTTACAGTAGATCACCTTAATTTTACTGCATATAATACTAAATGCCCATATTTAGTGAAAATAAGGGAATCATGGGGAATTTTACCATACAATGATCCATGATACAGTAAAGCAAATAAATCTGAAAGCTTGAAGCTGATGGACCCCTGTTATGCCTGTCAATATATGACCATCACTTGCCTATTGGGATTGGTTTAAATAGAAATTTGGAAAGTTGGGAATACCCTTCCGGTGAAGTACAATTTTAAGTCATTGGGAAGGTCTTTGTGGACAAAATTATGGTGAACTGTGAAAACATCTCTCTGCACACAAGGACTTTAAACCTCATCTATGACTTATGTAGGACTTATATTACTACACTTACCATATTTGGAGACCCTACAAGAGCCAGGTTGGAAATTATTTGGACATGGGTAATTTACTCCCAAGACCTGGAAAAAGAAAAATAAGGTGATTGGCAAACATTTGAAAAAAATCTATGGTGAAACGCTGATAGAAAGATGATTAAAGAGCAAATAGTTATAAACCTTTGAGGCAAAATAGACTGCTCAGAAGTAGAAACTTGTATGAAGTTGTCTTCACAAAAAGTCAAAGCGGCGAGCATCATTCATCATTGCAGTAACAATTGCCCTCATGTTTACTTTACTGTAGATAATGAAGTCCAAAATGAGTTAAGTAAGGAACCACTGACAGCAGATCTTTGTGGAAATAAGCCAGTACCTCCATACCCTACTGTTCTTGCCTTAATTCAATCTCTACATGTATATGCAATCTCATAATGGAGCAATTCCACGGTTAAACAAGGCAGTGACATTTAAAATGATGAATCTTTGCAATCAAGAGGTATGGGACTGACTCCCCAGCCAGGTCAAGGAGGGCTTTTCATCTAAGAAAAAGCAACCCTCTTCCCATATGAGAAATTTAATTTGAGTTCTTGAGATGGTTAGCCATCAATGTGAGCAGTACCTCCCACATAGGTGGTTGCTTGAGTGCAGTCCAATTCTAACCTTGAAGACCTATATTTTATCAAACTGAGTATTAACATTTTTATAGTCCCTGCTTTCACTGTTATACTCCAGAAATAGTTACTTACCAAAATCAGAAAATAAGCCAAAGTTGGAATATTTTTGCAGGGACTCAAGTACCAGAAAAAGTTTCCAGCTTGAAAAGGAGAAACAAAAGTTGCTCTATAAAGTAAACACAACTTTTACTGCCTGCAACTCTTACATTTTATAAAACATGACAGTTGACAAACTTTTCAAGAAGAGATTACTGCTCAGAAGTAGAAACTAGTATGATTTTGTCTTCACAGACAGTCAAAGCGGCGAGCATCGTTCATCATTGCAGATAAACTCTTCTAGCATTTTCATGCCAAAAAATTGACAAAGTTAAATTATATCACAATGGAATGCTAGCAAACTGTTCCAAAAAACTCTTATATGAATCCCAAACATCTATGTTTTCAAAGATGAATGTCTATAACCACCAGGCTTGGGGTAATCATAATCAGTAACTGTACTTGATTGCAATCGATTACTCATTTTGAAGAAGTTGTAATCGCAATTGATTACTTTTGTGAAAATCGCAAAGTAATTGCAATCTTAATTGATTACAATGGCAAAGTAATCGCGATCGTGGTTTCATTTCTGATTACATTGAAGTTGATTTGAACAAAGAAGTAAAGTTACTAAACAATTTTTTCAGTGCTTGGTTCTTCTGTTGGAATGACAAAATTTAATTGTCCCTCCATCTTGGATATTCCAGCTTAAAATGAGTGAGAAATGCATAGGTTCAATAATCTCTACTTTGGGAGGACTTGGTTCTGTCCGGGCTTATCTAGAGCAATGTCCATGGCCTTTTTCCACTGGATTGTTTTGCCTACTACATTGTTTATGTGGAAAGAAAAAAATGTGATCATGATTGCAATCATGATTACATTGCAATGTTATCGCAATCGTAATCAATTACTTTCAATTTTAGCTGTAATTATAATCATAATCGCAATCGTAAAATATGAAGCAATCCCAATTGTAATCGATTTCATTGAGATGTAATCGCCCCAAGCCTGATCACCACACATGGATTGACAGCCCGATTTGAGCTAGGAAAAGCCCTGTCATGTCTACGTGACTTTTCGTTTCAAAAACAAACACCTATGTAAATGTCTATCAACCATTCTGCAGAAGGGAAATACAATAAGATATAATTCAAGTTTGCTCAAAAATTCCATGTGTTTATGTATCAAGGCATAAACTAGAGTACCATTGGTGCTTAAGCTCAAACCAGTGAAAAACTGCACAGTCATGACTTCAAATGCCAAAACCTCACTCCCCATGCAATGTATATTTAATCACTACAAGGCCAGTACAGTACTTGTTATACATGGTTATTTCTCAATCTCTGAACAGATGTACATGTATCCACAATTAAGAATGTTTTAATTTCTCGCAGGTTAAATGATAACCCCTTTCTACCATACCTTGCTTACTACTTTTATAGAAACCATAAGTTTAGTTATCAGCAAGGAAAAGTCAAGTTAAATGGACTGCGATAACACACTAGTAAGTAAAAGCTTCCTCCCTAACACAATAAAAACAAATTTGACCCCCTTCATCCCTTCCCCAAGCAAGGCTAGTTTAGAACCAGTGTCATACTACTTGGTGCTAGTTCTGTAATTTGTTCTCTTGAGTATGCCTTTTGTACATGTACACATAATGGAAATACCCAACAAAATCTCCCTTTAAACTAACTTAACCAAACTCACAGGACTGACCTTTTGTACACTGACAGTGTTAAAGGGAGTGCAATTCAATGAGATACATGTAGTTAGCTGAATTTTTGAGATTAGCAAAAAATAGAGGGTTGGCACAAAATTGGTCAGAAAGGTGTCATAATTAGGCCCATTATTCAACCCAAATTGGACAAGAAATTTGTAATTTGCACATGCTAGTCATCCTTCTGGATAAACAACATATCTTCATCTACAGCCTGAGAAGTTCAAAACCTGGCCTAGATGACCTATATTTTTCGACCAGTTAGAAGTCAATTAAACACGCCATGTTTGATAACTATCTGACTTGCAGGTGAGAATAGCACCACGTCAAAATTAGTCTCACCTTTTGACCTCATATGAGTCAACTCACCCTACATTTTAAAATTTTAGACAGAATTCCTGAGTACTGCATGAGAGCAACTCTTAAGAACCAGAAAGTGCCATTGACCATTGCAAAACATTTTAAATGTTACCACAATTTCAAACTTACCATGTTTATGCTAAGTTCACAATCCAAGTTAAGTAAATTTTATAGTTACTTCCAACCTTTAAAAGAAGTAACAAATTCCAGTATTAAAATATCAAAAGAAATTATATTTGAACATTACATGCAAAAACTAAAAAATGAAAGGAAGAGAAATTAACCCATTTAATCAGAGCATTTGCGGCTATAATTGAACCCCACACCTGACAGCTATTCAACCAAATAGGGTTAATTGTACTGCTCAGATGTAGAAACTAGTATGTTGTCGTCTTCACAGACAGTCAAAGCGGCGAGCATCATTCATCATTGCAGTAACACTTCTTCATATTTCCATACTATTCCTCTTATTTATGGAGGAATGGCTCTCTTATTACCATTTCTCTTATTTAAGGAGGAATACAATATATATTGCATTTTCTTTACGGGAAAATTTTGTCCTTTTTAAAGTTACATTCATTGACACAGATATGATATTGAAAATAAAGTGCTATATGGGAGACTTCTTTTCAAGAAATAAGTTTTCCAAGGCTAGAGATAAGTCATTTGTTGCTTAAGAATAAATCGTTCACCCAAAGTTTTTAAATTTCAAATGAATGCAACTTCCCATTGGAGTGTCTATTGTTGAGTCTGATTCATAATAAAGGGCTTTTTACTTGAATGCTACATTTGAAATGCAATATTCCCTTTATGTTATTAAGCAATTCATGGAAAATTAAATGTATGCATAGTGACAAAAAGGAGGTTAAAGCTGTTTCTAAGATTGTAAAATTTTCATAATTTATAAAAAAGATGAACACAATGACACCACTTCCTGTGACCCAGACATATCAACTTCTATGTAACACACCCACCTGTATCATTAGCTTCACATTTTTCACACAGTTATAGAAAAGTTGGAGCATCACATTTTGTTTCCAGTCCTACAACAACAAACAACTGACTCTTGTGTTGCAATTTACCTTCAATAGTTCCATGTCTTGTTCAGCATTTGCTGCCATTGGTGTACGTAGGATGTGGAGTTCCCTGTGGCACCTGCTGTACAAAGAGAGCTAAGAGAGATGTTATGTGTTTCATTCATAAATGTCCTAAAAATTCTACTGAAGCAATCACTACTTGAAATGGTCCTGTACAACAGTTATGTTGAGTGAAAACACAACACATACAAACAATCCTTAACATGCTGAAATCACTTGAGGGCATTCTCCTATCTTGTTTCAACAAAAGACTCTCCTTACAGTTACATAATTTCTCCCCCATCCCACCACCACCCCCTTCCCCCCCCCCCCCAAAAAAAAAAATTACATTTGAGTCTAGTTGAGTTGACTGCCATAAAACACATTGAGGACTCTCTTTGTTATAGATGTATAGCAGTGTAAATGTTTTTATCGCTATGCCCCTACACAGTGACACATATTGTCTAAGCATAAGGGTCAAGAACCACACATGCATACATTCATAAAGCTTTTCTCAAGAATGGCACAAAATGGGAAGATGAGTGCATGGAAGAGCAAAAACAGACCAATTATAGAGAGTCACAAAACAACCAAACTTTGAAGTGTAACTATCAGAAGTGTACAGTATCTTCTGGGTAATGAAATGATTGAAATGAGACAAGTGGGGGGGGGGAGAGGGGGGGAGAGGGGGATAGAAGGGGAGAAATCATGTCATTCTTAACAGTCTGCTCAGAATTACGTCCATTTTCATCAGACTAAAAATCTGACTATAATATTCATCACTGCAGAAACTGTGGGAGTCGGACTAACTTCATTTCTTTCACAGTGCCTCAAAATAATGCTCCTCGTGGTGCTTTAGTTGATCTATATAACCTTGTCCTTACCTTTGAAAAACCATCCATATTAGAACTCCTGCAAAGGTCAATGCTGCTGAAAGAACCCTGTGTAAAGCAAGAACAAATATTATTGTAAAGGGGATACCAGTACTGACTTTAATACCAGTACTAGAGGTACAGGTAATGAAAATACCAAAGATATTTGGTGTGTTACTAATACCGGTACTTGAAAAAAATTCAGGTATTTGAAAAAGTTACTTGTACTCATTTTACTGTAAAATATTAACACAAACATATATAGCAGAGGTTCCTGCATGGCTTAGGTTCCTTCCCTAACCGAGAGTTGAGAACCCGTGCTACCTTAATACCAGTTCTGTGTGTCTTACAATACCGGTACCAATATTTTCACAGTACCGCACAACCGTACTTCCAACCTTTATAAGAAATAACAAATTCCAATATTAAGATATCAGAAGAAATTATTAAAATGTATTTTTACCTGCAAAAAAATACAAAATGAAAGGAACCCATTCAAGCAGAACATTTGCAGCTATAATTGAACCCCATACCTGACAGCTAGTCAACCAAATAGGGTTAATTGTGCTGCTCAGAAGTAGGAACCAGTACCTTGTCATCCTCACCAACAGTCAAAGGGGCAAGCATTAATTCATCTTTGCAGAAATACTTCTTCATATTTTCATACTATTTCTTAATTTAAGGAAGAATGGCTCTTATTACTATTTCTCTTATTTATGGAGGAATGGCTCTTGTTTAAGGAGGAATACAATATATATTGCAATTTTCTTTATTGGAAAACTTTGTCCTTTTAGAAAGTAAAATTCATTGACACAGATATGTAATTAAAAAAAAAGTGCTATATGGGCGGCTTCTTTGCAAGAAATAAGTTTCCCAAGGATAGAGATCAAGTTATTTGTTGCTCAAGAATAAATGTTCACCGAACATTTTGAAATTTCGAATGAATGCAACTTCCCAGGCGAGGGTCGCTTGTTGCGTATGATTCATAATGAAGGGGTTTTTACGTGAATGCTACTTAAGACATTTGAAATGCAATGTTCCCTTTGTGTTACTAAGCAATGCCATGGAAAATTAAATGTATGCAAAGTGACGATAAAAAGTAGATTTAAAGCTGTTTCTAGGTTTGTAAAATATTCACAATTTATTAAAAGATGAACACAATGACATCACTTCCTGTGCCCCAGCCATATCAACTTCTAAGCAGGGTTTGCGTTTTTGTGCGTATGCAAGGTTCTGTCTCTGGACGCGCAGTTTATAAATTAGGCTTCTTCCCGTGCGTCCCGAGAAGTGAGCTTGGATGCAAAGAAATTTGTCCTCAGCCAGCATGGATATTCCCTGTTACGAAAAATTCTACGGGCTGATGCACGAGGCTTCCTTTTTGAAAGTTCTGGCTTCAATTCAATCTTTTACTAAAGACGGTTTGGCTCCCCGATATCCCTAGAAAAACACATAAAAACACTGGGCAGTGTGCACATATATACACATGGCCTTATTCCCCACATCAACACGGAGTTCACTGACGGTCAGAACCAAACGCTATGACCCTAGCGTAACCTGATACGGAACCGATTTGATGCTATACTTTAAAGAAGGCAACCTGCAAAAAATATCGCTTGTTGCGCTGTGAAGGGGCGGGGCTTATTGCTTCATTCACAGTGCACCATTTGAACGAACGCTCTCTCAGAAAACACATTGACTTAACTGCGTGGTTTTACCGCTTCAGATAACTGTACAAAACTAACATACTCTAACGAAATGACTGACCGCTTGTTGTAAACACTTTCCGTGACAGACGAAAATGTACTTAAATCGAAGAACGATCCCTACCCCTGCAATGGGAATGATGCTGTAGTATTAAATGGAATTCGGTTTAGAGGAGAACTCAAGGTGTATTCCTTGCTGTCTCGCAGAAGGAGCCGCATAAGTTGCTGTACAAACTGTTCTGCACAAAACACATAGTACAGACTACCTAGCTGCAGTGTTTCACCGATTTTGCAAATCCCCAAGCTTTGCATACATATCTGTGCACGTTTTGTACACTAATCACCTAGAATCTTGTGTAGTTTGGTGGTTATTATCTTGCAAAAATTAAGTCATTCCCAGCATTCCTTCCGTAATACAGGACTTAAGCAATGTTATCATATGACGTCATTGCAAACGAAAACAGTAATGCACATGGTCTCTTGCAGCAAACTTCTTAGCCCACGCATGCACTAGACTTACGTTTTTACCGCCAAACAAGGCATCATGTTTTGCTGGGTGACATCATATGTAAAAGATCCATTGCAAATTTTAAATTAGCCCCGGCATCGTGATTGGTTAAATTGCGTTAATTCTAGGCAGCCAATCACAACAGTGTACAGTAATGGGTCATTCCATGTTAAATCACCCAATTTTTTAGAAAGTTCTTGCTCCACCGACTCAAAAAATTCCCAAAATATTTGTATGTGTAGACAGTAGGAGTGCACCGGATTAAAAATCTGGCCGGAATCTGGCCGGGTTTTGGGATATTTCCAAAGCCGGCATCCGGCCGGATTTGTAGGTAAGCTGTACAACACAACTTAATATACTACAAGACTTAATAAAATGTCATAAAGTGCTAAAGACTAGGATGGGAGTGTGCTACTAACAATATTATTTAAAGAGGCTCATTGAGTTGATATCGATAACTTAATGAGAGTCTCAAAGGATCACTACCACATTACAATGCCTAACATTAGCACAACAAGTCAAGTTTTAAGTCCAAAAATCACAGAAAACGTCAAATTTCGAATTTTCTTATGTCCTGACTTGTAACGGTTTTGTACATAATTTGAAAAAGTGTCTGGTCACGAATTTTAGAAAACCGACTTGAACCGTTCGTTACACAATCATAAAACAGTTATTTGTGTGCAGGGTGTGGGGATTGCCTAAGTTTGATCATTTGTCATTGGTTTGTCATGAAAACTTAATAGGTTTGGAAAAATTTGTTGGATTTCAAGAACCAACTCAATGAGCCGCTTTAAAGATCTAGCTATAGTGTGTTATCAGGAGTTGCAAACTTTCGTGTCTATGAACCCTGATACTCACCTCCTACTTACGTATGTAATTCTCTGGCTTGCTTGCAAGCACTTTCTGGCATTTATAAGTCATTTGGCACAAGGATAGTGCTCTCTAGAAGAAGAGGACTACATGGTAGCTCTTCCTTTCTCCTCTTGCCAATCTTCAAGCTCGGACTTGTCCTGACACCGTGGAGCGATAGCTACTAGGTGTACAAGGTGTGTAAGTACCAAGGAACAGGTGAACTACACAAACTCAACTGGCAAGTTGCATTGAGAGAGGAAGAGCTATCACATTGCCCTCTAGTTAAAAGGTGCTTGCAGGCAAGCTGGGAAATTACAAAAATAGGAGGTGATGAGAGGCGGCATTGACTTACAGGTCGGCCAAGAAGGGATTTATTCAGTAATACCAAATTTAAAAAATATATCCACTAGTGTCCAAAGTCAGTGTTGCCATGGTGATGAGAATCAAGTATTTTGTTATTGGGGCCTTTTAGCTGTTTTACTAACAAATCTTCTAATAAAATCAATATCCTTACTTGTCAACTAAAATAGTACAAATGATGGTGGCAGTATAAATAGTGTCAGTGATTCCTTGACTATTAAAATCAGCTTGGCAGTAAACAGATAAAAAATTGATGAAATACAATGCCAATGACTGATAGGCCTACAGTACATCGAGAAACTTTCACATTACTTATAGTAGCATAGTCCTACATCCTATGGTCCTTTCACAGGACCAAACCAAAATCTCACTTCCTGAGATGATTCCTACCTGACCCCTACACTGTTACTTGCATGATTTATACCAGCACTCTGCATGTACAGTATAGCATAGGTTTTATACTGAAATCTTCCAAACCAAAATTTAAAGCATGCATTGAATCACCTTAAGAATTGTAATTGGTTCCTTTTCAAATTTGTAATTGATTTCTTTTCAGTTTGGATATTGACTGCCAATGTTTTCATACTTTAGTTCCTTAATTTGCATGGACAGACATTTATGAAATCATTTTCAACATTTTGCATGTCAGGCTTTAAAAGTGTCAGCTACAGTAAGTGTTCAAAATACATCTTGATTTTATCCCTCACTGAACTGAACCCTTGGGCATCTCATTCAGGGTTGGTATGAAGTAAGATTTTGTCAATTAGCCCAACCATTCATGAAACAGGCTACATCACAAAACCCAAATTAGACATGAACTCAACAGTTTCTGTATGGGAATACCTGGTGGATCCCTTAAATTTAATGTTTCATACTTTTAAGGGGTCCAAAAACCAAGGCTGGGACCCACTTTATTAGGAGCTCAGCGCTAACCCTGCTTCTAAGTAAGGTTTTACGGTATACCGGTATTTCCGCAAGTACCGGTACCGGTACGGTACGGTACCACCAACCTAAAGGTACCGAAGTATCGTGGAGACTGGTACTCAACTGTAAGGTGAAAATCTTTTCTCAAAATTATAGCATTTAAATTAGAATGATACTAAAATGTAACAAAAATCCATTTGATAAATGCCCCGTGTCTCTAAACATTACAATATAAACAGGGAATAGTCACTTGATAATCATTTCGCACCATTTCAGTCACAAATCCCCCCTAAGAATTTCGGAAATTGCCGTTTAACGTCACTTTCGCAGAACTAGTACCCTCCACACTAAAAAGGAACTTGCTTTCTTTCGACATTCTGCGCAATCTCAGAAGGATCCCTGCCAGCGCCAGCCTCACCTTCACATTGTGTATTTAGACGGACACGATTAGTCAACTTTGAGGTGAAAATCTTTTCTCAAAAATGAAGCATTTGAATTAGAATGATACTTGAATGAAACAAATACCCATTTGATAAACGTGCCGTGTCTCAAAGCATTGCAATACAAACAAGGAACATTCACTTGATAATCGTTTTGCACTATTTAAGTCACAAATCCCCCTAAGAATTTCAGAAAGTGCCGTTTAACGTTACTTTCGCAGAACTAGTACCTTCCACACTAACAGGGCCCTTGCTTTCTTTCGACATTCTGCGCAACCCCCGAACGATCCCTGCTCATCACCAAATGCTTTCACATGGTTAAATTAAGAATAGATACCATGCATTGATTGATAGAATTCACTTTGATTACGATAGCACACAACATTATACAAGTGAGAAATTCGTTGTAAGCAGACAAAGAATCATAGCATTGCAAGCTCCGACATGAACGTTGCATCGACGATTTCTGATTCTAACACAGTGATTCAATGGGACTGCTCCATAACGCTCACTGTCTGTCTGTGGAAGAAAAACTTTCCTACGAACGCAACGAACGTTCTTTCAGAAATTTACACAGTGAAGCAATGGGACTGAACACACAGTAAATCCTGCTTAAAACATTGGCTCGCCTGTTCAGTTCACCAGATCAACTCACTTGCTTTGTTGTATTGATAGCTACGTAGTGAAGAACAGTATAGTGTTATTGTACAACGGATTGCTGCACGATGCATTCGTAAATTCAATCATGAAGCACTTTGATTTAGTTTTGATAGTGATAACATGGCGGGAAGAAAGCTTGATGAATCAGTCTTTTATGGAAATATTTTTGTAAAGTTCTACTCGATAACTTTTGGTTATACTTTAGGAGGGGGATTGTCATTATTTGCAGAAATTATTTTTGCAATCTTCATTGCAATTCTGAGTGCTCTTGTCATCTTGTGGGGTCTAGCTCCGGTGCGGACGTGCGGCGCTGATTTATTTTCTGTCCCGTATTTATGGGACGCTAAATTTGCAGAGAGGTTATTTCTTTTTTTGTTTACCGATTTGGTGAGTGCGGGGTGACTAAATGTTACAAAAAATTCTGAAACGGGAGGCAGGGATTATCAGAAGACTTCACTTATGTCAATGCATGGTATTTTTACGGATATTTTGCATGTGATAAAAATCCTACTTTTTTAACTCTTCTGGTACCGGTACTACGGTATTACCAATACCATTTGTGGCAGTACCGACGGTACCAATTATCAGTGGTACCGTGAAACCCTACTTCTAAGTATCACAACCACCCGTATCATTAAATCCACATTTTTCACATTGTTACAAAAAAAGTTGGAGCATCACATTTTGTTTCCAGTCCTACAACAACAAACAACTGACTCTTGTGTTGCAATTTACCTTCAACAGTTCCATGTCTTGTTCAGCATTTGCTGCCATTGGTGTACTGTACGTAGGATGTGGAGTTCCCTGTGGCACCTGCTGTACAAAGAGAGCCAAGAGAGATGTTACGTGTTTCATTCATAAATGTCCTAAAAATTGAACTGAAGCAAACACTACTTGAAATGGTCCTGTACAACAGTTATGTTTAGTGAAAAGACAACACATGCAGACAATCCTCAACATGCTGAAATCATTTAAGAGCATTCTCCTATTTTGTTTCAACAAAAACTCTCCTTACAGTTACATAAATTCTCCCCCTCCCCCCAAAAAATGGTTTTTTAGTCCAGCTGACTGCAACAAAATCTACAAGTTGGGCTATGAAAACACATTGAGGGCTCTCATTGGTATAGATGTATAGCAGTGTAAATGACTATATTCTTTTGCCCCTACACAGTGACACAATTGCCTTGAAGCATAAGGGTCTAGAACCACACATGCATACATTTATAAAGCTTTCCTCAGGCATAGAACAAAGTGGAGAGATGAATGCATGGAAAAGCAAAAACAGACCCATTATAGAGAGTCACAAAACTTTGGGGTAACTTTTATAAGTGTAGAGTATCTTCTGAGTAATGAAACAAATGAAACAAAACAAGTGGTGGGGGGAGACATCACATGTTATTCTAGACAGTCTGCTCAGAATTACGTCCATTTTCATCAGACTAAAAATCTGACTGTAATATTCATCACTGCAGAAATCGTGTGGGAGTCGGACTAACTTCATTTCTTTCACAGTGCCTCAAAATAATGCTCCTCGTGGTGCTTAAGTTATAACCTAATCTATATAACCTTGTCCTTTCCTTTTAAAATCCATCTATACTAGAACTCCTTCAAAGGTCAATGCTGCTGAAAGAACCCTGTGTAAAGCAAGAAAAAATATTATTGTACGGTGTACAGTAATGGGTCATTCCATGTTAAATCACCCAATTTTTGAGAAAGTTTTTGCACGACCGACTCAAAAAATTCCCAAAATATTTGTATGTGTAGACAGTGATGAAGGAAGCATATTAGGGCTGTCAGGGATTAGCGATTAATCGCCACCCAAGTAATCGTTTAGTAAAATCTTACAAGCGATTAATCACCTCTCATTCCACAGAGGTCTCTGACTTGCATTAAGTAACAATGTATTAACGTCTTTCTTCACAACTTGAGCTGCCTTGACAAAGTATACGATGTCCACAGTATGTGCAGAACTGTGTTAAAACTGACAGACTTTGAGGAACTTTTAGGAAACATTTAGGAAAAATACTTTACCCTCAGGATTTATGAAATTTGGTCTTCTCCTCATTCAGCTTTAAATGATGATCAATCATCTATGCACTCACTTCACTAAGACATAATTGTAGGTTTTGATATGCATAATCAATATCATTAATATCACAATCAATATAAAGTTGAGTACCATCAGCATAGAAATGATAACTGATGCCATGTGATTTGAGAAGTTTTCTAAGACTGGCAGAATACATGGTAAATAAAACTGGACCCAAAACAGATCCTTGCGGTACACCTGTGTTAAGACTTTTTGGTGACGAGATACTGTATACTGATTGGTTTTAACACACAGTTTATGCCTCTAAAGATAAGAATCAAACCACTTCAGGGCTGATCCACAAATTCCAAATTCAAAACTGAGTTTCTTACATAGAATATGATGGTTCATTGTGTCAAAAGCAGCTGAAAGGTCAAGGGGAACAAGTAAAACAATTTGATTTTTGTCCACGGCACAAAGAATAAGAAAGGTAGTAACATGTGAGTGGAGATGGCTCGGTGGTTTGAGCGTACTGCCTTGCATACTGAAGGTCCCCGGATAATGTTTCACGGTACCACTGATAATTGGTACCGTCGGTACCGCCACAAATGGTACCGGTACTACGGTATTACCGGTACAGAAGAGTAAAAATGTAGGATTTTTATCACATGCAAAATATCCGTAAAAATACCATGCATTGACATAAGTGAAGTCTTCTGATAATCCCTGCCTCCCGTTTCAGTATTTTTTATAACATTTAGTCACCTCACACTCAACAAATCGGTAAACAAAAAAAGAAATAACCTCTCTGCAAATTTAGCGTCCGATAAATACGGGACAGACAATAAATCAGCGCCGCACGTCCGCACGGGAGCTAGCCCCACAAGCTGACAAGAGCACTCAGAATTGTAATGAAGATTGCAAAAATAATTCCTGCAAATTATGACAACCCCCCCCCCCCCCTAAAGTATAACCAAAAGTTATTTAGTAGAACTTTACAAAAAATATTTCCATAAAAGACTGATTCATCAAGCTTTCTTCCCGCCGAGTTATCACTGTCAAAACTAAATCAAAGTGCTTCATGATTGAATTTACGAATGCATCGCGCAGCAATCCGTTGTACAATAACACTATACTGTTCTCCAGTACGTAGCTATCAATACAACAAAGCAAGTGAGTTAATCAGGTGAACTGAACACGCGAGCCAATGTTTTAAGCGGGATTTACTGTGTGTTCAGTCCCATTGCTTCACTGTGTAAATTTCTGAAAGAACGTTCGTTGCGTTCGTACGAAAGTTTTTCTTCCACAGACAGACAGTGAGCGTTATGGAGCAGTCCCATTGAATCACTGTGTTAGAATCAGAAATCGTCGATGCAACGTTCATGTCAGAGCTTGCAATGCTATGATCCTTTGTCTGCTTACAACGAATTTCTCACTCATATAATGTTGTGTGCTATCGTAATCAAAGTGAATTCTATCAATCAACGCATGGTATCTATTCTTAATACACCATGTGAAAGCATTTGCTGATGAGCAGCGATCGTTCGGGGGTTGCGCAGAATGTCGAAAGAAAGCAAGGGCCCTGTTAGTCTGGAAGGTACTAGTTCTGCGAAAGTAACATTAAACGGCACTTTCCGAAATTCTTAGGGGATTTGTGACTGAAATAGTGCAAAACGATTATCAAGTGAATGTTCCTTGTTTGTATTGCACTGCTTAGAGACACGGCGCATTTATCAAATGGGTTTTTGTTTCTTTCAAGTATTATTCTAATTCAAATGCTTTATTTTTGAGAAAAGATTTTCACCTCAAAGTTTACTAATCGTGTCCCGTCTAAATACACAATGTGAAGGCGAGGCTAGCTAGCGCTGGCAGGGATCGTTCTGAGATTGCGCAGAATGTCGAAAGAAAGCAACTTTCCTTTTTAGTGTGGAGGGTACTAGCTCTGCGAAAGTAACGTTAAACGGCAATTTCCGAAATTCTTAGGGGGATTTGTGACTGAAATGGTGCGAAATGATTATCAAGTGACTATTCCCTGTTTATATTGTAATGTTTAGAGACACAAGGCAGTTATAAAATGGATTTTTGTTACATTTTAGTATCATTCTATTTTAAATGCTATAATTTTGAGAAAAGATTTTCACCTCACAGTTGAGTACCAGTCTCCACGATACTTCGGTACCTTTAGGTTGGTGGTACCGTACCGTACCGGTACCGGTACGTACCGGTACTTACGGAAATACCGGTATACCGTGAAACCTTATCCCCGGATCAAATCCCGGTGGAACCACTTGGAAATTTTCCGGGGTCTAAAAATTAGCTTGTCCAGCATAGCTGTTCACAGTGATGCTGAGGGGGTTTAAAATTGGTGAATTACAAAATTGGGTATTTGGTTGTCCGTTTCAGGAAGTTGTCCGACTCAGGAAGTTGTCCACTTGCTCAGTTCGGCTGTTGAGCAGTGGTGCAGAGCAAGTATAACCTCCACCCCCTCCAGCCTTTGGGAAAGTGGATAAAGACTGGGGATACGCTCATGTCTGTCGGATGGGGACGTTAAATTGCGGTCCCGAAAGCAGGATTGGGAGCTATTAGTACACGCCTGCCTCATTACCTCTGAGCACTAGTCGAAAAGAGAAGGCGAAGTTCGCCGGTGTTCATCCACACTCACTATGGCATTGGATCTTCGAAGAGTTAAATGATTAGGGCCTGGTCTTCAGGGCATCTTATGGGGCTTTAGCCCTCCTTTGCCCTTCAACCTATGTTATGTTATGTCTTACCCTTGGTCTTATACACCAGATTTCGCACACTGCCAAATTTCATGCACCGGTGAAAATTCTTCCCTTTTGCTGTAGCAAAGCACCAGCCTAAGCTGTGGAACGATTTAACAAGCCAAATCCCAATGCATTGTTCTTGTTCACACTGATGCCAAAATAGGTTTGTACATTTTTATCTTTACCCAAATTAGTTGGATATAATCCTCACTGCAACCAACAAATCACACCCTTTGCTCCATTTTTTTTGGATGTTGTTCGCGGGAGAGTGCCAGCTTACTCAGTGTTCGATTACAGAAATCATTACAATATCGAAAGTCATAATATATTTTGCACAATCCTTTGGTTGCTTGTGATCGTCACCTAATGCGTGAAATTTGGCAGTTCTACAACTAACGACAAAAGTTGCCCCAGTCAACATTGTGTCACAAATTTAAAACAAAGTTTTGAAGATACAGTATCTGACTGAAATTTCATAAGATTCAGAAATTACAGATTCAGCATACATAGATTTAAAGGGCCAATCCTCTCACCCCAAACTACATTTCTTGTAGGGGATACTGAAACTCTTTTGGCTCAGCTTTTTGATTGACTGTCAATTCAAACAGTGCAGATTACCAAAGCTTATATTACACAGAATGAACTGTACTGGGAGTGTTTGATTATACACATAGAGCTTTTCTGTACTCACCCTGAACAATAAACTGAGATTGTGACTGGATAAGGATGGATTTCAGAAAGTCATAGTAGACTAGTACTAGTAGTAGTAGGGTTGTCGCACTAAAAATACGACTACATGAAAAATATCAAACTTGAAGAATCTGACTGATTTACATTGTTAGGTACCCTTTTCTTAGCAACCATGCCAAATTTTATCAAAATCCGACCAGTACTTTTCAAAATATAGCCGATTTTATGTCTCCATAATCCTTACGATTTCTCCAAATCGCCGTATGCTTCAGTGTTACGATCTGCCTGCAAAAGTTGGTCAAAAACAACATCGTAACTGCTCACTCAGACGCTTTGATTATTCATCACTGTGTTACGTACACCAGATGTACCGACGTGAATATGCAACGTTACTGGGCAAGACACTCAGTGATCACGCGTCCGTGTCATGATAGCTTGCGTTCTGTGTACGTAACATGCATTAACAAGTCGCACGTAGCCTGCTTACACACAGTCTGTGCTATAGCAATCCGTACACGTGCTTACGCGCACGTACACAAGTACGTAATTTACTAACCGTACTTATATATATATAGCACGTACAGGTATATACAATGCAATACTGTATGTAAGCATATTGGCGGGAAATCCCTTGTTGCTAAGTTGAACAATGGGTTCATACATAAACATATCAATGTCGGCTCAGTACAAAAGATGTAGGCGGGGATCAATGGGCTGTTTCATTTAAATCGAGCGTGCATCGGGGCTGAGCAAAAATTCATTTTTTTTCCTTCGGAAATGGAAAGATCATAAAAAATGCTACAAAATGAGAGGTGGAAGCAATTGCGGATTTTTCTAGAACCCATTGTAACCATGTCACCAATGTTTTAAGCCAAAAAATGGTAAAGAAATATTATTTTTGGCGATCGCTTCCCTCCATTAAAATGTAGAGTTCCTTTTCTTCTTTCTAATGATATATGGGTTATAGGGGTCAAAGGTTCAGCCCCAATGCACGATCAAGTCAAAGATGGCTGTGTGTGGCATTTTACGTGTGACCAAAACACACATTTGACTGTCACCGTTGCAACGATGCTTCAAAGGGATCGTTAGAAACTGTAACATATTTTTTCTTCTTTTTGTTTTTAAGCTTATTTGGTGAAATATTATAGTAGAAATATGTCTTTAGTGTACTAATTTTACAGTGCAGGCAAAATTTTGACAATTTTGAGTGTCGTAAATTCAGTTTTTAAACACACTGTTTTAGCGACTTCGTGTTTGGGTGTGAGTAGTTCCGCGAGAATTTTGGAGAAAAATTCTGTGTGCGTGCGACAACCCTAGTAGTAGTAGTACAGTAGGAGAACTGGTACTGTTTGGAGTGAGAGAACTGGGCCTTTAAAGTTTAACAGGGATGAGCCTGGTCTAAAAAAAAAATCACTGAACTTTGCTGGGCATACATGACTGACGGTCAGAGCGCGAAGCGCGACACTTTTACGGGTGGGGTCCAGGGGCCCGCCTTAGGGCTCTGAGAAGCTCTGAGAAAATAGAGTATTCAAGACATCATTTGGAGGCCTATTTTAATCAGTACATTGGTAAAATAAAACACTCCAAGAAAGTTTTCAGTCAAAATAGGCTAGGCCTAGCCTAAGCTATGCCTAACGTTAGGCTAGGCCCTAAGTAGGCCCAGCCTACACTGAAGCAAAGTTGAACAGTTCTTCAATCACTGTAAAACTTGTCTCAGTGGTGAAGATGTCCATAAATCCCCCATTAGAAAACCTTGGGATAGCTGTAACATTAAGTTGTAACAACTAACGTTACGATGTTGCATTTCATTAGGCCTAACGTTAACTAAAGTTACATGTAGTATGTACCAAGTAGACCTAGCCTAGGCTAGGCCTATGCTGTTTCAAAGTTGCTCATCTTGCGAATGAAATTGCCGAAATGGCTCACAATTGCACCACATTTCCAGTTCACTTCAGACTATCACTTTTCGATATCTGACGAAGTTCTTTTTCTATCCAAGACCAATTCCATTTATTTTAAAAACTGTTACGTCAACTTTATGAGCCGCCGACTCGTTTTCCGATCACAGCATGCACAGGTTACTGCATCATGCATGATATTGATACAGTCAACTGCTGACGATTGTGACAACTTACACATGCACAGATTTACGTACTGAACTTACGTACGTGCGCATGGTGCATGATAAACGTGATTCACTTTGACTGGGAGTATTACAACTCCCTGCAGGCAGCGGAATTCATTAATGGATAAGCAATGTTGGAGCTTGCAGCAGTAATGCCAGTAATAGTCCGGCGAGTTACGGTGCAAGCGCGACAACCCACTAAAAAATAATGCTGTCAGAAAACCACGGAAATTGGGAAAGGTAAATCACGGAGGCAGGAAAAAATCACGGAAATCCGCTAATTCACGGAAAAAGCTCATCCCTGGTTTAAGGGACATTTCATCTTCAGTTATATAAAATACTTCTAATTTTTAAAATTGCATGTGCAAAATTGACCATCAATGCTACTACATATGCTGTTAGTGTTACTACACTGTATCAGCGTCACGCTAGGACAACTTGTGGGCCTCCCTACCCAGTGCACGTGTACATACAGCCCACCTTTCACACGGTATACGTGTATTGAGCACACTAGGCCTAGCATTGAACTGCCCTAGCCTAACGTTAGGCCTACAGTATGTTGGTCTAATGCATTTGCAGGCCAAAGATATCAAATCACTGCAAATCACATCCGAATTTCCATAATCGCACTTGGCAAACACAATGATAGGCATGCTAGTTGAGTCTCCTAAGCAATCCTTCAAATATGGACGGTTTAATCGGTCTCGTCAATAAGCACAAACCTGTTTATATTTGGAGAAAACCTTCACACGGCCTTGTCCTTGTTCTTACATTTTTCGAAAGGCACTACACATGCATGGGATCGGAGCTCTCTTCATTTCCACACTAGTTCCAATTCCACGTGTGTCCAGAATACATTATGCAGTACATGGCAGAACAATCACGAAGCCTACAGTGCAGGATACGAGTCGCTATAACGATTTGAGATGAAAAAACCTAAAATCTGCATCTAGTGGCGTAACAAAGAGGTGAGGTAAGTGACTATTAATCCGAATGCGGTAATTTGACGTAATTAATTAAATTCGAGGTGATTCAACTTCACTCAAGGAAGTTCTACGAACCTGACAAATTTGTATCATTAAATTCCCTGTATATGCTACGGTAGTCAAAAGGTTGTGAGAGATTGCAGTATTGCGTAATACAAACCTCGGTTCCTCGAGTCAAAACTTCCACTTTCTTTTGTTCAGTTGGTTCCTAACTTTGCATTTCTCACAAAATTAGAGATAAAAATTGTCGTTTTTTCCCTTTTAGTATGTATTGCATATTTTGATATAAAATCTTATAAACTTTATTTAATATTTAAAAATAATCAATGTACTAAGATCAGAAAGTGGATATTTTTTTCAAACTTTGAGGAAAACTTCTCAGGTTGTGGAATCCTTTTCCACCCAGCCTACCACTTACCAGTGATTTCACCCCCGAACTGCTAGCATATTTCGAAAATCCGTGCAGTCAAGCCTCGCTGTAAGCGTTAATGAGGCTTGTGACGTCACCTCTAAAATGGGAACTCCGCCCACAAGAGAAAATCATGAGTTTCGCAGAATAGGTACCTAACATGCTGGGGGAACTTCAAGCTTCTGAATAATACATAAAAAGGCGTTCCTTGTTGCTGTATCCTTGGTCATTTGAAATTTTAAAGTCTTTTCTTTACTAAAAATATCGTGAGGTATTGTTTCTTTCGCAATTTCACAGAGAAATTTTCCATCAAAAACAGGTCAACTTTTGGTGGTGTTTTTTGACTGGCCTCAAATTTTGCGAATACCTGACCGTATTCAGGATCATTGGGGTGTAAAACTCCAAAATCGAGTGTATGAGACATAAAGCTAACTACTGATACCTATTACACTACGAGCAAAACAACAAAATAGTCGCAATGAACGTTTTTTGCAAGTTGGAATTTTGCACTTTTTGGCCACGTAGAGCATCGCACAAGGCGGTAACGTTATGGTTAACATATTATAACATATGGTAAGCTATTGTTATGTGTTTTGATTCTAGGCTGCTAACTAGGATACTATTTTAGTCCTTATGTCAAGTAATAAAGTGAATTTTAATAGGACTGACAGGCCCTTTTAAGGTTTTAAACCACTAACAAATAACATTAAAATTTTACAGACAGGCCTAGTCTATACTAGGCCTTGGCCTATGCATGCTATGACTGCACACTGTGGTACATAGTGAATGTATGAATGTGTACTGATGATCTGTGATCATCATACAGATACTACTTTACTAGTCCTTGCTTGCTGTATGAGTGAGTTTTCATTTTAGAAAAAAGCTTGTAAAAAATTTTAAGAGGCCTGTAGCACAAAATTATTGTGTCATATGCACCTTGTGAGTTGAATCGGGAGCAATGTACAGTATCAACGATGAAGCTGAAGAACCAAAATAAGCAAATTAGTGTTACACTTACAGGTATTGCAGGCTACATGAAACAATTGATATAGGCCCTATAGCCATTTATTTACACATACACTTTACCAGCCTGTCGGTTCTTTCTTATGGTTTTACCAGACAAAGTCAAGAATTTTCAAAAGGGAAATGACTTGAGGAATATACCTAGAGTATATGGAATGCGCACCTATAAGAGCTCCATCAGTTTCAGGATTTTTTTGTTTATTATTTTGCCTGGGCCATTGTTCTCAGTTTTCTTACTTACTGTATTTTTGTACTGTTGTGCTGAATCATATTTCTACACAAATGAATTAATTGTGCCTTAGTTCTCAGCCTGTTCCTGTTGAAATGTAATTGCTAGTTATAGCCTACACCTACTAGTGCTCTAGGCCCATTTGGGGGTTAAGGTTATGATTAGAGCTTGCATTGCTATGTACCCTTTTCTTGTATAATGGCACAAATGGGATTCTGAGTCAGTGTATCCTAGAGGACAATTTTTCTCTACACAAGCAAAATGCCAATTTACTGACTTAAGAATTTTGGTTGTGCACTTGTGTCCTGTATCATCAGCTGTTAATTCTGATGGATGAAATCTCATATGTTCTTCTGAGACTGCCTTCTCAGGTGAAGTATAAACTGTTGTCATTTTACACCACTAACTGAGCAGAGGAGAGATGAATAATGTAACAATTGCCCCATCACATAGTAATGGCATATTACAGTCAAAGTTTTTGTCACTAACTTGAATTAACTTGATGGCCTGTTGTTACCTTACTCTCAGTTGATATGTCTCCAGTTGTGCATGGGGGTGGGGGTTGTGTACTGAGTCCCCAGTTCCCTAAAAAAACTTAAGACCCACCCAGTTCCACATGCTGTTCATAACTTATATTACTAAACAAAGTGTTTCTGATCAGAGGCTTCATTTCTTCGACCTCACCACCTAAGGATAAGAATCAACTGACTGTATAGCGTTTATTACCCCAGAGTTCACTAACAAGCCTTACAAGAGAACTGTACATTCCAATATCGCTCCATTTTACCTCTTTATTGTCTAGTTTAATGCCACAATTTTTCTGTCATTGAGATTCTGTTATTGTTTGCAATAATTTATGAGTCTAGTACAATAACTGTGATTTACTGATTGTATAATGTGGTAACGTGCAAAGTGTATGGCCACTTATGTCAAAAGGTTACCATGAGTCGGTCAATTAATAGGTGTTGTACATCGTGCCGTACGTTGTATAACACTGTGGTGATCGACTCAAGGTACTGACGTGCTTAAGATACAATCACTATAACCCTTGCATCGGTAGCCACTTAATCGTTACAAGGTTTTCAAAAATTGACTCTCAGTGTAATTTTTCTGGAATATATATGTAAATCAAACGTAAAGGAAGACTCGACGAGGTTAACATGATCAATACTTATGTGGAGGATATTTTCTTGCTCGGTGTAGTTCCATTTTCGCGCAACTAATGCAAACACCTCAGTACGGGAAATTGGGCTTTTTACATACGGTGCAAGGCAGTGTCAATACCTGCTCTAAACTTTGCGAATACCTGACCGTATTCAGAAATATTTCATGGTAATGTTAGATTTTTTAGGTGTATAAGGAAATTTCTGATGTACCCTCTTTCTGGCATACCGTGCCAAAAAACTTGTTTTCGAGAAAAAACCAAATTTTCCGAACAGAATGAAAACTGTTTTTACGAGTTCGAAAAATCGTCTCAAATTCATTGCTTTGTATATAAAATACTTCAAAAATGCTGCAAAACTATCGGAAAATGTGTTCTCTATTGATTTTAATGATGATTTTGTAAGATTATGTGTTTTTCATGTCGAAATTTGGATTTGAAAACAGTTAGTTTTTGCTAATTATATATGCAAAGGCTGTGACGTCATGCATACTCAAATTAGAAAAGAAGCGACTTTTGGTGGCTGTGCAGACTGGCTGCGTGATTTCACTGTATAATGAAATATCAGCGCTTGAGAACCTCGGTGGGGATGTACCAGTCAACAAGCCGACTTACAAGTAAGGCTATTACCGTACTGTGTTATTTTTTGGCAGGAATGACTGAGTAACCTAGACACTAATGTACGTCGTTAGGCCACAAGCCTTCGAAGCGTTATATAACTTACATACTAGTAGCACATAGGCTAGGCTAGACCTTATGCCATCAAACTCAGGTTTTTTTTTTTTGGTTGACACGATGAACCCACTGGTTCACCGCATTGACTTAATTTACATTATGTACATGATATATACATTGTGTGATTAACAAAAATAAAAGAAATGTAAAAGGATAGTAATACATGAATCATGTACTATACTGGAACATGACAAATTATCTGAACATTTATCCTCACTGTCAGTATTTACACTATATACAGGATATAAACAAATAAACTAGGCCTAGGTGAATTACAACTTACCGATATCCAGTCCGTGGGGTACCCGACCCAGTGGCTGTAATATTATTGCCGCCAGGAAGTAATGCCCCACATTAACTGGAACAATACATAAATGCAGGCTTACTATTTTTTTAAAGGCAGTTTAATTCATCATCCCAAACAGTTCCAATTCTCCCAACCTACTTACTTCTAGCCTCTCCCACATTTATCTAAAACTAATCTTTATCCAGACACAATCCTAGTTTATTGCTTCATGGCTTGTCCCAGTGGCCATATTACAAGTCCAAAATGTGTAATCAAGACACTCTCAGTGCCCATGCTGTGTAATTAAGCTATGATGCATTGTTTGAATGTGATGCCAATCAAAGAGCTGTACCAATTGAGAGTTTTGATATACTGTATGTATACTAAAACTGTAGTTTGGGGTGACAAATGACTGCCTTTAAATAGGAAGAAATTCTAATCATCCTGAACATAAATATATATACAGAAATAACATAACATAACATAACAAGTTTAAGGGCAAAGGAGGGTAAAAACCCCATAAGATGCCCAATAGAACAGACCCAAACCAACACCTTAATCCAAACAAAAACTAAACAAACCCAATACAATCAGATCCTGCCACTGTCACGGTAATATTGTCAATGTTAATCTTGAAGCAGTTGACTGAAGTGGAATTAACAACCCACTCAGGGAGACTGTTCCACTCATTGTATACCTCCCAAGTGACCCGCATTTCGCGGGTTTGACCGGCATTTGGACACCCAAACCCGCTGACCTGCCCAGCCCTCTGAAAAACCCACATTTCAAATCTCTGAAGTATTCTTACTAAGAGAACCACAAAAATTATCAAATAATTCAGCTTACCGATAACCACAAATTCAGTAAATCTTATCTCACAGCACACTCAACTGCTCGCGCTGCTATACAATGCATACGCCTAGGTACAGGTACGTACGGTAAGCTTGCTGTGGCGACATCGTTATCGGCTAACCTTCACAGCAGGTATGGAATATTAACCGTCTTGGCAGTTCTTGATGTTCTTGGCTAGGCCTATATGTTTTCATGGCTAGAAAGCCTTGAGGAATGTATACGAAGATATTGGAAATCACTTGCAGCATGGTACGACCGCCAGTGAAAATCTTTTTAATTGGCATTAGGCCAACTAGTGCTAGCGTTATATAGGGCTTATGCACCTACGTCACTGCGTCGGGCATCTCTCTGTTTTTCCAGCCAGGCGTCCTTTTAACAGCAATTGTTACAATGGTACTGTAGTGAGCTTTGGAAGATAATTCCAAGTACTATAAGTGCTGTCAAGTTGCAGTCAAGAATGAAGAGTCTGGAAAATCCGGTTGAGTTGGTTGTCCATGTGTTTCAAGTGTCTATCTGACTTGGAGCTAGTGAAGGTCTCCTGACCACAGTAATGGCATGCTTTATCACTCAAAGTTGTACGTGTGATTGGTCAGTCAGGTCTAGTGCACTCATAGCATATAAGTATTGTGAGGTGCACTCAGAGAACCTTATGAATATATGCACTTGGGACACAATTTTTTGCAGTGTGAGTGCTACAATGGCCGCCACTCTGCATTGTTTGAATTAGCAGTCTTGAAATCCAATCGAGAGTTTCTGTTACCCTCTAGCTTCAGGAAGTGTACAGGTTGTGGCGAGAGGATTGGCCCTTTAAAATTACTACGAAAATCCTCCCAAGGGATAGTGATAATGGGAGTCATTCCTCACCCCAAACTACAGTTTCAGTATGCATATATCAAAACTCTCAGTTGGTACAGCTCTTTGATTGGCATCACATTCAAACAATGCATCATAGCTAAATTACACAGCATGGGCACTGAGAGTGTCTTGATTACACATTATGGACTAATATGGCCACTGGGACAAGCCATGAAGCAATAAACTAGGATTGTGTCTGGATAAAGATGAGTTTTAGATAAATGTGGGAGGGGCTAGAAGTAAGTAGGTTGGGAGAATTGGAACTGTTTGGGGTGATGAAAATATGCCTTTAATGCTCATATGAACAGAAGGTAATGATCTACACAGCTGTTAGCACCTTCTTTCTAACACCTGTATGCGGTGTTTCGTACAACAACCCAAAGAAGTACAAAAGTGCATGGTGCAGGCATAAAACTGGTGGCTAACAATATCCAGTTATCTTGCATTGTGATTGTCTATGAGTAACAGCCAGTATTTCTGTTTATTTTTAAATGTACTAAACTTACGTGTTAAACTCAATAGTATACAACACTGTACAGTAAATACACCAGATTTTGTGCACCAGTGAAAATTTTCCCCTTTCACATAGCAAAGCACCAGCCTAGCCTTTAGTAGCTGTGGACGATTTAGCAATCCCAATGTATTGTTTTTGTTCACACTGGCCAAAACAGGTACATTTTTATCTTTACCTGAATTAGTTGCATTTAATCCCCACTGCAGCCAATGGTTGATTCATGATTTACATGTCAGGGAAAAAACACACTATCTGCTCCATTTATCTTGGCTGTTGTGAAGGTCAGCATGTCAGCTATCTCAGTGTTTGATTTTGGGAATCCTTACGATATCGGAATCATCAAATATTTTGCACTTTCCCTTTGGTTGCTTGTGATCTCCACCTAATGCACAAAATTTGGCAGTTTTACAGTACAACAACAGTTATTCCAGTCAACATGATATCACAAATTTAAAGTGAAGTTTTGAAGATATCTGATTGAAATTTCAGTACATTCAAGTTAGGATATTACAGATTGGGCATAGCTTTTACAAACATTTCATCTTCTGTTCTAGAATATTTCATTTTAAAAGTTGCATGCGTGAAATTCCACCCATCCATGCTACTATGGACTATTTTCAAACAGAGTTACAGAAGAGCTGTAACACTTAACCCAATATGTAATATAAACTGTGCATCAGTTTTAACATATTGGTCCAGAGTAACCTGCAATGATGTACAGTAGTCCAGCCTAGATTTCATAATTTGAAGGACTTGGCCAGAGGGGTTGATTTTTCCCCATTGAGAAAGTGTAGGGACACAAGTCCAAGTCTGAGTCCAAACCCTAGTCATTGAAAGTTGAAAATTATTAGCTCACACAGGTACACATGTGTGAGGTTATCAAATGGGGCAGATGGCATCAACTTTTTAACAGAAGTCTTCTTCTTCCTCATTTTTGGAGATTTGGGGCTAAAATTTTGGTGTATGATGGCTTTGGAGGGGAGCATTCATACCCACCTACTTACATTCTTATATAGGAAATTTAAGTTGTGTTTTACAGCTGTTTTTTCAGGGGCGAGTTCATTTTGCCTGCTGAGCGGTTAGTTGTTTATTTATTGCACTAATAGGAGTGTGCTTGGTTGTGTGATTCAGTTCTTATCTTGCACATATATGCAGGCTAACGTGGTTCTTTATGTTACAGCTGGTTGAACAAGGCATTCACAGTACTGTCACTGTATGCTTGTGTAGGTGGTCTCATATTCAGCTGTGGTCAGCTAGTGTGGAGAGAATAATTTGTAACCAGGGAGTTACAACAGACCCTGTTGTAACTTATCTCAGGTAGGTGTTAATAACACCTCCTTGCTTATCTGTTGCAGAGATACCTTTCATTCTGTTCTGTGTAGTTTATCAAGAATTGGCCAAGCCAAGCAATACCAACATAACTGTTTGAGTTCAATAAGCACAGCTCAGTAGGAACTTTGTGAGTCTCTGTGTTTGATTTTAATCAGTACAGAGCCATGCAGTATTTACTTGTGGTTTTATAGGTGCAACTGAATGTACTTTGCAATACCTGAGCAGTTTGCAGGTACACCATACATAAGTTATTAATTTTGTCTTACTGCCTAATGCCTTTAAGAATACACAGTCCAGGCTTTGAGAAAATACACAGTGATATTTAGATCTACAGTACCATAAAGCTATATCAGATGTAGATCTACTTGCAAAATCACAAATGTTTTGTCTTCACTATTCTTTACTTCCTTGCATTTAATTTTGAAATGTAAGGAGGTTTAGGAAACAGAAAACAGAAAAAATATGGTTCAACTATGTGTTTCTCTTTTTAACAGACAAAACAGGTTGTGTGAACTTCACAACAGCATTGCTGTTCTAGTTGGACTTGTGACTCAAAGCCTCCGCACTCAACTACAATACTGGTTATTTGCATCTGAAACTATTTCTAGGGAACATGAATGAAATCGTGTAAATCTTCATCTGTTTTATGTTCTTTTAAACTCCTTTTATAGATCCCCAAATGTAAGTACCAACATCTTTCAAGTGCAGAATATCATCATGGCAACACAGGCAGTGAAACTGTTCTTCTGCCAGAATGGCTTCAGATTGTCAAAGTGTCATAACCTTTGTCAGTACCATCGACCCATAGCAGCACCACCTCAGTACTTACCACACCAGCTTGAGAATCACAGAACGTTTTTAAGCACTTCAGTAATGCTGAAGGGAAAACAACTCAATCCAAATCGTCTAGAGAGAAGATTGCAGAGGCTTTTAGAGAAGAAGAAGTGAGTATTAGTGCTAAGGTAACAATTTAACTGCATGCAAAGTATCTGGACCTGTTGCTCGAAGGAGAATGAACATGGTATTATCATAAAGTATCTCCAAAAGAAGCCAAATTTATGTAATATGTACGCTATCAGAGTACTCTAAACATACTCATTCCTGTCCTTGTGTTGCAATTTGAAGTTGTTCCTTTTCCCATTTTGTATTTCAAGTACAACCCTACTGTAGAGTACATCATGCCCAAGCTCTCTCGGTTCAAGGAAGTTCAGGCAGGTACACAGTGCTGTACATTGTGATAATATCATTAATATGCTGCCCTGTCTCTTGCAATACAAACAACATATTTTTATATAATTAAGCAATTACTTGCTACATGATCGAAGCACCTTTAACCACCTGGTCTCCCACATTCTGTAGGCATTTCTTATGACCCCCATCCCACCCCTCATGAAGAAGCACTTTGTCTCACATCATAACTTCAGAAATCCTTGGACTATTCTTTTTTTCTCTTTCAAAATTCTTCTAGAAAACTTTTGCTCACAGACAAAGAATCACTCCTGCACCACTCTAAGTGTTTTAAACACTAGGAATAAAGGTTTTAGATGCATTCACTTACAAAGTGCTAAAATGATTGGAAAGAACACTATTTTGGCTACATTTTCTTTTCTTTCAGGAAAAAATTTTCATTTGAAGCTGTTTCTTACACGCAACTTGGGAAACTAGTAAGTACTACTTCAAAAGTACTGTGTAATTAGCTTTTGTGATTACTAGTAGGCCTAAATGGTATACAGCTATCCCACTGTAATGCTACATTTTATAGTAGAGCCATTTAATCTCTTTAATCAAGTTTCTTTGTAAAAAAGCATAGCTGTGTCTAAAACCTAAACTTAAATTAAAACAAGAAGTTGGATTTTAAAAATCACAGGAACCGATTTGTAGGTTCCATCATTTTTCACCATGGTAACCCATGGGAATCCACTTTTGGGTTCTGTTAAAAAAATGCATGGGTGGTAACTGATTGGTGGAACCAGTTTTGGGGTTCCGTGATTTATCACCATGGGACCACCATGCGATGGGGAACAATTGTTCCCGTGAAATCTGACGGCATGTTAAAGGGCTGACCTTGACAAAAAAGAATTGATAGTCAAATTATTACTTCATATTAACCCCCAAACAAACCACAATTGCTGTGCTTATAGGAAAACATGAACACAATGCAATCTCTTAAAAGGGCTTTCCTATCTTAAGCATGTCCCATCCCCCTTTCCCTCAAAACACTAGTGCATTCCAGAGAATTTGAAAGGACCAGACATTGTGGAGGGTGGTAATCAGAGTTTTCACCAGACCATTACCAAATTTAGTGTGAGGTGCCTCTTGACCACATTCTTTTCAATGACCATGGATTATTCTCTTGAATTAGTTCAATGCAATAGGTCTTTACTACTGCTAATTAAGTATTAAACCACTAGCTAGATGTAGTATTATTGCAAATTTTTATCATTTCACTGTAAGAGTTGGAGAAGGTACAGATAGTTTGCTCTCTAATTCTCCAACTGATTGTCTCATCTGAGATTAAATAACCTGGACAGGTAATACCAAATACTTCTAAAAATGGAACTTACTCCCATTGTGCTTGTGCTCAGCATAAGCAAAGGAGAATGGAAAACAAGCCCATGATCCACAACTGGAATCAAAACCTTATTAAGAAAAGTTTTCCAAAAGTGAGGAGACTCAAGTATGGACAATTGAAATTGTTGATTCTGTTTGCTTTAGTCGTTGCACAGGAGATGTAAGTGGAACGATGAGGGAAGTTGTTTTTAATTGGGAAAAAACTTTGGCTGACCTGACTCAAACTAGTTGGTTAGAAACTGAGCTGTAAAACTCTAAGTAACTGACTCATGTGAGATTAAAGTTATTCAAATTCCTTCAAACATCATCAAATAAAACTAACATCAGTATATAGGGGTTGAATTTAAGATTTTGCAGGTGTACTACAAATCACACTCCTCAGAAAATGAAGGAGTGTGGTAGGTATGCTTTTTTTATTAATCATTAATAGATTTATATGAGCTCCCATTCTCCATCTAGTTGTGCAAAATATCATACTGCTAACAGTGGTTTGATGCAAGTGATGGTGTGCGATTGCCCTCAGCCTTCCCTGTCTCAAAATTCAAGGTCTGATGAGTAAAAAAATTGCTTAGCAGAATAAATTCATTGTAGCATTAGTGGTAAGTCCAAGTCAACAATTTCGGCCAGGGCTGCTCAGAATATTTTGCTCTGGTTTTAAGACCCCCCTTTTGATGAATGTGAGAAGCATGAAATTAAAGGATGATTATGAGACTGAAATACTGAGGAAGGTGATAGTCTTTTAGTTCCAGCTCAGCCTATATCTCGGCTAATGTAATATCAGTGTAGACTGGGAATGGCTGTGAAGAATCAAGTTAAATGTTTTCCCTGACATTTGAGGTTTACAGTTTTGTACATTTTCCTCCCTATGTCAGGTTAAACCTCCACCATCTGCTAAATCAGGTAAAGTTATGGGACCAGAAGAGAGCATTAAGTTGAAGACATACAACTCTATTCTTCATGAGAACATCAGTGAGCTAATTAATTCAAGTTACATCAGTGAAGAGCTCCAGGATCTCCAAGTCTCTGTCCTTGGGGTAAGCCATTTTTTATTTCATATTAATTTATCTTGTTAGTTAAAGGCACATTTGCAGCCACAAGAATCAATTAATGAAGTGAAAAAGATTAAGAATGTCACATAAGAGCCAGGAATTGAGTTTAAGGGCTTTTATTCTGTACTGAATATATTTTCAAGCTAAATGCTATTCAGTATGCTTGATACAGTGTAACAATATCATGGTCAAAAAAGCTACATGAGCTCATTGAAGATCCTACACTGAGTTGGTGGTTTAAGGTGTACAGCAAGATGTACCAGCAGAGTGGCTTCAGAGGCAGGGGTGTGCCCATTTACCTCTATCCTATTCCCAAACCAATGTTGCCATCCAGCAGACAATGGAGTGTATTCCCAAGAATCGCTGAAAACTTTGTCGTCATCTTGTTTCTTTAGAAGAAGCATACAACTGGAAAGCTATTCGTTCATCTGCTGTGCAGCCATATTCCTCCAGTGTGGCCTTTGGGAATCTTTATTTATAGGAATTGTTAATGCCCGTATGCATTTGATTTATTAATAATTTACCATGTTGGGAATGCATACCATAATATCTATATGTACATGTAAAGTTTTCTGTTGGTTTAATTATTTCATGAATTGTATTATTTGATGATTGTGCTCCTTTTGTATATTTTTGCACTTTTAATGGTTAAATAAATTAAATGTAATCATGAAAAACTGATATGAAATTTCATTGTAGTGCATTCTCAAGTTTCATTTTTTTTAAAAAAAAAACATGTTTTCTGCAGTCTGTTGTTCTTGATTTGGCCATTACTATAGTTTTTCCTTCCAGTGATCCTCATTGGTGTTTGACATAAATAATTATTTATCACCTGTGATGAAGCATTGCAAGTACAATAGTACTGTACAACTGGGGAATATTTATGTTAAAAAAGTACCAATGGATATTAAACTGCTAATATGTTTGTGCATGCAGATGCTATAACATCATCTTGAAAAATACCAGTTTCAGTTGCAAGCTTCATTGATTTATAACTCCTGATGCAGTCTACGTGCTGTATGCAAGTATTTGATTTACCCATGCCGGAGTGAGCCCACATCGAGACTTGAATGTTACATTCTGGGACAAAAGTAAACAAAAGTGATCTCAGGATGGCTTCAAGTAACAAAAGCATCCTGGCACCATCATACCAGAAATAGGCTGTTGTTTGTAACCAACTCCTGCGGAATTACACGCTAACGTTAAATAGCTACCCAACACATACAAAAGGAAAGATGTGATGACTTGAAATCGATATGAAATAGTTTTAATTCTCTCTTATGTCTGTTTTGAAGAAATATATGTGCTAAGTGCTGCTCAAATCAAATGGTAAGGTATTATCTCAGGATACAGTCCTATCTACTTTTAATCTAGCAAATGTATAAATGCTTATTTTACTTTCACTTTTTTCTATGTTCAGCTACCTAACTACACTCAGTTATGTGTGTTTAGACTGCATGTATTTCGTTTCATTCACACTTTGTGCATGGTGTGCTGGCAGTGTTCACACTCACGCAATGTATGATCAAAAATTACGTCATAGGTCCATTTTGCTTTAATCCAGGGCAGTATATGATTTCAAATAAAACAGCCTGTTTAGCCAGTTCTGCAACTGCAGATGAGGTGAGGTCATTACCTTAAAGTGCAATCGTGCCTGAAATAGCATTTCCACTCGTGCTCATGTTTCAACTTTTCATGCCTCAACCAATGGTGTGGATGGACTTCTTTATACAGCATTCTCGTAGTCGTCTCATAGCATTCTCTTGTTTAAGCCCTGAACAACCACAGTGTCATACACTCCAAGCAAAGACGAAAGGTACAGTAAATGTGTGAGTAAAATGAAGTTTTTGCTTCAGAAGTCATTAAATACTGGCCTGTATGAAAGGTCCATTTATAGAATACTAATATATGGATCTTGCACAAAGTTTCAGGAGCTACCCCTTCAGATTTTGACCATCTTTGAGATTATCATCATACGCTATCCAAAAGATGGTTTTAAATGTTAATGCATAGTGTTTAGCATCATCATGTAAACTCTCTGTTTGCCATGTCACTTGGGCTTGTAATATTGACTTTTGCCTTCTGTTTCGAATTCCTCCATAAAGGATCCTTTTGGGCATTTCAGGATGTCAACTGTCCTGTAAATGAAGGTTGAACAAACAAGCAAAAACAGAAAGAACACAATCTGAGATCACTCCTTATTTGAGCCAATTTACATATTTGCTCATGTTTATGCATGTTGCTGGTCTTAAAACTGAAAGCTCTCAAGAATGGTCAGAATCTTGATGGTGCTTGTGGATGTTTTCCATATTTTCA
The DNA here is from genome assembly GCA_037179385.1 of Holothuria scabra. Lineage (NCBI taxonomy): Eukaryota > Metazoa > Echinodermata > Holothuroidea > Aspidochirotida > Holothuriidae > Holothuria > Holothuria scabra. Next base: position 39,456,045 of record CM074182.1, on the reverse strand, counting down.
ATTCCTTATATCATGAAACAGGCAAAGCATGAAGTTTCACACCAACAAACATCTGAAAGAGCAGTATTGTTTCTTTTACAGGTTCGTTTGACTGGCGACATGAGTACATGCAGGGTATTCTGGCAAGCAAGTGGTAACTATGCCGTAGACAGTAGCATACAGAAGGTACTTGATTCTCATGCAGGTAAAATAAGGTATGTTTAATACATTCAAAATCAGTGACGTCATTTTTTTGCAGTATTACCCACAGAAATATATCAGAGGTATATTGAAGCTTTAGGCTTAGGAATTAGGGTTAGGGGGCTGTTGGGGTGTTAAGGCCCACTCCCTGACCCTGTCTGACTTTAATCGCTGTTGTTTTTTAATGTAGAATTTGTGCAACAGTGGATGGAAATTGAAACTGAAACTAAAATTGCAATATGAAGATACAGAGTTGCTAGACAAGTGGAACTTTTTAGTCTTCTTGACTGATGTCTGGAGGCCTTTTGATTTATTTTGCATGATTTTTCTTTGGGAAAAGACAATGCTTTCATCTTATTTATTATTTAAATGTTTTTTTTTTTTTGACAGGCATGCTCTGATCAATTTGAGAATTTTAGGTAAAATCCCTCGCATTGCATTCCTTCAGGAGAAAACAGCCGCCAGGAAGGCAGAAGTAGAAAGCTTGTTGGAATCTGCTGACCTTGGCCCTGAGTTTATAGAGGACAGTGTGGACATAGAAAATGTTGATGAAAGCAGCAAAGAAGACTTTGAAAGTCCAGTAGATGAGGGTGCTTTTGACAGGGATAAACTAGAACCAGTTTTAGGTCTAAATCAAAGAGAAATTCAAAAGCATCTTGTGAAGCTGAAAAATCAAGGCTTAAATCAGTTGAAGGAGTTTGATGATTCGACTGAGGGCAGTATACAGAAATTCAAAAAGTCTATAAAAAGGCGAAAGAAAGCTAGAGAAAAGGGTCTGTATGATGTACATTGTTCTTCAGATTTTGATGAATTTGATGGAGAAAGAGGAGAAAGTTTTCAGGATGATATTACTGATGAGAGGGAGATGGAAGAAGAGATACATGCAGGTGATGACAGTGACAAAGACTGGAGATGAGATGTCGTTTCTGTTGACCTATGAATATTTATGGTGTTTCTAGGTGGAGTAAACAGCTAGCCAAGATGGAAAACAAGACTGAGGATGTGACATCATGAATATGTGAGATAGCAATTTTCAGAGGGTCAAAGTTGTGGGACATGTAATCTAATTAGTTCACAGAATCTAAAATTAAGGTTCAGAACATAATAGGTCAAATGTCATTTTAACCTATGTATTTGCAATGTCTTTCTGAAAGTGAAGTAAGAGGGGTTGCTCCCTCACTCTTGGAAATGAAAGCTTTCAAAAGGGATCACATTTTTCAAAGAAATAGTGCAATTATGATCTGATGTTGAAACTTCATGATAAGTGAAATAAGAAACCAAATGACTTAATGAAGTAACTGAATGCTAGTGATAGGGTGGACTTGGTGTAACTCCATGCAATGCTTTGAATGACAAGATTTTCTTATGTCTTTGAGACGGATTGTTGATAAAATGAACTTGTTAGTTTGCTCTATAGATCCTTTTTCAAATGGCTATTACAAAGGATTGTAGGACAGGGTTGTGTTTATGCGCTCTTTTGTCAATGGCATTTATTGTGAGACAAAATGGCACAACCAGACCAAAATTCTATCCAACAATCCTTTGTAATGGCTATTTGAAAAAGGGTCTATTGAAGAAAATCAAATGTCGTTGAAACTTCCAAAGCTGGGAAAAACCTTATCAAAGGTGTAGAGATGGTTTCAGAAGAGAACCTGTGCCACTAGGACTACAAACATTGGGGAAAATTGGGTAGATTGTGAAATATGGTGGTGGCGGGGGGGGGGGGGGGGTAAAGTTGTGCACTTACTCTTCCTCTAAACTGTACATTATAGTACAGTTTTAAGGGAATAAGGAATATTAGGTAAGTGACATGTGTATGTTCTTCTCTCCTCGGTGGCCAGTGAGACACAACTGGAAAAAAGGCCATGGCCCACTTGACTTCAGCCAGTTGATTGGAAACATGGGTAATCAAACCAAAATCCTGGGTGCCTGCTCCGGAAGGAGAACTTGAATACTGAAATGGACACCTACATGTGTTGTCTTCTGCTTTCACTTTTGTTTTGGAGTCAGAAAAAAATCATGTTTTACAATAATGAAATTCTTTGAACCATTTTTCAGATCAAAGATGTTTGCTAGGAATGTTTCAAGGATGAGTGCACTCATTCAAAACACATTGGACCATAATGAAGCAACCTTACCACTTTTTTGCCAATTCCTGTCCAAAATGTCCCCTGTTTTGACAGCTCCCTGCCCCTAATTTTAACTCCTTACACTGCACAATTCCCAGTTTAAGAAATGATTGTCAGAATTTGAATTGTCTGAGGAGGGGGGATGGAAGGGCAGTTTTCTGTGAACCAACAGGAAAAAAGAGAGTTGGCTCTCAACATTTTTTATTAAAGTTAGATTACTTGACATAGTCACATAGCTGTAGGACTTGGTGTAATTCCCCTCACAAGTCTTCTTCAGAAGTCCCCCTTCCCCCACCATGAGAGTGGGAAAATAAAGTTAAGTTTAGGATGATTTCACAATTGAGTCTCCTGTCATGGAATTTTGGAGCCCACCCAAGCTCTCCCCACAACCTCCATTGCCCCCTCTCCACACACAAAAAAACATACTTGCCAAAACGTGGCAAAGGTGTATTCAGAGTGCAGATGGCAGAAATCCGAAAAACGTGTCATGATTCCATTTATGTCACATCAGAAGAGATTACTTTCGTAAAGAGTAGATGGGAAGGACGTGATACAGAATATGTTGAAAATGTAGAATTTCTAGGTTAAGTTGTCCTATGTTGATCAAATATGCAACTTCTTTCACATGAAATCCTGGGGGGTGCAGGAAACAAGTTCATGAATGACCACATATGTCATGCAATGTTTGAGGGAATACCGTGCTACAGTAAATATCTGCACAGACACAGGTTTTCTTTCGTTTGTCATTGTTTGGGTCTTGGTTACTACACAGATGTTACTGGTTTAAAAGGAAAACACTTCTCTTGAAGGGCAGTTTTATCATCCCAGTTGCAATTCTCACAAGTTTGGAATTGCTTCTAGATCACTTTTGTTTTCTTGCCGATTGGATCGGTGGTGGCCAAAATGTTTTCAAAATTTCTTTCCAGTGACATTCTCATAATTCCTTTGTTTGTTTTCATAATTGTTACTTCATATGATGACGAATACTTTTCATGAGTCATTATTCCTGAAACTAATTCAGTGGCGTAGCCAGGGTGGGATTTTTTGGGGGCCTAGGTAACAAGTGGGGGGGGGGGGCTGGTACCTGCGAGGGTCAGGTACGACGAGACTATCTAAGCGGAGTACCTGCGAGGGTCAGGTACGACGAGACTATCTAAGCGGAGCGCCACCATCAGTTGGCGCAGAGCGTACAAGACAATTTTGGGCTTTTAAACCCCTCCAGATGGCCGGAAACGACACTTCCCATGTGTTTTGAGCTGGATGTACCCAGCCTTGAAATACGAATTTCATATATGCGACTTCTCGAATAATGAGCATAAAAAATCAATCTATGAAAAATGGTAATACACACACTTTTCAGGGACCCCCCAACTGGACACTTCTGATCTGTGGCCTGGGGGATGCGACTAAAGGAAACCGGTATCTCCCTTTCCTTTTGGAAAAAAATGTAAACTTCAGAAGGACGTAGATTGCAAATGCGGCAATATTTGAATCAAAGCGGAGCGCCACCATTTGTTGGCGCGGAGCGTACAAGAAAATTTTGGGCTTTAAAACCCCTCCAGATGGCCGGAAACGGCACTTCCCACGTGTTTTAAACTGGATGTACCCAGCCACAAATGCGGCAATATTTGAATGGATTTCAGCTTACCTAAGGCAGTACCTTACCCTTAAACAGGAAAACCAAAAGAAGTTGTGTCCCCCTCTGAGAAACTTTCTTTGCGTTAGATTTCCTAGAGGCAAAATGGTGCTATGTTTGGCAAAACTTTGAACTGATTATAGGCCAAAGTTTTCGGATTTTCCCTTTTTGGGGAGCATGAAAAATATCAAAATATTTTTAGTTTTTGTAGAGATTTTACAAGAGACATACATACTACCAAAGAAACAATGTGCAAAATGGTGCAGTATTTGTCTATCGGTACATTACGTAGTCAAAATTAAAATACTACAAATAAATCTCTCAAAATAATTGAACCGCAAAGCAGAAGCATGGATCATGTGGGAAACACATGAAATCCGGACCTTGTGGACATTTTACAAATCCCCCGGACGCCAGTGCCAACTAGTAAAAAGAGGACTTGTCGAAAAAAATCGTCCTATAGTGGAACTTGTCATGGGCAGGAGTGAGGCACGACAAAGGCCTACTTGTTTAGGATGGAAGGGAAGAATTTTCAGAAGGCAGTACCTTACCTGCTTACGGCATATTTTGTGTATGATAAAGTATAGGAATGGTCGTGTAAGCGTGGTCTCCAGTGTACGATTGCCTTATTTTCAGTAAATCAATCAGCCATCCGAAGGGCAGAAAGGGTCTTAACCTAACAAAGTCACATTAAAGTTTGTCGTCGAGACTTTCGTTTCATCTTCGAAGTGAAATGCAATAAACGACAGTGCAGATCACAAACGTACGGTATCTAATTTAGTGAAAGTAGGCATTTTGAAGCTATTACTTGATTTCATACGTGCGCACAAAATGTGTTTAACACACATTCATCCATGTTTTTTTTTTTTTTTTTTTTAATTTTTACACATTTTATTTATTTACTGTTTTGAAGGAAATACTTCAAAGTGTATTTCCGTTCGAACATTTTATTTTTTTCAGTTACTTTATCATGACGCAAAAAATCTGGGGAGGGGGAGCCTGAACAAAAACTGGCCCCCGCTCCCCCTCCCCCCCCCCCCCGTGGCTACGCCACTGAACTAATTTATTTGACTGCATGGTACCACTTGCGTTTTTTTCGTGCACCAATATCAAAGTTTCCGAGTCAAAGCAATAACGGAACTTTAGTCTTTGTGGATTCGTCTGTAATCCGTTTCGTGTTCGAGTCTACTTGAGCCTATCCCGGACCCATTCCGTGCTGAATCCGAGTCTGTTTGAAGATGGACAAGAATTCCGAATTGAGTACGGTATGTAGTGGCCTTGGCTCGGATATTTCAGTCCTGTTGCATCATCACCTAAAGAACTGATAGAGGATGTTTTAGTGACCATTGAACATTCAAGTTATTCCAAAGCATCCGGACCGAATCCAGGTCGGCGTGGTTGTACGCTCTATACTTTTGCACAACAATATATTTTTGTAATGGTTCTTCTCCACAGATCGGCGATCATGCCCCCTTCAGAGCAGTAGCGTCACCAGACTTTTCATTTGGGGGGGGGCACTGGGGTGGCACAACAATATTGCAGGGGGGCACTGCTAAACTCCACACATGGCGCCGTAGGCGCCACCGAGCGCGAAGCGCGAGGCTCAGCGGGTGGGGTCCAGGGGCCCGCCTTAGGGCCCCTGGTGGGGTCCAGGGGCAAAGCCCCGGTGGGGGTCCAGGAGGCCAAGCCCCCGGAATCTCCTCGGTTTTAGCGTGTTTGTGAGGCACTTAAGTCGCTATTTAAAATTCTTCTATTGACTTAACACTGGTCTCAAAAATACCTCCAGAGTAACTTCCAGTAAGAAGTTTTGGTAAAAAAGTTATTCAACTACCAAGTGCAGATCCGGCTGACATTTTGAAAAAGGGCGAGATGAACTATTGAAAACAGAATTTGATGGGCAGTTCAATGTGTGTCTCGGTTGGGGTCCAGGGGGCGAAGCCCCGGAAGTTCCTGGGTTTTAAGGGGTTTGTTAGGTATTCAAGTCGTTATTTACGGTTATTCTGTTTTCTTTACACTGGACTCAAAAAAAAAACTTCCAGGGCAACTTCAATTAAGAATTTATTGGTAACAAAACTAGTGAAACAACTTTCAAGAGCGGATCCGGCTGATATTTAGAAGAAGGAGAGCTGAACTCGAAAGAGAAAGCAGTTAGATGTGATCCTCTTAAGGAAAAAATGTAGGCCTATATAATTCTGCTTGAACGGTTACCTGAGCTATGCGCCACCTTCAGTTAGCGAAGTTGGAAGTTAGCAGAAATTTTTGAAAAACGCAACCCCTCAGACAGCCGGAAATGGCATTTTCTAGGTGTTTTTGCGATATTTTTAGTTGAAAAGTATGAAAATTACTGTCTTTTCTCGTCAAAAGAAGAATCCAGTCTTAAATATTTTCATAGTCACACTCTGACTAAAGAAGGCATATCGTTTTTTAAAAATCTCAAATCTCATTTGGGGGGGGGGGGAGCACACGATTTTTCAGGGGGGCATGTGCCTCCCTGCGCCCCCCCCTTGGTGACGCCACTGCTTCAGAGTGCTGAATCCGGTAGTGGTCTTAGTGGTGTTATATCATATGTAAACAACTCAGTACCGTTGTGATCAATATGAAACCGTCATTGCACATTGCACGTCTTCAGCGACGAATCATGTATGCCTCCAGTCTGTTGAGCTCAATGATTTTGAACACCGTCTTTTCAGCCAGTCTGTTTAAATATTTTTGGTTCAAAAATGAGGAGTTCTGTGTCACAAGAAACACAAGTTGCCACCTTTAATTCGACCCAAGTGAAAATGTGAAATAGTCCATCATTGGATTTAATTATATTTTGACATCCAGATGAATTTTAATGATCATTTCTTTCATACACCTATCTACAGAACGTGCAGAGAATTATTTATCCATTCATTTATTTGTTTTTCCACATTTTCAAAATAATACAGATGGAAGACACATAACAATTATGGATGGAAGTGAACTCGAAACCCTTAGGGGCTTAACAACCAAGATCACCCCTATAAAAAAGAAAAACAACGAAAATTACAAAATATCTTTCCCACTTGTTTCGTTCATTCTAACCCTCCCTAATCTACCTATATGACTTAAATTAAAATATCTACCAAAATGACGACGAAGCTTTAACTTGTAGCGAATTTGCAAAATTCAGAACACTCGATCTGAGGCAATTTTTGCAAAAAAAATCCAATTTTAATTTCATTCCGTCACATTTTGACGGCAAATGACGCTTTTATAACTGGTATTATTTTTGACGATCAAATTTACCCTGAAGGGATTTCTATGCGCAGAGATAATTTTGGGGGCTAAGTTTCATTTCTGCTGGGAATCATCTTCACCCTTTCATCAACTGTGCTAGCCAATAAATTTATTTCGAAGCGATGAAACTATCCATATCTTCCTTTTTTATTTTGATATCGTGGATTGTCTTACTAAATTTTCAAAATTTAGTCCGGCCTGTCCCGTGCATTCTTCGTATATAGGCCCACATTGTCGGCTAATCACCGTCTGCATCCCGAAAAGTGTGAAAATGTATTCGCAGAAGTTCCTACAGTACCTCGAGACTCGTAAAATTGCTCCTTTGCATATACCGTAGATACTTCAGTCGTAGCAAGGTCGAATCTAGGCTTAAACAAATGCATCGACGACCTCATTTCAAATACGATTGAACATGATCACCAGTCACTGGTTCCCGGCTATCCAAGGCATAGCCGTAGTCTCCGGGTGGTGGAAGTACACAAGTCACTGGTTCATGTCCAAAGCATACTATAATTTCCGGGGAAAGTGGTCGGGTGGGGCAGGAGGGCTGTCCTGAGTGTTTCCATATCGTAAATAGCTAACCTCACGTGCTAAATGATTATGGTGTGCTTCAAAAGCAGTTTTCAAACTGCCTCCTAGCGGGTTTTGCCCAGGTAACGGTCATGCTGTAAGCAACTCCGTGCTTGAATTAGCAAACCCTGTTGCCAAGGGAGGCAAGGATATAATGTAGCGTAAGTCATGCCCACATGTAGCCCAGATTGTACACTTATTTCTGGAGAGTGCACATGCTGCTAGAGATACGAGGAAAGCACGCATGGAAAGGCTTAATATTCAGTTGTAGTAGGCCAAACGCCTAATAGGCCTCAGTCGTACTCTATTCTTTTGTCGCTATGCCGGCCCTCCCCTTTCAAAAAATAATAAATCAACCTGTATTGCTTTGAACTTTGTACTAGCACAAGTTTAGGCTACAGGACGGTTGCTTTGGTCGGTCTGGGATTCCTACCAAATGCTTTACTCGGACTTCCTCTGCCGTCTGGAAAAAATGAACGAGCCGCTTTTCTTACGAAATGTAAGAACCGTGAAAATGGCGCAAAGTCCCCTTGATGATAATTTGAACTGTTGCAAAATTGTATTGCCATCATGCTGCGACGTTCTTTGTCGATAACAAAAAGTTTCCGTTGACGACATTCTCAGAATGTGTTCCTAATTCCCACATGATGGACCTTCCCCTAACGAATTCCGTCGAAAAATTCCCGGACAACTACACGGAAATACAAGCTCAACGTTTCTTACCTGCCAGGTTACTTTTATGATTTCAAATCAATGAATTAGCTATAGGACGCCATCGTTTCATCTTGTGTTGTGGCATTGTACCAACAGAGCAATTGCTTTATCATTTGCTATCTGTACTAATTTCAACCTTTCGATACGAATATCTTAAAGAAGGCTTTTTCCCAGCCGTTAGATATAGGTTTGTTAAGTGCTACTGAGTGCTATACGCTCTTTATCCTGGTCTTGACGAAGCATCGTCTCATTTAGCACCCAAAGCGTTTTGACAACATGGATGAAGCAAAAAAGATCGTGTCACTTTACATAACCTTTTAAATTTATGGTTCGCTTTCCATGAAATCACTCAGGATCCCCAAAAGATACCCGCGTTAAATGGAGTAGCAGTAATGGGGTCTGAGGGAAGAAATGTTTGGGAGAGAAATAAGAAAAGTGTGAAACTTTTCTAATCACTTTAGGGGACCCAACAAGGATTTCAGATTTCAATCGAAAAAATTTCCACAAAGCTGAACAACTAATCGCATCAGGGAATTACAACAGTTGTTCACAATTACGTTATCTCACATCACACCGTCATTTTGATAGTATTGATAGCAAAATAAAAATAGGACGTCTCTGGAAAAACAAAATACTAAAAGTGAACTGTCGACCGAATGTAATTTGTCCATTACCTTTCCTTTGAATACTAGGTTACAACCGGCAAGTGTCTCTGGAGAGATACAGATCGAGAGGAAATGTAATTTGTTCCTGCTAACTTCGGTCTGAAAACATGCGAAAAACATTTTTCGTAGCAAGTTGTGGGGAATTACCCGCAGAAACCCATGCAGGTGATCACACGGTTATCTCGTGCACATCTTAGATTTTGGAAGACAGACCATTCCAACCTCAACTTTATAAGGCACTGAAATCTGCATTCCGGTGACACGCCACCAAATTTTCGCCTAAACTAGGTTTCGGCCGGGGATATTTATAAAACCGATCGTCGGGAACATTTATCTAATTAGTAGAACGAAATTGTTATGTTTAATTATACGAATTCAACTTTTCTTGCGGTACGGTAACTCACAAATGAAAATTAGTCGCAGTTCTTTTCCAGGGGAGAACATGTCAGAAATTTGAGGTAAGAATGGAAATCCAATCACTCCAACTTGAATTAGTCTACAGAGGCCGCGGAGCCAATTTTGAAGTGCGGGAGCTAATCATCGAAGCGGCCTAATGTGTCCGATAAAATAAATGCAGTTTAAGGCGGCCCAAAATGCAGTTAAAGGCGGCCCAAAATGCCCACAGCAAAAAATTGCGGGGCTAAACCCCCCCCCCCCCCCCGTCTCCGCGGTCCCTGGTTTAGTATAAACACTATCCTGGCCCACGAATAGCTTTTGAGAATGATGTGACAAAAATATTCCTCATCATTTGTTAAAACTACTATGCAGCTAGGAGTAACTGCGCGGTAATTTACCTGAATGCAATATGTAAATTCTGAATGAAAGGTACCTGCTGAAAGATAAATACAGAAAAAAATTATGAGCTTTATCTGTTGTTTTGAAACAAATATGTTTTACCATTTACGTATCAACCTAGACAATTGACCTGAAAGCACGGTAATAAAGAACATTTCTTTTGCGCCACCTTCTCTACAGTTCAGATTTTCTTCTTTTCATATTTAAGTTGCACTACGGTACAGTGAACAGATTTGATATCAATATTTAACCCGAACCGCAACTTTCTTATTTCGCGCCATCCATTTATGACAGCTGCACTGCTGTAGACACAACTTAACCACCAAAACACAATCTAATAATTGGCAATTAAAAATGGCGACGACGCTTTCTCAATCTAAACCAAGCAAAGAGCTCAATGACGGAGCGTGGTATAATGTTGTGACTGGCCGTACGGCTGCAACGTCCCCATATTCCCTTAATGACGCATGTATTAATGTTCTAAGTCACATTTGGCTTAGAAAGTAGCCGGGAATCTCATTAGCTCAACAGTTTATCAATTGCAGTTCATCTAGAGCATATGCACTTCCATAAAGGCTCCAAGCTATTTCCTGCAAAAAGACCCACGGAGATGCACGTAGTCATACAGATTAACTGGCATGGTCAATTGAGAACATTTCCTCCCAGTGAAACCAACTAACACATTTTCTTGTTAAAATTAATGAAGAAAATCAAATCCAAAGTTTTTCTTTTCAAAAAAAAAAAAGTTAAAAAAATGTTTCAGGGGTTTTCTTTGTAAGATGAAATGACTTTGCCTGAATTTCTTTCAAATGAAACGTCATGACAACAGGTGGCACCTATTAGTACCGTTGTAAATTGAATAAGATCTGTCTGCTTCATTGAATAAAAGGGTTCGGTTGATGAGTTATTTCGTTTTCTTCTTGCACTTGACAGTTTATACAGTTTAATTAGCCAGGTTTTATTCTCGCGTCACTTTCACCGTGACGAAAAACTATAAGTGAATGAAAAGCAATCACTATGTTTCGGTTTTACTCTGGGACGGCGTCACTGAGAGGGCGAGCTCCCCATACATTCGAAAAAAAAAAAGAGAAGGAAAAGAAGGGTAACAGAAAGAAATGACCAATCAACTTATACACCCCCCTTCAACAGCCCGCTATCAAATTACCTTACGCCGCCTTTTGAAATATTTGTCACAACAGATTTCTAGATCCCAGCCAAACTAAGTGTCGAAGGGTGCTTTTTTACTGAGCAGGGGGACGTGGAAGATCAAAATAAATTTCGCAAGAGTAACATCTTTAAAGCTCTAGTTAGACCAGCTCTAGATCTCACCAATTGGTACTTCTGTTTCTTAATATGTAATAACATAACCTAGGCAGAGTACATAAAATGGTATTGATCAGTTTTCAAACACTTGTGAACCTTTCATTGCAATACGTATTAAAGGTTCCTCTCTGTTTTTAGAACGTAAACATGATTATTCAAGGGACACATGGTAGCCTACAACGATACGAAGGCTAAGCAGGCTATCATACTGATTTTAATGTTTAAGTATTATATTATGCAGTTTCTTTACTATAAATTACGTGTTTAAAAAATGACTTTTGGAAGAGCTCGACAAATCTAATCTTATTTGGAGGTCGTTTTGTTGTCGAATTCAGCCATCCTTATAAGCCTTTTGCCAGAATATCTCTACAGTTCTTTTGATGTGAACGCCGGAGGTGTGAACCATGACTACATTACATCATATGCTCTTGTAATTATTTACGTTACAAAAGAGTTACATTCCAGGCTCCATCTCGAAGGTCGCTGGAAAATGTCTCTATGTAATTATCAACGGTAATCCGAATGACTCACAGCAAAACTCACCACCCAGTATGTCGATACGTAGGTTTTACAACTGTATATGACACATTAAAACGTGCTTATTAAAATCGTTACGGTAAATTAGAGACCGTTTTCCATGTTGCAATTATTACAAAGGATGTGGGGAGAAAGGTCTGTTGCCCGTCGAAACTTTGAATGGCGTTTAACTTTGGCAAAAAATGACCCAGCCAAAATGTTATCCCATAACTAAGTTATTAGGCGTAGCTATTTAAAAAATACCGAAGTAGCAGCATCCAGTTGTCAGGTAGTATGCTCTTGTAAGCATTAACCAGGAGACATTCATTTTAGAATGAAGAAAAATATTCTACTATTCTGTGCCTGAAATCGAGAACCTATACTCCTGATGTGGAGGGAGGGACCGTCCTAATACACCACCTAAGAGCCTTCGTTTCAATACTCAAAACAACCGTTGTTTCATATCATGGACGCCACTTGATGAAATCACTTACAATGAGTGTTTGACTATTTTGACCACCAAATCAAAACTATGTCGGTCTCATAAGATATGATTCCTTACAGTTTGCGACCAATTCCTTTTTAGATTGAACGTGAACTAATATCAGTGGATGACATGAGCACATAAATCTTTAAACTAGTCATACTTTGAAACCACGACCTTAAATTATGAAATATATGAACCAAGTTACTCAGAGTTTTATCATGGGATATTGCGTGATGATAGTCAATGGACGTGTTCAGGTAAGCTAGCTGTAATCTCACTAGAAGTACATCTTATAGTCTCGTTTATGGAATCTTTACCTGATAGGGTACGCATATGCCATAATTTTAAAATGACGGTTACCGTTCCTAAATTAATTAAGTCTAAACATTATCTTGTCTATGCATGGAATCTTTAGCCCAACTTGAATATCCAGGGCACGCGAGAGATTTTTCCTACTTTACCGTAAACAACAGAATATAATATTGTCAATTTGTCAAGAAAGTCTGTTAGGAATGAGAACAGCTTTATTCTTTAGTCTGGAAACTAAGATAAGTACATAATTTTTTTCTAGGTTATGTCTTGTTTTATTATCATTTTTTTGTATATTTCTTGTTTTGTGTTTGTTTTTATGTCATTTTAAACTTTTTGCGTTGCCATTCAAGATTGTAAGTCTCGTCAGATTCACGACAGTGTCATATGAATAAAGACGAATCTGGACAGCAAGTGATATTCCGATTTTAGTCGGCATGCATAACTGGGGTCTATCATCTTTAAATCGTTCAATTTCCTTGTTTACCTGTATCATGGATGGTTTACTTAAACACCTCTTGATTCCCTCAATTTCACTGTATATTATGGTTTGAAATAACATTTTGACAGTAAATGAATACGATTTAAGGCTAACGGCTGCCCACAGTAACTTAACACAGGTGTTGATCGAATTTGTCTGTATTTAGCGATCTTTTATTATTCTACTACTCCAAATGAACCAAATTCTGAAATCACCCTGAAGTCATAGTGGGCAATGTCCTTTGGGTCATGGCGACATTTTGTTTACATTTGGTTTTTTCAAACGCTTTGTAAATATATCAAGAAAGGTAGTGAGAAATACAATGAAAATTTGTTAAGATTTTATTGACGTTTTGAAATAATTCTGCGTGGGGCATCACTTTGTCTATCCCTTTAAAATTATGTGAGGCGAGTTTTAAGCAGCAAAACGAAACATCTTTTAAAAGTGTATTATTTTGGCAGTTGTTGCTTCTACACCGCAATATAACACATAAGGGCGTTTGTTTAAGTATGTATTTGTCTCTGCTGGAGGAAGGGCGCATATACAAATCAAGTTGCGTTTCCTTTATATGGTATTTATTCATAGAAAATAATTTTGACAAGCGCCCTCAATATGACGCCTGCGGTTTGACATGAGTAACATTTTTTTTCCCATTTTTCTTACTAAAATCTTCTTTGCAATCTGCAAATTCTTCTCAGTTTGCCTGCCCTCGTTTAAGCCATGTTTTTGTCGTAATCGAATGTTTCCAAGTTTCTCAAATTCGTGCTTTCGCGACATTCGCAAAATCTAGACAATCGGTGTTATCGAGCGAGAGCTGCCATTACTTAGCTATGTTCCTTTATCATCCTTCTTTCAAGCGAACCACTCACGAATAGCTAAGTACAAAATTGTCAGACGAGGAAAATTGGCGGATCCTCGGCTGTTACAACCGTCAAGATTTCCATTTGCAAGTGGTGATATATATTAGACCAGCACTTTCGTCTCTTACCGTTATACCACAGACCTGTTGGCCAACAGTCCTCGCAGTATGACCTTGTTGCTATGTTTACAAGAATCCGCGGGAAATATATTACAACCACTCAAGTAAATTAATCTAATCGGCTTTTCTGTTTCGGCGGGAATTTAAGTTTACGAGAAAGCTGCAAAACTTATAACTAAAATTAATTAGAGTCATGGTACGGACGCGTCACGCGCGTAGTGCATAAAACCATAAATTGTAGGTAACTAACTTCAGCCCGAAGCGCGATTTCGTGAACTGTTATTGGATTAACTTTGTGGATAGTGCGAGAAACAACTCAGTGGAACACATTTACGATAAAAGAAGTTCTCACGTCCCACAAAGAAGAAGAAAAAACCGTTTGGCGGCAAAAGGAGATTACTGCGGGAAATAAACGACTGGTTACGTAGAGTGGGTTTTCTCCCTCCGGGAGGGTCAAACATATTAGATAATTGATCTTACTCTGCTTCGTGCTGATTCAAAACTAAATGGAGATGAATCCCCCTCAAAGGAGATGAAGTAAACTGAACCTCTAAATCCAAGAATTGATTTCCTCACAGAAAATTAACTCATTGGATTTACAATTTGAGCCAAATTCAATTAAAACATTTTTTCAAGTTTAGCGATATGCCTATATATTACGAAAAGGTTTTCTAAAACTCAGTTCAATTCGTTGACACTGCATGCAAAAAAGAAAATGATAGGCAAAAGAAGGACAGAGTAAGACTTAAAAAATGGCAATCGCTAAGGTTCGAGGATGATTCACTTAGTTGATATTTTTCCCTGCGGGAAATGGGGAATCGAAGAACATAGGTAAGTTCAGAATCTCTATGTGACAAAAACGGGGAGCTATATAATAAGGTATATGTATGTGCGAATGGACACAATGACAGAACGGCATACTTAAAACGTTTCATAAATAAATTCACACTTGCTGAATTACTATCAACAGGTTTGGTGAATAAGTGTTCTACAGAGTGCTTGCACTGGACGTCGCATTTGGAAAACCACGCCCACTGCCCGGCAAAAGACAAGACTGCTTCACTGCAACAGTACCACGAGGGTCGTCGGCTGTTTCTCAGCTAGCTATACTAAATGCGTATACCACACTAAATTTTTCCCGCGAAAAGGGGAGGGGTTTGTGACGTCAGTTGAAGCACTATATAGTTGTGCCACTACAATCTAAACAAAACCCAGCGTATTTTAAATATAATTGACAAATAGAACTCGTGAAACTGTTTAAACAGGGAAGAGAAAATATTTATGAAACAAATTGCCCTGACGGTCCAAATAAGCTGTTTTTTTCAAGCCCCATCATTCTGTTGCTTTAGTGGAGGTGCACTAGGTTGCATAAATGGCTTAACTTAATTAATCTCACTTAAACTGTAACAATTTTCCCTTTAAAGCATTAGCTATTCCTTTTATTTAAATCGAACCTAAAAAAACACTTCCAGGACACAGTCCCTGACAACACTGATTCTAAATTGTTTGATACAGTATTGTCAACAAACAGTGGGTGAGTTCACAATGGTTGTAATGTCCTATATAACTAACTGAACAACCAATCGCTTACCAGTAAGATAATTGAAAGTGTATTGTTTGTATGGGTGCCAATCATGATTGGAGTGATGAAATGTACTTTAAACGTGTTTAGCAATGTCCCCACTTTGTAGGCACTTTTAAATTCTAAACATGTGTAGCGATTAAACAGCCTAGCCTAATATTTAGCAACTAAAAATGTTTAAAAACAAAACGTTAAAGAAGTAGACACATTTGTTTAGCATCTAAAACGTGTTTACAAAGTGGTGGTAAAAAAAGTGTTAAGAATAAAGAGTTCCATTCATAAACATCTGTTTTAAATTGGTATAGAGCAAACAATTGGTAGGTTAGTTAGATGGAGTTTTACGGGCCAGTTTCCAACATTTTGACATAGAGCATGCGCAAGAACATATGTGTGTATGTTAAGTTTTGTACCTGTTAACACTTGGCGCAATTGCACGCAGAAAGGAGACCAATCTACCTCTCAGTTGCGACGACAGTGTAAGTTCACCTCACCAACTCTTTCGACGCCCACTGCAGTGACGGCATTCATAAGCACTTTCGACGCCCACTGCAGTGACGGCATTCATAAGCACTTAATCAGTCCACAGACTTAAACAGAAAAGTTACAGCTGACAATTTGATCATGATTTCAGTTTGTCATTATGAAAATTAGAAACATGCAATTATCTGATAAAGAAAAACACCATACAATTGATCAGAGACTTCGATAACTAATCAACTTCTTTTTTAAAGTCTGTATTGTTCTTTCTTGTACGATAAATTTTATCTCAAGGTTTTATATCCCCTTGAGTAATGGAGTAGCGAAAACAAGCCAGTTAGCCACAACCGGAAAAAGGCCGTGGCCGGCTCGACTTAAACCAATAGGTTGAAAACTGGGCCGCAAAACTCCATCTAACTAATTAACTAACCCACGGTTTTATTCCAATTGTCGGTCGTGTATTACTGAACCAGGCGTACAGGAAAATTACTTTAAACTTTGATCTGGATATTTTCACCTAGATGGTTGCATAATTCAAAATTTGTTTCATCATTCTTTAAATATCATTGGCATAATTTTAAGATCTTTTCTAACTTACTGATATGGGGAACCAATCTTAGATCATGTAATCATTGACCCCTTTGAGTTTTGACCTATTACACCAACAATAACGCATGCAAAAATTTCATTGATATATAGTTACGTATCCAACAATTTTGAATTGCCTAGGATTGACATAGGTCCATACGACGGTCGCTTTCCTAAAGGTTTGGCAAATTTGACCGTCTTAAAAGTTAATTTCTACCTTTGATCTTCCACCATAGCACTTAAGAAAGTGTGCACATTTTTTTTTTCGTTTTGATCAACAGAAACAAGTGTGGCATAGAAATGTTATTCTAACCTCTGTACTGCATGGTCAATAGAGACGAGTGACCAACTTTAAGCTAGTTTGATTCAGGTTATGACCTTTGATCTATGACATCATCAGTTGCACATACACAAGTCGTCGTGGTAACTGTTAATCAATTTTGCACTTGATCCGACTAACGCTAAGAAAGATGTCGCTAGACACTTGTATATCTCTGAAATGTAAACATTTATATAAGACAAGGGATTTGTTTCCTAAACTTTTGCAATTTCACAAATTTTCAATGAGCAGTAGTCAGAGAAGTGTTACGAGTATTTAACCTCTCTACTCTCAGTATACGTCCCATGTTTTCACGTATTTTCTCCCTACTTTATAGGCCTACTGGATTTAAAGATGACCTGTCGTCTCTTGAAAATGCACTAAAATCTCTGCCGGATTTTGGATGACGTCACACGTAACACAGATAACCCTTGACATAACTTTAATTGCGAACCGATTGTCATCCAGACGTCATCCAAATCCAGCATAAATTTTAATCCATTTTCACGAGACGACACGTCATCTTTAATAAATGGACTGTCATGGCGTTGCACTGTGTGAAATAGGATCATATGTTTGGACTATATCTCCATTCATTTAGGAAGGGCTGCACGATTGAGTAAATGAGTAAACTCAGAGACATAGAGAGTGTGGGCGAGGGACCAGTCAGAAGCCTTCTACTAACAGCTAATATTTCTGCATAACAACATGCGTATGTGATGCCTTCTGTCCAACACTTTGCCGACGGTGGAGAAGTAAGCAGATTACTTGGGACATTACGACTTCATAACCTTATAATACCTCACCTAAAGTGAGCAACTATAACACCTTCCAAATGGTAAACATAAGTATAGTGAATCCCTCCAGTTTGTAGCTGCCCTGCAGACATTTTTTCGTAGAATGACGATGAAAGATTCATGCCAATGGACCAATCCAGTATTTGGATATTTCCCACACCCCTTATTTCAAAATAGTAGCTTTTTGCCACCTTTTTTGCAGTTCATGTTGACATCGGTGCTAGAGCTCCTCATAATTAAAAATACTCGATGTTAGTAAGTTTAAATTTACCTATGTTAGGGCTTGTAAGAATCACGACAATTATGTACAATGAAGTAAGAAGAAACCGCCTAACCAAAGGCGTTCTTGCTACCGCTGTCTTCAAGTTGACACCGTGTCTGCACCGAACGTTTCTTCAATTAGTTAATCACAGAATTAAAATCTTAACCTCCCAAAAGTACATTCTTTCTGTACACGTATGACCTACATAATTCCCTAGTTTTGTGAGTCTATATCGAACAGGTCATACAGAGGAGGTTGGGTTTATGCTTTACTAGTTCACACCTTATATACAACGACTGGCTAAGTGCATCTAGCTTATTATAGAAACCACGTCACACCTCTACTAAGACCGAACAGCTGTCCGTTGATCACCTTCGGCTGATGAGAGAACGGTGATTAAATCTGAGGAGTGAAACTCATCAAGAAGCGAATCCCAAATTTTCGACTCAATTCAAAGAAGTGTGAAAGTTTATTTAGAAAAGAGAACCCCATTCGATTAACCAAATGTGCGGCTCCAACTAGGAACAACTTCTTTTACGTTGTTTTTCAAAAAAGCCAAAATATATCAAAGTGGAGCGGGAACTCGCTCGGTTTGAAATGAGGTAACGGCGTTGATTCCCAGTAAGTCAAAACAGACGTATTTTGAGAACGGGGAGAGTTCATTACAACTAAAGCTATATGAGGGCATGGATTTACTCCAGCGAATCGTGTAAATTGCTTGGTTTAGTGCATCTGATGATCTTGTAAACGAAACCACTGACGCATGGAGGCGTATTTTTAAATTACTCGTCATGGTGCCGAAGGATGGTTGTTCATTTATTAACGGAAAAATATTTTATCATGTAGATTGATTGACCGAGCTTAATTAATGTATAGGCTAACATGCCAAAAAATGGAACAATATGTCCAAAATAACCTTTGAGATGAGAGAAAACAGATTATGTGTCATTACTACACTTACCTCTAGAATTATGTTGGAATTATTTGAAATGAATGCTTAGCCAATCATGAGTTGAACTGTAGATTTTAAAAAATAGCATAAGTTCAACAAAAGAATAGTCGATGGAGATTGGACAAATTATATTAGACTTGCTGTAAATCCTGTATTTTGAAAGAAGAATGGCAGAAAAAAAGGTTTACCTCAATCATGTAGCCAGATGATAAGGTATCATCTGCTGTATTTTCGTTACGTGAAGGTTTATTTTCTGATTCTCGTCTTCCATATCTCAAAAGTATGTACTGTTTCTGCACGAGTATAGCTAAACGGTTTTCCAAATAAGTTGTGTGCAGACACCATAACGTACTAGGATTTATATTGCATTTATGATTGCAGTGTGATACCTACTACTAATGAACCCGTACGACATACGTATATGCTGTAGTTATTTCAGAAGTGGGTTCATTTGTTTGTTTGTTTCTTTCTTTCTTTATCTCTTTTTTTACTGCTCGTTTACTTTTTGCTTTTACAAACGATAATGTCAAAATCTTAATGCTGGGCCAATTTTGTTTGGACCTTCAGAAAAATGGACCACATATTCCTAAATCCACGCTGGTATTCAACGCAGTCTCCAAAATTTTTCCTAGTTACGGACCTAAATAGCTTGGCAATAAACCATTTCCTAGGCCTATGTGGTATATGAAGTCACATTTAAGTACAGGCCTATGTAAAAATTAAGTCGAACCCGGGCCCGACCACTAAAAAGAATTATGTGAAAGATTTAAAAGGGCTCATTGAGTTGCTATCGATAACTAAATGAAAGTATTTAAGGGTACTACTGCATGAAGATATCTATAGTTAGCATGATAAGTCGAGTCTCATATCCAATAGTTACGGAAATGGTTAAAATTTTGAATTTTGTGGTGCTGACTTGAAACGGTTTTGTTTATAGTCTGAAAAAGTCTGATCACAAATTTTTGAAAACTGAATTGAGCCGTTAAATACTTACTCATAAACACTAATTTCTATGTAGAATGTAGGGATTGTCTAAGATTGGCCGTTTTTTTATTGGTATGGGAAGAAAACTCAACAGGTTTGGAAAAATTTGTTGAATTTCATGAACTAACTCAATGAGCCGGTTTAAAGTACCTGTTTTTTATCCTATGTTTTGTTTGGCTCCTCAGACGAAGACGACACAAAGAGGGTCATCATCATAAATATGACACCAAGTTAGTTAATTAGGTACAGTTTTAAGGCTCAGTTTCCAACCAATTGGTTCAAGTCGAGCCGGCCAACAAGTCTAATTCTATAAACCAAAGAGACATTGTACTCCAGCACAGAAAACATTCTGTAATTATTATGAAATTATTCTGTTTCAACAATGAACTCCGTAACAGTTTTGTCTCCTTAAAATGTTATGAACAAGAAGAGGTTTGGAAGTTTCATCATCATGTTACAAGTGTGGATAAAGAAAGAACCTTTGAGCATCAGACGGTCAAATAACTGAATTTCTATCTGTGGGTCACCAATTTCTTGAAAAGATTGCTACCACATTGTTTTATATATATGTTATATACATATGTTACTTGTTTACATATGTTTAATTTACCACTCTGTGTCAATAAATATTAGTTTTGGAAGAATTAACGTACCCTGTTAAAAAAAATCACAATATTTCCATTTAAAGTTCAGCAATACGTTTCCTTTGTGCGTTTTCCGAAAGGCTATCTCGTCTATCTCTCCGTGCAAGACACACACAGACAGATTTCGTTAAAACCAGATCGTTTTGAACGAACAGATTTTGAGCTCCGATAAAACTAGTATCTTCTGTTTACTACAAACGTCACATTAAGACGAGAAAATTCAGTCGCATCGCTTTAAATACATGCTATTCATCAAGATTGGTTATTTTAATTAACTTCACAATGCGGTCTCGGCTGTGTCATTTCATCTATACCAACCTGTCTAGATATAGATTGATTTAATTACAGCCATAACTCTGTCAACATCCCAGCATCTATCCACCGAAAAGCCGGGAAATCATATTTATGTATAATGCCTTCATCCTCGTAGTATTTATACGTACGGGGAACTGTACCTTCTTATTACGTCTGTACAAGTAAATGTGTTACATAAATTCCATTTTCCTTATTATCAATTACACACGTATAAGCATATATATTGTATGGGGCTTCAACAATAGTGTGGGTTAAAACTGTCAAACCGTATTCTATAAACGTGTGAACTTTTGGCAAGGAGATAGCTTCGGTTTTCCCAAACAATGTTTTTTTGCGAGTTGAATTTGGCATAAGTTGACAGGGTGTAGGGCACATCAGGACGTTTCATCGAAGGAATTTAAATATTCAATTGTCTCATCTCGATCAACTGTGTCCCAGCAGAGAGAGGTAAAAGTCCCGTTGGAGGGGAAATTTCGTTAATGGAACTTAGATGTATGTAACTGGCAGAATTCGATTCTTGCCATATAGAAAATGAAAAACAGAAGCTTTAAGTTGGGCGATCGGAATGATTCAACAGCGAGCGAGAGATATATACCTGTAGGCAAATTCAACAGGCTCGAAGAGCGATAAAGAGAGAGAGAAAACCTCGATTGCAAATCAACCGCTGTGGGCTTGTTGCGTCTCCCCAATGCAATTCTGAAACTTTCATCAAACGGTTCACGCCCGAGCGATCCCCGTAATTTTCAGCTGCTGCCGAGGGAACAGTTTCTCGCGGTGAAAATTTGACATAAACAACACCCTGGAAGAGTTCAATTCCATGGTTCCTAGTCAGGATAGTCTCACGGGACCCGTGAAGATAACAAAGGATCTGAGATGGAATTGCTACGAAAGATTGTGCCGGTCTCATAACTCCTGCCTAAAAGAGAGAGAGAGAGAAAGTTAAGAAAAAGATCATCAAAAAAAAAAAAAAAAGGAAAAACTCATCAACTGAAACTCGGAATTGTGGATGATCATTGGTTAATCATTTCGAACCCCGGGAGAGACGGATGTTCATTTACTTATGTCCTCGTTCGCACGAGAAACAGGAGTCTGCCATATTTGGTATTAATGAGGATTGGGGCAAAACGCTGGATAATAGAAAAGTTTTATGACACGTTGTCAAATTTTGGAGAACACCTGTCCACTGAGTCTGATTTGTGTGTAAATTCATCTTTATATTGTCTCTTGACGGCTTACAGTCGGTTTCCTGTCTGTATTGTGAAAATTCTACCGAGAAGAGATTTTGAAAAAAATCTGCTTTCTTCAAATAACTCGAATAAAATCGACTTGGACAGTTGGGAAGATTCGTCAGAGAATGACACTTGACTGACTAGTCTTATGTACACATCTACCTGTGACTGGAAGAAATTTGAACAAACACTAGCACGTCTTGATATGCTTTTATCTTGTAATAAACACAGGAAATTAAAAAGAATAATGTGGAAAAAACTGACGAAATTTGATAGCTACCACATTAATTTTGATTTACTTAAATTGCATGAGTCTCTTCAAGATCTGTAGATATATGGCAAATGTCACAGCTAAGTATTTGATGTGGAAAGCGTTTAAACTTTAAAAAACGACTCATCCCTTTAACCTCTGTATTTGCACTTTTATAATGAATGATCACAGTTTGATGATCAATATATGCAAATTTGCGACCTAGGAAGAGATTCCCAAGAGGTGTGACTTATGTTTTAGCTTAAAGGCATCCCAAACAGTTCCAATTCTCCCAACCTACTTACTTCTAGCCCCTCCCACATTTATCTAAAACTCATCTTTACCCAGACACAATCCTAGTTTATTGCTTCATGGCTTGTCCCAGTGGCCATATTACAAGTCCAAAATGTGTAATCAAGACACTCTCAGTGCCCATGCTGTGTAATTAAGCTATGATGCATTGTTTGAATGTGATGCCAATCAAAGAGCTGTACCAATTGAGAGTTTTGATGTATGCATACTGAAACTGTAGTTTGGGGTGACTAATGACTGCCTTTAACATTCGTTTCCAGAAATTGCAATGTGACGTGCCTTCAAGTGTTCATTTTGGAAGAAACCATTACTTTGGAAAAAATCACATCAAATTTTAAATCAGAAAATAAAAACCTGTACGTAATTAACAATTCATATATAACTACAAATTACAATATTTGCATAGCACATGAGAAATTTAAAATTTATTTAAAGGTTCAATATTCAAAGTAGTAAGTGATGGTCGAATAATTCCGAGTGATTGTTATCAGCTGATCTAAATCTATCCGGTTTGAGTAATACAGCTTTTTCGGTCGCATGTTTTCAAACCTTTGAACAAAAACAAGTGACCTTACCAATTCGCCGGGTGAGCCAAACAGGGAACTGAAAGACGACCTCAACTAAAACAAGAAAAATATGACCAAAGACTGAGTAATCATGCAAACAGCAACAAGCAACGGAGCAGGGAAAACACTCCAGTGTCCCCAAATTGGGAAAAGGGCTCTGAACACCGCTAGATTAAACTAGAAATTGAGGAATAAACGTGAACCCTAAGTAACCTATTAACATCAACGACAATACTTTCTGTCTGTAAATTTGTTTTTTCAGTAAAATTGCGAGAGTGGCATCAGTTGAAGGTTCATAATGTACTCCATTCTTCGATAAAATACGTTATGGGCCAATCACTCGAGCCGAGTTTACTTGACCTAAGTTTGATTTCCAAGATTTGGTAATTTGTATCAATGTTTAGCTTTAATACAAACGTCCTAGTCAAATTTGAATAAAATTTAATCCATTGGGGCGTAAACCGGAATCTTGTCAACCTTGTCAATTCTTTGACTGGTTCATTAATAAGATTCATAGTTTTACTTTTGAGCCATTTCTAATCAATTTTGAAACAAATCTTGTCAAATATTTGAGAAGACTCCGTTTGACTAGATGTTTTTTGGAGTGCACTTTAGTTATCGATAAAGTAGTAACAGATTTTTTTGGAAATGGGTGAACTCACCTTAGACACGGGAAATGAATTAAATTGTTAATTCTTTCCTTTACATTTGCAAGCCACTCCAAATTTACCCCTTTTTTGTTAAAAACGATTGTCTATGCGTTATGACTGTGTCAGACCCTTAGACAGATATTCAATAGGATAACATTAGATTTTATTTCATACTCTGATAATCATATCCTCTAAGACAAAAGTTGAAAAATAGTAACCGTCATTTTTATAGCACTGTCCATATTCTAATCTCGGACCGTTTAATTTTCATCCTCCCCCGTAAAACACGTTGTTAAACTGTTAAAGTAAATTGAAATTGACAATCCATCGTGTAGGTTGAAGGGGTTGTACGTCTATTCTTTCATATTTTAATCATGTCGAGATCTGTTAAACACATGAAGATTGTAAACTTAAAAGATGGAATATCAGTTTCTCGAATTAGCTGCGGTTGTTGTTTCAACAATTTAACAAATTATCACTCAAGAGTCGTAGAACAGGCAATTAGCTATCTAGTATACCAGACTGTATGACGAAGTGTGCGTCACGATGGTATTAGAGCGACCATTGCTTGCGATGTCTCACTAAATAACTCTTGAGGCCGCGGGGATTTATGGAGCAATGTTTCACAATGAGCCAAATTTTCAGGACTCCGCCGAAGATCAGATTAGGCATAATCGCCACACGGATTGTCTTATTGCTGTATAAATCCGTAACCATCATAGTTTAAGGCCATGGATACCAAACACAATTAATTTAAGAAATTGTAGCGTTCGGAAGTACCCGACTTCGAGGAAAAAGGATAGGCAATCGAAAGAGTGGTTCCGTTGATTAAATGGCGGTATTGGTCCGATGAAGCGAATAGATGCATGCTCCCGCAGGGTTTGAGGCTGTTGCTTAGTAGGAAATGATATCTAAACATGGCAGGCGACCGAGTTGCCCAGAGAAGAAGTCAGTGAAATCACGCGGGAAAAAGGACGAGCTCGCTTGAAGCTCAATTTGAGCCAGGATCGCTGAGATTTGATTGAAACACAATCCTTTCCCTCTAGAGACGTGTTGCATTTTCTGTGATAGGGGTTGGGTTTACAGATTAAGCAAAATGGTCAAGTCTTTTTAGCTCATCTTATATCAACAAAAAATGTTTTTCTTTTTTTCTGTTCCAAGCCCGTCAATGAAGATTTCTCAAAAGCCGAGATATCTTTTTAATTTTTTGAGGCGTAAGGTACATCATCTCCTTAGCGTGGGTGGATATATAGGCTACAGAAAATTTATCTGCCGTATGGCAAAAAGTTAGAAAGAAAAATATTTTGCAACATTTATGGATATGATTCTCCTGGTGTGGTGATATTTGAAATAACTTGTGCGTGCCTAATGGAGTTACTGGTTCGTTTGGATTTTATCGATCGTGGCAAATTACGGAAGCTGGGCCAATGTAATAAGGAATATCTTTTGATTCATAATTTTTACGATTAAGATTGTGGAGTTCAATGGACAAGACAATTGAGATAGAGTAATTTTTGTATGTAAATATGAAAATGTTAACGTACAGTTTGGCATGGGTAATGAGTTTTTAACATGTGTTGTGTACAAC
Source organism: Holothuria scabra (assembly GCA_037179385.1). Classification (NCBI taxonomy): domain Eukaryota; kingdom Metazoa; phylum Echinodermata; class Holothuroidea; order Aspidochirotida; family Holothuriidae; genus Holothuria; species Holothuria scabra. The sequence goes on along the minus strand of CM074182.1, from coordinate 39,430,485 downwards.
CTATATTTGACGTTGCGAATGGAAAATCTTATCAAGAATAGTTCATGAGCTATAGGTCGATACTAAAAATGAGTTTCCATGAGTGATGGATGATGCTTGAAAGTCGATTTTGTTGAACTTGGCATTCTTTGAAATTGTGCAATAAATGAACTGCGAAAATGATCATGTAATAAATTATTAGTGAATCATGTTTAATAATTGGGTTTAGGCGTTCACCATTTTTACGCAGACTCAGCCGCTTGTGTGCAGATTGTTATTAAGTTACTTCTTACCAAGACATATGTGGCGTAAAACTATTCGTTTGCAGAAACTTTAAGCTTGAAAAAAAAATCATTTTTTCACGCGCAATTAATAAAATGCACCTTTTCCTGTAGGTGCACGTTTTTTAATAGTGTTTCTTGATTGGCGGTTGCCATTGTTTTATATCGACTGTATTCTTTGTTAAGGTTAGAGATTAGTTTAGGAATTAGGGCTATCGTTTGCCTGTTAGGAATTTTCTTCTTAAAAATGCACCTCGCCCCATTTTTTCTGTGCAGTTACACATTCGTTCATACATCGTTCAAGCAAAATAGCGAATTTTCATCCTATAAATTTGACTAAAAGATAAGCTACTCAGCCAATCGAAACACCTTCGTGAGTTGTGACATGAACGGTATGTCCGAGGTAGCATTTCCATAGAACATGTTTTTACAAATAGCAATTACAACGACTTGTTGTGAATAGAGTTTTAATGTGCGTCGCATTTGGCAACAGTAATATGACCTTGGGAAAAAAGGTTGGTACGACAAGTCTCTCCCACAATACTTTGTACTTGTTACGTGGAAAACGGTTTGTTGTCAAGTGTCCAGTGTTTCGCTGACGGTCGGCACATGTGTTTGATACTAACTATGTTAAAACTTTTACCCATCATGCAATTTTGTGCAGTGAAATTCCGATGGCTCATGATCAGCCCCTTAGAGACTGGCGCTCATTTTGGCCGATCTTGAACCGTCAATGGCTTCCAAGTAGACCGACAACTATCGCTAACTGGAAAGCATGAAAAAAAAAAAACTAAGTTGATATGATGTCAACCTATCCATTGTTTCTTAAAAAGTTTTTGTTCTGAAAGGAAAGAGCAAAATCTTTGCCAATCTGTGTAAATAAATGAGTTGTACCGCATGACTTCGAAAATTAAAAATTTATGCTAATTATTTCTTGCCGTTACATTGATATACACATTTCATCGCACTACGCTTTCCGACAAAAAATGTATATCCGTGTGACGTCACGAAAAAATGAGTTGGCATTATATTTTCATAGACATCAGATGCAAATTATATATTTACTGGTTGATAAGTTTTTGGCTTTTTCCGACCAGAGATGAAGAAGATTTTAACAAACCCGAAAAAACCTTATCGGAATCTGATCCGAATTCGTTGCAATGTGACCACGGCTTTACGATAAAACTTCCTCTATACCTTTGACTGGCAGCCGGGCATTACATATGCGTGTACTGTATAAGAATATTAAACCTAGGCTCTCTACACTACTGTAATTTACTTTAAAGCTACATTTAAAAGTTGGATTGTTCTAATTATTTCAAATTAAACAAGGTTAACATAAACTAGTCCAGCATATCTGGCAAATATTTATGTAGGAAAAAGTTTTAAGGAAGTTGGCTGTAAAAGTAGGCCTAGATTCTTACTACTATCGCAAGAGTAAAAACGATTGTCCATTGTTGATGTTACAAAATTAACGTTTATTTCATTCATTTATTTATTTTATTTCACTATTTCACAAGGTGCGACGTAATCAGTTCAATCCTTTTTTCGTTTTTGTATGCCGCGGAGAAAAGGATTTGTTCCATAATATACTTCTTTTAAGAGAATAAAAGTATGAATTCAAACAGAGTATCAAAGAGTTTAACAAAACTTTAAACTGCTTCCCAAAGAAGCTATACGTCTACTGAGGGAAAATACGTGACCGACCCCACGGCCCTCAGACAATTTACACAATTGGACTGTCATGTATGGCTCCATTCTAGACTGAATTAAAAGAACAGATACTGCATACGATCTTAGCTAAAAGGCCTTTAAACAATTTTTATCAGCTTTTCTGTTAATATTTCAACATTTACTTTATTGTTTTACATTTCTTTCATTCGCTTACACAGTTTACAGCTTCTTTGTAGAAACGTGTACAGTCATTTTGGGAGCTTTATTTGAAGAGTTCACCACTCACGAACTTTGGTCAAACTTCATTTTAAGTTTGTTTATTTATGTATCTCCATGGCAATAAGGCGAAAAATTCATGAAAATAAAGTGCTCATAGCCCCGAAAATATTTAGCTCTTGTTCTCTTTACAAGCTCCAATTTCAAAATTTATTTTACGGCCTATATCTTACCAAATGGTGTAAGTGGGGCCGGGTACGGCCTTTTTTCCATTTGTGACTCACTGGCTTGTCTCCTTTCTCCAAGGCTTATGCTGACCACCAAGCATAACGGTGGTAGGTTCCATTTTAAAGTCTTCGGTACACTTTTGTATGGAATAGCTTGCTACGTTCATTGTTTACAAGTTATATACGTTTGTAAGATTATAAAAAACAATAAGTGAACTTAAATTCACCGCATGAAAAAGCAGCACAAAAAGGTGTTGCGAAAAAATAGCGCTGTTCCTGTCGTAAACAATTGCCAACACAGGAGTTATGTAGATACCAAAATAGTTCCGACAAACTGATTTCCTTACAAATAATTTGATTGGGACCGTTTGGATAGACAGAACAAAAAAACTGTTGTCCTAGTGAAAATGGTATAACACAGCTTTAAAGTAGTGATGAACGTTTTCTATTCTGATTTCCAGTCATGATCATTCTTGTGGTAAAGGTCCAGCTTACTTCGTTAACACAGAATAGTCATCAGACACTACGTGAAAATATGAGATGAATGTTTCTTTCTGTACTTTGGATATCAAGTCCAATTACTTTTGCTTTCATTTTTCATGGTGAAGGTATCCAAAGGAATCAAGACCAAACAGATCTTTCGTTTGGTCACTTATTACAATATTGACCTGGTGTATATGATGTTACAGAGCAAAAAGTACGCCCCCTTTTTTTTTGGGGGGGGGGGGGCAAACAAACCCAAACCGACAAATGCAGATGGCTGATTTGTCAATCAGTCGAATGAGCGCATAGTCTGCCACACGAGCAAGGTGAATTCTTATGCGTGCGGCTACGTGTCCCATTGTTCTACTCAGAGAATGGCAACACTGTGCTGTCAATGCACACGATCTTTACTAAAGTATTGGTTATTTCAAAGCGGTCATACAAAAATGAAATTGATTGTTCGCAGTTGTTTACTTATCTTGATTTCCAGGTGTCAAATATATATATATCTTATTTCTAAAAATCGTTGCATTTGTAATATTTCTTGCCTTTGCTTTATCAGATTTTAACAAGGTAGTTCCTCCTTATACAAATCTAGACCTGACAAAACACAAGTTCGCCTTTATATTAGTTTGTGAAGGAGAAGGGTAGAAAATGTTAAAGTGTCTTCTTTTCGGGGAAGAAATAGGGGAGATATGGGAAAGTGTATTTCTGGCAGTTGAGGAAAACCAAATTTAGAAAAGCCACAACATTACCTATCGTGTTGATCGAGGATTCGAGGTACCTACTTCCAGCGCCACAGCGGGCCATTTTTGCCCCATGTGATTGAAATCCCTAGTTCAGCCACTGCATATGGTAGTAGTATACTCTCCAACATCCTAAAGCCAGTCAATTCTAACCCCTTAACTACAATTTTTGTAGTAGTCCACAAAAATCTTCAGTTGGCGCGCAGCTCTATGATTGACAGGAAATAAAAAAGATGCAGAGTACTTTAGCTCATATTACCAGGGAGGTGTAACACCTCCCTGATATTACACAGCAGGCATGCGCTGTACTGGAAGTGTTCTGATTGTATACTCGCCCTAAAGCAATAAACGGAGATTGTGTCTGGGTGAGTATGCATGAGTTTTAGACAGTTGTGGGAGGGGCTTAAGTACATAGGTCTGGAGAATTGGAACTCATGGTGTGAAGAGATTTGGTCCTTAATTTACCAACTTCAATTTAATGTACCCTTTTAAAGTATACATACTGCCGAGGAAATGTGAGGTGTGTTCAATATCATGTATTACAGATATTGAAGAATGAGTACATGAATCAATTTTACTATGCCAATTGTCAGTAATTTTAAAATCATGAAAGTGTCACTTCACCTAATCCGAATCAATTGAAGAGCTAACAAAGACCAGAAATCTACATCCCTCCGTGTCAAATAATTTCAATAAAAAACACACGAAGTTATAATTAACAGAATATTTACAAAGTTACGATCGAAACTTTGACTACCGAATTCATATTTTATGTAAAGATTTGTTTCAACATTATTACATTGCACAACACATTTCATGTTAAGAACAAGATTGGGCTTCAATTTTTGCTTCTCTCGCTGACACCGAAAACTATACAAGGTAAGATGAGGCAATAAATATTATTACCTACGGAATGAATTCGCTGATTAATCGTCTTCCGGACTCTCGTGTTTCTGTCAATTGTTGTGTATTTTTTGGAACTGTAAGATATTGAGAGGGATCATTAACGAAGTCGTACGTGACCGCATTCTCAATTCGTTCAACTCTGTTTGACAATCGAGGCACGCGACTCCTGCTTTGAAAGATCTCATCTTTCATAAATATAAATGAAATATTCCACAAAAAGCAAACCCCACGGACCGCTGAATTTGGTGAGGTAGCACTTCTCCCCCTCCCCCGCTTGCACAATGGTGTTGACCTCCCTACGCGTGACTTGGCTTACAGGTAAGACATGGCTGCGACACGTCATTAAATTCTTTGATGGGAACATTTTTGCAATTTATCGATGGAAAATGACGTTGACGAGAAAACGCCTCAGTGACTTTACCTTAAAGAAATCGTGTTTCTGATCCATTCGAGGCTGCTTTCTACCTGTGGATATTCCTAACAAAGAATACCTTAAAGAGGCCCTGTCCGTTGTTATATTTTGTATACACAGTAATTTAGTGATTAGAGACATCTTAGTGCTCCTTAAACTCTCGTCGACATACAGCACATCGATTTGCGTGTTTGAATACAGATGGTCAATTTTACGTGTAGGCCTATGCTTTAATCTGACTGCAAAACTGCCTAATTTTCGGGTTGTGATAATATGCGGTTCAGTCCTTCCTTTTTGTGTTTTTATGCAACATATTCTAACTTCAGAGAGATTTCCATTTGCAAGTGTTTACGATAGTGTACTACTGCAAGTTAGAGGTTGGTTGGCGAAATTCGCTAGTGGGATGGAACTTTCATACATCTAATATGTTCGGTTGTATAATTTGCATACAGTGCATAAATGCAGAATAGGAAATTAAGCGCATGTATAAAGACAATTTTGTTGTGTTCATAACACCATACCTTTAAATATATCAACCACTCGTAATAAAATTGGGTTACAAAAAACGAATTAAAATAAAAATGGGAAAACATAAAAATAACCCTATAGTGTACCTGCAATCGCTTTTTCAAGATATATTATATTCGTTGAAAGGGATACTGTAATTAATCCTTTGACTTAAGTAGGTAAACCCCATTTAACATTGATTCTTATGCTGATGCAAAATTTCAGTTAAAATGAGAAATGGCCGTCTTGTAAGATAATAATTAGCAAAATGTAATACTATGCGGACATCAACAATTTGAGAGTTATATGTTTATGAAATTTGCGGAATGGCAATGACGAACCCCCACCGGGGCCGTAGGAATAGGGACAAAGGGTAAATGTGTCCCAATTTTTAGACAGAGGCCGATAGATACTTGTCTCCTCACCCTTTTGACAACAAAATTTTTTAAACCATGCACACTGCTTAAGAAGAAATTTCAGAATTTTTGGACAAAGGATAGCGGGATTTCCAAAACTACTTCCATATGATAAATTTTCTATGAAAACATATGATGACAAATAGTGGCTGTCCTTTTTGTTCAAGTGTATATTTATGCATACTCTTTGTAAGGTCCACGGTGTAGTCGTACTACACTCTTGGGGATTTACAGGAGCTTTAACAATTATGCCTTCTCCTGTCCAGCCAATTTGGAGCGAGCTCAGTATGTACTATAGAGTGAATAAGGCTTTTAGCAAGTTAAAACCCTACTCGCTTCACTGCTCTGGAATTAAGTACTATACAACTCACCCATAGAAATGCCTTAGCATTAACGGGACTACCGCAGATGATGTTTCACCAACGGAGTCAGAAGACACAATAAGACTCTAGTCAGTGGCGCCCTTTCACGTAGTTCCTGCATATTTTGTATTGTGGTGAGATAGAATTAATAATATTTTTTGCGGTACCTTTATTTTTCATTTTCCAAAGCTCCTATGCCAGTGCCTGTGCATATAATGCCAATTCTATTTTAATTAGAAAGTAAACATGTAGCGGTCATGCTTTGTCACATACTGGAGGATTTGAACTACATTTGGAATTGCATTTCGTCAAAATATAATAGACTAACAACGTAAACACAAATTAGTCAAATGGTGTCTGAATTGACTAACCACGTGAGTCATTCATATTTGACTAGTTTATGATGATATTTGACTAATTTCGTGGTAATTGACTAAAGAATATCAGTCAAAACGTAGTCAAGTATAGGCTCAGAAACTATATCATATCGGGGTCAAATATTCCCTTACTCCAAATCCAGATATGGATTGATATCTGGATATATCTGGTTAAATAAAGCCTTTGTATGGCCATATCAAGCCAGATATAACTTGATTCAAGAAAGGCCCAGATATGCAAATAAAGTTTGATATGGCCATATCAAGCCAGATATAAATTGATAAAATGCCTTCCCAGATATGCAAATAAAGTTTGATATGGCCATATCAAGCCAGATATAAATTGATGAAATACCTTCCCAGATATACAAATAAAGTTTGATATGGCCATATCAAGCCAGATATAACTGATTAAAATACCATTACAGAATTACATATAAGCTTTTACGTAGCCATATTAATACTTTTTGGTTTAATTTGAGTACCTGTCCTACATAAAGACCTTCTCTGGAAGCTGAACAAGTATCAGCAAACCAAAATGAGAACATTCAAACCATATTCAGCCATATTATAACATATGCAAATGACTTTCCAATGTGGGCGTGATCAGGAATTTAGGGCCCTGATTTTCCTTTTATTGTAATTAAGGAAGTAATATGTGAAAAATCATGAAACCTTCAACAAAATTTATGTTGGGATATTGCCCCTTATGATAATTTAAACCAACAATGCGGTGTAAATAATTAAAAGTAGGAATTTCAAAGCAGTTTTTTTCTTCACTATTAAGTAATTTAACAACTTCAAATACTTAAGTCAATGTTACTTAATGTGCATATAACTTCGTTGTAAATGTTCAGATAGCTCTTAACATTATGCTGGCCCCTTGGCTCTTGGGCATGACGTTAAACTGCATCCATGTTGTGGCTTCTGTTCTATGCAGCCAGTCTAGAGCAGGACCACTCAGTGTTTGCCCTTTGGAGGGCGTACTTGTCCATTTGGGACGTTAAGCTCCTTAAGGGAGCAGAACTCCTCCGGGAGTAATCGTTTGGTTTTCGCCCCTTGGCTCTTCGCCAGAGAGTCGTGGGGACTTTTAGAAAAAAGCTATGCTGGCCCCTTGGCTCTTCGCCAGAGAGTCGAGGGGACTTTTAGAAAAAAGGCTCAGAAGGCTTCTGATACGCCGTACACAAAGGTAGTGCACTAATAAATTTTGGTCCAGTCATATATGGTCCAGATATGGGACATATATGCACAATATTTGTCTCCTTAATATGGGATCAATACAGTAAATCTTTATATAAACCAGATATGGCACTGCTTTATATGGAATCAGTATAGAATAGCTTTATATAAACCATATATGGTTTTGCGTTATATGGTGCCTATCTGTTCCAGATAAAGACCCGATCCAGATAAAATTTTATCTGGCCCATATATGGATTAGATCTGGTTCTGGCACAGACCATGGTTATATCTGCCCAATTTTTTATCTGGCCCAGATATAAATCCCATATCTGCAGCAGATATGGGCCAGATATGAAATCCATATCTGGCCCATATATGGAATTTCATATCTGGCCCATATCTGGATTTGGAGTAAGGGTTAGTAAATGATGTTGACAAACGTGATAAGTCGATTCAGGCACTGTTTGACTTATTTGTGTTCACAGTATACCGGTTACGTATTTCTTTGGCTCTAATCGATAGCCCGATATGCAGCCTGGATTTAAAAGAGGGAACATTCTTTACGTTTCTTGCAAAGGCTTTTTCATCCCCTCTCCAAATAAAAAAGGAATAAACATTACCAATGCGACGACGTATTTGCTGAACTTAAATACGACCTTTTTCGTTTTTAGAAGAAAACATAATAACTTCAATTAGATTGAACACTTTTACTCCGGAGAAAGATTATCTAAGAATTGGCTCGAAGTCACCAACCTGTTGTCCTAAATATATTCGATGGAGTGTGCTCTCTAATACAGCAAATATATTTTCATTGCTACACAAGGGAAAGATCATATGACGCTACTTTGATTACACGTCGCACCTATGATGCTCATGAAGTTACTGAAGCTTCCCTAGGCAACATTAAAGATTGTATCTGTTTACGTCACGTATCTTCTGGCTTGCATTTAAGACAGAAAGGTTGGGAATTAGTTAGGTTGATATGACGATACTTAGTCCATGCAGGCTAAGAGGTGAAATATTTACTGGTATATAAGACGATCAACACATAAGTACCCTAACTTTTCACATGAATGTAAAGCATACGCCATTTTATGCAGTACTACCAGTGTATAACGATTCGTTCAATCAAAGGCGTTATTTGATTAGTCCTATCAGCGCTAAAAGTTCTAAGGTTCAGCTGATAACTATGGATAAAAGTAGTATAGATCTAATGCATCGATGTGAGCCTGGAGGATACATTATTTAGAGGGCATGTACAATGAAGCCTACTGCACGAAGAACGCAGAATTTTTACGCGCTCGACGCGTATACTTACACAAATAAGTTGTCTGACATTTATCTGTATTGAAATCTGCGAAGGTCTGTTATAGCTTGGACTGACTCACACGGGCCACTCCGTATGACGTCAGCATTCGCACTTACTCTCACCAGGCCAAGGTGAGAGACTCCTGAAGGAGGTTAGCCCTTTGCAAAAATGTAACGATTAAACAAACTTTATCAGACACCACCGCCCATTTTCGAAACATATATATACAAGTGTGTGCAACAATAACGCATGAGGAATGGGTAAATACACGCATGGGCCAATGTGTGCGCCAGGCTTTACCGTATCTGTTATTCATGCCAAATTTTCTGAAGGACATTGTGTCAAAGCAATGAATGAACACAGTAGTAAGTGCTTGTAGTACACATGGAATCCCATGTTTACGGACTCTGCCATTGGCTAGAGGTGATCAATTTTTGTGATACTTGCGATAATGTGTTCGACTATTTCTTCCAACTAGGTATTCTCACCAATACCCAACACTGAACCGGGAGATTACATTGGGAAGAATATCGAATACGCCATAAGTAGCAATGATACACGGTAGGGTGTAATTTTTCTTGAGTTACATCTTTTGCATCAGCTCTGTCCACCCATTGAAGCAGACGGTATGCCAACATTCTTGCTAATAATGATGGGAAATCCTATTCAGTGTACGTCCTTCTGCTTTCATTATAGTGGGGTCTACTCTTTAAAGTATACGATACCATATTCTAGAGAGAGGCTTTGCTCTCTTTAGTTATTTTGAGCATAACCAAACAGTATATTCAGTGGGGTAGCTAGACATTTTTCCGGGGTTCACCAACATTTCCGATTTTTTTTAAGTGTGAATACCATTTCTCTGGGGACTTACCGTAATTTGCGGAGCGCACCGACTCGGAATTTTTGTCCTTTTTAAACAAATGTTTGAAAACATAGAGCTTGTATTGGAGAAATTTTTAATTCTGAGTTTCCTATATAAGGAAAATGTGAAAGTTCTAGAATTACTGAAAAATCTGTATTCTTTATTGGCAATTCTGAGATTGCACGGCGGCCAAAGATCTTTGTTGCTACACATTGTTATCTAAGGCCTACAAATTGAGGCTAACCGAGGACATTTTAAAAGTCAAGAGCTTATATTGGAGAAAATTTAAAACTTTATGAAAGAAAACTCATGATGTCACTTGATGATCTGGTGATTTTGTCATTCCCAGAGTTCGGAAAAGTTTACCAAAGGGATTTATGAGTGAACACTACTGCAATGGGAACTGCCGAAAATTTTGCATTTTTCATTTTCGAACAAGTAATAACAAAAATTGAGCCTCTTTTAAGAGAATTTGGAATTTCAAGGAAGAGGAGTTGGGAAACCACACTGTAAGTGACTGGGATTCTGGGATGGTAAGGGTAAAAGTCACACGGAGAAGGGGTGGTAGGGGATGGATACCGCTGTTGACAAGTTTAGCTTGTAGTCGGGGGTCGTCACTACCCAAATTCATGATTGAGACTAAAACTGGCGAGCATGTATTACACAACTTCATCTTCTCATATTCCTCTCTGAAGCAGTTACTGCAACCTTCACATCGTTTAGTGCGTTCACTAAAGAATAATATCAATTAACATCGGTCCAAACACCATCGCATGCGTGCACTGTACGCCTCTTCTAATTCAAGTCTGATTAATAACAAGCTCTTGCTGTAATGTGTAGTCCTTCCCCTTTCGAAGTGTTGACAGTTTTGAAGAAATAAAAATGTAATGTCTACAACACTCTTGTTCCTTCAAAAGGATCAATCAAAGATTAGACCGAATGAAGCATTTTGAAGCGAAACACTTCAACAGGTTCTCGATCAAGAGATGCAACAACTCAGTTCTTTTGGTACTGTCGACGACTGACACTTCGTCGCCCCGCGGATGTTAGTTTAGCTGGTCAGGTGTTTGCAGTGCGAAAGGCTATGCCGACCTCTAGCGTCAAGTGATAGGCACAGTTATCGCATGCAGACAGCAAATATACGGAGAAGTCTACAGACCACTAGCTGTTTTATTTATTGAAGTTACGGGGTCTTTAGTTTAGCCTCTAGTATTGCAGATGGCTATTAATGTATATGATATGGTTATAATCATTTCTCAGTTAAATTACTTGATTAGATGCTAAACACAGCCTGTCAATAAAAAAAAATCGGGTTTGATCACTTTATGATACCTATTCTTTCGAAGTATTTGCTAAAAACGGGTTCGTCTGCTGCATGGGTTTGAAAGATATCAGTTTGTTTGGAAAGTTACATAGGCCTATGTCACAATACTCATTCACAACCAATGAAAATTTCTCCAAATAAAAGACGTCATTCCTTAGAATACTTATTCTTTACAGTATCAGGCTATAATGTATTTGCTATCATGATGTAAATTCAATCATCCACCCCATACTACAATTTAACTGGAATCTACCTAAATTCTCAGCTGGCACATCTCTAAGATTTACGTCAAGAAAAAAATGCAGAGTAGCATAAATTAAACAGGATGCACTCGAGAGTGTTCTGATTACACATTAGGACATTGCATGCTCAATAAGGGGTAAGCTCTGAAAAATGAAGTAAAGGATTATGTCTGGATAAGGATAAGATTCATAGAGGTCATGTGAGCTGGGGGGGGGGGGGGTAGTCCGCGGAACGGGCGAAGTCTTTCCGATCAGCTCATCGCGAGGGGGCTGCAGGACAGAGGTGCTACGCAGGCTAGGGGGAGGGACTAGAAAGAAGTAGCTTCGGAGAATATAAACGGTTTTTGGTGACAAGTGACTGCCATTAATTCCAAATTGTTGAATAGTTAGAGTTTCTGGCTAAGCCATGCTGTGGAATCATTGAAAAGTTATACATATGCAGGAGTTTCGTGTCCATCAGAATTCCGTAGCCTTTCGCATGTTATCTAACTGCTGTAGCTTTCAGGCAAGTACACAGGAAATTCGTAACCAGTGCTAACTCGTCACGATGTGAAATAATGGTCTATAACATGTACAAATATGTATAAGTACGGTGAATTTTGTTGATATTGACAGGACACGGCGTTTGGGGCACAACGGCTTAGTTGTTTGTGTGTGTGCTCCATTTTCCATAGCAATAAAATCAACTCAAACGTTGATTTTTTTTACTGTTAATAAACTATAAAAAAATCCAACTGATAATGATGTATAGAGAAATTCAAGTTCCCGGCTGGTATACAAAGATATTATAAACGTAGATACCAAACTCCTATTCCTACACTGTAAGACACGCTGATTTCTCATAGAGGCTCAATTGGAGGGGCGGAAGTGTTGATTTGACATGCGCACAGTTCTATAGAGGCTTTGCAATTACGTCATGGAACAGCCATGCTGGAGGACAATCATGCCAAATACACGTGGCTTTGTGCTAAACGCGCTGCACAGTGTGCAGTTTGGTATGCACGTGTGTACACATTCAACGAGCAAGCGCGTCAAGAGTGGTTTACTACGCAGTTACATGTACTCCAACATGGCCGCCGCAGAGTATTATGACGTCATGTGAAAAGCCTCTATTCGGTTATCTGCATGCACAGTTACGCATGCGTAACAGAAAATCCCATTGTGACACGATGTCAGCGTGCGCTCATTTTCAAAGTGAGTTCTGTACGCGCACAATGCATTTCTCCGTGTGCAGTCCGGAGTACTTCCGCGTGCTTGGAGAAATGCAGTGGTTGATTTTGTGTTGTAAGCGCGTAAGAATGTTAAATAGTTGTATAGACGAATCCGATTAGCGCTTGTTTTTAGGGACTGTAGGCCGCCATTAGAAGGGTCCATCAGCCTAAAATCGTCTTTATTTATTGTTCACAAGAATTTCAAACCCTCATATTTAGTGAAATTGGAGAATTCAAGATACAAATTAGTGCACAACCATCCATGATAGAGTTAAACAAGGAAATCGAAAGATTTAAAGGTGACGGACCCCAGTTATGGCCGACTGAAATCAGACCATCCCTTGCTGTCCGGATTCTTGTATAGGCCAGCACCTCCAAAACAGATGTATTTAAACCCTATCAGAAATGTTAGATGCCCGTAAATAAGAGAGGGTATGATCACGTGTCACAATAGCATGCACAAAAAACCCGACCCAAATCAGTTTTCTACTATAGTAATGTTGACGAGCGTAACCTTTCTCATGATAGTATATTCATCCCTACTCGGGACACTGAACAAGTCTGTCCTTCGTTTAGACTGTATGTATTGATGATTCAGCCCTCTCATCTCAGGTTTTAATCCGTTTTTACTCTCCAAAAATTCCAACATGAACAAAAAACACCCACTTATCACTCATATGTAGAACAGATGGATGTCGAGATCTGCCTGCCATTATTTATGAGATGGAAGTGCACCTTAATGAGCACATTGCAATGGCTAGCTTTCAAGTAACCTGCTCATTGATTGGGTTATGTCTCGGTGAGATTCGGTGTTCCAGAGCCTGCGTTTCAGGTGGAAAGAAAATTGTTAAACTTCATCATACTAATAAAATCAAATTAGTTATTTATGTTATGAGGTGAAACGCATTGTCAGGTATGGTTCTTTTTATTGATCAAAGACGACCAGGATTGCACATGTATACAATGGTCGGTATAATTAAAAGATAAACATTGGGGTTAAAGTGCAAGAGCAAATGTTTTCTGAATCAACGGCCAAATCTCACAGTTGTCTTCCTGTGTCTCTCCAAAGTATCTTTTACAGCATTTTGGGACTTTACTATTTCATATTCAAGTAACCCAAACAGTTATCCTAGTATATTTCAAACTTGAAGAGAAAAATAAAGTCACGTGATCCTCAACAGCCAATCATGAGTCTACTACACGAATTCAAGTTGGGGTAACTGCGTTCCCCCTTTTATAAAATATGAGTACATTAGGGTCATCACATCAGGTCATGTCATGTCATGTCAGGACGTAATCGGTTTGGATATGTGAAGTTACGAATGGTGAAGAACGTTTAGATCAATTTTATTACATATAGGTATTTCAACGGAATGATAGTTAGCAAAGGGGACATGCGCAGTACTAATTTTTAGGTGGAGGGGAAATAGTATGATCCCTGACTGATATGGGTCGGGGTCGACCCTGTGACACCCGATGTTTTCGCTATTGACATTGACTAAACGCAAAATTTTCTCTAAACAGCCGATATTAAAGGTAGATTGTGCACTAAGAATGTCAGGAGCTGTTGTTTTATTTACCAATTGGGAAGGACGGAAAGAACATAAAAAAAAGCTTTAATAGTAGGTTGGTAAGATTTGAGTACTCGATATCCCGGAAGAGGGTTCAATGGAGCTTGATCATGCATCAGGAGCCTATCGCCTACTGGAGGTAATTCGTGTTTTAAATATGAATTTAAAATTTTTTTCAAATAAAAAGCACGATTTTGCATCTCAAGTCTCCTGAAAAAAAGCAAAAATTGTCAAAAGGGGAGGAGGACACTCACATTCGATTGATCAAACTACTTTTGATTGATTTCCCCCAACTAGTTGATTTTCCCCTTGTATTTCCACAATGGGCATTCCTCTGCCTTGCCCTCCCAAATTTCGCATGTTACTAGTTACGTGAAAATATCGTCATGTAGGCTATGTTCAAGTTAGATCAGGTCAGTTTTATTGCACAGGTATTGGATGGAATGAAAGTAAAGTTGAAGGAATGGAATAGAAAATGATTGACGGGATGACATAGTTGGAAGAAATTTCCATCATTTGTATCTAGCACTACTAGGAAGAACTGATAGCAGTTTTGTATTTTTTTTTTTTTTGCATAACAACAATAGCAATAATAACAAGGTTAGACAAACAACAGAATATCAGCATCAATTTGGAGAGAAAAATTGACAATTTTTAACTGTATGAATAAAATTTGAGACAATTTATACGTATTTCATATTGATGGACGTCGGATATATTCATGGACGATTTCCCCCGACATATATTTGTGTTGATATGAAGTAAAAAAAAAAAACACCGTTTTTTGGTCAAATAAAGTCAAGAATATTTTAATTGTTAAATTGAAGTCACGTATCTTACACGGTTCGTGATTTACAGCCAATTTGTGAGTCCTCAGCTGTATCCTTTGTACGGTATGTGTGAATCAATTTGCGATGAAACACCCCGACAGCAACTTAGTTATAAATAAAACCGAGATACATACCTGCACATATCAATCTTTTGAAATCGGATTGAATCTCACAAAACTTGAAAAGTCGTGAAAGCAAGTTTTTGTAGTCAGTCTACATTGCTTCAATTTTGTCTATTATCTAAACTGACATTTCTAATATGCAATGCTTTTTAATTGGTATTAGTTTTCGTTTTTATTTTAAAATGGCTTTCCTGGAACGCATATACAGAAGCAATTCAGTAACAAACACAACAATTATCTAGTGAAAGAATTAATTGTCCCGTTTTCTTAAATGTGAGAACATATTTATTTAAGGAAACTTATACTTCGATCTCAATCTGGGGATTGCTTCTTTCAAATGTTAAGTTGTCATACTTTTTCATTTAAGAAATACCGGTGTGAAGAATTCCAATCATAACAAACTTTGCTGAAGTCTAATTTTGGACAAAAAAGGAGTCGACTTTTTTAAAAAAAAAAAAAAAAACATTAACCCCTTAAAAGTTATTGTTTAATTGATCTGAAAAAATGCGCAACTCTTGTTTGAGTAAGAAAACATTTGCCCTGTGTTAGAAGTTCAAGCAAACTTTGTCCGGTCAGGGATCTGAACTAACAGCTCCCTGCATGACTGTCCTAATAGCTCCCCGGCCTGAAGAAGCTCCTTTGCAGAAAATTCTTTAAAAAATTTCTAGTAACGGATGTAATATACCAATTCGGATGTCAATGAGCTGTATGTTTACGATGAAAATTTAAATAACATCACGTCAGTATATTCACATGCAAATAGGAACTAGTTTTCATCTTGTTTATGCTTTCTTCCTTAACGATATATAAGCGGGAAGGGGAAATGATAGATACCAATGGTTTTCTCTGACACCAGATTTTCACTCATGCAACACCTCTACCAATCCCTCATATCCTTCCATCAGCAACCTTTCTTAAAACACCACTGGCAATGACAGCTGTGACAAGCTCACAATTGGATTCTGACAAAAACCCAAAAACCTTGTCTTCATTAAAAAGGCAAAAAATTGAATTGAATTTGCTTTTCATTTCAAATTGCCCGTGTATATTCTTCTCGATTTTTGATTTCGTCTCTTAAATTCAATTGTCCTTACATTTTTTATCTCTTTCTTTTCATTCCCTTTTTTCTAATTTACTGCTCATAAGACCTTATCAGTCTTCTGTCTCGCTGTGCAAACATTTCGCTTTAATTACGAGTACAGGCAAGGAGGTAGGCTGGCTCGGGTATGATCATCAGGTGATTCTAAAGAGATTCGTATAGAGAAGTTAAATAAACCACCCAAAGCCTGTTCAATCGTTGTCTGCAAATTAAAACTGTTGCCGCTCCCTCTGACGTCCTTGTAAGAAATCTAAGAGCCAATGTAAAGGCCTTTCAATGTTTCTGTTATTACTAATGCAATATGAGGGAAACGAACGCTTCGTAGTTTTAATAGTGACAAAAACTGTCACAATAATCCATTGCAATGCAGATGCTAAATCAGTTTTAATTTCACTTTGTTTTGATAACATTTCTGGAAAAGGGAGCGTGTTTGAGAGAGTTGTTTGATAGATCCTGCCTGGTGGTTATTCTTAAATCAACCAATGAGGAGTCGTGTTCCTTTCGTCTGCAAGGTATCAGCATGCTATTATTCCAACTGCCATTCTTAATGTGTCGATTGTTTTGGAAGGACACTGATATTACTTCATGAGGCTCTATGCTAAAAAAAATAAAATAAATGTCTCTACTTTTTATGAACATCCCATCACATTCAGCCCACAAAGGTGCATATTCATACTGGTATGTACAAATTCATATGCAACCTTCCAGTTCAGAATGGTAATGCATGATAGGGAGATAAAGAGGGATGAAATACCAAAAATCCAGACCATTCACTTGAAGGAAATTTAACTAGTTTTAGTCACCCCTTCATATACATACCGAAAGGTACTAACTATACTCCAACAGAACTGCAAAGTGAACTTTGAAAGTCGAGAAAAAATGTTGTTGCTCTTGAAAAGAGACATCATGATGTCTGAGCCAACCTCTCCCCTCCAAAATCCCGTTCGGTAACTGAAAATCCACTTTCTTGACAAAATTGGGTATAAGTTAACTGTAATAATTTAACCTACATGTCGCATAATTTGAAATTGATGTTCTCACCTCTGTCAATTTTCCTACAACTTCGGGGAGATTTGTCAGTGGACAATTCCTAAAAAGTTAAAAAATTGGTAAAGACCTTGAAAGAGAATAGAAAGTTAAACTTCGCAGGCTACTAGGTGAGTTTAATTGGCATAACAATCGGTGAAACTCAATTGGTTCGATCATATTTGTCATGAGACTCGATAGATTTAGAAAAAAATCACGAAATTCTGAATTATGTTATTAAAAATTTCTATACCAAATGCAACGTCAGGACATCATTTTATTGCATTAAAAAATTATTCAAAATATTACTTTATAACTATCCAGTGCGAATATCAGACAATAAAATCCTCAGCCATTTACTCAGATATTCGCCCAAATTCAACAGTTAGTGTCTCAGCTCGTGACAAGGAGGCCTCTCACTCCTACCTTTTCATTCCTTTCATAAATCGACGGTAGTCAATGCAAACGTAATTTCAGTCACATTGACAAAAACACTCTTTCTTGCGCAAAAAAGTCTTTCTCTTTCTTAGTTTGTACAGATTGAACTGTAAGGCAAGGACGTACTCCTTAAAAAACTAAATTGCCATTCGCATACCCTCTTATTACTGTTGGACTTGCTAAGTATAGTCTGTGGTTTAGGCTATACATATTATCTGTGCTTTGTTTATCATCATTTTTTCTACAGAGTGGACTGTAGCAGAGGATTCCTACCAACAATGGAAATTTTTCACAAATAAATTGACGAAAACACAATCAAAGGATCATTACGAAACAATCGGACAGTTAGATGACGAGCGACACGTAACCTTAAAACTCTATCAGAGTAAAATCGAAACGAGGACTCCTAATCAAATTTAATGATAGTTATTTAATATCTGCTGCAATTTAACAAGCCACCCGATGGTAAGGGGTAATAACATATTAGGACAATTGCCCCAGAAAGTGTATCAAATTTTCCGTTAGTGGTAATTTACTTGCACTTCAATGGCCATCAATACATCGTTTAAAGATAGCTATTTTACGGTCTAGTTTCGTCCGCCAGTCATTCTACGACGTCGTCGACGCGCTTTAACGAGCAGAAAGGAAGCGGAAAAAATTCTCCCTTGTTCAAATCTTCAAATTTGAAATTATCTTTGTAGAGACTGTGTCTGAAGTTTATTAAGACAGACCGGGTTTGATAGACAAGGACTCGAGTGCCGTAAGTGGCTACTCCAAACCAATCTTGAAGACTCAAATACTTAAAAAAGAAATCTATATCATTTGTAATCTCCAAAAATCTAAATTGAATGGAAGCGGTTTGACGTCAGATATCTTAAAAGAAAGGGGAAAATAGAAAAATTATAAACACACATAAAGTAAAAAGAATCTGAGCCATTGCCATCTGCCACACTATTAAGTAATATCACTCATCAGCCTACATCAGTATAGCCATTGCGGACATCGTTCATATACATACACAATAAGCCGGTTGATCAATTGGTTTATTTCTCGTTTGACTTGGTTTTTGCTTTTTCTTTTTCTACTTCTTTTCCTGTGCGTTTTTTATCTTTTATTTTTCTCTAGACTCGGTGAATTATTGACGAGTGGCATCAGGCGACCGCGCTGGATGACTTTGGCAACCTGTTAACACTTCATAACCTGTAGATTAAAGTAGAGACCTTGAATAGACTAGAGGCCTAACTTCATTTTCCCTTCATTTTTTTAAATTATTGCGACAAAGAATTTGAAGAAAAACAAAAAAGCAATCTAGCGATATTTGGGGTTGACAGTAAAATGTAATTTGTGTCTAGCACGCTTGGAGCTCAATGGCGTGTGAGACGCAGGTGGCAGAAAGAAAGATTCCATTTTCGACTTCCTGACTGCGAGATCTGTTTTCACGCTCTCGTCAGGGGAATAAAATGAAACAAGTTCGTGCATTTATTTTCGATTGGAAAACCATTGATCAACGTACCCTTAATTACCGGCCGAGTTGAAAGTATCTGAAGCGATCTGGGCTGCGGCTCAGGCAGGTAACACAAGAGTGATCGTGCATAACGAGGAACAGTGAAGCAATCTACGGTGGCGCGTCGCGATTCAGTGCGCCTCACAAACATCATTCAATAAATATCCATCTGTTAGAGGTACTTTCAAGAAAACAAAAAAATTAAAGAGAGACTGCGCTACGGATCACGTAGGATGACGTGTACTTTTGAGTCACAAAGGCTTTGCATGCTACACCGATCACGCACAACACGTTTCGCCTTTCTTTTTCCTCTTTAATTCTCTTTATATATACACATTGTTTTTTTTTTTTTTTGCCTTTAATTGATGACAAAACAAAAGACAGTTTTTGCGTCATTTTTTTTTTTGACAATTTGTATTGCAACCTGTAGCAGTGACATAAAGTTGGATTAAAGGAAGTATTTAATAGGCCTAATGTAGAGAGACTTTGTTGAAGTTGGTCTGGTTTATGACTTACAATGATGTTTCCATATGCCATAAAGTGTTTGCGAACTTTTTATACTTGCAAGAGCAGAATTTGTAAATCATAAAATCAGAGATCATAAGAGTTGAACAAACTATGAATTAAACCATTTGAGGACAATGCAAAAAACATCTTAGTCAACGCAGCCCCAAGTATCAAAATTTGTTTCTAGTGCATCTTTCTGTAATAATCTAAGTGGCATTTTACCTGGCTAAATAGGTCTAACCTAAAATGACCTTCTTGGCGTTCGAAAAATTAAGCTGGAGGCGACGAACACGTGACTATGACGTTTGGTAATGAGTGCGATTGCGTTATAACTTTGATTGGCACTCTCCACTCATATTTTACAGCCTCTTAGATTTCAAGAACTTGACATCTCCTTTTGAGCGAGGATGTGCCTCATCAAAAGTTTTGCCGTAAGCTCAATTCTTGGCAAAAAATGTTTAAGTAAATGGCCTATCTATCAAATACTGAGGAGGCTACACATTTTTTAATGTTTCTTCTTATTTTAGGTTATGACCTCAGCTGAGTATCGATCGCATAAGGAGGCAATGTTGCCCTTGACAGTCGGAAAACCTGTCGGAACGGACTGTAAAACGCTGCTAAATAGAGCAGGGTAGGGGGTAGTTTAATATGACTGAGAATTTGTTGCAACATCCGTTGTCCTAAATTGGTAATTTACAACATGAAAGCAAGTAACTAAAACGTGGGACGCAAATGTCCTCTTGTAATGAAACAAATGTACTATTATTTAAGAGAGTTATTCATCACGCCAGATAGTTGCAATTCCCCCAATCTACTTACTTCTAGCTTGCTTAAACTTCATCCTTATCCAGATGCAATTCTATAGTGTATTGCTTTACGGAGTGCACCTGGGCACTAGTAAGCTGCATGCAAGGACCTAATTTGTAATCAAAACACTGTCATCATCTCATCAATTGCGTGTGTAATATGAGCTACTTTGCATTTTTAATTTGATGTCAATCAAAGAGCTACGCCAATTGATAATTTCTGTATTCAGGTAATATTATAGTTTGGAGTGACGAATGGCTGCTGCCTTTAAACTTAAAATACTGATATATTGACTAAATGTCGAACACGATGCATCAGAAGCACGCAATAAGAAGTCTTGCTTTTTTACGAAGGATTCGTGATAGATGTGGACAATAAGAAACAATAGGTATAAATCTGACACACATTACGTCGCAGAAGAAAGTGCACGCTTCATGATGCGTAGCGTTACAACCTGCAACAACTAATACAAACATTTGGCTAACCTTGCGTATTGGTGGGATGCGCGTGTTTATTGTTGGCCCCTGTGTGAAGTGTATTTTATGCATTTAGTGTTCTTCATTGGTTGCCTCTAAAAATCGAGTTACCGATAACCTTCACGAAAGGAACATCATAGCTCCAATACAAAACTTGAACACGAATGAGTTAAGTTGCCATGATTGTGGTTTTCATTTTATTCATCTGTATAGTTGCAAATACAAGAGATGTTCATTTTTATAAGCTTCCTTATGGAAAATTTGAGGAACATTAAGCAAAGGCTAACGATCGAGTATCTTTACAACTGCAGAAATCAACCAAAATTCTAGCCGTAAACAATCTCCCATTTTTGTACCTTCGCCTAACAGCCTAAAGTGCTGCAGCTTTTCCAAAACCTTCTGAGATGACCGGACCTTTAAGCTCAACGAGAGAACATCGGAACCTCCCGCAGAAAGTGCCAATCTCAGAGGAAATCCTCGGAATAGATCAGAAAAATGAATCATGGCAAAAGCGAATTAAGTCTTCCTTAGGGACCTTGCGTTTGGGGTAACCATGAAGATCTGAGGTAGCGAGAGGGCTTAGTAGGAGGACTATTGGGGTTGACTACTGCCATATAGGAATTGCTTCACGGTCTGAGTAACAACTCCATGGAATTTGTTAGATTGTAAACAGGTAAACAAGTAAATACATCGGAAACTCAGTTATCAAATTCCATTTCTTTTCAAGATAATGAAAAGTGATTTTGGTGGGGTTTTTCAGTCATCTTTTTTCATTAAATGATAAAATGAGTTCATTTAAAGCATCTCCTAAAGAAAAATTTAGAAGTGAAAGATTTTATCAGGAAAAATGTCAAAATGGTTGTTTAACTGTTTAAAGTACAAAGTTACCGAAACAGTTTTTACGAATTCAAATGCAAATACGGTCTTACTCTTTTCATTCACTGTAAAAATTCGAGAGTTTAGGTGAGACGTCTCGTTGGCAGTATTGCATCCGTGGTTTTGAGACGAAACCAAGCATGCAGCTGTTGCCTGTGGAAAAAATGTTTGTGATGTACTAAATAGTTTAATACTGCAAAAAAGCTTCTTTCAACCCTGCAAAAAATAATAAAATAATCTTACGTCAAGGGTAGACAGAAAGAAAATAGCTTGTCTGGTATAAACTATTTTTAGAAGTAGTGTCGTACTCAAAACACGAGTTTTAAAAGACAATATAAGGCTGTAAAAACCTTTTCGTAAAAGGATAAGTTTACTGATAGTATTATGCTTACGTGTATACCACAGTCTCATAGTAAAAGTCGAAGTATACCTTGTTGAAAACCTCATTGCAAAGGCAGCGAGTTCGGAAAAGCATTTCTACGAAAAGATCCTTACATTCATTGGTGCATGTGAAACATTGTCATCGCCAGAGATGCGGAACCGGGTCTGGGGACAAGGCATCGACTTATCAAAAGTTGACTTCAAATGATGCCAAATGTTGCACGAGATTACTTGTAAGGGAACTTAAATACTCGAATATTTCTCAAAGAGGAGGGGGATCCCCTCACCCAGACCGGCGATCACGTCGAACAGCTGGTCACACAAAAACAAAAATCCTGCCTACACCAGTGTTGTAAATTAGGTATTCAGCTCACTACTCCACCTCAACTTTGAACATATTTACCAATGTAGAGGACGCGTTTCTAAGCACTCTTCACAAAACCGAAAAGGGTTACGAAATACAACCTGATACGCAGGCAATATAAAAAACTGGGATAATACAACAGCTGACTATTTTTAGAGAGGCCAATTAGTGATAAGATCTGTGTAATACCGAAATAAGTGACACAAAAATCTTAAGAAAATACTTTATAAGCACGTTAGTTATGTGATGACCATTAAAAAGTTATACAAAAAGAAGTTAATAATAAAAAAAAAGTGTGAAACATATCACAAAAATACATAAGAGAAACTATGCCATTATAAGAAAAATGTTTGATGTATTTGATTGTTTGTCACTGATGATTTTCAATTTCCCTGTTTCAATTTTTCTCTCTCGGTCCAATTGAAAACCTCAGATTTATTAAGGCTGTGAAATTTTTCATTTCTCCGTTTTTAAAATTATGGCAATCATTGTAAGATAAAGCCGTTTCCTGTCGATGAATGCAATATGAATAAATGTATTACTTTGCTTTTTGCCATGATTTTGTCAGAAAATTCATATTTCACGTGTCTGCTGTAAATTTACTCTCCTTGGAAAGTTAGAACGGTGTATATATAGAAATTAAATACAGCTAAAGTGCACAAAGGAGCCTTTTGAGGGCAGTAAAATCGACATCCTTCAGCCTTCTTGATTAACGAGGCTTTTATCTTTGCTCCGTCTTATTTAGTAATCGCTTAAGGGACAGTCCCCAGCCACCATACCAGCAAAGCCATGGGAATACAGCACTCCATATAAACGAAGATTAAAGTTTCTTTAAACGGTAACTCTGATAGGCCAACAGGGGTCGATTAATCCCATCAAGTGAAAGAAAATAAAACAATATTTTAGTAAAATCAGTGAAGCTGAAGCGCATTCGAAAAAAGGTGATCAGAGTAATATCGGTCGTTTTAATCGTAAGGTGAGGACGTGCGAGGGTAATTGTGTTGAAATATTTATTCATTTGCACTTTAAGCGCCATTTTGAGTTTATATAGCATCAAAATGGCACGGAAAGATAATATCTTACGTCAATTTTAACCAATTCAATATCTCCAATAACAGAATAAACTTCGTCAATAGCCGGTACTTTACCCCAAAATATTAAATATTATGAGGTGTGTAAATGTTGCCTCTAATTTGAAAGCTTGGGCAAATAAATTATTCATGATATACAAAGACGTTTTTCTTGGATTTAAAAAACATTTCTCGAAAACTCACTTCATTTATTTTAAGTTACCAATAATTATGAAGATAACGTAAGAATAACGGTATTAAAGGTGAGGGATTTATCGTAACCCTGCACATGAACCAACACTCTTTGTGAATAGCCAATAGAATTTTCGGGTTTTCCCATTCTACCTAATATATATATATATATATATATATATATATATATATATGTATATATATATATATATATATATATATATATATATATATATATATATATATGTATATGCCTGGTACACAATGGCATGTAATTGCAGGACACCAACCAATTGCCCACTGAATGGTTTATGCCAAACAAAGAACATTGTGTACCAGGCATCAGTCACATCCCAAAGGGGCTCATACATTTACATAGGGGCCTGCGACACCGAATTTAAGAAGAGATGGTACAACCACAAATCCTCCTTCAAACTCGAACACAAACGCAACGACACCGAACTTAGCAAACACATATGGAATCTCCGCGAAAGCAACGTCAACTTTAACCTAACTTGGAAAATACTAAAACAAGCCAACTCCTACTCCAACACATCCAAACGCTGCCAGCTATGTTTATGGGAGAAGTACTTCATCATAACAAAAAGAAAAAGCCTAATCCTGAACAGCAGAACCGAGCTCATTAGCAAGTGCAGACACTCCAACAAGTTCCTACTCGGCAACAACTAATCCACCTTTTGTATTTGACCCACTTGACTGCCTCTACCATGGTGAACGCTAGAACCTGTACCTCAGTCACACACCTGACGAGCCTTCGGGCGAAACGGACCGTAGTGTGTATTAGAATTAGTATGGAGTAATCACTCAGTCTTCTTTCTATATTGTATATATATATATAAACATATATAAATATATAAATAAATATATATATATATATATATATATATATATATATATATATATATATATATATATATATATATATATATATATATATATATATATATATATATATATATATATATATATATATATATATATATATATATATATATATATATTTGTCGATGTTTATATACTACCGACCCCGGAAGCGACATGCTGAAATATTTTTTCGACATGATTTTCTCGGAATCATAAAAAAAAATATTAGTCTTTGAATAACTATCTCGCATTAAAATCAAAGTCTATTGGCGATCTCCTAAATATTGAGAGTTACATGTTCCACCCTGTCCCCTGCAGGGATCACCGCTTAATGGTCCCGAAATATACACAACAAAAGTTGTGTGAATAAATAAAAAGAAACAGAGGTTAGTTGATTTGTTCCAACTCTTTGGCTCGTAGACCTTTCTCCAAATAGCAATTACAAAGAATTGTGGGACAGAATTTTAGCACGTGTAGTTTTTGTCAATATCATGTCAGTGTGGCAAAAAAACGACCCACATCAAAACTCTATCTCACGATGACTTGTATTTGTTATGGGGTCAAATTAACTGGAATTTACTCTCAAGTAATAATCCACATACAAATAATGAATATCATACATTACAGCTAACTTTTTTCAAATGTCTGTTTACTTTAAATTTTTCTTTAAAGTGTCTGCTTTACTTTAAATTTTCCTGCAAAGTGTTTTCTTTAATGTTTTAATAAACTTCCAGGCATTTCCGGAAATTTTATACACAATATTATGGCTTTAAATTGCTTAACTTTAAAAAAATGAACCTTTAAAAAAACAAGAGGTATCAAAGAGTGAAATTAACCCAAAGTAATAGCTCGGAAGCGTAAATATTGGTTCGAATTTAATTTATGAGTTTTCTTCTTAAGTATTGCCCTTGTTTTTGTTGACCAGTTTAGACAATGTAAATTTAAGTTCGTTCGTTAACTATGGTTGCCTAATTCTTAATCGTCTTAAAGGAAAATGCTGTGTCTAAAATGCATCAAATTGCCATGGCGTATTAAAGAGATTTTCGGGAGATGCCATATGTTATGTGATCACCAGTCTGGGGGAGACGTCAGCCCCTCCCTTACGTGGAAAGTGGTGCCATTTATGCTACCTTTTGAAATAAAATTAATATTAAAATATTTGACGAATTGTTAGGAACAAACAAGGCAAGAGTGAAGGGGTAAACATGTTCCAATCAACTCGGAATACGCCACTGACGACACAACAAAAGAGAAAATAATTTATTAATTATTAAGCCAATCAGTTTGGTCAATAGGTTTAAGAAATTGCTTTATCTCTTCTCTCTTATAAATGCATTGATATGAAAACTTATGGAGTTTGTGTCGTTTTAAATTTCGCGAGTAGCTTTATTTTTTGCAACTGATGGGTATTGTTTAACAAGGAACTTCTTGATTGGTAGTTGTCATTGTATTGTATCGATTGTATTCTTTTTTAGGGTTAGGGGTCAGGTTAGGGTTTAATGCTATCGTCAGCCGGAAGGAAACTTGTGGTTAAACAGTGCGTATCGGCCTTGTAGGGCTTTATCATAATGCCTAAATTTAAATAATCTATATCATTCCGTGAAGTTGATTTCAAATATAAGAATTCTTGCTGTTGAAAAAAATCTTTATTTGCTAGTCTTAATCCTATATGTGGACTTTCCTTTTGCTCAACGTTTTAATGAAATGACTTTTGATATTTTGTTCGATGTAAATGTATACTTAAACAACGAATGATTTTATTGACACGTAAATTAAACACGTTTGAACAACGGTTTGAGTAATTTTGTTGGCAAATCGCGAGGGAACGTTACTAACAGATCGGGAAATTGGTAAAATATGGATCAACTTACACTTTCAGATGAAATTATCCCTTTTTGAGGGAAATATTGCCTGTGTTTTTTTTAAAGAATCATATTTTTAAAACCAGTATATATCAACCCAGTTTGTTCTTTTTTAAACTAGGTAGTTCAGTAGATTTCTTTTCATGAAAAAAAATTCTCGGATACTTGTTGCTCAACTAATAATTTGTTTATCCATCCAAACTTTCAATATTTCAAATGATGTTAGTTTTGTAACTTTTGTTTTCAATATATGGTTTTAAAAGATGAATCTGTTGTGTGAAACAAAATAGTCTTCCGTATGGATGAAACCATTTTTGTGTACCATGTTGGGTGCCATTTTAAGCATTCCCCCTTAAATCTGAGTGTAATGTACTTTGTTCTATTATGATGCATCTAAGCAGGTAAAATCCAAATCCCTTAGCTTTCCTCATAAAAGTGGTTTTCAACACGGAATCGACAAATTTTTCGAACCCAACGATTCCAACGATTTAAGGTTCCCCGCTATCTTCAACTTTTCTTGAACTATCTGAAATTTGTCTGGTTGTGATGAAACTTTAGATTTAGTAAACGAATTTAGGGCAAAAAAGTAGGCTGATTTTTATACTTATGAAATTCTGACGGTGTTTCGATGGTAGTGGCATCTTTGTCACGTTAGGATGTGATTGACAAGTCGAACTATAGCAGAGTTCGATGAAAACCCTAAAAGTCGCATTGCTCACGTTACCGAATTAAAACGGAGCATTAAGCGGTATTTTTCCCCAGAAAGGGTTCTATTTCGTCAATCAATTCGTGAGTCGTTGCAGGAAACTCTTAGCTCGTATGACAGGCCACAAATGCAACAATTTGTAACTCGATAAAACCTCACGAAAAGTGCTTTGTCTGTTTGCGTCCAGAATTCAGCATCGTGTGAGCAAACACCATTTGAAAATTTTCTTTCCTAATGGACGAAAATGTCGCATGGAATAATCTGTAATTTCATCAGCGTACAATTCTAGTTTTCATCATGATTTTGTCCGCGGTTGCCTAATTGTCACGTTTTGGGAGAAGTGATCCAAGTGAGACAAAATCAAATCTATGACGTGGAAGACTTTGAGACGTTTTACTATTTGCAATGATCGACTTGGAATGATAAGTTGAGTGACTTTGACAAATTTGATGGGAAAATCTTGCGATAATTTTGGAATACTACAAAATTACCCTTTCCTTAAACATAATTTAAAACGAAGAAAAATGTTTGCAATACTCTGTGTAAACATTTCCTCGAAAAAAGTTAAAGATAAATTAAACTCTTTTTATTTTCTCGTTTATTTTGAAAATGGCAAACTATGAACGATCTGTCAAAGTACCGAATGTCGACATATTTGTCACCTGTTAAAACTTTGGTTCACGTTAAGTTGTTTAGAAATACTGGATACAACAGAGAGTAAGGTGTAGATGAAGTCCTGTGGGGCTGGCTATCGTTAAATAGAATTGTGTAAACCAGTAAACGCAGAACAATTGCTGTGACGTCATTGAAAATCGGGCTTATTTTAATTGCATTTTTGTGAGATCATCTTTACACCTGACGCGAACATAGCATTGACTGAGGTGTACGGCGGGACCGCAGACCCCTTGTTCAGGGAGAGTGGTCCAATGACTCAGCTGACCACACATCACTTTTTAATAAAATTTAAGGGTCTGCTTCTTGAGATTTACAAATCGTAAATACGCCACGTGTTGGTGGCGTTCTACGTAGGCAATGAGTGGACTGCCCACTGTAAAGTTTTTGCCCAGACGACACCACCGCCGTGAATTTGCAGATCAGGGGGCAAGTAGCATATTACAAAACTACTACGAGAAACTTAATTTTTATACATAACTTTACGGACTGAATTCATCCCTTGTAAAGCACGCACCAAAGTTTCTTTAACATCGCACACGTGACTTGCATTCGTTCATTTTGTTTGATTGAATATGTTAAAGTTTGACAATGAAAAATAATACCACGGTTGCTACTTAAAAAGAGCAAGAGCAATCTTCCAAATTTATTTTGAAGCAACAGCTTAATCTCACAATTTCATTCTTATTTCTCTTTAAAGTATCTTTCATAATTATTCAGGACTTCAATATTGCATACCGAAGGAAACCAGGCAGTTAATCATAAATTTCACATTTAAGGGGGGGGGGGGGAATATTGCAACATGACTCTTAAGAGCCAATCATGACACAGGACAGTCTATACTACTTCAGGTAGGGATGGCTGCATTTCCCCTTTAATTATCGTCTGTCAGCTGCAGCGGAAAACCCCATGCTTAAAATCCTCAAGGCGGAACGATGATTTTTTTTACCTAAGTTCATAATTATCTCTTAATTACACCAAACCCCTCTGAAATATGCGTACAGGGTGAGGAAGGGGTTATTGATCTATTTCCATACTTCCCCGTACAAGCGGTATAATCAAAAAGTGTAGTTCTTCTATAACTAAGATGAATTACCGGATTAGACCTTTGCAAGTGTCTACTCTGTTGAGGGTAGGCCGAATCGGGCTATTCCTTTTGCAGTTGGAAACCCAGTGATCATCCCCAAATACCTGACTATGTTTGGTCTTATCGCCATCGTCTACTTTGTCTTACATCATCATTAAAGGGCATACTTATTACGAAACAACTAAAACTCACAAATTTATTCTTTTAATTCTAAGCGAATTATCTTCCATGATATATCAGCGTTTGAAATACTCCTAAGAAAATGAAGGAGTCCCTCCTGCAAAATTTTAAAATTTACAGAGAAAATAACGTCACACACGTCTTAGACGCCAGTCATAAAATAGGATAGACTGTACTTATTCAATTTGTGCTGACTTCTTAAGCCCTTTAACGTCAATAGGCTTAGTATAACGGCAATACAGTAATCAAATATATTTCATCGAGACAATGAACGTGTTTATCGTAACTTTACTATGCAGGAAATGGTCTCTGTCGTCAAATCAAATCATCAGAATTTTCATATTTGTTAGTTGTCTTAATATTTACCATTGTAATTAATACTCATAAATTGTATCGTTATTATGCTGACGTGATAGACGTGATAGACGCTATTTTGTTATCGTCGTTAATGTTTAATCTTTACCCAGTTACCCCGTCTCAAGCCCCATGAACCTTTTCGTTACCTCACCTGCTCCTTCGCAGTCAAACTTACCAAGAAAGTTTGACGTCCACTAAAATTCTACAAGTACCTTGTACGATGTCAATGTTGTTGGTCGGACTCTACGAGTGATCAATATCAGTATCAGTGTTTGTTCCATTATCCTCTTAGCTCTACTGCACTGTAAGGATCAGTTTGATATATAAGAAGTTCTAAAGGAGTAACGTGTTATTTAACGACACTGAATCATTACCCCAAAAAAATTTTGGGTAGGGGCGGACAAAGTTTTTAATTGTTTCTTTTCTTTGACTTGCCTCAAGTGCAAAAGATGCAGAAGAGTTCATGTTATACCCAGCATGCACGCAGACAGTGCTTTTATTACACATGCAGGTCTTGCATACTCACCAGGATATGCCTTTAAGCAATAAACCAGTGTTATGTTTGAACATAGAGGAGTTAAACAGGTTTGGGAGGGGCTAGTACAATGACGTCAGCTGCCCTTCTTCAGATGATAATAAAGTAAAATAAGTTAGATTTAGGGAGGTAAAACTAAATCGTTTCTTGATGGTGTTCATGGAACCCTACTGAAGGTGTCAAGCAATAAAGTAAAAGAATAAAACATGCAGCAAATGTGAGCAATAATGACGTACCTCATTTCCCTGAGTATAAAAATCGAATTTATTGATATGATAATTGACTGACAAGACTGACAATAATAATTCACTGAATATAAAAATATTTCTCACAAAAGCTAACTTAAGCCTTGTTTATGAAATTCGGTGATGGTGTACTAGAAGTTTGTTTGCCTGACTGTCAACTTAAAGGGAAATATTACGTTTAAAATTTACCGAGACGGCGTGACACAAAGAAAATAGCTGACATCATTATTAGACTATTTAGTCTCAGTGGTAAACACTAGCAATAGCTTCATGCATCTCCTCAAACCATTATACATTAGAAGAGTTACAGAGGCTGCATCATTTGAAATTTTGAAAGTGTGGGTAAACAAGCTGTTCTCATGGTAACAGATAACTTATTTGTTTCTCTGTGAAGAAACTTAGTTCCTTAAGACAGAGGTATTACACTGTCTTATTTTGAATAATCTGTCATTTCTGCGTTCAAAGATATTGGCTGAAAAACTAAAACTTAAAGCAAAGTCAATATTTCCCTTTAAGAGTGTTGCTGAATTTTAAAAATATTGTAACGCTAGCTTTGCAGGTTGTCTGAACCTTTCAAGCGGGGGATGTGTAATTCAAGTCAAATATGCCAAACTAATCTACTACAAACGTACAGTCATTGTTTCATGCTGGGATTAGTGAGTGAAAATGATACTACTGAAAGGTTGAAATATTTCAAGTCCTTTTCATTGATCCTATTGTTAGACGAGCAAGCATCATCTTGAACAGTTGAAATCACTAAAGGATCCATTTGAAATATCCAAACTGTAAATTTAATTTGATTCAATTTCCCAGAACAGCTAAGCCTCACTCATCTGTTACATCCAACAACCTTTAACCGAACGTCATTTGCGTTAATTTGATATGATTTTTTAATCATGAACTCAACATTTGTACATTATTAATGTGCGAAGTCTATTAGAAAAGTCTATTAAGGAACCCTGCTCTATGATAATTGGATACGTTGAGTCATAGCCACGTTCTAAAAAAATTGGAGATAAAAGGACGAATTTGGAAAGAAGAAAAGATATCGTAAGCTTGCCTAAAATCAAGATTGAACGATATTAGTATGGACTCTGCTATTAAAAGCTACAACTGCATCTTTTGGGATGCTGTGATTCTTTTGTAGATATAATTAAGTACTATGAAATATAAGCATTGTAAAAAGGAAAAACCATACCATTTGTCACACAAAGAAATTATAAGAGGAAGTGTTACTGGTCATTAGGGGGATATTTTACAAGCAGCAATTAAGATATAATATGTTGGATGAAGCAACACAAGAGTTTATCCCTCAAAAATTTAATAATCCGGGACCAAGAATTTTCAAGTCTCCCTACCATTTCTCAAACTCAATCCCTGCCTTCGGGATTGTAAGAGGCACGTTCCTAAAAACAACTAAATAAAGACAAAGGCAGAAAGTTGAGTTTTGTTCTGTAATTACATCATTTTAGAAAAGTTATTTCAGAATATAATTCACACTTTTTAATATACATATATTGCACGAATTTTCTCATTTTTGCATCGCAAAACATCCTAAAAGATTGCACCTTTTTCTAGTTACTGTAAAATATTGGAGCAAAGCAACTCGGGAAGGAGGTAACGGTAACCTTTTTTTCGATTCTCTGCAGGTAACTTACGTCATGAACTAAATAAAATTTGTTTCATATTGCAACAACATCTCCATTCCGTATCATTATACGCAATATGCACGTGATATTCCAAAACCGTGCGACCTACCTAACTCTGCAAACACCGTACATACAAATATTGTCCTTAAATGGCGGATTGGAACGTAAAATTGAAATACTCGGATCATATCCGTTAAAATTAGTCTTCTTTACAATGGACTAATGATTAAAAATGTATCCCAATGTATTACATGAATGAAAACTCAGTGCCAAATAGTAAGTAAAGTAAGTAATCAAAATGTCGATTGCATCTGGCCTTACATGGCTAAATTAATTCCAAGGGTTAAAGGAACTAAATATTTGTTAATAAGCGAAATTAACTAATAGGATAGCCTGTTTTATGATAATGTATAGATAATAATGTATCAATTATGTGTCAGAATAATTATTAAAACTTATTGAAATATTGCAATTACTCCAACACATAAAGATATATTCAGTAGAAATGAAAAACAAATACTTATATAATCAAATTACTGTTTTCAGACATTGGTGGTCCCAATAACGTATAAATGAAATGTACGAAATACCAACTTCCGGTTCTCCCCTCACAATTACACCACTTCAACTCACCTAAAATTGTAAAAAGGTCTTTGGCGCCAACTAGCGGCCCAGAAGTTGATGCACAAACTCTATGAAACACCCACCCATTGTCAACTCGACACATGACGCCAGAATTTAATAGGAGATTTTAGCCAAATTTACCCTACAAAAAGACCTTTTCACGGGTCTCAAGCCATGAATTTGTAAAGAGCTATACTCTCCAGTGACTGAATGATGAATTTATCACTGTTATGCCTCTCTGCAATGCAAAAACAAACCCCCTTTTTAACTAATTGATGTCAGAATTCATGAACACGAAGCCCGGTGTAAAATTCTGGATCAATAGTGGCCAACTTAGGATGACTAAAACTTGGTATACTTTTCCAGCGTCATGAGTTAACAATCGTAGCCTTCGCCGTGGCCAGATATTTGAAATCCTGTAGAAGATAGTTGAAATCCCGTTTTACCAGAAAAATACTGGAATTTTAGGAAAATATGCCAGACAAATAGATTTCCCCGAAACTTCGGGCTAAAACAGCGAAACAGCCCACGGAGAGGTAACATGTTACCCTCCTCACCCAAATGCCTTTAGGTATTCTATGCTATCCCTTCATAAATACCTCCCATTCAAGTTATTATATGAACCAAATTTTTGACCTGTTATCTAGCATGTATGTACCAAAATTTGAACCTCTTTTTCAATTTAATCTTAGAATTTCATCAAATATTATAATAATAGCTATTGATAAACGACTTAATGTTATTTTGAAATGAAAAGAACCACCCCGTTCCCTTTTGACTCACAAATTCCAGAAACCAGGAAGCTGTTAATACTCAACATTCTTCGATCTACGGTTCTTAATAAAGCTAAATGGCCAAACACTCCACCGAAAGCATAGACAATCACTTTAACTTGCAAATTAACCCTCGAATGAATCTATTTCTTTCCCCTTCAAAAGAAGAAACCTACATTCTTACCCATTTTACCTCACTTGAAAAGAGTAAACCTTAAAAAAGTATCGCATACTTCCTCTCGCTTTTATGCATATTTGTCTAGTTTCTACCGCCGCGCACTCTACCTTCTTATCCATGATGAGCCATTGATTTTCAAACCAGCCGTTTGAGCTAATCGCCGATCAGTGTGGCATTACCGTGTTCTCCTTTGTATTTTAAATAATCACCTACACTCGTCATACTAGGATAAGCTCGCTTCCAATCCAGTATCACTTTCTCAGATATCGTAAAATTTAGCCGTAGGAACAATTAAAGATAGCTCATATGTGCCTTTCGGGATTGATTCTTCTCCCCGTTAGTTTCCCCATGAGCGCATCTAAAATTCGCACTCAAATTCAGTCGCAAATTTTGACCTCTAATTGCCAAGGCGCCTTCGTACCACATTTTCTGCTTCGGGAAGAGGTCCCGGAGGATTCAATGATGCAGGAGACCCCTCGCAAACTCAAGACGGCGACTGGTCTCAACGAGGAGTTTAATCTGACATTTAAACCCATCTTAGTAAGATATTCGCTTGTTCCGTAAATTACTTGTAAGAAATATTTCCAGAAAAACTTGCAAAAACCTGACCGTTGATTGGATGATCAGATGTGGTATCTCTAATCAAGTTTTTAATAGAAAATTGGCCTTGGGAATTTTAACTAATTTTATTTGCCCGTGACGAAAATGTCTCTCTATTAATCATTTAGAATCAGGGAGAACCACGAAATGCGTAATGTACACAACGATTATTCCTTCTAGGTCCGGTCCCGACGGACGTTTAAGGCTATTGTCAAACGAATGCAATCAAAGCGTTGGTTCCATTTTGCGATTGACCTTGCAATAGAATGGTCGTGACTGTCCCCCTTGCTCTCGACCCTCTTCGAGAGGTATAAGTAACCGAAACTTGGTCGAGATGTCGTACTTTCGATGCGGGAATAAAACTTGATATGATGTGAAATAATTTGATAAACTAAATGAAGTGGCAATGTCTTATCAGTTTAAAAGAACAGGTCGCTAATTGGAGAAGCAACTTACATGTATCAAATGAAAACTAACCGGGGAGGCCAATTGATGAGATTTTTGGCAAAGATCATTTTTAGGGGAAAAGACTCGAGTCATTTTAGAGACGTAATAATTCTGTCCGATTGTATCAAACCAAGTTAAATCTTTTTCCAAAGACGGTGGTCATTTCACTTTCCCTTTCTCCAAAAATGTTATTAAGTTTTCTGTATTAAACGTTTTCTATGGTGCTAAGATTGGATTACGAACAGTTTTGTTTACACGAAAAGGAACAAAATTCTCTTCGCTTAATAGTGATAATGGGAGCATAGTGATGATGAAATTTTTACTTTTCGGATTTTTATGTGAAGGATAGATTTGTCATCCATATTTTATTAGATCCTTTAACATTAAAACTGCCATGTTATTCTCCGAAATGCAATACAAATACTTCAGGAAGGCTTTTTTATAAACCTCCAAATTGTGCTCCTTCCACACAGACAAATCAAATACTCTCATAAAACGAATTATTAACCTGAATGTCAAAAGAACACAAACCTCCCTTCTTTACAAAAAAATATTTAATTGATCAAATAAAACAAAATATTAAACTGTCTCTACCTCTCCCACAATAGAAAATTGCAAACATCACCCACCGGTGTTACTGTCTGACAATTTTGATAGCACCAAAACAGCAGAAAATACTCTCTTTAGAAAAAAAAAAAGAAGAAAAGTATGTCAGACTCGTATAAAAACCGTTTACTCAACCTTTCGATGTCGAGTACTCAAATCAAATCACAATTCCTTACGAGTCCGCAATCTAAGGTTAACCAAAAATATCGATTTATCTGAGAAAAATAATGCTATAAATAAAGGAATATCAGCAGAATAAGAAATATACTTAAAATAAACTTAATATACCTAAAATTACATGTTTCCTTACCCTAAATTATATCTCTAAATTTGTGAATTTTCTGGGTTATGAGAATTTTTCAAGGATGATTTGAAGCAAAATGTATCCGTACATTAGAAAAAATAAAGATTAAAAAAATACATTGATGTGTATGACATCATCAGTAGAGTAACCTAAATCTTCCTGTTCCACTTAACTGCTTAAACACTCTTTTAAGAGAATTTGATCTACGAAATTCAGCGATCATAGCAGATGACACGAACTAAGTCCTGGAAAAAATGGAATTTCATGCCTTCTTTAAGTGACCCCCTGGTCAGCCCGACGACTCCTGTGTTCCCCAGATGAATCATCGGTCTAGAATATGCCTAAAACGTGACTTATTCCACAAAGTTTACCATAGCATTCTACCACAAAGTTAAAACTATGTACCCTTTTCCTCCCTCCCCGATTATGAAGCCCCCTTAATTTGGACCATCGTTCAACAATGAACTAGAAGTGTGCGTCATGAAACATACTGAAAATGTGACAATTATTTCAAAGTTTGACAAAGAAGTTGCCTCTCATATTGTCAGTCTTCTACCGTTAACTCGAGTAGGTCAAAGGTCAAGTCACGTGATTGCATGAGTCAGCTTTGGGCGTAATGGCATTTCCATGATATCACCACATCTTCTACGTTATTTTGATTTCATGATTACTGAAACAATCTAATCCGACCAACATCTTCTGGAAGGAAAATGTTGAGCATATACCCTATTCATGAATGGCCCAACAATTGTTTCTGCAAATATGGAGCAGCAAAGGTTTGCTCCCCTGCATTGCAGCTCGTCCATATCGGATGGGTGGGCGTATCCACTGATTTAAAACAAGACGATTCATAATGTTTATTCAAATATGCTTTCAAAGCGAATGTTTTGTCACATCTTTTGCATTGGTAGCTCTTGTGCGAAGAATGGGTTTGCATGTGGGCCCTCAGGTTTGAGCGGTCTGCGAATGCTTTCCCGCAGTGGGCACATCCGAATGGTTTCTCTCCAGTGTGAGATCGCATGTGTCCCTGGAGCAGCCACGGGCGGGAAAACGACTTATTGCAAACAGTACATTTATGCTTCAGATTGTGTGTTAGGATATGCATGGCCAATGCGGGCATGCTGACATATACCTTACCGCAGATTTCGCAGTTCTTCGCTAAGTGACTGTCCAGGCTACGGTGGGTTTGTTTGTGACGGGAAAGGTTAGACGAAGTTGCGTATTCTTTGCCACATTCATTACAGCGGTACTTTGTTCTGGAAGACTCCAGGTTCGGCAAAGTCGACGCCTCCCGCCTTCGAGATCGACCGTCCGTGACAAGGAAAGCCTCATACGATAAAAACATCTGTTTGCTTTCATTTTGACACGAGGCAGGAAGTTTCAAATGGTCGGTAGAGGCCATTTCATCGTTGAAATCTGTCTCTTGTTTGATATGACCGAGAAAATCGGTTGAATTGACAGGATCAGCTGCGTCGTTGGACGGAGAAGTTTCCATCGTTTGGAGGGAGGTCACATGGTGGTTGGAGGAGAGGGGGGAGTTTGCTGTCTGGAAATTTGGTGGCGAAGGGGGTGTGGGTGGTGTGAGGTTGAAATCACGAACATAACCTACAAGAAAGGTAGAAAAAGTAAATAATTGAATAATAAATATTCATTACCTTGAAAAGGTTGTTCCTATTGGTTTAATGAAAATATTTAAGATTAACCATGGGTTTTATAGACGAATCCGGACAGCAAGTGATGGTCTGATGTTAGTCTGCCATAACTGGCTTGTATCACATCTTTTTATCTTTCAATTTCCTTGCTTACCTGTATCTTTGAAGGTTGTACACTAAATTGCATCTTGATTTCTTCAATTTCCCTGAATATGAGGGTTTGAAATTCATGTAGAAAATAAATGAAGACGGTTTAAACAGGGATTTGTCAACTCCCTGATTTAAAGCTGATGGACCCCACTAATGGCTGTCTACAGTCATTAAGCACAAGCGCTGATCGGATTCGTCTATAGGCCTAGACTACGCATATTTAAGAGTCAACTCTTTCAAAGTTATTCATATTTGAGGAATTTTTTGTAAAGTACCTGAAAATTCACTCCAAATTGAAAAACTTCGCAAAACAAGAGGACCCGACTTAAATCCGGACCACCTTTTATCATTTTGATAAGAGAAATTCAAAATTGGTCATTTCTATTCAAACTTGATCCAAAATTTATCCGACTTCGGGTTGTGAGCCCTCCGACCCGATGTTTAAGAGTGTATCGTAATGATAATACACAAAAAGGTATTTAATTTACAAAACTAGAAAACACCAACGTTTGGCACAAGACTTCGTGTTTTCTTTCAATGAAATTTATATTCAAACGTACTACTTCATATTCTACTAGCTAAAAAACATAGATAAAAACACGTAAAAACGTTTTCTAGGTTCTCCTGCCTCTCTCGGCACATTAAGCTTCAATGTCTATATTTTCCAACATTAAGCTACAACATCACTCTTAAATTCCTACAGTGGCGAATTAATTTCATAAAATTTCAATGAAGACCAGCGTTTTCGCTTCCACTTAATTACTGCTTTCGCTTACGCTTCAAAATGATACAATAATTGCAACCAAGACTCGAACTAGAACAAATCTTTAGAAATAAGACGAACTTGTGGCGGTGCACTTTATGCTCTAATGGCATTCCTTATATAGATTGAAACTAATGCATCTCCAAAAATGTTGACACACTAGTTGCACGGCCAATTTTCCGAGCTATGTTTAAGAGAAGGAAAAGAGGTCTGATAGAAAACGCCA
Organism: Holothuria scabra; assembly: GCA_037179385.1. Taxonomy (NCBI): domain Eukaryota; kingdom Metazoa; phylum Echinodermata; class Holothuroidea; order Aspidochirotida; family Holothuriidae; genus Holothuria; species Holothuria scabra. The sequence goes on along the minus strand of CM074182.1, from coordinate 39,392,005 downwards.
TTATTACTGAAAAATCGGAAAAGGAAAATGGAAGGCCAGGATGAAGTCTTTAAGTAAGTCAACATTAACTGTCTTCTCTTTCATTTGTCAGAAGGAAGAATAAAACCATTTATGAAGGAAGAAAAAGCGAAGCTAGTCAACTGGGGACAAATTCAGTTCTCCGTGAAGACGAGCCGAGGTGGAATCAAAAGATGTGTATTGGCGGCTGAATTGTATTGTCATATTACTCCCTAGAGGAGAGCAACCATTGTTTGCTTAAGTTTGGATCTATTTCTATTTTATGAAAATGATATCATTCGATATGGTAAATGAAAACGACGGCAAAATTTATTGGCATGGAAGATAAAGACTTTTAAGTTCCTTTCAAGGTTCATGTGGTTAGTCCTCGGGCTAATTGTGTACAAGGCATGAAGAAGACAAATCTATTGCACCATTAAAATGACAATATGTTCACAATTATTTTGTATTATTTGTCGTTGCACTAGTTACCGTAAGGCCGATACGTGTTGCTATCTGCCTGTTTTAAATCCAAGTCAGTTTTTGTTCTGTGGGCAAGGTTTTCTTTTTAAGAAGACTACTTGGAAACGTGAGACGAGCGGAAAACAAGGCAAAAACCGTTACCAGACTTGAACACAAAGGCAAACTATTTTCATTGAACTATGGCAACAGGAAGATTACTATCTACTACTATTAAATTTACTTCACTTAGATTTACTTTACTATTAGATTTATTTTAAGATTACTATCTACTACCTATTACTTTCGTCAGCCCAGGGCAGAGAACCGTCTCAAGGTTCTGAGAGCTCCTCCTCTGTGATCCCTGTTACACAGAGTCATACATAGGAGAATTGTAATTTATAACCCAAGGGCTGCTTCAATGGTTTTGGTCTAAAAGAATCTGGCATTAAATGCCTCAATTAATCATTTTTCCATTTTCGAAAAGCACGTGCTTAGTAATTTTCAGAAATGTTGTGCATGTTTTACCAATGCTACCACTGTCATTGTGCGTGGTGCTCAGCATAAACAATGGGGTAGGGGAAACAAGCCAGTGACCCACACCTGGAAAAAAAGCCAGCCCGACTTAAACCAAGCAATTGGTTAGAAACTGAGCCGTAAACTCCATCTAACTAACCAGTGTTCCCGTATCATCTTCTACATCCCTGATTTCATCACTAGACTTAAAGGGCAAGAGCAGTCATCCCAAATTGAAGTAGTGTAGTAGACTGTCGTGTTTCATGACTGGCTGTTGAGAGTCATGTGACAACACGTTTTTCTTTTCAAATATGAAATTTACTAGCAGTAACTGTTTGTTTTATTTTGAATATGCAATACTGAAGTTATAAAATAGGATAGAAGATACTTATAAGTGACATAAGATGAAAATTGTGATATTTTGAATGTTGCTTCAAAGTGAAATTGGGGGGGGGGGTGCTCTTGACCTTTAAGTCAGCCTGACCTATACCGATAACAGCTTCTCGCATGGTGCTGGTTGTAAATGTTTGTTGTTAAAGTCAACTATTAATCACACCAGACAGTTTTAATTCTCCCAATTTATTTACTTCTAGCCCCTCCCACTACTGTATAAAACTCCTCCTTATCTGGACACAAGCATCTCTAGCGATTCAGTGTGAGTCTTCAATGCTCTAATGTGTAATCAGAGCAATCGGAATATAAAAATGATGCGTAATATGAGCTACAGTACTCTGTACATTTTTTTTTTAATTTGGTGTCAGTCAAAGAACTACGCAAATTGAGAATTTCTGTAGAATACTGCTAAAATTGTTTTGGAGTGACGAATGACTGTCTTTAAGTTGGTTCTGTGACTCGTTTGGAGGGCGCAACAGGTACTTCAAAAGGTAGGATTTTCTCAAAAGATTCACTAAACGCAACGCTTTAAAATGCAGGCTGAGCTGTGCAAAAAGAAAAATGATATAACAACGCAGTTAGTGACAACCTATTCATCTGCAACATTGCATGATGAGCAATGAATCATCTGTTGGATTCTCACAGTATGACAGGCCTTTAGGAGATTAATACTTTTTGACTTAAGGTGTGGTTTAACTTAATCTGTTCACCTACTGTCGCCCTTCATCCACCATTTTACATAATGATGGTAATTTCACTAACTAAATGTCAAAGCATATATAATGCCGAATTATAAATCGAAGAACTTTCCACGAAAGTCAATAAAATGCTTTGTCTGCTTTCACCGTGACTGAGTGCATCACACTGCACTAAAATGATCCAAAATGGTGTTAACCTCGCACTCTTTGCAACATTTGTCCCAACATGTCCAACATTTGGATCGAATTTAAACCCAGTTTGCCTCAAGTATGTCATTTTTTGACTCAACTATTTTAGTCGGTTCTTTTCTGACCCACTTTGGGGTCAAATTGATCTATCGGTTATTACGGTGTATAGTGTACCTCCTATTGGATTGTGCAGTCATCTTTCCGCTTGTTAGGTATTTGAGCAAGGTTTCGTTCTGTGCTGTTATGTCGCCCTCTAATTATAAGCTTGTTGACTCATGAAAAAACAGGTGTAGCAGAATGTTTATTTAGGAACGTATGGCAATTCCAAGCAGAACGCTTTTACATGTAAGTTGAAAGATCTTGTATGGAAACACGTTTGACGCACTCTTATGAATTCACAATGACAAATTAGGCTATTAGTTAGTAATATGAGCACAAGTTAAGATAGAAATCTTGAAGAAAATCGTGAAATACATAAATGTTCGTCTTTCCACCGTCAACAAAATGGCGGATGTGTTATCTAACATTGCTTGTTACAAAATCATTGGATTTGATTAACAAGAAGTGTTAAAAAGGAAAGCCGTGAGCAGTCAGAGGTTTGATCTGATCGACACCTTTACTCGCTTTATCAAATTGACTTCAGTCTTTCACCATTGACCTATCGTCCGCATTTCATCTTTTTTCACAACTCGTCTCAAAATTCGATCAGTTGTACCTCTTGGAAGCCATTGGCGGTAAATTACTCTCAAACAGGACTTTGTTAGAACAAAGGAGATGAAGAGGAAATTAATCATTGCGTCGGTAACGAAGGGGCTAAGTACGAGGTTCTGATCAAATTATCCCAATGTAGGATCATCGCCTTCTGACCAAAGGAAGCCCCATCGTCTGTCGACGAACCTTGCAAGTCTTCAGATCTGACTTGACTTTCAAACATGCGGTTACATCTATACCGTTAGTCCACCCGTTTCAAGAAAATATTCGCCGTTGTTGAAATCGCAAATGTGTCAAATCTAAATCCGAGATAGGATATCATTAGCTACAACGCGACAGCGGTAGATACTTTCGATGGTCTCTGATATTGACTGATTAATAGCGATACGTACAGGTCAAACCGATAAGTGCACATTGTCCGTGGACCAGGAGATTGGAGAGTGTTACTAGACTCCTTGCCAGGGGTAATCCGAGCCGGCGCGCACGCTTGCAGAACGGCGCTGCCTGCTGTTACGTGCTCTCGAGGACCATTAACAACTAGCGTTGCCGCACTTGTTGAATCTTTGACGAGATGGCTAGGGTGAGTGACGGACTGCCATACCGACGTCCTATACCCTTGTTTTCTTCGCAAGTAAACGAGGATCTAGGAAGAAATTGGTTATACTGCGACAGGGGCGGATTTTTGATGTAAAAAATTCCGTACCGTACGATAATGAAACACGCCAGATTACACCTCACGCGCTGCGTCCTCGAGCTCGCGTGTAATTGGTCCGATGTAAACCCATCAAGTTTGTTCTCAAGAAACAAGATCCTACAAGGGGTTGCTTTCACAGGGGTTGTCGATCGAGTTGTCACCATATGGTAAAGGAGAGATGTCGAGTGGCCAGGCATCACTCCGAAAGTGCCATAAATGTTTAGAGGAGGGTTGACCGGCGGAAAACGGCGAGCGGAATCATTAGTTGGCAGAGAGTCTTCTTTCACGAATGTCTAAGGGTATGAAATTTCATATTTTAATGTAAGGTTTTTCGATTGTTCAACACGGAATGAGTGCACTTTGAGGGAGTCAACATGTGATCATTTTCTCCCGTAACGAGGATTGATTCATTCCATGTTGCAATTTAGACAAGTCGTCTGGAAATGTGACTCAAACAACAAAACAATGCCGTTATGAAATCATTGCCATTTTTTTCAAGAACTAGGCGGACCATAAATGTTTTACTCACATTGCCCTCCGTCAAATTTGAGTGTGACTTAAAACTCTCAATGAAACTGAAGTAAATTGATGAAGTTAATGAAATAAAATTTGATGTTGGCCTAAAGTTTTGCTTTGGACACTTGATGCTGTAGAACGTTAACATGTACGCGGCAAACTTTCATGAAACTTTGAAGCCCTGTTTACAAGAGGACGATGAAATATTCAGTAAAGTTATGAGCCAATTCTTTTCGGTTTTTCCAGGGTTCGGGGGATTGGGATGTTCGATGTTGAGATGAGGCTTTATGTATTACGGAAAAAGAAAGACTTTTTCGGTCTGCCATTCATTCGACAAGTAGCGTGAGTGATCGAGCTAGGGCCATCCTCAGGGAGAAGTCTAAATTAAAGGGAAGGGGTGTACAAAATGGAGCAAGATTTTCCACTTTGACAGGAATAGTCTTAAAGGTTGAATTGGGGTTATTAATGGGGGCAATAACGAAATTTATTTTGAAAATTTGGTTTTTATATGCAATCTGGTGTCACGTATGCTTTCTTTTGCAATGGTATTTGTTTTTAATTGCGTCATTTTAGGAATCAAAATAAACGGTATCAGTGATTGCCGGTCTTTAGGGGAGAAGTGGGGGGGGGGGGGGGCTTCCCTTTGAAATTTTTTGAAAAAATTATGTGTCCTTGCATGGAATGAGGTTAACACGCTTTTTATATTGAAATGAAATTTATATTTTCTTTTAATTATTTTTATGAGAAGAACCTACCCTCAGCTCATTTAAAAAATTTGAAGTACCCTAGCAGAAAAAAGATAAATCCTGCCGACGTCGATTGCTGCCTTTATATTCAATTTCCTAGAAGAATTCAACCACAGTGCCTCTATTCTGCTGCTCACTGGACATTTTCTGAGCAGCTTCATGGATCAATGCACACACACTCACACTCTATTGAACTTGACTTCATACACGGTTCCTGCCATGTGCCTGCTATGACGGGTGCCAAATTTAAAAAGTAGCTAAGGGACTTTTCCCAGCATGTTTATTTTACTGTGTTTTTATTTTTTTTTTTATTTTAGGAAGGCTGGGAGATGTGAGGGGCATGGCCCAATGCCCCGCATTTGCCACTGTATCCGACTGCGTTCAAAAGGGACCCCCTTTATTTTAGATTTGGAACTGGTTGTTTATTTGGTTGTCATTCGATCCTATTCTCGTATGGATAATGACTGTAATTTTAAGCGATAAGTCCGTTTTTCCCGCTACAGGTATATCATCCGAGTCGTCAATAAAGGTTAGTTCGATTATAGGGACTGTAACCTTAAGAATATTTTTCGACGTGTTTTGGTCGGTGCAAGACACGTGAATACTCTGTGTTCTCCAACTGAGGGCGGTGGTAAGCCTAAGAACCGATCCCGAAAGCTTTGAAAATGAAAAGAAACGGACGTGGAAGCGGCGGAATGTACATGAATCAATATTGTTTAAAAGATATTTTTGTTTCGGGTCAGAAAAATAACTTAAATGGTTTTCTCTTTTTTAATTCTGTGGATGACAAGTAGACATGCAACGTCCAAGGACCATAGAAATCAAAGGACAAAAAATCCCTAACTTACTCTAATCAGCAAGACTAATAACGCCTTACTGCCGTAATACATCGTAGCGATTATCCTCTAACATTACAGCTGGGTTGGTTTTCTGGTAGATAGTCTATAGACATTATGCATATGACGTCATAGAGCAAAGCGTGCTTCCTCGTTGGGAGAAGACATGCAAGTTACACCAACAAGTTGTGTGTTGTTAAATCTTATCTAACTAACAAATGCAAACACCTGATTTGCCAACCAATCCAATCCGCATTTTAGTCTTCCGCACTGGGTGGGGCAAAGTTCACTGCGTGCAACCACGTGGTCCATTGTTTTAATCAAAATTGACGTGGGCGTAATGGCAATGTATAAGTCCTAGACGTTTGCATTAAGGAAAATTTATCCATCATTGCTATAGTGTTCGAGCATTCGCCTGGTATATTTCCTAGGCTAAACATTTAATTGTCTTCTTCAAATAGTAAGCAATGTAATATCGATAATTTTAAAGTTAGTGTTATATGTCAGCCAAATGCCCTGACTTTACTCGGCATTTAGGGAGTGAACTTTCCTTAATAAAAATCCATTGAAATTTTGTCAATCTTTTATGGTTCTCAAGATATACCTCTTCAAAGTTTGATTGTTTCTTAAACAACATGTTGCATATACAAAAATAATTATGTGAAGTTTTACACAGTGTTGACATTTCCTTTGTTAACCCTGCATTAATTATCTCTTAATTACTCATCGGATAGGTTAAGGTTTGGTTATTAATACTGATAATTTTCAAGAACACAATTTCAGCTACCAATCTGAATCCCTCAGGACACATTAATGTTACAATTGTCCTTGACATGGAGATTGTTTAAACAAAGGATAACATTAGCCATATAAAGCATGTCCCTCCCATGACATCACCAAATTTGCATATTGAGCTCTTGTTAATCAATGATGAAGTGCAAACAAGAATTTTTCTTTAAAATGGTCAATTTTTGACTGATTTTGATGGGAATTGGGTAATTCTTGTTTTCAGTGCTTTTTACATCGAATACCCAGTTTTTCCACTTTCCTGTCACGCGAACTTTCAATTTTAAAATAATCATATTGCATTTTATTTCTTCGTGTCCTTCAATCTATGATCTACAACCTCCTTGTGATCATTGAGTGAACACAACTTCATAAGTTTCACATCAAATTTAACCTACTCATAAAAGTTTCTGAGTTATTGAAATATTTTGGCACAAACCAGAGAGTTGCCACAGATCTGTGGCACCTTTCTGTACAAACCTAAACGAACAGTTTGAGGCAGGCACGTAGTCATGGCGGACTGGCGTTCTATTTAAAACGCTTCGCTTTAACGCGAACTGAAGTGGATTTATCCCCCCCCCCCCTCCCATTTGAATTTCCTTGAAAACTGACTTTCTCCTAAATTCAATCATTTTGGTACAAAACGTTTTTTTTTTTCACTAAGACTGAGAGCGATGTTAAAGCACTTGTTGAATAAAATACCAGACTGATGAAAAAAGGAAACGTAATGGAAGAATGAGTAGGATCATTACGGCCATCAATCATTCGTTGACACCACCAAAGACAGAGAGAATAATATACTATATGTGGATTAGGCACTGTGGGACTTAGAGTTCCTTGATGTGAGTTTGGATCTTTACTAACATATTAAGTATATGGGACAAACAGCTGTAGCATAAAAGGCTATGTTTCGCTGTTGTCATAGCAATGATTATGTTTTCCTATATGACCCACGGTTAAATAGGTACGAAAAAAAAACTTGAACAGATATAAAAACTTGGTGAGTAAAACTGTTTATATTTGAGCCATTGATACCTCTAATAACACACATATCTCCTAAAAAAATGAAGCCTGGAAACTCCCATATGGGTTTAGATATTCGTGTGTTACGGTTGGTTTGTATTTTCAAGGAAAGGTTAATGAATAATACCGCCTTTGATGCACAAAGCAACTTATACAACAGTAATAGGTTTCTAACAAGTATATATCGGTTCTAGATGGTTTTCAAAATGTTTGCTTACCCACTTTAAGGATACATTCCAAATTTACTGATTAACGTGTAACCAAACAATTGAACCGGCTGAATTTATGTATAATTCAAATAGGAAGGAGCGTATACAAGATAGTATACTAAGCACGCGACAACTTGGTCATAGATCACGTGTCTTCGTCTGTCTGAGATTGGCTAATTTAGTCTAAGGTCTCCTTGTTCGATTAGTTGCACGATTAAAATAAATAAATAATGAAACCGATTTTTAATACTCCGTGGCAATGGAAAGTGATATTAAAACCATACAAACTGGGGTATTTATCAACATTAGGCGCGTGGGAAGAACTTAAGTTTGACATTAACTGCAAAATTTGAAAGGATTTTATAAAATGAATTTAGCCAAAAAATGTCTTCAAGAGAGCAAAATGTGATGAGGAGGTGGGTTGGGAGAAAGGTAATTAAAATTTTCTGAACAGATGGATGTCGTCGTGACCTTTCTAATTCAACATGTAAAAAGTTCATCTGAAAATGAATTTTTCTCTTCAGCTGGTAGGATTTCGGGGTTTGAGTTTGTGTCAAAGGCCGCCCTCAATCAAGAAAATTCATTCGATGAAAGATATAGGGGTGGTGAAGTGAAATTTGTATAGGAACTGATTGAGTTGTTACTATTTTGTGACGCTTATAAAGGGTACTTGATGTATAGTAATGTTTGCACAAACAGGTTTATAAGCCGTCACTCATTTCCTATAGCTGCCAAAAACGTGAAAATTCGAGGTTCATAGGCTTCAAAGCTTGTGTTTACGTTGCTCTATGTTAAAAACTCTTGCATGCCCTTGATTTGCCGCCCCCCCCCCCCCCCCGAAGTGTAACATTCTAGCGCCTCCACTGATTCTTATTCATATTATTGTCATGTAGATATTGTGTTTAATGTGCAGAATATGGTAGTTTGTTTATGATAGCAATTCACCGTCCACTTGTCTAGTCATCAAAATATGAGAACTTGAAACTCAACAGGTGTTTCAGAAATTACGACTTTTATAAATGGACTCAACAAAATCCTTTTTTTTGATAAATTTAGCTGACAAACATGGCTATTGCTCAGTGTAACTATAAAAATGTGCGATTAGCTTAAAGGTAGAAGTGAGAATATTTCTGATATTTAAAAAGGACATGCTTAGGACCTACTGATGCAGACGCCCCGCGGTGTAATTGTGTATACCCAGGGAGGTGTAATCACACCTCCCTGGTATACCCAAGGAAAGTCGCCCGATCTTTATGAAGAGATTCTGAACAAAAACGGAGAAATGCAAATACTACTACAAAGGTTTCTTCAGCTTGAGTTCAGAGTGAGTCTATGGTTAAAGAAGAAAGTCACTTGGTGTGATACTATACTGGTGCCAATACGTCATTCAACGGTAGCAAATATTATTCATTCCTTTATTTTTCGTAGTTCTGCCATTATGAGTCTGGGCAGGTTATTTAAGTTATTTTATCAGCTTTGATCAAATCACTACAGACTATTTGTCTTTGCAAATAGCAGGAAAGGACGATAATTATACATCATATGTGTGCCCATGTAACTGAAAATTAATCGGAATACGAACATGGAACTTTGCACTCTTAAAATTGGAAAAAGATTTGTCTGGTTTGCATCACAAGTCAACAAAAAAAAAATGTTTCATCAATGATTCCGTTGTGGAAAATAAGTTACGGAAACTGTTCTAAAGCTGTTTAAAGGTCAAATGATTCATCTGCATGTGTGCGAAGCGTCGAAGTGAAAACCACTTTTGGAATGATATACCGTGATCTTTTCTCCAACGATTGGCAACAAACGCGACTATGTCCAATCTTTTTTCATAAATTATTCATGAATTTATTATAACCACAGAATCAACAGGCGTTTTATAACACGTTTCCAGATCAGGGGTCTTAATTATACAAGTATTCCCTCAAGAGATGCATTATATCAAGCTATTCAAGGAGGCCACGGAAAGTAAGAAATAAGGTATACCATCAATTAATTGGCGTAAAGCACACACTAGGTTAAAAATATTGGTCAACCATAGTTTTCTTTGCAGATGGGTTTTATTTGAAGTCGTTGATGAAAAATTTAGGCATTCCTAGCAGCACTTTTGTGTTCTTACGTTAGTTTATTTGAGGGCGCTATTTATGATAGATATTTAAAGGACTTCACTTTTCGTCCTGTTATAAATGGTCAGTACAGAAAACATGCAAATTACTGTGATTCATTATTTGTAAAAATTCATTTAAAGCATTTTGATCCGTTTTCTTGTTTTTTTTTTTTTATTTTTTTATTTTTATAGTTTTTGATATGTTTCATTTTTCCTTCCTGTACAAATCATACAGACTGTATGGAAAACGTAAACTATAAAAGGCGTAATAAATTTGTTTTGAATGACGTCGGGAAATCAATTGGGTAAAGTACTGTTTCATTTACATATTGCCAATAGGAAGATTTAGAACGAATGTTTCAACAAAATTAATGATATGGTATTCATATCTTCTGTATTATAAAGTTTTGGTAGGTTTGTAGCTTAATGCAATTTTGCTTTTCTCTTAGAAAAGCATGGGAACTTTCTTCCCTGTTATAATTATTTTTAAGACCACTTTGCAATTAAATTTAGGTATTTTTGAACAAAACTGACGTGAAGATGTTGAATAATGAAGCTCCCTTGTTGAATTTTTTGCACTGATATCTTAGTCAACGAAATGGGTAGTTGCAAACATATAGTAATTGTTTTTTTTTGTTTTTTTTTTTTTGTCTTTTTTTATAATGAACAAAATGAAAACCATCTTTTTTCTCTACTAGTAAAGTTTGACCAGATACTAGACTTGTTAATGGTATACGTAAGGGTAATTACTATTTTGTTTTTAAATCACATGTTTTGAAAGCACGCGATTTTCCGACCAATTATCGTTTCTTGTAAGGTTATGTGGCTGTCCAACCTTCATTAAGATGAGGTTATAAGCATATTTAAGAAAGAGATAGGTTAATGTCTACAACTCTGATTTTAAAAAATCATTTAATTGATCCGATATGTGTTTATGTGTCTCAATACCATTTTTCTTTCTTTTGCGATTCGCGTCGTAAACTAAGAGAAAGCTAAACTAAAGATATCGAAAGGAAGACCCCAATTGTTCGTGTGAGACTACAAGCAATTTATATAAAATAACCTTGGGAATGTGGATCCATTTTGTGTTCAAATATTATGTGTTCGTTTGCAAGCAATGAGAGGTAAAGGAATCTTTACAATTGACAGATGAAAGCGAGTGAAGATTCTCTTTAATCAGGAGGAATAAAAGGGAATTTGAGCGTGTTTTAAAACAAGAATGTCAAATTTCCTTTTCTGGGAACAGGATATGTTAAGAATATTTTACACCAATGCCCAACAAACATTGACGGAATAAACAGAATGATTTAAGATGTGAATTGCAAAGCAAAGCTCAAATAAAAAGAAAACAGAATACAACCAGAACAACTACGTCCGCATTCATCCCAAAAAATCTGTCTTCTTGAAATCACGGAAAAATGCAAATGTACTTTATGTTTTGTTTTGTCTTATTTTTGAGGGATTAATTTCACCCAGAATCAGAGAAAATCACTTCAGAAAGACGAATATTTCCAAATCATGGAATAAAATATCGCTCTTTATGGAGTTAGTTTTCCCTAAACTTCGAGTGGAATTAAATCTCACTAGAAGTGGCTCATCAGTGCACTCTTTTCGTAGTGAAGTTTTCTTATGTTTTCAATAGTGAAAGTATTTCCAGATAATCGTTCTTTTCAATGGAAATAACCGATAAAGTACCGGCATTCAGAAACATAAGAGCATTTAACACAAAATTTATAAAAACATACTACCTTTAACTTGTCACGGAATTTAACGAATGTTAACATGAAAAGAACAGAACTGTTTCCTTTGTCAAAAAACACAAATATAACTTCCACAATTGCTACACGTCATGCGAAAAATAATACCATGCACTTGATTCAACTATTTCTTTCGATACGTAAATAACTTATTTCTGAAAATTGACAAATAAAGAAGAAAAATGAAAAGATTGCGTAAGATTTTTTCCCTGCTGGTTTGTTGTTGTTGGGTTTTTTTTTGTCTTGGTCAAAGTGTGTATGGAGAACAATTTTTACACTTTTAGAATGTCTAACTATTTACAAAGTTGAAGGATATCCGAAGATTTCCCATTTTTCGTATTGTGTGCAGTTACCGTAATTTTTTAATATTTTTAATCTTTAGGTTCGACTAAGCCACAACCTGACATGTCTTTTCTGTCTTCACTTTAAATAAATTGATTTAAGAACTCATCTCTGAAGTTATTTTTGTAAACGTGAAAAGATGAAAAAATTGATTTGTTTATTATAACTTTTTTTTAAATCTATGTCATTGTTATACATGCAATACATACACTGGACTTTTAAGTTTTGGAATTATAAAACAAATAAAACTGATCCATTGTTAATAGTTAAAACAAATAACTTAGCTGAAATAGATTTACCCTAAATTATTTTAAAATTTTTTACCCCCTCTCAAAAGTTCTTCAGTTACTAGACAGCTATGAAATTCTTGTGTGAGTTCTCAGTGAAGTACATGGTTCAATTTTGTTTAAAAAGAAAGCAGGAAAAGACCTTAATAATTGAGTTTTTCGGATCTGTTTTTATTGATTGATTTTTGTTGGAAATAATAGGTAGAGAAATATTTAACTTACATATGAAAATCATAAAGTTTGGCGGTGTGAGAAATTTACCAAAGTCCGAATACCCTTGCAACAGGTACTCGAATAAATTGGTTTATCGGAATTAATGTGCAAGCTTTCAACAAGTCGTTTTGTTCTTTTTCTATTGACGCTTTTTGGGTTTACCAAGTAAATTATTGATTTAATTATCTGACTTGTTAATTATGAATTATATGAAATAAAAACAAACTGTGTTTCCTACCTCCTGATAAAGGGAGCAGAAACCCGTTCTCGTCTCCATCTGGGGTGTGGGGTGTGGATGCTTGCTGAATTATCTCTTTCGGCAATACAGATCCCCCAAATTTTGTTTTCTTCACAAGAAATGAGCGAGGCATTTTGTATCCAGGTGAAGAAATGTCGATTATCTTCTTTACCGAAACTAACTCAATGCCAGTGAAGCTTGGTCATCGCCACTCAAAACTTGAACATCACATAGATTCCAATGCATCAACAGATTGTTGGTATCGAAATCGGCCGAGAAGTTGGCAAGAATATCCTCTCATCGAATATAACAGAGTCACGCGATTAACGAGTTTCGGATGCTTTAGGACACGCAGAATGGTCTCAATAAATATTTGCTTTCTGTCCTTTTCTTTTTATCTCATTGTTTTTTGTTATTTTTTAAAACCAAGACGTTTGCACCAAAATATTCAGCTGACAAAAATCCGACCACCTTTAAAATGGTGATAACTAATGTTGGTGTGGATGAACAGTGCAACTGCCTAAAAACAATAAGTGTGTCTGCTAATTACCGTTCCTCTCCTTCAGTCTAGTTTAGACATGACAGCTTGTTGCTAGTCTGCGGAAGAATGCTCCTAAATTCCGGTCCTTTTTACCGGGTAACTTCACTTTACTGTCAAATGGTTCGGAGGTGTAAAAAGCAGCGCGCGAGCCCTCCACGTGCGCTGTGCTTTTTTACTAATGACATTACTAAATGGCGAACGCAGGCTAGTGTGATTTGATCGATAGCCCAGTTTTAATTGGATGTTAGTGCTGTTGTGGGCGGAGTTTCCATACCAGACACGAGCGAGGACGTAGAGCAATGAAATCAAACACATTGCTGCATTGTAAGTTCATTAATAATTACAAGAATGTTTGTTCGCCAACTGTTAACTTTCTTTAAAATCGAATCTATTGACCAAGAGGCCGTTTTGCGGTTGGCTATAATGGAGTTTTAAAGCTATTAATACCCCGCTAGAGTCTGTTCGAGTGTCTCCACAGTGCGAGAGAGGGCAAGCGAAAATCGAGTTTACCGGGAGAATTAAAACTCGGAGCGTCTTAAAATCGATGGCGTGTACAATGTTAGCGCCATTGAGCAGGGCAGATTCGGTCAGTCAGAAAACGAAACATCTGTTGCTCTAGCTTGTTGTGGTCGCTCGCGGACAGGATGGGCAAAAACGAAACCTCGTGGCGGGTTTCTGTTGTTTGAAAAAAAAAAGAGACAGAAAAGAGCTCGGAGGGATGAAAAACTCGGATTCAGAGATTTTTCTCTCCTCTCTCACTGCATCATTGTCATTGCGAGAATCGATATCTCCTCTTATTGGACCCTAAAAATGGGAAACCTTCGCAACAGTCCAAATAATCCGCAAACATATGTTCAGGAGAAAGCGCATTGGGAAAAGAAAACATGACTCATAAATGAAAACAGACAAAAACAAAGACTTTCAGATAGATGTTTCATCTAAACAGCTGAATGCTTGGATAGTGTAGACTGTTGTTTTGGAGAAGGTTATTATGGTTACATCTGTCACGGAAACTAACCAAATTATTGGATCTGGGATTGACTTCCTCTTTCGTGCTTCGCCACTGTATGGGTATCTCGTGGAAATGTTGAATAAAAGAAAAGGAAAAATTACAAATGTTTTTCTTTGGCTAAAACTGCGTTGTTTGCTGAATAGAGGTAAATGTTATCATTTACTCAAGAAAAACAAATGTTCCTCGTAATTCCCCACTTGCAAAATGATGGGAAGCACTGACTTTCACAAAAAGGCGATTACACATATAGATTCTCTTTCGGATATTCATTTTAAGCTAAAAAAATAAAAGAAGGACAAACATTCGTTTTTTTTCATTAAATCAATTTTTTCAGTGTTCCGAACAACATGGGTGAGTCTACAGAGGTTTCGTGGAAGGAGAATTACACTTATGTTTTAATGTTTTCAATAAAAGAAGGGTTTGCGGTCACATCAAGTTTCAGTTTGTTATGTTAGGGAGGTACCTATTCCAAGCGTTTTGTTGCAATTTGTACTGAAATCCGATACGTGGTTCTCAAGATTTGATCAGGTAAAACTGACACATTTTCAACAACAAAAAGTGAGCTTGAAGCAAGCACATGTGCCATCATAGCCTCACATGAATAACTTTTGTTATTCTCTAAACCTTACAACCAAGTTCCTCCTCACAATTCCATTACATCACAATGTGATTGCATAAGTGACATGAGAACTTCGCAAACTTCGCATCCCAAACAGTGATGTCCCATCCTTATTTATCGTAAGTTCAATACATCACTATGAAAAACAAAGGAAAAACATTCCTTGTTAATTCGAGGAAGTGGTATGACCTCTGCTGCCCTCAAACTCACTTTTGAACACAAACCTAGTGACTTCATTCACTGATATCTCGAGAAGTAAATGTGGGATTGGACGTTTCACCACACTGTGTAGATCTGTTTCCTCTTTCAGATGTGAAAATTTAAATCTTTGCTTACCCTTAAAGATAAAAGTGTCAGTTATTTGTTGCCCAAGAATCCTTTGTTAACCCATACCTTTAAAAATGCAAAGAGTGAAACACCCTAATGCTCTTAATGGACCCTTTAGTGAAGAACGGACCCTTTAATGCAGTAGTGTTTTGATGAAATAAATCACTTTTTAGTATTTATTATTAAATCTGAATGACTTGATAAAGGCTAAAGGTGTTGTCTTGGTAGGTATGTTTAAAACAAAATATTTTCCTTTCAATTGAAGTAATTGTAACAATTTTTATTGACCCGACATTCAATCGAAGTGTGGCGAAATTTCTACGACATGCAACTAGAAATGGCAATGACGGGGATATGAGTCGACTACATTTACCAAAAGAAAAAGAAAGGTTTACTTCTGAAGTAAAAAAAAGGAAAAAGATCTAAGAAGTACGAAACAGAAGTATGGAATATCAAGAAACGCTCCTACAGGTGATCACTACAAAAATTAAAAAATAATAAAGACTACTTTTTTTAAGGAAACGTATTGGCTACTGTTCGACAATGCGGGGAGGGGTCGCTGACTTCTCCATTCCCATCGGGTCTGGTAGAAATACATCTACCTGTCTACTGTTGGGGCAAAAAGATGTTGCTTCTCTGACAAATGTGCTCAAAATTTCGGATAACAAGGACCATTGACCACCCCCCCCCCGCCGGAAGTGTCACTTCCGTTTACAAGAAGCTTATTTTCTATCCATTGATAGCAGATCTCACACCACAAGTGCATATATATCGATTATGTGAAAGTCTTATCTGAGAAGTGTGTTAAGAATAACCTTCTAAACTACATAGGATAAAATAAGTCACTGTTTCTCCCGTCTATCAACAGATCAACTACAAACATTTTTGGAGCATGCGTAATCACCCAACCTTCAAAGCCAGGAATATCGATTTTTAGGTATCACCTTTTTGCCACCGGTGTCAAGTGATTTGCTTTGAGTTAATCTGCTTGTTCAGCAAACTTTGCTTGATGAATTTTTACCGTTGGCTAGTGTGCACAGCCGACTTCTCTTCGATCGCCTGGAATTATGGCCGTCCTATATCAGCCTACCAAACAAACACACGCAGAGAGGTAAGCCTAGCTCATTTTACACATTCTACAAGGCAGAAGCGGTTTTAAGTAATTAAATAGTTCAGGACAAACCTGTTAATATCATCATTTCCGACTGGTAAAACAAAAATTGATTTTTGTCCCCGAAACCGACACCGTTTTTCCAATTTAATATTCGGGCACCTGTGTTTGTAATTCGATTGTTTAACAAAGCAGATTTACTGTTTAAGCATCAGTATTAAAACTTTATGCACGTGATATTTGAAGATTTTGTCAGCCTTTACATCAATTTATGAGGGTCGGTCCTTCGGAAAATTAATGGATGATATTTCTGATCTAGTGATGAAGAATCTGTGATCAATGTGACTCTATCCATATATGGAAAAATACTTCTTGCATCGTCATTCAACCAAAGACAGTAAGTAGAGTTGATATTCTTCTCAAGTTACAGCAAACACGACCGACGCCTGAAGCGTCAATCGACAGAAAATATTGAACAAATTATCCATCAAATTTCATCTGGGTGAAGAATAAATCTCAACGAAAGTGTTCTTGTTTCATTTGAGTCGTCAGATCTTGGTTCTGCTATCATTTATCAACAAATTTGTGTGAACATGGTTTTATGAAAGTACGGGTGTCTTTGCTTCAAGTTTTATTTTTGAATATTAATCGTATTGGGACGTCATGCGAACATGGGTCGATTCCTCTAATCACAGCAAATGAAAGAAAATAGAGACGAAGTTTTTCACAAACATGAGTAAAGTCGATCTGTCATTGGTCTGTGGTGCTCGGTGTGAGAGCAAACATAACTAAGTTGACATGCGGTATACTATTGTGGGCGACTAGAGCCACAATATTAGTTTTCGAGAGGGCAAAAGAACATTTTGAGTATTTCATCATGATAGGGAATAATAAGTGAGCAAGGTGATAGATGGGGAGGGGGGATGGATGGGGATGAGTTTTTCCCCTCCCATTGTGATGATAGGTTATGTAATACATTTGGTATAAAAGCTCATTTAATAAAGAATCGGGTGACCTAACTCTTCATTTTGTCATAACTTGCGGCAGTTCGGAAAAAAAATCAGTTCTCCAAAATAATATTAAATGCGTAACCGTTGGAGGCGGGGTGGCAAGGGAAACCCCTAAGGACAGAATGTTTCACCGACTTTCGTAAAATATGTGCGCTGTTTTCTTTTTCCTGGGTAAAACGCCTTTTGAGTTATCATGGAGAGGAGGATCGAGCGAACCATTTCTGTGACGCAAGAGTGTTGTGTAATCCTATTAAAAACAGGTTACTGTATATTTCTAGAAAAAAGAAGATTCGACTAACTGGGCTGAGGTATACAGTTGGTACGGGATCGATTTTCTCGAGAGCGAAATCCACTATGGTGTATATTTGCTATCATACAACGCCGTTTCATTAAAATAGAAGTAGAACTCGCGCAGGTTTGGGTAAGCTTTTCTGCGAAGAATCCATGATTTGTTGAACAAACAAAACGTTCGCAAAACTTATTTCCCAAACTGCATTAGCATACTTGCGCGCAAAGTTATCGGCAGGTATTGGTTTAGTTTCAGGTAACAGTAAGAGGTTTATGAATAGCTTGCCTACACGTAATATGTTGCTATGTGCAATGTACTGTAGATGAGGACCTACTGTGGGCAAACAAGTTATTATGATCATAAAACTAAACTTAAACTAAACAAAAACTAAACTGTACAAAAATTTCTGTATATTTACAGAACACAAAATATACACTAGGAGGAGGGTACAGCAACAAATGGATCGGGCTTTTTCTAATTTACATAACCCGGTGGCTCCTAAAGAACCTTCAAGGAAGCCGAATTTTTCACGGTTGAGTACCACACGCTCTTCCTCTATATTTTCCCCCCTCCTTCATCAGTCTGATAAATTGAGGTCAGCTGTTCCCGTTCCCCAGTTTTGAACTTTTGGCAGGCCTCTAATCTTAAGAGGTTCCTTTATCGGGAGAAACTGTACACTCTGTACAGAGTACATGCTGTGTAGTTAGAGCTTCTGTACCGTGTATTTTTTACCTTGCTGTCGATCAAAGAGCTGTGTCAAGTGAAAATTTCTGTGGACTACTGCAAAAATTGTGTTTTGGGGTGAGAGGGTTCATCGATGTATCAATACGTCGGTAGGTCTAACAACTAACGTTTTAGAATTGAATGGACATACGAGTGATTTTAGATTCTCCAAAACTGGTTCTTCTAAAAATATTATTCTAAAACTCTTTATGATCGTCTTGTTTTACACAATTGTGATTCTTTTAACGTTCAATTGTTGATTACAATTTTAAACCTGATTTTGCTTGGGAGGCCTTAGATAAATTACATAGCCTATCACCAAGGAGAGGCAATGTATCTGGAAACTGGACACAGACACCCCAAATCGACTTCATGGATGATGGCCTTTTTGACAAAATTAGCATTTTAAGAACACTCCATTGAATTTTATTATTTTTATTTTGCATTTTTGTGCGTATTTTATGATTAAATTAAATAGTTAAAATTTTTCACCCAGAGATATGCTAAAACCTCATAGTTTGTTGGGGCTGTGCCCTTTGGGCCCCACCGGAGCTTTGCCCTTGGACCCCACCAGGGGTCCTAAGACGGGCCACTGAACCCCATCCGTAACACCTCGCGCTTCGCGTTCTATTTCGCGCTGCGCGCAAAAATCTTTGCCCCCATCATTTTCCTTTGCCCTCATTTTTCCCCCAAAAATTTGACATTCTGGCGACGCCGCTGCTGAAGAAGGACTCCTTGTCTAAAAACTTGTAAAAATATACCCGTTTACTACTGCACTGGACTTCTTACTGCAGATCCTTTTGAGAATCTCTGAACAAAACATTTGGAAAACATTCCCTTCACCCAGTAAACAAACCTTAAACTTTTATGACAATAAGCTCAGGGTGTTCAGATATAGGATATAAGCTCACTAAACTTTTCTTCCATAGGTCAGGGACGATATGATATGGTAGCAGTACGAAATTAATTAAATGAGCACGGACGGAAGCTTGCAATAGTGTTTTATGATTCGGTCCAATGAACCATGGAGCTCCTACATCATGTAGGGTGACTTCTCCTTGTCCGCGCAGGAAGCTGGTCCGCGGTAACAATGGAACGTACAAAAAAGGGACAAAAGACGGAGTTATGGTAGCATGCAATAGTTGTATTCAAGTTGAAGAATGTCAACTTCATACTTTCAAGATATCTCAATATCTTTCACCGTTTTTCGAGATGTACTCCCTCAAAGTTTAGTAGCAAGTTGGCACAACATTTCTTTTACATTTACGATCCTCGATTTCTTCTGATACTTAGTGCTAATTAAATGCCGGAATGCTTTAACTGAACTGATTTCCAAAAGATCAGAGATAGTATACAAAAAACTTGACTTTCAGCCCCCTGAAGAATTGCCGGCTAAGAAGTAGTTGCGTCGCCAAGAGGAGGGGGCAGGGGCACGTGCACCCCCCAAATGTCTTCTGAAGTCGACCAGATTTCGTGTAAACTGATTTTTCTTAGGGCAAGAAAAAACAGAAATTTCTATTTTCCTCCAATTGAAAATATCACCCATAGCACCTTGGAAATGCAATTTCTTCTGTCTGAGAGGTTGCGTATTTTCAAAATTTTGTGTACGCTCTCTGCCAATCGAACTCTCTTAACCCTTTACCGTTGTGCTCCAATCGGGGCATATTTGCGCGCCTCGGGAGTGGGCGGAAAAGCGGACGTAGCACGCCCCGCATCAGCTTCTGTAGGCAATTGACCCCGTGACCTTAAACTATTGTCCCTCTCGTTGTTGTGGCCGAATTTACGGGTAGCTACTCGCAGTTTCGAGCTCCGTGTGAAACAGTAAAGATGGGTGACAGCCACGCTCTCCGTATGGGTCCAAAAGGACCCAAGCAACGGTAAAGGGTTAATTCAGTAATTCCTTAGATTGAAAATCAATCTAAAAGAGTGAAATTAGGGACCAATCTTAATTTCGATTGAAAATTTTCAATAAGAATAAGACTGATTTTCAATCCATTCGATTGAATTTTTCAATCGAAATTGCTGATTGGTCCATAATTCAATCTAAAAAATTAAGAGAGAAAGCAGCGTTTAGCTCAGGTAGCTCTCCAGGCATGATAACATGTTTTCTTTAGAGAATCACATGAAACTGCCAATCGACTGCTTTCGCTGTAGTTCAGCCCCTCCCCCTTTTTGTCTGCCGGATACGCTCTTTTGTAGAAGTTTTGTTACCAATAAACTCTTACTTAAAGTTACCCAATTAATTTTAGACCAGATTTTAGCCAATGGTATTGCCCATAAATGACGACTTTAATACCTCACAAAATGCCCTACCCAGTTTCTAACCAATTGGTTTCAGTCGGGCTGACCACGGCCCTTTTCCAGTTAAGACTCACTGACTTGTTTTCTCAACTCCATTGCTTATGCCGAGGGCCAAACACAAAGACCGTAGGTTCCATTTTCTACAAGATCCCGATATATAATCAGAACATTCTTTCTGCGTCGTGTAAAACGTGAACCAATCTGCATCGTTGAATTTTGAAAATTTAATGTCAATAAAAGAACCATCACCAATTGAGAATTTAAATATCTCTTCACCAACAAAACGTAAATGGAAGATGAATGTCTGTCTTTATGGGTTGTGTTCCAGGGTTTTGGCAAGAAGCTATTTGGGTTCGGGTTTCGATTCTCCCGGGACCGTTATTTAATATCCCCACGTTATTGAGAGGGGTGGCGGATGCTTGCTGGACTCTTCTTTCAAAAGATGGACCGAAAGGCACCCTGAATCAGACAAAGAGAGAGGCTACAACTGCAAACATTTCCTTTTAACCTATTTACCTCAACTTTGATGATAAACAAATTCGAACCATCGAAATATTTTTAAGAAGTTCCCCCCACCCGAATTCGATGAAGCACTGATTCTGACATGTAATCAATACAAATAGGAGAAGAGAGATTATACCCTAAAAAATCTAACACGTTTATATGGATGTTCAATTTACGAATACACGGCCACGTTTACTGATCACCGATTATGAATAAATGAATGGCTAACTGGCAATCAATAGGTCACGTTAGCATGGGCATGACCCTCTTCTGCTTGAACCTTAGCTTGATCTGAGACAAGTTAGGCCTACAAACTATACGTACTCTGTTCATCGCAAGAATCAGGCCGGAATTTAAACATAATTTGAATTGGCCATAGTCTCTTGTAATTCAATACTTTTGTCTCGGTCTCAAAAGGCAACTTTCAATATGAGTCCGGAATTTTAAACGCATAACACTCTCACCACAAGCAGTTCCACTTCTCCTGCAGCTACTTACTTAAGCCCCTCCGACAACTGTCTAAAACTTGTTCTCATCCTGACACAATCTGAGTTTACTGCTTTAAGGTGAGTATACAATAATCAATACTCACATGCTGTGTAATATGAGGTACAGTACTCTGCATTATTTTTAACTTCCTGTCAATCTAAGAGCCGTAATAATTGACAATATCTGTAGACTTCGAAATAATTCCAGTTTTGGTGACAGTTGACTGATTTTCAGAGCTTTTACTGCCAGTGGCACATAGTCCGTGCCAACAGGGAATCGTTATATTTAAATTCCTTGGTCCCCACATGAGGACATTGTGAACTGAGGGGTTAGGTACGAGGACTTCATATATACATGGACAGAGCATGTAACGCGTAGGTCCTATCTGTAGCCGTTTGTCTTTACCGTCTATGACAAAAAAGGCGTACCAAGATGGCATCCGTAAAGCTATAATTTGTATGATTTGACCACGACTCTATCTTGAATAAAAGTTTAACTTGAATGAGAAACAATATCGTACTCCTGCAATAAGTGTAGTAAAATAAGTGTAGTAATTTTGAAATTACCTCAAAATATTTCAACTTTCTTGCAAAATCTGTTGATTTACTTGAGCAAGTCCAAACTTTCACACACAAAACTATAGCAGACAGCCATCTTGCTACGATTTTTCTCACTTGCACGGTAGCGACAATGTACCGTGTTGTATGCTGTGTCCATGTATAGGAAGTGCGCGGTTAGGTGTGACAGGTTTCACGCCTCAACTTTAAAACTTCTGGTTCAATCTAGCGGCCCTTTTTCAAGTTTTGGGACACTGAATTTTTATCCCAACTCCATTGCTTATGCCGAGCTTCACAAAAACGGCACCAGCTTCTATTTTTAAAGTCTTTGGTGTAATCTGGTCTGAGAATCGATCGCTGGAACAGATAAGGATGGGGATCCGGAGACAGCAGCCTTATTGCTCAAACACGTAAGATGAAATATTCTGATCCTTCCACACCTGTACTGCTGTAACGTATGGTAATTGACTTTCGAGCTTATACACAGATGAATTAGAAAAGTCACAAACAGTAAATTGGATACGGTTATAAGAATATCCGATAATTACACCAATTACACCAATATTTTCAGTTTCAACTTTAAATTCAATGACAAACTAGGTGCCACTTTATAAGTCATCTAAAATTAAAATCTGTTTCATAAATTTATGGGTAATTTGTCCCAGGAACCCCATACCTGCCGGTTCGTTACACAGAACTACACTGACTGACTATACGGGTATATAACAGACATTCACTCCAGACTTTTTTGAAACAATAGACTGATCTCACCAATTTCTTCTTTTTTCTCTCGGAAGTAGGCCTATACCTTTCAATATATGTCGCAACTTAAATACTGTCTGTTCAATGTAAACGAAATGAAGCTGCATTCAAATTTCACAATTTAGTGGGAAAAACATTGCATCATGAAATAGAATAAACTACTAGACTAACCTCAAATGGCGTGATTGCATTTGTCCTTTTAAATTAATGTCTTTTATGTCTAGTGGTAATCATGAGAATGGCAAAGAGTCTGACCTACAAATAAATATTTTCGTCAAAATGCAAAATAACGAAAAGATAAAAAATGCAAATTAAACTTTTAAAACCTACATCAAAGAAACTATGAAAATGGGTTTCATAGTTTTTTTTTACGGGGGGGGGGGAGGGGTGGGGCGAAGGAAGGGAATGAAACTCAAGAGATAAAATCTATCCATAATTTTTAATAACTTTCAAAAGATTTAATCAGAAACTGTCAGTAGCCTTCTTAGAAATAAATTAATTTTTAAAAGAGAATTGTTCCATGTTGATCGCAGTGATAAGCCCCGTAAAACCATCTTGTTTGCATACGGTACAATTGTTGATCATTTGGGCGGCTTTGTCATTTAACTATCTAAAGGTCGCCCTCTACAATGGTTAATCAAACAAATGGCCGTCGACGAAATGCGGGAATGGCCCTTTCTGTTTACTGACCACCGTAATTATCCAGCTGCCAGACAGATAAACTCTTTGTTTATTCATTCCGAAGAACAACTGCACACTTTCTCCTAGATGATTAAAAAGAGGCGATCCACCAATATCAAAGCAGGATACCTGGTCAACTTAAAATTCTACCGGTAGGGGAATAACTTTTTTTGTTGTTTTGAACAAGCTTAGAACAAAACATTTACATTCTCTGTAAAGTGAATAACATGAAATATATCAAACAATCGACAAATTTGTGCACTTTTACCTTTGAGTGCTGATCACATGTCTTCCTCTTCCTCATTTTGGTAGAATATTGGAATGAAAATGACGTCATCTCGGAGATGCATTCTCTGATGAAGTAGTTGTTGCCCTGTAACTCCATTTTCTTTAAAGTTACAACATGAAAGTACTTCCATGGTTACAAGTGGAGGAAGCTACCAAATGAAAGAGGCAAACGAATTTAATTTTTTGTAGACTCTTTGAAAAAAGGTTGGTGAAGTTAGTTTATTGCCAGATATATTCCCATCCCTTGCACGTGATCCTCTGTAATAACACGTTAACAAATTAGTGGTTCCAAAAGTACCATGGATAGATCAAAGCAAATCAGAATAATTTTGAAATTAGATTAATAATAAATATTACGTTCTCTTTCCCCCAAGGCCTCCAGTATACGGATAGGGAGTAGAGGTTGCAGTCCCTCATTTTTTAATTACGAGCAGAAATGTTCACAGTAGCTATGTGTAATAACATGCAATCGTTTAGACCAAGTATCCTTAAAACCCTATCTAACTAACTGACTAGACCAAGTGTGGCAGTACTTTTTCAAGAGCAGTGAGAAACTGAACCCAAAGTGCCGGCTCCTCCAGGTGGGGATTTAGGGAAGGAATGCCCCGGACTGCTTTGACGTTTTAACATATTTCTGTATGACAAAATTCGTCTCATGAGAGGTACATTATTAACTTTTTGGTGGATCTAACTCCTAACTGGAATAACTTGGGGAGGGGGCAAGTGGGGGAAAGGACAAGATCTGAGGGAGATTGCTCCTCTCTTAGCACCCAACCGTACCGCCCTCACTTTCTACAGGTAGGAATCAGTACTCTTGTGTCCCTCCTGGGACGTGACTGGGACGTGGCTGCTATGATCCGTAGAACGTCATCTGCAGCAGTAGCGTCTCAATTGGCTGTGCTCTTTGCCCCTTTTTGTCTTGGATTCTTTGTTATATACCAGGGGTGTCTAGAAAAATAAGACCTAGAAACATATGCTAAGACTTTAGACCTAAGACCTCGAAACATAAGTCCCTCAAAGATATAATCTGCATTATTTTTTATTTCTTTTTCATTAATCATCGTCAGAAATATGTATTACCGTGTCTTTGAAGGTTCCCGGCAACGGCATTATGAACTTTTCTTCGGGTATTACTGTACCAGAAATACCCACACAGGCGTCTAGGAAAGTGAGGACCTGATGAAAAATCACCCATATCCAGTTCGCGGTTTATTTCTGCATTAATCACAGACTGTAATGTTTATTACAGTATCTTTGAGGGGTTCCCGACAACGGCATTATGAATGTTTCTCCGGGTCTTACTTTTCTAGACACCCACACAGGTGTCTGCAAAAGTAAGACCATGCATGCTACTAATCAGCTGTTACAGTTCCTTTGGTCTAACGTTTCTAGGTCTTACTTTTCTAGACACCAGATATACCAGACCTGTTCTGCTCACAAAAGGTATACTTGAATGACGCAATCAAGTCCTGGAATTACCATGGATGGGAGTCTCTGATATAGACTTAAATTTACAATAATATCTAAATGAAAACTGATGTGCGAAATAGTCTATATCATACCTTAAATGGCATATTACCCCTTCTCTTCCCCCATTCCCTCATTTGTTCATGAAAAATCACTTGTTATACTTCACTTACATTCTTTATTAACACTTAAATAAGGGTGAGCTTTGCTAACTCATGCGGACATGACTATACTCTTGCAACTAAAATTGGCTGCACTCGAATGTTAGCAGAGTTGTATACATTCCACCGAGGCAAAAGGTGCCCTCGTTTTATTTAAATATTCTCTAGAATTCGGGTTGATCACGATTTGGTTTTGGCACTAAACTCTCAAACCATTGTAACAGTCACCTTAGCTCGGACCAGTTTACGAAAATAAAACAACTAGCAGGATGTTTGCTGTCCGAATACTAATGTCCTCATCATAATCAAACTTTTACCACGACCTATAGGTTTTATTTGGGAGAGGGGATACTCACAAACTTTGTTTGATTATTTCATAGTTTTGTCTCTATGTAAAATACAGATACCATTGCATTAGAAAGACCTGCATGGGGACTCAATGAACCGTGAGGAAACATGGCTGAGACTATTTGTGTCACGCAGGCGACGTAAGTGCTGTCCTCTTTATATTGTTGACAAACTAATCTCATCGAAAGGAAAAATAACCTGTTTCTGCGTCCAATTTATATTAACATGCGTCATCCATTCACTTCCGGCGAATCAGATCATAAAATTGTTTGGCGTTGACAGTTGCGCGTGTAAATACGCATGCAATAGTTTGGATATGTCATTCGTAGTACTGTTGGTCAAATGTCTCTGCTGACTGGGGTCTCTTATCTGCTGGTCTCGTGCATCCATTGCAAGAATTTTTTTCAACACAAAGACATCATTCACGTGGCAATGTCTATGAACATCCCTGTCAAGAATTGCCTTGCATGCAAACATTTCTCACACTTGAATACGTCTTTTTCCCGAATTCATCGAGCATGAATGTCTCACGGTCGCTCGAAGTCTTATAAACCGCTTTAATATTCCGACGATCTGCCAAGCAACACCTTTCCACTTGAGGAATCGTTGAGCGACGGCCATCGTGTGCTCACACCACCTGTTAGCAGTCTGATTACTGCCTCCTCTTGAAAAGTGTCACGGCGTCCACTTCATCAAAATGTTATCTCCTTTCCATATTTAACACGGAGAGCTATTAACGCAGAAGAGCAGGCCGTCTTGGTTAATTGCTTAGTTGAGTACCCAGGGAATTCAACTCCGAAAAGAACAGAAAAAAGAGAAACTGCTGTCTTTGACACTAATTGCGACCACGTTGTTTTCTCTTTCTCGCAGTCTACCTCGCTAATATTTTTCCAGCACGTTTCATGATCAAACAGTGCAAGTTTGCGAGACGCAACACGAATTTTCAAGTATCTTTGTTCTCTTCGGTCATGGTACTAAACTAGTTCACCCTTATGCAGCATCTCGTCCTATAATCCGATTCGTAGGTGCAACCTACACTCGTGAAGTTGGCATGTCGGAAAATTGAGAGAAGATGAACCTCATTGTCTCGGGTTGTTGGTTGGAAAGGCTCTCTAAAAGGCTATGGAATAATGAAAGATAATTTTGAGAAGCAAGAAGCAAAGCTATTGCAGGGACGATTTTTCAGATAATAATGCCACACGAAACATTTTAAGTTGGAGGGCGACCAGAGCTATATGACCAAAATAAACAACATAAAGAGTTTTTGAGGAACGACGTACCGTGATTGTCGATAACTATTTCAGAAAACAAATTCTTTAAACATAGGTGTCAAACGCTTTGAGATGCGCATAATTGAAAAGAGGTGGATCGCCTTTTAGGTAAAATGCTGGATGGTTTCCTGATGTTAATCCAATTGTTAGCCTACCATCAGGCGAAAGTAAGTTGTCACTGAATCAATTCTTATTTCTATTGAGAAGGTTGAAAAATACATGTGAATGTAGGAAGAGGGAAATTCTTCTGGAGTATATCAAATGGCCTCCTAACTCATTACTTTCTTATGAATGTTACGGTAAGGTTAGATGAAGTGCTACGGTCCATTTCCAACCAATCAACTTTCATATGAAATGATTGCAGTCAATTCAACTTTTTTCTGAAAACCAAATTGAACAACGACAAAATTCGTCTCCTGTATTTTTAAATTTATATTTCATTCCATCACATTCAAGTGTAATAAACTGCTTTGTATTTTATAAGATGACCTAATATATTCTGAAGTCAGAGTTTTGAAATTAACTTTTGTACTTTTTGCTACATGAAAACTTAAGACACCATTATAGAAAAATGAAGTACTAAAAATTTTATCTTTTCATTTTTGTTCTTTTCGTTATTCATGTCTTGTCTGATGCTGATATTGCATCGCCTCAATATTTTACTTGACAGCTAGCCCTTCAATCCGGCACTCTTAAAGCGGAAGGTATGGTTCCTATAGAAAGCGGAAGGTAAGTTGGGGATTTAAGACTTCACTGCTTTCCATTATGATTACTCAATTTTACGTTTTCAAAAAATGTCAAAATTTACTCTACAATACAAAAATTCACAGCACTAAAGAATTTCTTTCCCTCCCTCTCATGCGCTCGTTCGGTTTTCGGAGCCTTCATACGAACATGTGATTATCTTAATACCTTTAGTCGTCAACATCAATTAAAGGAGTCCGAGTGTTTTGAAATTTTTAGGAAAGCCTGGACGATCACCCAACGTAACTTTTATCGTAAACTAATCACAGTCAGTTTGTCCTTAGAGGTGCACTTTTTTTAATCAGCCGTTATTGGTTCTCTCAATTTCTTGTTCTTTTCTTCCATGAATGTGAGAAGTCAAGAATCAAGAATGGGTAGAAACTTGAAGAAGGGAACAAGAAGGAGAAGCAGTATTTGACCCGTTTTGTTTCGATTGAGGAATAACTGTACGATATTTTGGGATAAGGTGTTTAAACAAAACGCGCTTAACCTGTCCTCTACTGGTACGCAATTACGTTAGCGCACACAGTTGCTTCTCCACACTACAAATCATGCGCGGAGGAACGGAAAAAATATTGGGGGGGGGGGGCTGAGTGCCAGCAGGACTATCTAAGCGGAGCGCCACCATCAGTTGGCGCGGAGCGCAAAAGAAAATTTTTGACTTTACAACCCCCCTCCCCCCGGTTCCGCCACCACTGCTACAAATTACAAATGAATACTTTCCCGTTTGAAAATCGATACAACAGTGTGATGACTTTTTGGGTAGATTTGCACTGTTTAACAAGGTGTTTCTTGATTGGTTGATGCCATTGTGTTGTATCGATTGCATTCTTTGTTAGATTTATGGATTAGGTTAGGGATTAGGCTATCGTTAGCCAGTTAGGATTTTTTTTTGTGAAACAGTGCGCATCGCACCGACATTTTCCTTCTATTTGCGAAATTTTCCTTAGTTGATCTGAGTGTTTGCAAGGATTTCATTATATCTTTGGTCGAATGCCTTATCTCTGTCTCCGCGGATCAGTGAAATTCATCGTAAAATAAGCAACACTAGATCTAAACAAAGCCTGTCCTCCCACAACGAAAGAAATGCGCCCAGGAATTGTTTTCTTTCAGCATATAGCAACAAAACCAAAACCAATACCGGTATCTGATAGCATAAGGCGGTTTGGGACAGCCAAAAGGAGGGGTCAGTACTCTGGGACTATGCTCAATGTTCTTCAGCGAGGTTCAATGTTTCCGAATCTTAGGAAAATCGGCATTTCTGGGGGTATCGAACCTTCATTGACATTTCTGGGGAAATCGAAGCCTGGCATTACATTAACGAGTCTTGTAAATCATTGTCAACTATTGAAATAGAAGGAGAATCGAGAAAATCGAACCTTGGCAACACTGAACCTCTGTAACATCAAATAGACTCCCCTGTATTGCTCAATATGCCGTTTTCTTTGCATTATTTCCTAATTTTTATTCACTCTCTGTGCTTGCTGAACTTAAGGCCCCTTTATACTCCTTCCTTGCCAAAATATTCGTCTGGTCATGATGTTTCAATTTTATTTATGTGAACAATCAAGGTTTTTAAAATATTTCAAAATGGTACTGAATCAATCCTAGGAAACCTGCAAATTAACTGACCACAACCTATTACGACACTTTGACGTGTACTTTGCTTTGGTGTAATACAAGCGCGGTTCAATGGTTATGCTGATGAATTGAGAGCTACTCCTCTCTTCGCCGTCCCCCTTCACCTGCCCCCTTTTTAGAGGGAAAATGAAAATGAACGACACACAGTATTGCTCAAAGTTTTAGGCGAACGGATTTTCACTCCACGTGAAATATTTACATATATTACAACTTGAGCAATGTAGGTCGCTTCATCTATCCGATTAACCTTTCCAGCCGCAAACACGATGTGACTGATCACAACTGCAGGGAATTTTACAAGTGAGCTATCTTCTGATGAGTTACAGTCTTCAACGAGTGATTCAAACCATTCCACGAACATCGTCGGTTTTCAAGACACTCTTTTACTCTTTTAGAATAAAACGCCGACCTATAAGGCAGATGCCGGAAAACTGTCTTTGAAGTGTCACACTACAAACAAGGTCGATCAGAATTGAAATCAAACCCCACATAGAATCAAATAAAATCATTTTGCATCGCATCTTTTTGCTTTATTTTCGATTGTAGCATTGGTAAAAAACGTTCTTCAAACGTGTATTTGTGCTTTGAAAAAAGCTAATGCTCACTGTTAAACATCGCCTTAGAATTACCTCAAACGAACAAATTCAAAAGAAAAGTATTGTGCCTTAGTTGAGCAACTCAGGTCACAATTCTGTGGCGACTCTTTCACATTTTGTCACTGTATATCTCTGAATATCTGTATTATCGTGATTTTTCTTTACATCTCTATAAATAACCTGCGTTTTTTTGTTTGAGATTTAAAAAAAAATCAGTCAAAACATATATTTTACCAACACAGACGAGGAGAAGCCATTTTCTGAAAATAAGTTAATGCTGTTTTTCAAGGGTATCACATGTTCATGAAATCCTGTTTTAAAATAAAGTTGATCGGTGAAATTATTACGTCATGAGTGAGTCGTCTGAACGTAATATATTCTTGAGAATTTTTATTTAACGAATTAGTGAAGGCCACGTTTTTATACTGCAATAGTCATGGATTTTTTTTTTTTTTTTGGGGGGGGGGGGGAGCCAGCTTCCTACTGGTAGGAAAATGCCCAAATGTTTTCCATCTTCATATCCTTTTCTGGAGCACTGCTTCCTTCGAAGACTACTTTCTAAAAAAAGTGTGTAGAAATTTAACGTTTTTTCCAAATACTTCGTCACCACTTTATAACACGTTTAGATGCTAAAACACATGTCCAATTCCCAAACATTACTCTGCTAATCTAATTCCTAAATATTTCTCTGCTAATTAAGCTCCCTTTTTTTACCAATTAGGGACAGAAAAATGTTTAGAAAAACGTTTAACTAGTCCTAAACACCTTTTCAAGAGTGCCATATTTTAGCCTTAAAAACCGCATGCCAGTTTTACAACTGAATTCCAACTTTTGTCCAGTATTGGTGCCTTTTGGTTTGGAAAACACACTGATAATAAATCCTATTGGTTGGAGAAAATTCAAGTGTCTTCTTTTAATGTTTCTCTATATTGAACGTTGAGAGTAAACATATGACAGGTCACGTGGAAGTTCCTCAGCAACTTAAGAATATAAAAGATCAACACAAATCAAAAGTTTGCTTAAAAACATTACAAAATATAAGCTGTGTTAAAATGCCTGGCGAGTATATCTTAAAAGACGGTACGGTTGAACCCACGAAATCCATAATTTATGTTGTTGGTTCTGTGCTTTTACTTCTGTAGGTCATCGTTTATCCATGAGAAACAGTAACTCCTTTTCAAGACTGAAGCGCACTGCAGACGCGCTATGCGCGGTTACAGGTCCTGCACACAGAATTATGATAGGCAGATAGGTGCAAGTGTCTTCACTTCAGTTAACAATGATACGTTTTGCGGCGAATTCGAGTCACATATCCTAACACTACCTTCAACACCGTTGGTCTAAGTAAGCGGATTCCTTTCACTTGCGGTAAAGTACATGAGGACTACAAGTGTCTTGTTGTTTTGCGAAATAAGCTTTTTTGTCCATTAATTGCATCAATTATTTTCTTCCTTTGAATGGCTCCCACATACTTTTAATGTTTTTCCGTATATTTTGACAAAAACATTGGTTTTTAATCGTCACTGTTTCTCATAAAAAGCCAACTTCAACGTACCTTTTTTCTGTATTGCCTGGCTATAGCTTTCGGCTGCATCGCAAACGCCGTATTCCATCGGGGCGATGCGCACCGTTTAACAAGAAATTTCCTAACTGGCTAGCGATATCCCTAATCCCTAACCTAATCCCCCACCCTAACAAAGAATACAGTCGATATAAAACCATGGCAACCCCCAATCAAGAAACACCTTGTTACGGACCATCGATAATAATTCTGTAGTCATGCGGTGCATGCCCGTCAAAGAGATGTTCATTGATACTTAGTAGTAATCTGCATATTTCATTGGTTCATTACGGTCAGGTGACTTCGGTAATGAAAAAAAGCTCTCATCTTGGGCCACTCCCTTTTACTTGAGTTGTGCTGTATGAACGAAATTTTACTTCTTTTCAAAAGCGGAATCGGGGGTGGTACTGATCTCCACAATTATCCCCCCAGATTTTCAAAAGAGTGACCAAAATTGTATACCACCTACCATTAATTCTGTAATGGTTCAACATTGATTCTACAAAAGATTCGGTTCTTCTGGTTTAACACAATAAACATT
Source organism: Holothuria scabra (assembly GCA_037179385.1). Classification (NCBI taxonomy): domain Eukaryota; kingdom Metazoa; phylum Echinodermata; class Holothuroidea; order Aspidochirotida; family Holothuriidae; genus Holothuria; species Holothuria scabra. The sequence goes on along the minus strand of CM074182.1, from coordinate 39,359,741 downwards.
TTTTCTGACGAACACATTCCCTGAAAGCTAAATCTACGAAATCCTCTTTCCACCCAGGGAGTTGCAACTCCCTGCATATAGTCATACTTCAAATACCACTTTGGTGCACTAAGCGTGCTCTTATCTTAGATTGGTCAGTTGACAGATTTGGACATCCGTAAGAAAGTAAAAACTATTCTTCCAAAGCCCCTTTCAACCCCTGTCATCGAGCACTTATTTAAAGGGCCAATCCTCTCATCCCAAACTACACTTCTTGTAGGGGGTACAGAAATTCTCAATTGGCCCTGCTTTTTGATTGACTGTTAATTTAAACAATACCGACTACCAAAGCTTATATGACACATGAACTGTACTGGGAGTGTTTTGATTATACACATAGCTGCATATGAGCTTTTCTATGCTGACCCTGAAACAATAAACTGAGATTGTGACTGGATAAGGATGAATTTCAGACAATTGTGGGAGGAGCTTTAGCAGAAATGTTAGGAAAATTGGTACTGATTGGGGTGAGAGAGCTGGACCTTTAATTACAGGTTCGGGGCATCATAGACCTACGCGCATGTACAAAATTAGTACAATTTTCAGTGTTTGGTTAATAAGGATTCATGACCCTTTACACATAGCTATATGGTCCATTTTGATGCTCAAATTATCTTCACATCGCCAGAGCCTCCTGGGCTACGCCCCTGGACCCCACCAGGGGTCCTAAGGCAAAATCCCTGAACCCAACGCCGTTAAGCCATCTCACCCTCCCAGGTTCCAAAAGAAATCTCCGTCACTGTTTCCATCCGTCATTTTAAATCTAAATATGAATGTGTATAAATGAACAATTGTTAAACAACTCTGAACCATTCATTAACTCTCAGTGTGTTCAACTGTTCAATGCAACAGGATAATGCACTCTCAGAACCATCTCTCTGGATCGCTTGTATTAAATAACCTTTGTTTAACCTTTTCTTGGACCACTGAGCTCCTTGGTTACCGCATCTCTGTTCAGAGACACCGTACAATCACTCTGGTACAATAACGTTTGCCAGCTAAAGGCTCCATCAGCTAGATGTGCAGTTAGACTCTTTCTCAAGTTGAGATAAAGGAAATGTATAGACGAATCCGTGTATCGCTTGTGTTCATTGACTGTAGGCAGCCAGTAGCGGGGTCCATCAACCTCAAAGCATCTTCATTTATTGTCTGCATGAATTTCAAACCCTCATATTCACATAAATTGAGAGAATCAAGATAAAATTAAGTGTGCAACCATTCATGATAAAGGTAAGCAAGGAAATTGAAAGACTAATAGCAATGGACCCCAAGTATGTCCGACTAGAATCAAACCATTACTTGCTGTCCGGATCCGTCTTTATGTTTATTATTTCTACGGTATACCTACACAGAGCAAAACTAGCATACTGCTAGTTTGCAAAGATTGATTGAAGTTCTATTTGTAACAGAGAGACCAAATAAAACCCAATGCATGGTGTCGCCTCTCTCCGTTGGGCGTTTAAAAAATCGTTTAATTTATTTTTCTGTATTTGGCAAAAATGTCAAGGAGAAATTCCGACATTCATTTTTCATCCTTTTTGTAGTTCGCTGCTTTACACTCCTACAAACATATAAGAGACTTTATTAGTGTTCATATTGGTATATGGGATGGAAAATCATCTGTAATCTCGTTTGTGGCGCGTTGGTTCCGATTGCAGATGCCATAAAGATAATTAAGTATCTGCTTTGTCGATTCATTTGTGGAGGAAGCTTTATAAAAATCAATGCGGTACAAATATCAGTACAATCATGAAGGTATCCCTAATTGCTCCATAGACTCGAAAGCCTTGCAAAACTGTTCAACAAGCAGAGAAAGAGAGAGAGAGCCGTCTGAACCCGCAACAGACGTGAGGAACGATTTTAACCTGTTACGTCGGAGCCAGGACTCGTTTTCAAATGGCAGAGAAGAAAGGACTAATCTGATTTAGGGCGCTACGTATGTGGATTTAGTTTCAAATATGCTGCTTAGAGGAGTTGAGTAAATCTGATTAATAGCGAGAAAAGGATCTTGCTTCAGTCGAGAAGGCCGAATTACCGCACATTAAGGGTTTGATCGAGTCTCTAGCTTATATAAACCATATGTTTGGCTACTAGAGGTATTTGGAGCACGAGAACAGGACAAGAGCGCTGAGGGAATACTTTGAAATAAAAATAGATTATGCAAGATATAGTAGGATTTTCTAGGTCTATTTATTCCCGGATTAGTAGGGTATCTGTCACCAACGGCATAGATTGGTCTATTTCCTCAGTATAAGTGCTTCTATCATTACCATACTTGTGACGTCAGCGTGTGTCGGCACAGAAATTAGAGGGCGGCTTACAGCCTGTAGCTTTCAATGTCACTCTCAGCGTTACTTTAATTCCCCTCGACGCATTATATCATTTAGCATGTTACAAATGTTGCATTTTAAAATAGCAAATAGGATGTACAAATTGACTGATTTTCTAAAAATTCTGAATTCATGACAGAAGTTTCTATTAATAACCTCGAGTACATCCGGGAGATGTATTGTCTTGAGGACCAAGAAGTTACCTTATTTATCTTAACATCTTCAAACTTTCATTTCATTAAACACACCTCCGATAGTTAATTTTCCGTCACTCTTCACACGGTACGGTAAGTAATGGCAAATACCTGTGTCTTTTTTAGCACAGTGGAGAATGAAATTTTCGACCGAATTTGTTTATCTTAACATTTGTAGGTAAGATGACTTTTTAACAAAATTTATTTTTCTACAAATCAAAATATATAAACGATTAAGAATGACCTCCTGGCTCACAAACACGGAATAAAAACTTATGGTGGATTTGGATGACGTCATAACATACACTTGCCTTGAATTCGATTGTAAACCTATTCGATACACTATCGACATTATCGATTGTTAATCGAATCAGTTCTCAATTGAAGTTAAGACAAGGGTATTATGTGACGTCATATAACATGTCATATTTTTATCGCATTTTCATGGGACGACAGGGCTAACTGTAATGAAGCAAACTCCTTTTGTTTTAATGAGATGACAATCGTAATGCAAAATGGAAATATAAACAAATTCGCGAAAATCAGGTTTGGTGATGTTGTTAGCACTCCAAAGGGGGAATGAACTGAACGGAACGTGCTCACGTGTTTTGCCCCGCAAACCGACTGAAGTTTCCAGTCAATGGAGGGCGTAGGCTTTACATAATTCCCATCTGTGCCATGCGTTTTGTGAACAGCCAATACTGTGTCTTGGAATATTCATGGATGGAAGGTTGGTTGCACCATGACTGAGGGAACTCTACTAAAGGGTGTATCGCCGTACCCAAAATAGGTGTCGCTGTGCCGCAGTGGGTGTAGGTCTACTGTGAGTGTCTGAATCCATGCTTAAACGGTTCAGTTAGCAACGTTCGTACTTCGATCCCAGAGTTTTTTTCTTTCTTTTCTTTTCGCTTTTTTTCCATTCCTTCCCTTTTCTCTGTTCTTCTTTCTGTTTCTTTTCTTTCCTTTTATATCCTTTTCAAATCATTTCATGATTGCCTGATGAAGTGAATTTTAGGAGCGATTCATCAGAAACATCTTCTGATAACTTGACAGAAATTTATCACAATTTCTTCGATAATTCCTGTAAAAAGTCTACAGAATTACGGACCTGTGTGTGGACAAAGGTCACACTTGCGACGAACTTAGGAACAGCCACCTCCGAAGGGTTTAGTTCGTCCAAAGTCTCGTCAGGGCCGATTCCAGAAATGATTAGGGGGTTATCCCCCAAATCCTATATCCCCCCCCCCCCCCAAAAAAAAAAAAAATGGGAAATTTTGCATAGCCTAGCAGTGGTAGAGACAAACATATGCTCAGAAAATTCTTTTCGTCTGGTTTTAGTCCATCATCTTCTAAAAAGGAACATGTCTCTTAATTAAACCATGCCTGGACTTAAACACATTCAATCCTTGGACGAGAAGGCTGCATCTGTAGCTTGACTTGATTCAAACTAGGCAACATTACAATATCCCTATAGGCAGTGGATTAAACAAGTACGTTCCTAAAATACTGACGTTAGCATCACAAAACGATTTACAAAAGACAATATTAAAATGCGTTAAGAATGCACCACTTCACAATACAAAACTTACAGTGTTAAGCTGCCATGGTGAGGTCAGTTGAGAAGATAGTTCGCATTGTACAGAGAGATCATCCACAGCAGATTAAAGTTTGGTTTCGCCGAACGGCCCTTTGCCAGAGGGTCGGGAGGACTTTGGAAAGAAATTTCATCAAGAGAGTTGTAAGTTACTGTTGAATAGCAACATTTAACTGCATCCAGGTTGTGGCTTCTGTTCTATTCAGCCAGTCTAGAGCAGGACCACTCAGTGTTTGCCCTTTGGAGGGCGTACTTGTCCTTTTGGGACGTTAAGCTCCTTAAGGGAGCAGAACTCCTCCGGGAGTAATCGTTTGGTTTTCGCCCCTTGGCTCTTCGCCAGAGAGTCGTGGGGACTTTTAGAAAAAAGAAGTTGTAAGTTACTGTTGAATAGCAACCCAGTCCTTGCTTGATGTCATGGAAGTATTTTGTCCGACGTCTGTGCTTACCGTACCGTACGTCAGTTGAATTAACTTTTTATCTTACTATGGAGCTGTTCCTGGACAAGGTATTAGTCCAATTCTTACAAACATTTACTACGATGAATAGAGCTATATACTTTGTGAAAATGCACAGATGATACTCGGGACGTGGGGGCAAGGGAATGACTTGTAATACATTATATGTATAATGTGAAATCAACGTTTGGTAATCCATCAAAGGAGCAATGTCTTAGTCTTATCAAGCAATATTAGTGTACCATCATCCAGTCTTTCTTCAAAACGGAGATTGTTTCTTCAGTGATTCCCATTAAAACAACCAGTCATTCAACGAACCAACTTTATATCATGAGCTTTATGTCTTGAGGAATCAGTTGGGTATAGTTAGAGTTACACTGATGGTTGTCATCGGATATTCCGTGTTGCTTTTTGTGACTGTGAATTATGCCTAGACTTCCCCACCCTACATTGCCTAGAGGTTGTGGAGGACGCCATCGACCTCATCGGGTGTAACAATGTCACTTTTTGTTTATTCCACACAAAACTTGGCATTTGGTAAAAGGAAGGGGTAAGTACTACTAGGCCCCTTCTTGGTCAGGAGGGCGTGGAGAAACAATCCAATAGTTGCAAGTCGCTATCAGATGGGACACGGACCTTTCTCTCTGGATTGGGTCTTGATCGCCATATTGTTTTTTCCCTCATATGTTCAGTCTTATTCCCTCATTGCATAAGGCCCATCTGAGACCCCCCGTCAGGCTTTTACTTAGGCTCTTACTCAGACACATCTGAAGTTTCTAAGTGTCGTTGTTCGATATTTTCTTTGCACAGATATTTTGTTTTTTAAATTTGTGAAAGGCCTCACATGTCAAAATCTCCGTCGACAATATGCCTAATTGCCTAATTTTTTTTAAAATATTTTCCATACTAGACATCAGTTACAAATTCCTAGAAATGGTGTTTCATATTGTATATATTTCAAGCAGATGGAGCGCTTAAGAGCTCCCGTGGACCAATTGTCAGTGTTTAAAAGAGGGTACGTTTTTTGCACATTACAATTTCCAAAATGGGCATAATTGAACATTTTAGGCCTACAACAGGATGAACCCTATCCGTCAAGAAGCTTGCAAACAACACCATATGCAAGAGAGAGAAAGTTTCCGATAGTTTTGTATTAAGCTACTTACAGAGTTAGGTAGGCCAACGGTTTACTTAAAAACAATTACAATACAAGACCAGGGAGTTGTCAGGCAGTTGCCCTGACAACTCCTGAGAAGACTATGTACCGATATGCCATACAGTCCTGCGTCAAGCCGTCCGCCGTACTCGTGAAGGAACAGTACAGTGCAGTGTAGTACAGTACAGTGCAGTGTAGTACAGTACAGTAAAGAACAGCACAGTACAGAGCAGCAGTACGGTGCAGTACAGTTCAGCGCAGTAAAGTACGAAGAGCGCCACCATAAAATGAATTAAACGACGATCAAGGTTTAGTCCAAGTAGGAGATTGTCTCAAACAAGTCCCTGGTCAAAGTTTCGATTGCAACTCCCTGACAGCGCCGTTTATTCTGTCGGGGGGTTAATTAAACTATTGTTGCATGAATGCTTTCATTCAAGCAGCACAATATAAAAAGATTACACCTTAGCCTTAAGTTTATTCCATAACCAACGTAGCCAATATCGTCTTGTAATTTGTCTATCAACCAGTGTGTAGTGGACGAGAACCGGCCAGTGTCGAAAGGACATTTTCGACACTATGTTAAAAAGTACTCTGGATTTTTTAAATAGTCTACACCGCTAGTGAGTTATTTGGCAGGGCCTTTAACTGTTTTTTGACACTGTTTCATGTATGTCAATCGATCGCCGCCCGTGCTTCCGTGACAATATTCCAACAAGCAGGCCGATTAAGTAAATTTCGGTGCACTAGTCCGCATTTTCTGCAATTATTTCATAAGAAATAGTTCACAACGAAACGAGGCCTACAGTAATTATTTTCTTCGTGCCTATACTCCTTTAGATCATGGAAATATCACCTTCAGAAGATATTAGCAAATTCAAAGTATTGGACATTGTTAAACCTGAAAAGTATATTATAAACCATAAGGTTGAAAAATCGTCTCCCTTTTCTATTGAAAATGTCATTCCATTCAAAATTTATTTTCATACTTCTGCTTAATATTACAGATCCCTGATTTAGCTCTCAAGAAGTTTTCGATTTTAGTGTTTCATTTGTCTCTGTGCTAAACATTAAGTGAGTCAAGGAGTAATTTTGCACAAGTTCAACATATAAACGACAAATATATGGTCACATGATTGCAAAAAGTAATTGCCGAGTTGCTATGATGTGGTGCACTTTTTAAAGTGAGGGCGCATTTTTCATTTAGACAGCATCGTATCAGCGTACACTGCTCCCATGTAATGAGTATACGCATAACACACTTCAAAAAAGTAACATGTTAACCAAACGAATTAGAATGGGACATGATACAAGTAAATTGAAAGACAGCGAGTGAAATTTTGAACCTAGATTAAATTCACTTCAATGCACATTTTGGTGATTTCATTCCACAATCTTGCATTAAAGATAAAATATTCTGTACCATATACCTCAAACCTACTCAACATATCTCATTTTAAAGATTGGTGATTTAAAAAATACGGTCCTCCACTTCTCAACAAAGAATGTTGCGTAAAGTGGGCCATTGTCTCACTTTAATTTTGTTTTTATTTATCATTGAACCCACTGTCCTTGAATTTTGATACTGCTGGGATGTTTGAATATCTTGCTAACAATGCTAAATATTCCCTGTTGAGGCATCAAAATTTTAATTAAATAGAACGCAATTCGTTAATAAAAATAATGCAATGTCAAATTAATTGGCCGCGATGACATCACGGATTTGCAGCTTTGCATCTTATCTGAGGAAAAAATGCATTACTTTGTAAATTAGTTTATTCCTAACGCATCTGCTATTGAGATGCAATTTTTTGGTTAGCCACAGAGAATTTTTCTACATATTGTGAAGTACCAAACATTAAGTCTCTTAACGTGACTTGAAATAACCGAGTTTACCATTATAAGCTATTCGATATCTTCATTACCGATACTGCACGTTAATGGTCGTGGCAATATAGAATGTGAAGATCATTTATTTAAATGCGGTTCCCTTAAACAGGTCAAATGTCGGTGGGAGGTCATTACATAAAACACTCATCTTATTAACCTATTCACGCAACACAAACTCTTGCTTCCAACAGGGCGTCCTCTGTATTTAAACGTTTGCCATATGATCACATTATCGTGTCGCAGAATGTAAAGTACCGTAATACCGTATACTTCCATGACTTAGGGAGCTTCGTACTCAGAGAAAACGGTTTCTATGTAAGCATCTACGTATCTGACATATCTACTGTAGGGCAGCGTTTCAAGCCTTGAGGTAGCGTGAGGAAAATATATCCGCAGTCTTCCGTCTATCTTGACCGTCGGGGATTTCTGCATATAACGGACATCTAGTGAGGATCCTCAAGATATTATATTCATATTCGTTTGCATCGAGTACTGCTGAAGGTGCCGAATGAGTGTCATTCTATCGTCTGGTAAGAAATAATTTTCTTTTTTTAAGTCAAACATTTGTAAATGTATTTATGTTACAAGACTGATACCCATTTTGGCGTTTTGGGGTGGGGGTGGGCGTCGACCATTTTATGTGTCAATGAAAAATATGCAGACAATAATCATCGGAGAGAGCAAAGTGGTGGTGGGGTTCCCCAAGGGGAGGTATCAACGGTACCACACCACTATGACTTATATCATATTCAAATACTTGCAACAGACATTTGTTAACAACTCTCTTTTTGAAGTTATCAATGTAGAAGAAAAACAAAGACTCAGTTTAGAGGGTTCCTAAATCATGCAGAATTCAAGTTGATATATGCAAAATATGGAAAATATAGCTCATTTTTGGAAACGCGTTAAAGCTACATAATTACATATTGAAACATTAATGTTGTGTACTAAATGACGCTGGAACAATAAGAATGTTGAGGAAAACGATAGGATTTGGGCTTAGATTTTGAGTGTTTCAAAATTAACATGGATGTATGAAGTACTACCAGAACTGTTAATCTTGCAGTCAGTGATTCGTGCTCAATTTGACTATAAGGAGAACAACCCAGTAGTGCGTTGCAACCATGCACTGGTATAACCACGATTTTTTGAGTTGGACGAACCAGCCTTTTTTGGGGAGCATATTTGGATTTTTCAAAATTTGACCATTGTGAACTGATCACAGTGTATAACTGAATTTTCCAAATTTCTCCACGGGTGGACACTCTTAGAAAGATGGGAATACCTTTAAATTTAAGCAATGGCTTCCTTTACAATTCATTTTACCATGGAACAAGGTTAGTAGTAAGATATTGTTGATTGCGTAGTTACCTGGTTACACCTAAGAGTTTAATCTAACCTTATCATGGCAATAAAAAAGAACGTATTTTGCGACCTTCGGTTGGCATTGAATATTCATTGCAATCTTACTTTTCCACTCACATTAAGAGTTGGTTTGAAAATGTTCGAAAGGTTCATTAATTCGGTCTCATTTTCCTGTCAAATGCTAATTACATAGAATATCAAAGCGGTGTAATTCCAAAAGAAAAAAAAAAACGTTTATAAAATAATGTACGAATTGCAAGGGAAAAGGCTTTAAGGAATTAATGAGCTAGAAGTTTTATCTGTGCTGAATTTTATGCTACAGTAGAATATCATTGACAAAAATTACCATACTAAAACTCCATGCCACAATCTTGAAGTCCAAGGGAAGTGATTTTTTTCCGTTTCAAGGGACGGGAGTTTTTTTTTTGTAAGATAGAGAGGGGAAACAATATGGCACGGACCAATCAAGTTCTTGGAACAGGCGCACCCCTTATTCCGAAAACATCATTTGGATATTTAAATTCTGACACCGGATTATATAAGAACTGGAGAAATAGGCTACCCAACCTTTGTAACGCTTGCCCTTTTAATCCAGTAGGCCTATCTAAGATTTTGGAACAAATTTATTTTTAAGATGCGGTTATCCCCTTGCAACACTATGAAAAAAAAACAATGAGCTTGACTGTTACACTAAACTGATACGATTAGATATGGACGCAACGATTATAAAAGTAAGACGCTTTCGGGACGCTTTAGACAAGTGCGTAATTGTTATTATTCATGCGCTAGCTGAGCGTATTCTCCATTTTGACGGAAGGGCAAACTTCATATGTGTCGAGCTGATATGCACATCAAGTGCGTCTCAATTAAAAAACTGGGCGTGTGCAAGATGTTGAACGTGTGGCGTTAGAAGATTTCCGGGCGCGGCACAAACCTTTTCTGCGTACTGGCCTGTGGCCAATCCTAGCCCGTGGCAAGGAAATTGCCACGTACATTTTTTTGGCCATGCTTCAGAACCGACAAGTTTTAAGGGCACTAATGTGTAAGATAGGTAGGCCCTATGCCTAACCTAAATGTTAGTCACCCATAGTTTCATATCTTGGGTTATAACTTGAGCCTGTGAATGGCGTAGGTTTAGCCCCAGACCTAGCCTACATACTGTTAACCAGCTTGAGATTTCAAGTCTAGTCCTAGGTTTGACTTTAACTTTCATACTACTAGGTCTAACAGTTACAGCAACTTTGGAGTGAAAACAACTGTCTGCATAGACCATATGAGAACACTCTAGATATAAGGGCCATCAAAGTGAAGTGCGAGCAGGAACTTAAAAATCTCACTGCAGCATACAAGCTAGTGAAAAAAAGAATTTGAGACTCTTACTACGAAGTACTAACCTAGGAGTCTAGCTTATTTATATTAATTGATGAAAAATAGGCTAGATATAAAACATTAAAGTGGGGATGACACGTCCAAAGTAAGTTCCTCGGTAACTGTTCTTTGGGTACACCTTGACATGAAGTGAATGATTTCCCTTCTAAATTATGTCCATAAATACCGAAATACGACGTTTTGAATTCCCAATTACAGGCCAGGTTCAGACCATTTGAAATTCGAAAGCGAAAAAACGTATGTGAACGCGTCTCAAAATGGTGACGTCATTGGAGGCATGATTAGCAACACAGTACCAGAGAGCTCACAATCATCGAATCATGTGCATGGTAACGCGTGTTAGCGCATACATTATTGCAAACACCGGTGCTCCGATAGCAGTGAGCGTGGCCACTGACTACATTGTGAATTGTGCAGTGCGCGGTGACTGCTTAGTATTCGCAATAGCATCTTCATCAAACAGCTCATACGGTAAAGACGCGCTCGTAGTGGGGACGCGCTTGTTTTGGTCTGCCCACACATATTCATTGCTGTTCTTTATAACGACTGAACCGCGTCTTTCTTGCAATAAAACAGAACTATTTTTACCCGCGCACATAAACACACGAACATATTGGCCAATGATTTGCTCCGAATCCCCACCATGGTCTGCGCCTTCCACTCTGTATGTTGGACTCTGTATTGTGATGCAATCGTTTTCATGAGGTTGCTAAGATAAGATAACTTTACCGAACGTTACATTAGTTCCACATCTAGATGCGCGCCGTAGGGTGGGGCTTGTGCCGCCAATTGCGTCATAAAAGTCAGGCGAGGTGTTGCGGCATGTTTCGAAATTGTATTTTGAACGCAGTTTTCCTTCGAATATCATTTATGCCGAATTGTACGGGTTTTTTAATGGGGTGTGAGATGATATTTGTAAAATACTGTATCTAATCTTGCAATACACAAAAATTTTTGTGGCCGTGTCATGCCCACTTTAACCGTTGACAATCTGTAACGTGAACTATGTCCTTGGTTGCCATGACAACCACACATATCGGTACAACTTACAGTATCATGCCTAGGCTATTACACTTAAACTTTCAGATTTGTGGGATGCGTCCGTTAAGAGTTAAAGTGAATACAATAAAAAGTATGTGACCCCCTGTCACGTGACCTTTGACACTGGTTGCCATGGAAACTACATATTTTGGTAGAACTAGTCTACCCTATTATACTTGTGAAGTTTCATGTAAAATGTCTTTTTCTTTTGAAGTTTTAGTACAAAATAGGGAAAAAAGTGTTTTTTGCAAAATGTGACCTTTGACCTTTTCTTCCGAGGGTCTGGGAGACACAAGATCCCACCCTAGGGTACCCACCTACCAATTTTGAAAAGAATCGGTCCAGCCCACTAGAAGGAATTTGAGGGACAAAAACGTTGTTTTACGAACAAATTACCACTTGAAAACTTTTTGTTCCTCTCTACCACTTGACCTTTGACATCTGTTGCTATGGCAACCACATATTTTGGTAGGTCTAGATGCAATCATCGTATGTGTAGAGTTTCGTGTCAGGAGAACGTTTCGTTTTTGAAATATAGCAGAAAATGTGATTTTCACCGAATTTGAGCTTTGACCTGTAACCTTTGACCTTCACTTCCGGTTGTGTATCAAAATGCAATTGTTCTACCTGAGGTACCATCCTACCAAGTTTGAAGAAAATCGGCCCAGCCTTTTACAAGATATTAAGAAAACAAAACTGGACACACACACACACACTCACCCACCAACACACACACGGACAGGTTTTGACCCCTCTCTCAGCCCTGGACCTTCAGTCACCCCGGGGTACCTCACCATGGGTTAGACCTCGAGACTAGTAACCTGGGAAAATTTACCGTTACCATGACAACCATTGCGATTTAAGCTGACATTGCCATATATAGCCCAATAGGCAAAGTGACTACAATATCTCATCCTCCTCACGGAGCGATGAGATAATCAGGCACTTAGCCTTATGAAGTTAAGGAAAAGCGAACACGCTGAAGACTAGTCGATTTATGCTAGAACAAGTACGATAAAACGAAAAAATCAACTTCCAAAACTCGAATGAAAAACAACGATAAGCTTAAAACCGCCAAAATGGAAACTACGCACAGCCAAGTCCTCACCGAAGGACTTTGACCTACGTGTAGCCCTTCTAATTGCATTCGACGTAATATTTCTGATTTGGTGCCTTAGCCACTGACTCATAAGCAGACACAAAGTTAAAAATCATTTGGAGTAAAATAATTCGAGTACTCTAATTTACAACGTGCTTCCTTCATTGACATCCGTTCTCGTTCTACTCGTGCAGCATCTGTAACCTGCCAGCCCTACTGGTGCTATACGCAGATTCATCCGTCGAACATGAGGAAAGAGCGGGTGAGTAGTAGGCCTGATGAATTTCGACATTCTTTCGATAACACCCAAACATTGAGAAAGTGAGAAATTAATGGAAAACTTGGGAAATGGGTCAAAGATGAAATTGTAACTATACCTTGGCGGCAGTTGCCCGCTTGTGCAATATATTGAATTTATACAATCGTGATTGTTATTTACAATGTAGTCAATGTAAGCGCAGGATTAATATACTTCACCGATTAAGCAAGCGCACACATCCGAAACTGTTATCATGGTATTTGACCTTGTGACCCAGCCGGAAGTGTCGAATTTTCCAACTAAGGCTATCTATTCAAAGGATATCAAAATAAGAATGTGAAGTAAGACCTACCTGCCTTTCAAACCTGTGGGTATACAATCATGACATGAAATTTGCCCAGAAAAATATCATATGTTGCCTTAAATAGACTTTTATTTTTTATTTGTGATTAAGGTTGTGACAATCAACGATAGTGAACCCAGCTAGAGATTTCGAGATTTAGGACACATGCTGCTGTTGCTAACATGAGACTTTTAGCTTTTATTTAATGTTATATTGAATTAGTTCTTGCCATTTTGTAACTCGGTACCTGCATTTAATAAAGACGGCAAATGAAGCCGGTAGACATCCTTGCCTCAACAGGCAAAATCCTTTACTCAAAAATGCTGCGAAAAAGGCTACAGATTTGCAACTTGAACGATAACTCCTTTCAGTTTTCTTTTCAATTTTATCCTCTTTTATCCATGAAAGAATTTGGTCTATTTAATGTAACACTTTTGTGAAAACATACACCGATGCTTTGCTTCGGTCCTGCTGCAAAGGGATTAGAAAAGAGGGCGCTGTTGAATTTGATTTCATCATTATTGCGCTGATTTCATCTCAGTTCAACGTTGTACCTAAATCAAATTTCTAGCCGCTGAACTTCATTGAGATGTAACAAAGCTTTTAAGCTTATTCGGAAAAATTAGGAAAAAAGATAAAATGAGACCGTCAAGAAATACCGCTAGATCGTGTATCCTATACAAGTTCACTGCAAATTTTTAACTTTAAAGTACCTCAAGTCTAAAATTTAAAACATCAATACTACAAACCATGAAAAATGAATCCTAATAGTCCAGCGCCATCTTCACAGGAGATTCCTTAACCTGAGATATAAAATGTGGAACTTTCTCTTTTAAATAAAATAGTAGACTTTGCAATACTTTGTGATTTCATTATCGTACTACTCAAATTACAGTCTTTGTATTTCTTTGTTTTTCTGAAAGCTGCTGCACCACTTTTGCCAATATGGGAAAGCAATCTAATTGTTATGGGGTAATGTGCCGTCACTGTACAACATGTTAAGCATGTTAACAGGAAGTGTGTTCATGGTCACATAAAAATTTTATTTTCAAAAGAAAAAAAAGCAGGCAATGAGAGTTGTATAACAAAAAGGTAAGAAATTATTGTGCAATGGAATTTGATTAAATCAGTGGGTGTTGTAACGGTTTACGGTCATCTCGGCCCCTGGGACAACTCGGCCACCGAGATAACTCGGCCCCTGGACAACTCGGCCCCTGAGACAACTCGGCCACTATTGAATAATATAGTTAAAATAGGTACCCTTCTTAATATTAGTATTAACGTGAGAAATTCAAGTATATACAGTCTCGCTTAGCTCCAAATGTGTCATGCCTGGGTACTTCATTTCAGATTTGGCGGCTGGCCGCAGACGGATTAACGACGGTACAGTACGTGTGATAGTCTTCAAAAGAATGGTCGACTCACCAGAACTCAGTGACGTGACTGAAGTTAAGATATGTCAGGATAAAGCAGATACCGATAGTGTATCGTATCCCCCCCCCCCCACGCTGGCGCCACCCCTGGGGGTACTATCAATGAGACTGGTAACTAAAGTGGACTTTGTCCCATAAATTTAAGGCGCACCGGCTTTCACCTAAACACTATCATTTCGAAGAATAGCCTAACTGATATAGCTTACTAGTACCTTAATTAGCCTAGAAAAATTTATAAATTTTGATGTAAAATGAGCAGATGATTTTTTATGTACCGTAAACGCGGGTACTTTTCGATATGTTTTAATGAAACCGAGCAGTTTTTCTCTCGTAAACAATTTCACAATTAAAGAGAAAAAAAATTGTCACACGACTCTCAACAGCCAATCATGAAGAGGACTTTTTCCAAAGTCCTCCCGACCCCCTGGACCGTTCGGCGAAACCGAAACTTTCACTGCTTCCCGGCAAAAAAAAACTATTACGTCCACTTAAGGACAGCCGGTACTATACCAACCTCAGGGTCCTCAGACCTTTTACATTATTGGACTGTCATATATGGCTCTATTTTAGACTCGAAAAAGAACAGATACTACGTATGCACGATCCTCGGCGTTCCAGCCTCTTAAAGCGTGGTTTGGAATGACATTTAATAAATCGGTGTTGCCAAATTAAAAAAATCAAGGAACAGAGTAAGAAATGATCATTTTCAAAGTGTTTCCCTTTTATTTTCGAAATAAGGTTTACTTTGAGCAACGTCTTTTAGCTGAAGGTTTGACGTTGCAGGTTTCCTCAAAAATGCAATCTCACAAGTGGTTAGTTCACTTAATATAGAATGTCAATAGTGGCCGAGATGTCTCGGTGGCCGAGTTGTCCAGGGGCCGAGTTGTCTCAGTGGCCGAGTTGTCCAGGGGCCGAGTTTTCTCGGTGGCCGAGTTGTCCAGTGGCCGAGATGGCCGGGCCGATTTGACCGGACACCGTTGTGACAACTCCCTGATTAGAGCGAATAAATTTCAACATTTAATATCTCAGCGATAGAATAAGCTATGGCAATAGTTGGAATGAGTACGATTTATTTTGAAAATTATAGGTACACCTTACGGTATACAGATGAAGATCGTCCTCTTGTAATGGCATTACTTACTCTCGATACACTGTTAAAACATTGGGCAATTTTTTCGTTGGGTGAAACGCTTTAGTTATAGTTGGTCAAACCTTGCTCATGTAATGCTAAAAACTTCTCTTCGATGTATGTTTATTGTATTATCCAATCGTTGGTCAGACAAGTAAGAACTTCATATTCAACTATTGGGTATATTTTCGCTCTATCCACTTTTTGGGCAGTTAATTGCTAATTAGCATAATGTTTGATTATCAGTTGGGCAATTCGTTCAACACAGGTTTTGAGCCGCGACTACAGACGTTACTAGTTTGCTTAGCATTTTATCTCATAATGACACATTGTTTCGATGTACTGAAAAATCCTTTGGAGACATTTTACATCTGCATAGGAGGCATACTCGCACATTATGTCTGGCCTAAAACCAGGGCCCTATTTCCCCAAAAGTGTAAAAATAGAACTACAAACTAGCACACGTTCTTGTAAAATTTGAGGCGCGATATTTTTACTGATATCCAATCAGAGCTCAGAATCTTTACTATTCTCTTTAACGTCCTAAAGTGCATTTATAAGTTAAAGTTGTTTTTATTCGAATTTCGAATTATCACATACAGTACTTGACATACCGATACAAGACTCGGTGCTTTGTAACGCATCAGGCAGGGCTGCTAGTTTCTGTTATGGCTGGTGTAGACTAGCAGGTGGAAGTCCAAAACATCGAAGCAACATTAAGACAGTGCTTTAGAACCCGATTGTTTTTTAACATTACGATGACAAGTCAAACAGATCAGACTGGCTTTTGGATTCATCGTGGGTTGCAGCTATGGCCAAAATGTGCCCCTAGTGTGTCATTTATATACAGTAACGTGTTGTTCAATGGACAGGGTTACATTTTTTAAATTTTCATGTTAAATATTAAACAGCGTAAAACTAATAAAAAACAAATTATGCCCACCCTCAGCTAATAGTCGGATTCGTTGTAACTGCAAGAGAAATCTGAGTGGGAACAATATTATGGGCCAGTATAGTGCGCAAAAAACATCGATACATAAACAGTCCAGATGTTGGTTATATCTATCCCAATAAACTGATAAAATTTCAACAGATGTTGGGTAGTAAGTTTACCCAACGCTCTAGGGTAAGAAATGCCCATCGAGTATTCCATGATAATTCACCAACAAATGGTCAAAGTTTTGACCAATATTGAGACAACTCTGTGCCCAATTTAGTTGGTCACTTTTTACTACCTTTTTGAGGTTGTTATATAGACTCCCAATATTTGGCAAGAAAAGAGAAACAGAATATGAAATCTGAGTCTATGACTGACTTTTAAAAGTCGGAAAAGGGGGAAGGGGGTGCAGCTGATTAAAAGAGCTATTTTATCGGTATCTCTACCACTAAAAGGGCAAAAGGGTTTGGTACATTCAATGTAAACTTGCTTTTCTATGGGATAGTTCTTTGGTCAATGATCGCAACTGATTTACCCGGGGTAAAATGTTGGTAAAGTGCACAGCAACCGTTCTTCATTTGGGCTGCCCATGCGGCCTCTTATGAAAAATCAGTTAATGGTTGCAAAAAATTAAAGGCCAATGTGAGTTTACCCATGTGAGACCTATATAGTTTACTACCAGGGAACAGAGACGATCAGTCATTGTCTTTTGATTCTCTCGTCCCTCTGCATCGTAGGTGGCTGCATAATAAAATTCCTTTCATTAGCTTGGACAAATGCAATACGTCCTTTCAGTCCGTCGATGGCCCTACTGACTGGTTTAATGTACCGTACTGAATAGATACGCTTAGCAGTTCTATTATAGCAAGTTTTTGCGAGGGAGAGTTAAACAAAACTTAGCCAGTATAATAATACACTTAATTTAACTTAAAAAGATGAAATACAGCCATCCCAACTTGGAATAGTTGTCTGTCTTGTTTAATGATTGGATCCCGAGAGTCATGTGACAGCATGATTTCATTTTAAATGTGGGATTTACTATGAGTCACTGCTTGCTTGGCTTACCTTGATTATGTTATATTGAAGTCCCAAAATATTATGAAAGATACTTTGAAAAAAATTAGAAGAAAATTGTGACATTTAGATGTTGCCTCAATCTAAGTTTGGGCTTCTACTTTTGCCCTTTAAGATCATTAATTGAGTACCGGTACGGCACTGTCAATAACAAAGTATACAGTAAGTCAGTTTGTTTTTAACTCAGATTGTTTTTAACTCAATTTTAACATAACGCCCTCTTTTACGAAGGGAAACCAGGTACACACAACATTTACTCTTCGAATTAATGTCCGACTTAACTGCGTTCCCTCGGATACGTCTCAAAGTTTTACATGGAAACTGTCTACAAGGGAGTCTTTAATTAATGAAACCAATTGGCAGGATCATATATTTCATTTAGCTTAAGTCGCTTGTTTCTAAGCATTGTCATCGTATAGGCAAAGGTCTAGGTAAGTTTGTTTTTAGCCCAATATTGATATAGCGCCCTCCTTTAAGAACATTACCCACTTTTACACAGATTTTGCTCTTTCAAAACTGTAGGTGTACGTTTTGAGTACTGATTTTGAAATTAATTCATACATTACAATTTAGTATTCATTTTAGAGACGTTCCCATGAGCCCTCCAATGATCCAATCCAGGGGTAGGCCAATGCAAACTTTTGTAACATTGAGCCAAATGATGTTGTTCAAACCATCTGGAACCACAATGGACGTATGTGACAAAGGCGCCTCAACCTCATCCCTCCATAAACGCTTTCCCCCTTGGATTAACACGAATCCATCGTATGTGGCCCACTTGAACACTCCAATAACATTGTAGCATTGCCTCTAATTGTTGACAAAACGTGTCCGGTGAAATTGCATCTCTCTTTAGTCGACAAACATGTTAAGTCAGACTTAGATCGCGTTTTTTCAAGTACATTATTTAGTTATAGGTACAGATTATGACATGATGAATGTTAAAATACCACTTACGAGACGTAAAAGGGTCTTAAATAAAATAGTACAAGTTTGAAGCTTTTCTGCCGGTCACACAGAACTTGGGAGGTTATGGATCTGATCCGACCAGCGGGCGGTAGCTTAGCCTACACCTCTTCGATCTAATCCAAACTGGAAAGTATTTATATTGATTTTTAAACGATTTCAGTCATATGTGTATATTTCCGATGCTCTGAAATTTTCTCAAATTCATTAAATCCAATATAGTTGAGCTAGATTGCAATATAGCTGTACTAAAGGTAAAAGATGCTGAAAATGAGTTTAAAACAGTCAATGAGATAAAATAACAACTGTGAATTTGTTTTTGTTTCTTTTTTACTTTTGCCTGAGTCTTCATCATAAGTACAACAGAAATCGAATAAATTCTCAAATCTGAGCTAAACATAGTTTACAAGGTTTTAAAAAGTAATCTGTATCCATGATTCAGTAGTGATTCCACCTGAGTAGGTAAAACGTTTTTTGCAGTCTGTTTATCTTTTTATGCATTAGCTTTTGGTATTAGTGAATATGTTTTTACTGCTGTAACCTCAACACCATGCAGCTGAATCATACATGTTTAATCTTTATCTTCAATACTTATTATTCTTTCAGGCTACGGATGTAATCTATCTTGTCTTCATGGTCTTATAAATTAACACCCAGGATTTTACAAATGACGTAAACGTGTCGAAAGCATACTTTCACTAAATCGGGTGACCTTTCGTCTCATCACACGCTGTGTTAACGTAATTAGCCTCTATAAAAACTTTTGCTACAAAAATCATTACTGTAAGTAAGATTAATCTCTAATGGAACAAAAATTGAAACCACATGTTAAACAATTAAACAAGTTTTAGATTCAGAACGTTTCAAAATCTGAGGCGCGAGCTTTAGGGGCTATATCAATATTTGAAGTTGTACATACACAACGTGATGACAGAAAAGTGTGTGCGGTAGCGGTATTTAAAATAATAGGGTTAGCATGGAAACCATTGTCTCTAGAGTATCTCCTTTTATCTTTCACCATTAATTGATGAGTGTCTGTACAAGAAGTTAAGTTCCTTCTCGTTCTTGCAAACAAGCGGGATGAAAAGGAAGAAAAATATTAGGGGCTGGCACTAGGACTGAGTGCCAAGCTAAGGCTGTCTAGGAGGAGAACCAGCATTAGATCGTCCAGAATATTTTGGCTGTGCAAAACCATAGATGACCGGAAACGGCAATTCGCGAGTGTCCTAAATTGCACCTGCCTCCGAGTCAGCACCCAGGTTCGAAATTCTCCCTCGGTTCTCACTTCTTGGGGCACTTGGTATATATTGGGAGGGGACTTACTTGTCCCCCTACTTTCTTTATTGGGAGACGAGCTCCAAGCATCGCCATGGCCAACATTGTTTTACCGAAACATCTCCTCGACCCTGTATAGTCTAGCTTTAAGTATCCATGATATTTTCCTCTCATATTGGTGCAAATACAGTTCGCAGAATCACATGTACTGCTCGTTTATGAGAGAACGCATATATCAGTGACAGCTCGTCTATTTCTAGGCTCGGTCAATTTCCTACATTTCTGCCTTGGAATGGTAAAATCTGCTTGCTCTCCCCGTTTTATTTTACCTGTCGCTCTTGTACGGCAATAAATACCTCGGCATTTACCCAAAAGTAAATTCAACGTAAACAAGACGTTTTAATAATGAAAATCGCAAATGTTCTTCACGTCCTACCTATAAGGATAAATTCTTTTAATCATGTCCCGAGGGCACGTTGACAAAAACCGCTTCCGAAGAACCGTATCAAGAACACTACTTACATTTTGCTTTAGAGAGAATGACTGCACAACCAAATATCAAAACAGATTCATAACCTTTACTATTTAGTGTCAAGTTGCATCACACAGTTATAGAACAAAACTTGCCTTAATGTCAAGAGGAGAATTCTTGATTTGAACATATTTAAACCTGATAGTAAGCACTAAAATTAGAATGTAATTCTCATGGCTCGATAAAATCCAAACGCATGATTTAGGTTCTGAAAATGGATTTCTGGACGCGTCAAAACATTTTCGGAAATTTCAAAGGAAAAAAGGGGATTTCAAGAGGCAAAACAATTAGAAGCAAAATATCATGTACAGAGGTTTTTCACCGTTCTTGCATAACAATAAGGTGGAGACGCTGTCGCGTATCTGTAACACATCAAAAGAGAATGGTCAGTCACAGACGATAAAAGAAGTCACCCCGACAAAAGTGAACAACAGTTAATTCTCTGTAATTTCTTCTTTTAACTTGTCTAAATAAACTTCATGCATGATATTTTAAAACGTTAATATTGCATATTCAATGTAAAGTAATAAGTTACTACATGTTACATCCAATTCAATGAGAAATATATTGCGGCATGGTTCTCAACATTCACTCTTGCAGTCATGAAGTAGGATAAACTACCGTATCAGACTATTTCAAATTGGGATGAATACATTAACCTTTCAAGATATCGGTAATCTATTATTTGTTCCCTTTTTAAAACACTATTTCACTCAAGTTACCGATTTAGCTTGTTCTTACAGAACGCATAAGCTGGTTTGTCTTTTAGATAACTTCAGGTTTAGCTGGATAAGTTATGACCAATCGATCTACTAGTCCATATAGGCATGAAATAGTTTTTTGATATGTATAGTGTCGGGAAAATCTTTCTGTGGTAACATTAAAGGAAATATTCACTCACGTGTGTTTAGCGTCTAAAAGTGGTTACAAAGTGGGGCGCAAAAATTGTATAAAAACGTTCCTTAACACACAAATGTTCTGCCTCAAATGATTTCGTCCCCCGAGCGATCGCTGGAAATTGCACGTTTCGGTCCTATTCACTGCACATAAATAAAAACAAATACTAGCGACATCGTGCAAGAAATACCAAAATGCCCCAAAAGGTGCTCAAGGAGTGAGTTTTTCCCCTATCCCCTTCCTTGGCTATGGGTCTGAACGAAAAGAGATAAGACTACAGCGGCAAGACAAAGGGGACTGTCATCTGGACAGCTCCCTGGTTGAACTTTACTGTCGGAAATTTATGAAATTCGCGTTGTAAACACCACAAGGAGAAATATCGGACGTTAATGTTCAACTGTTTAGTATTTTCCGATCGTTTTACGTACAAGTGAAATTCCGTGTAGCATAAACATCAAACAGATGTCATTTACCATCGGGACATTTTGCAACCATTAAATAATCACTGGTTGTAAAACCTTGAAAATGAGTTGAAAATCATCCTTGAACACGGCCCTGTAAATAATTCAATACTTCATAAAACAAGTCGAAACTGAACCGTGGACGGTGTTTGCTGATCATGTTAAGAAAAGCAAAGAGTATCGCAAGAAAGGAGACGAAAATACACCGAAGTTTTGAGAGCCCTAGGTTTAAGGTTATTTACTTTAAAATCATGTCAAAGATTAAAGCTTTTGTGTATCTTTTGTTTTCATTTCCAGCAATTGTTATGAAATTCCGTTACTTATAAAATTGAGTTAGGTCTATTTCTAGTTTCGACACCATTTCTCAACTACAGCATTGCTAGCGCCAGTATTTGCCTCATGACATGACACTGGTAAAAGGTCCTGACGACGACTGGACGAAGAGCTACCAAGTTCAGCTCGACGAACGAATTGTTTAATGGAGTATTTTTGACTTAATAAAAATGTGAAAATTAAGAAGATTGTCCAAGAAATGTGGGGGTTTATTGACACTGGTACTAGGGCTGGTACGTAGGGCTGATAATAGGTTTCCGTACCCATTAATTCCCCAAGGAGGGGGAGACTTCCCTGAAGGGATTATGTGCCCTTCCCTTCTCTCACCAGTTCCTACCGGGAAAATTGACTTCCGGATATCTCTTGCGGTCGCTTAAGCACACAAACGCTCTCACCAACGACAATAAGGTGATAGTTTTACCAGGGAGTTGCACAAGGGTAAACTGCCTAGGCTTGCAACTGTGAATTTTTGAAGCATTTCCCGCCCCTCTTAGAATTAGGGAGAAGGCAGCACGGCAGTAGTCATGGATTTGTAATGTAAACAATATTCTTGATTCCTTGCAGGCCATGAATCTATTCGACGTGTGTGTGTGTGTGTGTGTGTGTGTGTGTTTTGTCTTCAGGTTGTATGTAAAATCGATTTGTGTGTATGAGCGTTTGTGACGCTGCTTATAAACACGATATTTCAAGATAGCAATGACCGACTCTTTCCATAGTCGGTAAATAGATTTGTCATGCTGCGACGAAGGAAGATCTTTGTTGTTTTTGGTGGAACAAAGGCCATTTGAGGTCACCAAAGGTAAAACTGTAAAACTACCGTTATTGGCTTACCTTCCAATTTTTTTGCTTTTTATACATTTTGTTTACCCCCCCCCCCCGATACTTCCCCCACGGAAGAGTTTGCCACTTGCAGTACCTTTCTTGGCTACACCAAAAGCCATGCACACGGAATGGTTAATAATGGTAAACGCTATATCTCAAAACACCAATGATGAGCATTTTTTGCACTTAATTTTTATATTTACAATATTCAGACCAGGAACCCTTTTGCTTTTGCTAGAGATCGAAGGTCATTTGATGTCATCAGAGGTCATCAGAGGTCAAAGTTTGTTAGAGGGTAAAGGTCATCTAAGTTCTAAGTTCCAAGGTAAAAACATTGATTATAGGATACCTTCAGGTAGGAACCCTGGGTAAAGGATGTTCATGCATTATGGTTGAAAGAGAACCCTTTTGTTTGTGTCGATGTGAAACGTCGTGTGTTTGTATTGGAATGCGGATAAGGATATTGTTTAACTTTATCAGTTTATTGAAGGAGAATAGGAAAGTTTAATCGAATTACATCATAGGAATTACATGTAATTGCTCATAAAGATATATTCGAAATCGATCTTCAGGATATCTTTGCATTAATACTAGAGACAATCTCTTGAGGATTTCCTTATTAGAAGTGCATTTCAAATAAGTGGTCAACAAGTCCCCTACTGTATTTTCATGTGTTGTTGTCCAGGCTTTTGGCGTTCTTTCACGGTCAGGTGACTGTGTGTTATCTCGAAACAACTCAGTGTAATGGATTAACGCAGTCCTTCATGTTAGACTACTTCATTTTCCTCGGGGCTGTACCATTTTGTGCGGATATTTACCAACGCAGTTTTGGTTCCTTTTAGTCTTCTTAATGGAATGAGCAAAGTTAAAGGGGAAGTTTAAGCAAAAACGCAATTTTCATATGTGAAAGAAGAACCAAATCTCCACAGTGTAATGATGAAATTACCATTCAAATCGGACATGTTTTTCTCCAGATAACAAGAAGTCACTAAATTTGTGTACCAAAGTGAGCTTAAGGGCAGCAGAGACTACATCACTTCCTAACGATGTGTCATGTAGTATGGTACAATCTCCATGACCTTTAGCAGACGCCATCTTGTTGTTTACGAGCAACTCGCCCTTCCTTTTGTTGTAGATTCCCAGGGCCCTTCCTGTTTCCTTCCACGTGTTACCAGTGGACGTGACATATCACATTGCCGTAGTTCCACGTGCACACTGTAACCTATATTTTCAATGCGTAGCCAATTTCTCCCCTTGCAGCCTCCTCATTGGTCATCTATATCATTATACTCATTTGCATTTTTGCGTAATAACTTTTGACCAATGAGGGCACTGCAGGTGTTCGGAGCTCGCACAAGGTTCCCAAGACCGAGCCTGCGAGCTGGACACTCGTGCATAAGACATCAGACGAGGAGCACTTGAGTAACCTGTAGATATTTGATTAATATTAGGCCGGCAGAATAATTTAGAGATAATTCTTTTTGGAAGTCAAATCATCGAATAAAATCATTTGAAATCAAGTAGAACTCTCTGAATCTTTTTGTTTGGAGCTACACCTAAAGATCCCAAGATCCCGTACAACAACTTACTTATTTCACAATTGACAAGGAAAGCTTTGTTTCTGTTGTTTTCAGATTGTTTTGTTAACCTGAAGCTAATAGGAATAGGACCTCCATGTGGGGAATGCAAGCACTGATAAAACGAGATTGTTGAGGAGAAAATTGGCTGTAAAATATAAAGAAAAACAAAATGTTGTCAATTAACGTGAGTATATGATCTTATAATGTCAAATGCTTTCTTCAAGTTCCCTTTTTGGTAACTTTACCTGCCCATTTCTTGAGAACCATACACCGGATTTCACTGCAAACGTCACCAAAATGGTTAGAATAAGTATTCTTGTAACATATCCAAATTTGGTATGACCGTAAACCCCTCTTCGAAAGAAAAATGTAGGCCTACCCGTGCACTAGAACAGGAAATTGCAAGATCTTTCGTTGTTTAACTCATGTGTTAACCTTAAGTTCAGACTGTGCTTGTGAAATTTGAATTTACATTTATGCCACTCTTTAGAATGTAAGGAGGACCTACATTAGATTTTTAGAACAGCCATTAGTAAGGTAGCTACATAGAGTAGGTTTATGTCAGTCATCTCTAATGCGTCCGAAAAGACATTTTTAAAAGTTTCATAGCTGAATCAATTACGAAAGCATTAACAGTACTAAATTATTAGACACCTGTGACCAAAATAAACTGGGATTACAGGTTACCGATACCCAAGCAAAGACGGCTTTGTTATTTTAAGAGTGTAGGAAAACAGACTTACCTATTCTTTGAGACACTTTATGCGCATTCTTAACTAGAAAACCAATTTTGGGTTTCTCGAACGCACTTATGTATGTTAACTAAATTGCAAGTTTATTTGTTACCGTTATGCTCGCAAAAGGTTCTGGAGAGGAAGTATGTGAATACAATTGTCTTCAGACGACACTAATCAAGCAAGTGACATCTTACCATCCATTCCCGATGCAACAGTTAGATCTTTTAACAGTTTTAATTCACCTCCATGTGCTTCAAGAACCCAAGTTTTCCCTTCATTGCATCAGTACCATGTTAAAGTTTGCTCTTCCCGCGTTCCACACGTCGGCTCCTCTCAGCTTAGATATCTTGTGTGAGATACATCCTACTTAGATGGCCTTGCATTTATGACGTCACTCCTCATCATTGCACTCAGCGCGCAGGCAACGTGACAGCATTCAAAGGACAGGGTGTGATCTCTCAACGTTGAGAGATTGATTTTCACCGGTATCTCGCATTGTTACCAGTGAACGTTTTTTTCGGTAGCATTTAACGATGTGATGGTGTTTGTATTACAATACTGATTGGAGTCGATTTTTGCCGGGACCAGAAGATAAACTCTGGATTACTATCGTGGAGTTGTTTTGCTTTTTAAAGTGGGAAAAAGGAATATATCTGGAATAGTCTATAAGTTTACATGTACCCACTGTTAGCATTTGATAACAATGCCGTCTTCTGTAAAAGTTTGATTTAATTGGTTCTTCTTGCGACGAAAATATTAAAATAATTGCGGTGATAGTTGCAGACAAACATTCAGTGTTCTGTGTTGCTCATGAGCCACAAGTTTCAATGAGAGGAGCAAGTATACGAGAAACGAAAAGTTAAACCATCTGCTGGCCGTTTGGAAGAAAACGTGACTTATCTGTACTCTAAAGTTTAGGCTGACAAATACAGTTTTGGAATTTTAATTTGAGTATAGATTATACTTTGTGTGGATCTTTCGAAAAATAGGGAGAATCTCGATGTTTTAAACAATGGTTTCCAGCGCAAGTTTAGATAGTCGTTATAGTGGAATAACTCCCTAGCTATACTTAATGAATACTTCAAACAAATACTTTTTTTATTTGACACAAAAAGTTGTTTGATCGAAAAGTCGAAAAAGACCAATTTCTTAAAAATGGGTTGTGCAATGAGTGCAGAAGAACGAGAGGCTGTTGAAAAAACTAAAGCCATCGACAAACTACTCAAAGATGAAAGTGTTCAAGCGGACAAAGTGGTTAAGCTACTACTCTTAGGTAAGTGGTAACCTATAACATTCCAGCATAGATCAGTTGTCAGTCACCGTGCAATTGCACTGAAATGATTGCAATAGTTTATAACAAAAATATCGGGGAGGCAAATTGGAGGGAGTCAGCATTATTCCTGCCTCTTTGTACAATTGTTATGGAATCGGAAGGGAGGCAAGAAGTTAGTGAAAGAAAATACTTCGGAAATGACTTCCCCTTTGCTTAGGCTAAACACTGTCTGATTCAATGTAATAATTATCACAATTAACAGCCGCATCATCAACCAGAAAAGGAATGGGTGTGATGGAACCAGTTATGGTTACGTTTTCGAACACCGGTAATAGAGGAATGAATGAAGGATGAGGTACTCAAATTTCGTTACCAAATAATAATTTATGAGTTTGACGGTAACTGTACCAAGTTGGGGGGAGGGGTCACCAGAGGAGCGTCGGAATCAATACCCCCAGTTGCAACCAATTCACAACTCCTTAGTATTTTGGGAGTTGTTTACCAAGAGATTCCGAATTCCCTCAATATCGAGTCTAAGGGTGCTTCGTCCCTGCACCAACTAGGATCAGTAAGGTCTCCAGCAACCCACTCAAAATTTCGCTCCTTGCGAGAAGCTTTTTTGTTCCTGCACTTTTACCAACCATTGTCTCCACCTTTGAATTCCAGGTGCAACTAATCGCTTATGGGAACTGGTCTTGCTTACCCCGTTTCGATTAACAAATGTAGGATCCTGTGACAAGTGTAGCGTTGGCTTCAATGACAGAATGAGAACAGAAGTTCATTTCACTTAATGTTTTCGTCAATACAAGTTAAAAATATCAAAGCACGAAACAGGAAACTAGAACAGCATATGAGTGTCTAACCAAGGGAGAAACCTTACCGGAAAATAACCTAGTCTACTTAAGAAAACATTGGGAAGAAGCACGGAGAATAGAAAGGAAAGAAAGAAGGGGGGGGATAATACCCAAATTACCCTAGTAAAAAGACTACTTATATGTCACGGAGACAGTTCCTTCATTGTTTCTTGAGATTCAATTAGTTCAATCTTCCAATGAGTTTCTTGAAAGCCCCCATTTTCATAAGAGTTCGATTTACATGTATATATAACTCTGTTATAGCTGACCAGTGCCTAAATAGCTTAATTTTAGCTTAATTTTATTTAGTGCTTTTAAATTTCTGACTCCTAACTTGTCACAGACTGTCAGCCTGTTGTCTTTGATGAAGGCAAATAATGTAAGTTACATATTCAATAGAGGGCGCTTCACGACTTAACTATTTCTTATCCGAGTGAGTTCATGACATAACATCAAGCACTCTGTACGTGTTTACTGGGATAGGGAAGTTCTAACTCTACCTGACATTGCCGTGAGTTAATTATTTCTAAGATAAATGTCTAACACGTTTAAAAAGGCAGCAACAATCACCTCAAACTTACTCTGAAACAACATCTAGCTTTCCATAAAATTGTTCATAATTCTCTTCCAGGTATTTATTCAGATATTTTCAAGACTTTTATAATGCATATTCAAGGTAAACCAATGAGTAGTTTCTGCTGATAAATCTCACAATGTAGTGAGAAAAGCAGGTCCACATGACTCCCTTAAGAGTCATGTGGACCACATGAGGGAAAAAAAAGCCAATTTAGACACAGGACAGACTACTACACTAACCCAGATTAGGGTGGCTGCATTTTTGCTTTATTGATTGTATTGCTTCATTCATACCTAAGAAATATGTAGGACGATTCTGTATTTCAGAGAGAACAACAAACAAATACTGAAATTCGTTCAACAAGATAATTAAACTAACGCAAAACCATGCCATCCAAACCATTCTTCAGATAAAATCATCACGACAAACTCCTTCCATATTTTTGCAAGTTTTGCAATACTCCCTTTGTCGACATTGTATGAACTATACTTCCGACGGAACAACAAGGGAACTCAAAACCACATTACATACTGAAATCGTACTTACTATAGTTCCTCTAAAAATTTTCCAAGACCGTTTAGAAAGTGGTTCCACAACGCCCAGTTCTCCCTTTTATCATGAAGATTATGACATAACATCGTAATTTTACATAAGACATCACAACAATCACGATCAAAACGAGCTAAAATTTAGCCAATAATTGAACCAACGCAATTAGAAGCGAAAATCCATACCGATTTTTCGTTTTCATATGAAACGGTCTACCAAGTGTTATTTATTGATTAATGTATTCATTTCTTAGTAATTTTTCGGTGAGTCATTAAATCAGGGGTTCTACCTGTAGGCTAAGTATCAAATCACCACCATAAGTACATCACAAGAATCAATGAGTAATTTGTTTAGGGTTTTTAGCCCTAGGCTTTTTTGGGCCTTGCTTCAAATTATGCGTAAAGTCTTCTTTACAACTGAAAGAATAAAGAAAAATTCCTTGATGTCATATGTATTGGCATTCGAATTGGTTCCTCCAGAAACTTCTAATCGGTTGCATAAGACCAGATTAGATGAAAATGTTGAATGGATTCTATATTATTTCTTACATATTAAAAGAAAGTTCCGTTGAAAAATCAAAGCAGTACGTGAAACAAAGCACACACAGTACAAGTAAGTAGCCAAGACTCCATAGCAAAGGACAATTTTTTTTGTCAGGAATTTCTCTAAGGTAAAAGAAGGTCGCATAATGTAGAGCAAATGGGCAAATTGTCACAGCTGTCTATAGTCCGGTAATAAATAAAATATAATTTGATGATATCGTTAGCATTTTCATTACAGTTATCCATCGAAAGCTACACTTTCTAAAACTAAAACATATCACATGTTTCTTGAAACATTAATTCATACTTGGACAAGATTGCCTTGACAAAGTACACCTTATATAACTGTTTAACAACATCGTTTTTTCTTTTCGTTTCTGTAGAACTGGGATTTGTTTGAGTTTTCACCGTTGTTTCATAGATCGAGGACCAGAAATGTTGAGAAGTGTTAAAAATAAGGCTGGTAGAAAATTGAAGAGATTAAAGCTTATTTCTTAAGTTTGACCAGGAATTCTTTGTCCTTGGAGGTTTCAATGTATATGTTTTCGAAATTTCGCACAGTCATCTTATATTCAACAACAACAACAGACAGTGCATTAGTAGGGCTACAGGATAACGCGCGGTTGGGCTTAATGCAAACAATGTACGAGGTGAATCCCTATAATGCCCTAGTAATAGCATGAACCAATGAGAATACACAATTCTGTTTTAACCGCACAAGTTCATACTTTTTAACCTTGCTCGTTCATAAACAACTGTTTATGAACTAGCAAGGTACTTTTCTTGTTGTTTGAACAACAACAAAAGTACCGATGTGCACTGAAAGGAAAGAATAAAATTCCATTTGTAAATTATTAACGACATGAAAACAACTGAATCCCGAGTAAAATGGGGAAGTCCAAGATGCGAGTGTTTATCCATTTGGCAGTGAGGTTATAGAGGGATAACACACGATCACCTGAATGTAATGGACTAATAGAAGTTGAACGGGTGTTCATATACTAAGGTTTTTGGACAGGAAGGAGTGCATACTCTAAGACAAAAACAGTTGTCTTAGAGGTAATTTTTAGTCTAAAGTTGACCGAGTAGCCTGAGGAAAGAGCCTCTTTTCATTTTTCAATGTCCAATTCGTTATCTTTGCTTGGTATAACCCTGGCTCTTCACGTCTGAAGCTGTGTAACAAAAACTAAGACTTTTCTCATAGTAAGCAAAACCAACCAAAATGCAACCTGATTAATGATTTTATACTTTCCGCTTTAATACTCCATATAGAATTCACGCGTGTGTGTGTTTCACATTATCCCCTTTCTTAGCCATATCCATTAATTTCAGACTGTCAAATACCATTAGATTACTCGTTGAAAAAATCCAGAAGGTTGCAAAATCTAGTAAAACAAACAGCGCTTTCAATAGAGAGACCTGTTAAGTGTTATTCATTGGTTCACCGGAGCGTCCTACTTTCTCAGTTCGTTTTGTTTATTAATATAACGATAGGCATGTTCTTGATGCCTTTATGCCTTTAAGGTGATCAAAATCAGTCCATACATTTCAGTTTGACATATAAATGATATTGTCTCAATAGCTTTAGGTTTAAATATGATCATTAATTTGTCTAGTGGGTGTGTATGCTTCCTCACATCATCAACAAGGAATCCGTTTGATACTATTCATATTGGTATCTGCAAAACATCGTTCAGTAGTTGCTGATTCGATTCTGTGAACTAGTTTTGTCACCTGGCGTAAAGCACAACTTTTAAGTGAATACATATGTTTGTCTTGGGGCTTACCGTAATGATCAAATTATATTCTCAATTTCTCATCTAGAAATAAACTAAACTAGGTTTAAGTTGACTCTTGGTTCAGACTTTATCTCTAAGATGTTTCAGGTCGAATTGGGTAGATCTTTTGTATAAACATGAAACAATCCAAAGGCCCAGGAGTGTAAAGTGATCCTTACTTTTGCGGTTGCAATTTATTTCTGCTGGTCATTTTTAATTCACACGTATGTAAAAATATTGGAAATCAAGTAGAAAACCTTGAACTAAATGATTACACTTCGGAGTTGCTTATATGGGGCACAGTGGAGTTCAGTTTAAGAAAGATTCAATTATTATTTTCGACATAAATAAAGTAAGAAAGATTCAATTATTATTTTCGATATTTTAATTTAAGTACAATCGATAGAATGGTGAATGTGAAATCAGTGCCAACTGAAAACAGACTTAACGGGGAAATATTGCGTTTTAAAATGCTACAACATAGCATTAAAAGTAAAAAGGGCGTTATCAAATCATTCGGTCTCAACAATAAACCACAGCAATAGCTTCATATCCTCAAAATATCATGCATGAGAAGGGTTATGGAAGTTGCATCTTTTAAAATGTTAAAAGTTTAGGTGAAAAAATTATTCTTTTGCAACAAAAAACTAGATTTCTTTCTGAGGAAATTTTATTTCTTGAAAATAAGGCTATCCAGCTGCCTCATTTTTAGTTATTTATCACTCTTTGCAGTAAATATTGGTTTTACAAAGGATGAAATTTGCTTGTAAAACAAACGCAATATTCCCCTTTAACTATATAGTTTGGACAATACTGCATAATTGCGTCTTATTCTACGGATCGCATCAACATCACTCCCGGAAACTCTTCTCAGTTATAACAACAATTTTCTGCTGACCGTGCATGTTGTACGCTTGTACTTGGCTGTTTTTCATTCCATCACGCCCTGTTCGTCGGTGTGACCTGGAGTTACGCTTTTGACTCCGATAATGCGGTAAACTTGTATCAGTCGTTTTGAGTATATTGCGGACCCCATCTATGATTAATAGCAAACTACAACGACGAACGAACGTATGATTCTGGTAACATGTCTGCTCTTATACTAGCTAACAGCTGAAAGTAGTTAAGAGATTTAATGCATGTTGTCCTTTGCTATATCTAGCAGGTGGCACCAAGAAGCTGTGAACCACTGACTTAGGATATGTAGGCCATTCTCAATTAGGGATATAAAGGTTCATTGATGCAGATTTTGTTCGTCCCAAATCCTAGTTAGACCTTTTGGGGCGTTCCATTAAGCTCGTGAACTCGTAAACTCGGTGACAAGCGTTTCATTGTAAATCGTGAAGTGTGTGAACTGGTGAAGTGGTGCGGTGATCTGGGAATTTTTGGATCAGCTAGAGTTCAAAATGGCGGACGTAGGCGAAGGGCGATAAACATTCAAGATTCCTTCGTATTTGCCCCCGCAACCTGCAAAAGTGATACCCAGTTAATGAAAGTTGTAAATGCGATCAAGGAAATTTCAAGTCGGTGATTGATACTGATGAATATTTCTCACAGAGACTGCTTTGCCTCAATTTTGGTGATCGACGTCCCGTTCGTCGAACAGTCTCATTTTAAGCATACGTCGAAAGTACGGGTTACGTTTAATTTTTACTGCTATACAATAATGTACAGCCATCCGTTTTTATCAATGAAATGCATCTCAATCACAACTCGTGAAGTCGCGCATATGCACGAGTTCTCGACTTTACTAGCTTAATGGAACGCGGATTTTGTCTTCCACTGATACTCCTCTTCACATCCACATTTACACACAGCCACACACACATTTCTTCGTTGCGAAAATCCAATTTTAGTAACTGAATTACTAATTACTACGTGGAGTATTGTTTGGTAACCATTGTTGAATTTGTTGAAGTGTTAGTTTCATGACTTGAAATAATGGCTATAACCGTATATAAAAGCAATGCTGCCAAGTGCGTATTATTACTAATTTGTCCTGAAGGTCCTACCAACCAGTCTAGAGTGTCTAGCATTCCCCAAAACTTGGCCAATAAAATGCGCGGTGCATTCTGACTTTAGGCAACGAAGACCTAACCTTTTCTAACGCCAAATTCAAACTAAAGTCATTTACACGATTAGTAACCACCCATCACAAATTTTTCGTTTTATTATCGTTGGGGCAGAAATTATTTGGGTAAAAAGGGATGGTCATGAGTGCGATCAGCCCGATTACGTTGTTTATGCGTGTAGCACTTGTTATCGAAAGCTTATTTTTTGCTGCCAGCGAATTGAGTTGCCATGAACAGGGAGGTACTATGAGACACCTCTCTAATGTAACTAGTAACGTTCTGGTTGACCCTACCTATCGAATGATCTCTTACGACCGTCAACCCCATCCTTAAGATGAACTAAGAGATGAAATAACGATGAAATGAGTAAAGCATATCTAAGCGAGTTGTATTACTTAGCTGTAAAACGCTGGAGAAACTCAACCTGTTTTACCCTATGTCACAGTGTAACAATGACAACAACAGTATAACCATGACAATTAAATCCTGTTTGTTCGGTCTCCAGTCAAGTTTTCTCATGACAGAGGGACCCAATAACTAAAACTCTTTTCCAAGAAAGTGAGGGAACAATAGCAAGAAGATGAAAACACTAAGTACATTACGAAGTTGATTGCGCAGCAGTTGTGACTTAAATGTTTTGGACAGAACATAGGCCTACTGCACGGTACATTGTCGCTACCGTACGAGTGAGAAAAAGCGCACCACGATGGCTGTCTGCTATGGTTTTGTGTGGAAGTTTTGGACTTGCTTCAGTCTATCTCCATATTTTGCAAGAAACTTGAAATATTTTTGAAATATGGCAAGGTAAGGTCAAAATCAGACAAAATCAGACTGCGGCACTAATGGCTTACTGTGATCCATCAATCCAATCAGCTACATCAATCTATGGAACTACTACATAAGCAAAGGAATATCTGTATGACTAAAACATTGACAAGACACTCATCTACACTGGTCAACCATTGCACTTATACTTGCAATTAATTCTAATCAAATTGCAGTCACCGATTGTGAAAAGGATTTTATCCTTGAGAGATATTTTCTTTTTTCCCCTTTCTTTTCTTTTTTGATGTTGCAAACAGTCCTTGTACTGTGACAACTGAAGCTACTAAACTACCATAGAGATAAACAAAACAGTTACAAATATGAACTACTGTTCATCTGATATACCCCTGCAGCTATGTAACTATAGTAAGTGCGGACGTTCACGATATTCTTTATGCTCCAGTCCCTAGTAGGCTTTTATATTGAAATTTGTAACGAGACATGCAGTATCACAAATTTTAAGATAGAACGTGAACTGATTTAATAAGTATGGGAGGTCAATGTTCGATAGAGTCATAAGTAGGCTACATCAGTTTTATTTAAAGTGTCAGCAGAATAGATCAAGTTTAATGGGATGTAATCTATTTTTCCAATGAATTAACTATAGGAATAGACCTTTCGTGTTGATGTTACACGACATCACTATGGTGATTAAACGAAGAATACCACATACTCTAGGACAACTTCGCATAAACAGACATGAACTTCACTCTTACGTGAATGATGGCGCTGTGCTAGTTACGACAAATGCATGCATGTAACTCTTGAATTTGTATCGAATTGTAGCGTTTTTCATTTTATCTTTTATCATGGAATGCGGAGAAAATGTTTAACCCATTTTCCTCGCAGTTTTGGTAAGAAAATTCATGGCTTTTTTCATATAAATTCTTAGTTTATTGTGTGCTCTCAGTAAAATGCAGTTTATTTTTATTTCCTATGCCTAATTTTTTATTCATTATCTGTTTATTTATTATTTTGAACTTACACATTGTGAACTAAGCACAAAGTCCGCTATCACTTGAGCACTGCCAGTCGCTCTAATTGCACATTAATTTGTTCTTTTGTAACTTGCTTTGCAGCCGAAGGTGTGTGTGTGTCCTTTGTTTTATGCGACATAATGCGCAAATTGATTAAAATTCCAACTCAATAATACAGTATGGTAATTGGAATGGCGTAACAGTACCAACATGTTCACATTGACACTTCTAGACGGTCGTTTTGATTTCGTATCCTTTAAATTTCTTATTATTAGCAGTCAGTAATTTCCTCGATTTCAAAAGAATATTCTATGTAATCAATTTGCAGATTTGTTAGGGTAGCAGCATACTCGAATGATGCTATAAAAGGACAACTTGAAGTGTAAATTGTAGGTGTCAGACAAAAGCACTAAATCTCCCTGGGTCATGTTACCGATCGTTACAGGGGTATTCCAATAAATATGTCTGGGACTGATAAGGTTGGCATAAATTAATGTCGAGTTTTTTCTCCTGTCATGAAGGAAGTTGGCACATCATATGCAAGAAATCTAAAATGGAAACTCTTTCTTTACTTTGACGTCATCTGCATAAGGTCAGTCATGTCCGCGTACCTGTCTAGGGACTTGGGTCTGAGGACAGTATCTTCATCTCACTGCCCTTTAATAAGATACATTTTGCCATTCAAGTATTATGTATGTCCTAATTACACGATTTTAACTCATTGAAAAATTGATATCTTCAGGTCAGCCATCCCCTACATAACTACTTATATAGATGCAGCTCTCTGATAAAGAGAGGCACCGTGTGCGAATAACTGCAATCAAACATCCGCACCGAGTGCGAATAACTGCAATCAAACATCCGCACCGTGTGCGAATAAATGCAATCAAA
The DNA here is from genome assembly GCA_037179385.1 of Holothuria scabra. Classification (NCBI taxonomy): domain Eukaryota; kingdom Metazoa; phylum Echinodermata; class Holothuroidea; order Aspidochirotida; family Holothuriidae; genus Holothuria; species Holothuria scabra. The sequence continues at coordinate 39,324,076 of CM074182.1, read as the reverse complement.
CATCATCGTTAAATTCCTTATCTATTTATATATATGTTATTTGCGTGAACCGTATTGCCATTTTAGGGGCCTTTGAGAACCTTGAAAGTGAAAACGACTTGACCACGAATACGACGCCTCTACTACCCCGCAAACCTTATGAGACAATTGAAAAATCTGCAAGCTAAAAAAATTCAACTGAAATTTCAAAAGCGGTATTTAGTCTCGTGACTTCTTAGATTCTGGTTTTTAATAAACATTGACGATAATTGGCGGCATATTGCCTCTTAATTCAGACAAAGAGAGATCAATACCTTATCCTTAAGTCTTTTATTTCTCCCCATTTTATTCTTAATTCCCAGAGTAATACCATTCTTACGGATGTCGGTTTCCTTCCAAGAGCTAACCTTTTATATTTCTGGGAAATAATTTATTTCCTCACAACTAAATAGATTATTCGAACCCAGAGACTGGATGTTCATTTGTAATCTACTTTTCCCTCCTTAAATGCCAAATCAAGTCGTCTCAGACTTATTTCATAACAACAGCTGAATCTCACTAATTACTTCCTGTTACTCTTCTAAGTATCTTACAATATATTCCAAGATTTAGATAATGTATGTTCAGGGCAATTAAAACAGTAACTTCTTGTACATTTCATAAATGAGTGAGAACACTATTGTCGCATGATTCTCAATAGCCGTTTATGATATGGCGTCATGAGTCCATTATACTTATCCATAATTGGGTGACTGCATTTTCCCTTCATATAATATTGTTTTTTTCATACAGAAATACATTTATTTGCTGATTAAGAAGAAATTGTTGGCGTTAGCTTCCAAAAATTCAAATTCTAATGATGCTCATAAAGCACAAATATATTAAGGAGATAAAACATTTGCTAGAGTCAGTTATTGGTGACACTGAGTGACTTTTTTCTGTTATGTTGCCGTTTTTAACGCAATATTCCACTTCAAGTTAAGTCATGTTTAATTTGATAAAATCTTCTGTTCTACTGTAGGTTACTTGTTACTTTAAACAAAGTGCTAACTGCTCTAAACATGTGTCTTCTATTTACGATGCTTGCTTTGAATATCAGATTAACTGTCACTCGTAGTGTGAATGATGGCCGTTCTATGGCAACACTAGATAAACGCGGCGTTACATGCTTCTGTTACTAAAGCAATGAAACCGCCTTTCGAGACGACATTGCTAGGTTAGATTTGAGATAAAACAAATCCCCTCGCAGGTTGATCAGATTAATTAATTAAATTAGAATCGACTTTAACAAAATTGAAGTTAACAGAGTGCAGCAACATAGAATGATATGTCAGACTTTCCCAGTTTCTTTCGAAAATTTGTTCTTAAAGACAGATAACAAGTTATTACTAGAGTACAGGATGGGTTGGGAGAAAGTAAAGTTTCCATTGGCGAGCTGATTGACATTACATTTAAAATTAAAAACCCGCAGAAATTCATGTATTGCTGGTGTGGCGAACCCATTCTCATTTTCGACTTGCAAGGCTACAATATGGTACATGTCATTGGTAGTTTTAAAAAAATTAATCATAGCATTTGATATCTGATCAGCTTTACAAGAACTAACGTAACACGACTTTCTAAGGAAAGTCTGAGAAGAAGAATTAAACTGGACCAATGATGAGTAAATGAGGGTCAAAAAGTAAGAAGGAAACACAATCGTAACCAAAGAAGACTGTAGCTGCAAAGGAATGACCTGCGTGAATGATTAAACAGTGTTGAATGGACATGTTGCTGAATAGCTGAATTGTACATTCATGCGATATCAAAGCATCACTGAAAATTTGCTAATTACCAGGCGCACTGACCTGTTCAGGTCTGATACACTTTGCTTGGTTTGTGTGATCAAAAGTTGCTAGAGGCTAAATGTTCCATCTACAGGACTCGTCCCGTAAACAAAAGCCATCAATCAACCCCTTTTCGGTGCCCACATTTCTCGTCATTTTTGTGATGTCCCATGACGAAATAGAAAGCATATTAGTATTCTTTGTCTCACCCTGACCACTCAAAATTTACAAAAACCAATTGTTTTGAGAAAGGACAGGGAATTGACAATTTGTGAAGATGTGATATAAAATGGCGGAAATTGGTAATTGTATACACAGGTGAGAGGAAAACCATTATCTAAGTTAAAGTAAGAAGTTGCCAGCGAACAATTACCTGGTCCCAGTGATTTGGGGTTCTTAGTTTTAAAACTTCTAGACAGAATTTTAAAAGGTTCAAGTTAAAGAATGACAACAAAAGATCGAACAAATATTAATCGCGTTGAAAATTCTCCTGCTATCCCCACCAGAAAAAATCTTGTAATAAAGGGTATACCGCCTGTTTGTCTTCTGTGTTCTCCGTGTATGTGCTTGTTAATATTTTAATGCTAAATGGTTTGTCGAAACCCCTTGCTGACTTTATTGAACTTATGTAATAGAATTAAATGCATCTTCTGTAGAGGTGTTGAAATGGTTACCGAAAAACCGCGTCGTGCAACGCCGTGTCGGACAAAGGCTCAGTTCTGCAGTGATCTTAGTTCTTGCATAACCTTGTTTTATGTTTTTCTAAGGTTTATTTAAAGTTTTAAAAGGAACGATTTCGTGGAATTAAGCTGGAATTAACTTTTTGCATTTTTGAAAGGGATTAACAATAAGTCGTGAACGCCTGATCTTTGCTTAACAAGTGTAGGATCGTGCATGTTAGTGTTGGCATATACAATGACCCATGGACTTACTCAAAGTGTGCCATGTGACTGTTTTGAATTGCAGAGTACGAGGCCAACGTTTTACTTGTTGCAGAGGAAGACTTTTTTGACATGGGATATATGAGCCTTTTCCTTATATAAAAATATTAATTGCAAGCGATAAGGGATATCCAAGACCGCGGTGTCGGTCTATATGTGCCGCTTCTTCAACCAAGGCACTCCTCTTCGCAACTTTGATTAACTTAAGAAGATAATTTTGGCAAATATTGCTCAACCGACGATGGAGCGATACAAAATACAAAAGTGCCTTTCTTGTTATGTTCGACTTCACCATGCAACATTTTGCCTAATTTTAATGAAACTAAAAGTAGTGCTTAGTTGTCTCTGAATTTATGTAAAAAGCTTCTGAACTAGTGATACTATGTCATGCAGTGTCAAATCTTAAAATGTCGCGTTGGTGAGAAGAGAAGACAGCGTTCCGGAGATAGGAGTTTCGGAACAGACTGCATGGCGACTGATGGCAGGCTTCTCCGCCAAGACCGAATCCCAGTTTTTGAAAAACAATCTGTCAGACCAAGTATCTGTACAATTTAAGATCAAACAGACAAAAGGTGTCATTAAATCAATCGCATTTTTTCAAAGGGCGACGATTTGAAAAGTTTTACCCCAAGCTATAGAATAACTTCCTACGCTTATGCGTGTTTTCCACTTCAGAATAAGATACTTTATTTTAACAAATTGGCATGCATGCATTTATAGCTTGTATCAAGTTTGTTACGTCGCTTCCCGTTCGTATCGGTCTGGGTAGATGGCGCCAAAATCCGACTTTAGGAAATGAATGATCATCTTAGTCTGATGAAATAACAAGGATTGATTAAATCCAGAGTATCTGTAGGCTAAATTCTTTTATTAAAATGTCTCAAATCTAGTTTGGTCTCATATGTATGACAATAAATTATGGACATGTAATATCGTGTTACATGTCCAGCAGTTGACCGCCTTTGAAGCGAGAACAACAAACATAACAGAAACTAAAACTGCCTTTTTTCTAGTGTTTTAAAATTTGCTGATTGTTGTTTTTATTTTTTTAATACTTTTAAATTATATCGACTCACTTACTTAAAACACATGCAACGAAATAGATAAGTTTCCGTGTAGAATTGCTTCCTCCCATATAGTTGCAGTCAGTCCCTATATGTGGAAAGTCGTTTCGTGTATGGAAAACTTGGCCGTTTATGATATGAACCCCACATGTTTACAAACACTGTCTCGTTTGATTGAGGAAGTACTGAACTAATGAGCACGTCCATCACTCGACATAAAGTGACGAACCGACTATAATTCAGTCAAATGGAATATATTGTTTAGTCTAGAATCGTTACGGATCGTTCTTTCATTTCAGTGTATGAATTGTCACTTGACATTAACGTTGTGTTTGTCAAACTGCGATGTTACTAGGAAAAGGGAATTTAGTAGAACATGCTAACAGGTTTATTTTTTTTTATTTTTTTTTTGCTTAAAGACAGCTCACATGGCAGATATTTTCCAGAAAGTCTACCACCTCTAAAACGTCAGGGTCAATTCAACCATGATTCAGATTGTGGGTCAGCCAACCGTGTTCTCATAAAATATTAACCAAAAAATTTTGTTTAGACGGTAACGTGGGTGGATGATTTACTTCGGATTTCTTCATTAGTCTTGATTTAGCCAGGAGAGTTATTTAGAATATGAATTCCATTTTACGTGTTGGACAGAAGATAGTTGAATTAAGTGCTGACCAGGGTGCTGGTTACTTTTAAGATATAAAGGATATTGGCTAGAGTATTTCAAGTATGTCTACTGTTCTAATAATCGAAATACACATTTTAAGAAATAATAAAGATGCAAAATGTGTGAAACGATTGTCAGCTGCTGTTCTTTTCAGTCCATAAACGGTAACTATTTCACGGCGTTTAAAATTCGACTAGTACCGGAAATAATTTTTGTTCTCAAAAGGAGCCCGGCCAAAATTGTTTAAGGGGTGCAATATGCTGTAATTGCGGGTCGAAGAATGTATCTTAGGGGAGCGGATGTTCGCCCCTCGCATTTTTCAAATTTAAATTGGGTGTCCTCATATGAAATTTAGTGCCACCTACACTATTTTTGATTTCTTGCCGAAGACAGGCAAGGAATCTATGCGATGGTGATGTCGTGTGTGTGTATGTGAGTGTTCGTGTATGTATGTGTGTTTGTGACACTTTGCTCGTAATCGCGATATGTCAAGAGAGAAATGACCAACACTTTACATATTTGGTACATAGATTTGTCACGTTAAGAGAAAGGACCCTACTGTTTTTGGTGGAGGTCAAAGGTCATTTGAGATCACCAGAGGTAAAATTCTGAAAAGGTTTTAATCGCGATATCTCAAGTTAGGGATGACCGACACTTCATATTTGGTAAATAGATTAGCCATGTTAGGAAGAAGAACCCTGTCGTTTTTGGTGGACGTCAGAGGTCATATGAGGTCACCAGCGGTAGATCTGTGAATACCTAAATTGCTTGTAATTGCGATATCTCAAGTTAAGAATGACCAGCACTTTTCATATTTGGTATATAGATTTGTCATGTTGAGAGGAAGAACCCTATTGTGTTTTGGTGGAGGTCAAAGGTCATTTGAGGTCACCAGAGTTCAAAGTCTGAAAAGTTTGTAATCGCGATATCTCACGTTAGGAATGACCCACACTTTCATATTTGGTATATGGATTTGCCACGTTGGGAAGAAGAACCCGATCGTTTTTGGTGGATGTTCGAGGTCAAACGAGGTCACCAGCGGTAGATCTGTGAATACCTAAATTGCTTGTAATTGCGATATCCAGATATCTATGATGAACACTGTAGGGGTGTTATCACCATAGCAAGATGGAGTCTAGATCAAATAAAGAGTTCCCTTTTGGCAAGGAATCACTAAGGCTTTCTGCCTTATGGTTTGAAGTAAATTTTGTGTTAAAATATTTAACGTATCTTTTGGAGCTGCAAATGGTATTGAGGAGAGGGGCATAACTCGACTGAGGGAAAGCTATTGATACGTACTCTAACTCAAATATACATACGTAATACTGCTGAAGAAAAAAATTGAACTCTGTAAATTGAAATTATTCCAAGCAATAAATATAACAAGGCTTCCATCCATAAGGTGGTTTATGAATCAATTTCTTACTTTCTAATTAATTTGGACAAGCTACTATTTAAAAAAGCTTTGTTTTGATATCATTACAGGAAAAAGTTTCAAACATTTGAGGTCAAATTGTCTTTTAATGGGTATGCTATGACTTAATTTAGTATGTACAATAGCCAAAACGGAACTTGTTACATGTACCTGTGATTTTTGTTGCCTGTAAGATCAAATGGAATGATGAAAGAAGGTCACTTACAACCTGACGTCACAAGTAAGACGTTACATCCTGTTAAAAACTTATGATTAACTTACTTCGGGTAGTTTACTAACTATAAGGCATTCTACACGTACTGCTCTCATTGTTTGAAGGCTGCTTAAAAACGCAGAACCAGACAAGTCCACACTGTTAAAAATTGCTCAATTTGAAAAAAAAAAATGGAGAGATGCGTAAAGGTAACGGAAAAAGTTACGCATTATGTTTGCCAGTATTTTTCTGTGATCTTTATGTTCCTCTTCATTTATTTCCCTTTTTAGTCATAGGGACTTTTGAAAGTGTAGATTAGTACAACAACGCCGCGATGTTGGTTTTGCTTTATTCATATTTCAATTAGGCTTAGGATGTGACAGGCTTAGGACTTAACAGTGTATGGTTGTTGTGTATCATTGTATGGTGATCATATAAAGGTTCATCTTCAAATCATTGATTCCAGACACAATTTAACGTTAGGATATGAGTGGGAGTGAGTCAAATCTCGAATGATATTTTTTTCAGTTCCCGTCAGGAAATAAATCTCATTATAGAAGTGCCGGCATGTCCGAACTGTATGTAGAACAAGGTTTAACCTTTTTGCATTTTGCTTTGCTTAAAGTGTATATTTTTCGTGTGTTAGTTTTAACCAAAGGCCATCGGGAATACGTTATTTAATTCTATGTATCAGATTACCTGAAAATTGATTACATCTCGGTTTTCTGTTAATGTACATTGTAGACGATAACGGCTCATCTGGACGATTCTTTTCTCCAGGGCATTTCGGCTTAAAGTAGGCCTGTAATAAATCTTACTCCATCTTTCGTTACATATGGACACGCACTCTCAGGTCCTTATTTCACCTTTTAGTAAACTGCTTTAACAGCACCACCTAAACATTTTACGCGAAACTTTGAAAGGTTGTGGAATTTTAGATACTTAGTTGAACAACAACACTCTAAAATCAAACTAGAGTAAAATTAACTCGGAAAAGGGTGTCAAGACTAATCGCTCCTAAGTACGAGTGACTTTTTCTTCGTAATGGAGTTAAAAGTCGCTCGAGATAGAGCCTATAGGCCTTTTTCATTCCTTGTGTGTGATATATCGCTCAAGCTGTTTAGAGTGAACATAAATTACTCTGTAAAATGTTTAATCTTTGGAGGGAATTGCAGCAATTGGGGTGGGGGGTCATGCTTATAACATCAAATAACCAACTTTGTTATTTTCATGTCACCAAGCCTTTAAGATTTTTGCGAAAGGCATGCAGATAAAGTTTTCACGTTAAAAATCCAAAGTCAGGGTAAGCAATAACTAGACCAACAGCTCATGTTGTCCCTTGTTTTGCACATCTGCTTGACACAACTTGCCTCTGACTGTCTGAAATGCATTTCGGGTAGCTCTCAAACATGCACAAATTAACACCAAATGTATATTTGCCCACTTTTCTGTCCGTATATATACCGACTTTCACAAGTTTTGTCCAACTCAAACAGTACAGTACGGTGTCCAAAAGCTTTGTAATCGAGAGGCATTAAAACGGCAGCACTTCGTCTGAATGGTGCGTCTTTAAATTTTATTTCATGTACTAACAATCGGCGTCACCCAACGGAAAGGGTAAAAGATCACTACAAATGCCTCCCTCAGTATTAACTAAAGATACTTTGCAAGAAAATTTTCCCTATTTGGCCAGCTTAATTTTTTAGAATTAAAAACACAACAAATTGACATACTCGTCTATTTTCTTTTGACCTAAAAACTTCTTCATGCTATTTATCCTTTCAAAGATGGGCCCCTCTTCCTTATTTCTCTATCTGAATGACCTATAGTCTGAGGCAAAAAGATCCCATTTTGAATAAATAGGCCGCAAAGGGTTTGGGTACATTATGGTATCGCCATCTATTGGTTTACATCCACTAACTCAAGGGCGAATTTTATAAAAGTGGACAGGTTTTCTGTTTCAAGAAGAATTCCGCTTTCTTGGTTGATGACCCCCTGTTTTTGGTAATGTTGTGTGACTTAATAGCATTTTAATATAGCAAATAGAAGCGTGAGATAGTCGAGCATATTTTGATTTGTATCTGCGAAAGCTCTGGCTCAAGGACGTACAGCCATTTGCCTGTAAAATGTTGTCAAATTGTGTAATGAGCATCTCCCTCGCTGAAAGGCAGATAAAATAACCCTCCCATGAGATCGACTAAACTGTAAAGGAGATGTGTTTGACGACCTGAAATGATAATAATTTGAAATAAATTACAACATACAATTTTGGTTTTTCTATTGCAAAATTTAAACGACTTAAAATGCAGTTTATTTATTTATTATTTTTTGGAAATTTGCGCTGGTAAAGAAGTGGTTGGTTGAAATGACTCCCGAACTAGTATCGTCAGTTTGCAATACCGTTGTTGAAAGAGGCAATTAGAGTTTAACAGGGAATATTCACCTTTTTCGAATAATTCAGTTTTCATTTTTTCCTGATTATTTGCTAGAATCAGAAGACATTTGAAGAGGTCTTCCAAACAAAAAGGAAAGTTAATTTTGAGTAAATTACCGTTGAATGGTAATTTTGTAATTTTGTTCGGGTAACAAAATTTCACGCAGATGCAAGACTAGACAACCTCATCCAACCTCATGAGGTGACCAATCACAACGTCACACCATGAGTACAGATTATTTTGTGTAGTTCTAACTCAATTTAGATTTTTAGCAGACTTAAAGTCGTGGAAAAAACTCTGACTCTGATTGCCCCTTTAAAAGTGAACTTTTTGTAATACAAATTTACTGATGTGACCAGAGAGATAACTATGAAGCTAATTATTTTTCCTCCCAAGGGCGAAAGAATGTAACTGTCAAGAGGGTCGTTTTGCTCAGAGGGAAATTTACCCTTGAGCAACCTAGTTTATTACAATGCGATCACGAGCATTCTCAATAATACTTTAATTATCTGCATATGCAATATTTCAGTATTCGGCATCCAGTGGGTGATGCTATCCATAACGTCTCTTTTTCCCGACGTCACTTTTATTCCAACCATTTCTGTTGAAATCAGTGTTAGGTTAAGAGCCAAGTCAGGGTTAAATTAAAGGCATATTCCTCTTATCCCAAACAATTTTATTCTCTCAACAGGCTTCTTACTTAAGATCCTCCCAGAACTTTATAAAATTCATCCTCATCCAGACACAATCTCAGTTCATTGTTTCAGGGTGACTGTACAAGAACCCATTGTGTAATCAAAACGCTCTCTGTACACGGGTACAGTGCATGCTGTGTAATATGAACTTTGACCCGTGTTCAATGCATTTTTTAAACTTGCACAAAAAAGTTGTAGTTTTGGGCAAGAGGATTAGGCCATGAAGTGTGAGTGAACATAAAAATAAGACGGAACAAAGGAAGATGGCGTACGATAAACTGATAAAGGTGAGCACGCAAGTGTGTATGATGTCCGTACATGTACGTACGGCCCGCAGGTGTCTTAATGCGTGTGTTTTGTATACCCAGTGAGGACCTCTTACTAGTAATTGTACGACAATTATAATATACATACACTCCATTGGAACTGCATATGTATGATGTGTTTATAGATCTACCTACCGCTGTATACATTGGACAACTATACATTTACGAAGTGCACCAACACATGTATGAATAAATAAACACTTTTATCATCCTGTGGACGGTACAATGTATTGCGTTACACACATGCGCAGATGCTACTTTTCAGCTGCAAATTTATCTTAACATAGGCCGTTTATTTGCATACAAGCTTTGACTTTTTATCCATCTCATTAACACGCAAAGCGAAAATATGTCACTACTCTATTGCCACTTCTGGGAGGAAAACACTGCGTATATTGTTCTCAGTAGAATTATTAAGTGTAACCTACAGTCTTTTTGTAAACATCATGTGGGAGGCAAACCGTCAGATGTGAGCAATTTTCAGAGAAAACCTTGTAGAACTGTAAAAAAAGCTTATAAAAGTGTAATTAGGAATTCCGTCAATCTTTAGAAAACTGGTCTAAAAAAGGGAGACAACGTAATGTAGGCGTAATCGTCAGACATTCCATGTAAACAAAATCCCACATTACGAATTGTCCCAGTGTCGCTAGAGTTTAAACAGATCATTAGCCCTACCAATATGGCCGCCAAGTCACAGTCGTTTGCTCGATTTGACGATAAATCTACAACATTTCCGGTGTGAACCATTTGAGTAAGTCTAAAATTTACACACATGGCTACCGACGCAGCCATATTTATAAGTCAAGCCTATAAACGCACTTTTGCAGTGGCGTCACACTTATTATATTATATGTATGAGGTGCACTAGGCGCATTGTTTTCTCTGATCATATTTAAACACCCCGTTAAAGTTACCAGAAAATAAATAGCAACAAGCCGATAGACCGGAAGTAAAAATCCAGGTATGAAGGCAGTCACTAGCTCGTAGACCTAAACTTACACTTTGCCCTACGTAAACAAAAAATTTCCATTGATTGACATCAGATTCAAAATTCGCGTAATGCACATCATGCATTGGGTATTTTGATTACAGACCTTGTGCAATGACGACACACTGACGTCATCCTTCGGACCGAACAATGAAACACGTGGACAAGCAGATAAGAATTCGCCATGGACGTGTAGCAGACTATGTGCGTGTTTGACTGGTTGACAAATCAGCTGTCTGCATCTGTTTGTATTGGTTTGTTTTGCCGCAAGCGAGGGCATACTCTTTGTTCTGTGGCATTATATGCACAAGGTCTATATACATTTGGTCTGGATAGGATCAATCTGAGACAGCTGTGGAAGGGACGATAGAAGTAAGAAGGTTAGGAGAATTAAAACTGTGTGGATGATGTATTCACTGCCTTTAAGTCTGGAAGTAGTCAGACTATCATCATCATCTCAGTCTAAAACATATATATTCTAGTAGAAATAAAGTCATGTGATGCATTTGAATAACAAAAAAATAGCCTCATGAGAAGTAAAGTTGTATTGAATGACTCATTTATGGATGCAGAGATATGTCTGACACAACAAAAGGAGACTATTTCTCTGACATAACAAAGGTAGACTATTTGTCCCTAGTTCAGTGACGCTCGCACTGATAGTAAGCTATGCTAGTGAAACGAGGTGGAGGCCGGCTATGTTTCACTTTCACACAATTAGGAGGATTCTTGACCTACTTTTAACTCGCGTTAGGCCACTTTGGGCACTCATATAGATCAGGGAGTTGCAACAGAACTCCCTGTATAGATGGTGGATAACCCGCGGATAACACGCGTGTTTCTGCAAAATGAAATTGTGACACATCTTTTCAGACCACCAACCAACTAAATTGAATGAAAAATTATTGATTAAGGAGAAAAGTAAGCCACGGACAGATCTTGCGGCCTAGTAAAGCTAATACGATATGAAGTTCTACAATACATAGGTAACCGAGATGCTACAGCCAGATGGGGCACTTTCTACCATTTAAGGGGGGGGGGGCAGTCAAACCAACTGGAAGACTGCACTGTTCCTTGGCTGGCTCTTGGGAGTCATGTGACAGCATTTTTCTCCTAAAATGATAACTTTACCATTAGTGACTGTTTAGTTTACCGTGAATATGCAATATTGTAGTCAAGAAAATTGTGAGATTCAGCTGTTGCTTAGGAAGTTTGGGGCCACTGTTTCTTCCTTTTTTCACTGTCTTCAGAGTGTCAAATTTACTTGCAATAAAACTGCATTTTTGCGGCAAAGTTCCAAACACTCTATCTCTTCACTCGATTTTTTCGCGAACTAAGAAGGATTACCGGAGTCACTCTGTGATAGAAGGAACTTCACATTCGGATATTAATTTCGACAGAACTCTCTTAACACTGTCAGCGTTTAAGAGCCTTTAATGCTTGGTATACCAGTTAACGTAAGAGGAAGTGAGATAAACACATGAATATCAAAGGTAGATGAAATTGCCTGGAAACTGGACGACTCTGCGAGCTAATTTTCGTCGGGCTTTTCGATGAATGCCCTGGAAAGTGTTATGAGAGAAGTCAGTCATAAATGTCAACTAACGACGATAAAAGTTGACTCTAACGTAGTGTTCAATTGCAGATTTATTAGCCAGTTTGTTGTCAGATCGTTTTTTGAAATGTGTAGCATGGGTTTGCTCTGTAGTCAGTGAGTGTTAAAATCTCTAACACAGCGGCAGTACTTGAAGCTATAGTGAGTCGGTGGCATGGGATTCAATTTGTGTACTGCATTCCAGTTCTGAATTTCTCCAAATCAGCCAAGTCCCTCTGAAAGTATATTACTTAAATATGGCCGGGATGGGTAGGTCGGATACCTCTTATAACCAGGGGTGTACACCTCCCTGTTATAACTCCCATTCTTTCCCATTCATATTATATTGGGAGTTCTTCTTAGGCACTCACAATTTAATATAGCAGATTTAGATGCTGTAAAGGCAGTCAACACCCACGTCAAACTACAAGTTTTTGTAGTATTTGCGGAAATCTCTAGTCCCACACCTCTTTGATTGACAGCAGATAGAAAAAATGCAGAGTTCTCTATCTCATCATATTTCAAAGCAACATGTACGCTAAGAGTGTTCTGATAATGATTGGGTTCTGTATACTCACCCGAAAGCAAGAAACTGAGCCTGATTGCCTGGATGAGTGGAAGAGTTTTAGAAAGTTATGGGAGGGGCTTAAGGTAATTAGATAAGGAGAATTGGAACGTCTGTCTTGGTTAATAAGATTTGGCGTTTAAGCTGATGATTATTGAAAACTGGCGACAGCAGCAACTTTTAGTTTTCCTCCCCATAGACGACCCTGGAAATGTACCAGGCATTATAAAACACCCTAATTATGCTTTCATTCAATGTTCATATCGCTTCGGGTATTGCAATTTGAGTGGTAGCTGGTTCTACTTTTTTCAAGGGAGTCCGGCACACAGACTGTTCCTCTGTAAAATCGATTTTTTCCTCTTCAAAAGCCAGAGTTGTGTTTTATACTAAGGTTGCAAACAATCACGGAGTGGTTTTATAGTAGGATGTAAACAAAGTTCACACTGCATGCTCTGCATGTTGTGGCAAGCGTTTCCTGGATCTGAGTTATATGTATATGACAAGGATATGATGTCTTCTTGTTATCCAATTGTGTAATTAAGTAACGAAGTAACTGAAGTTGATATTTTAAAGGTCCCAACTCATCATGTCTATTTTTATGCATCCCGACGACATGCTTCTGGATGTAAAAAAAGAAAAAAAAATGAAAAAAAAAAATTGTTGAGGGACCAAATCATCATGCTCATAGATACATCCCAGTAACACGCTCCTGAATGTAAACAAATTAATTTCTTCGCTAACGATGTTAAAAAATTACATGATCCCAAACCTCGAGAACTAAGATCAGATTAAGCTAGAACTTTGAAATTACTACCTCGGATACTTCCATGTTAGAACCTGTTCACAAGTGGACCATTACATATATATAATCTTATGACTTGGTCGAGCGGCACACGAGCTTCGCCTCGACGACTTTTCCATGTATTTTCAAGACCTGTTTTCTCGAGAGGAAACTGAGCACAAAGAAAACAACTGGTGGCATAAACGTGCATTGAATATTAAGCTTCCTATTTAAGGAATGAAAATATCCAACGGCAAAATGGCTCCCGTGGCAGAAGGTAATTGTTTATTAGAACGGGACGACGTGACATGATACAGTATGATACCTACTTGACCACACTGCCGCCGGATATGTAAGGTTTAGTGTTTCCACACGGAATATTCAATTTTGTGTAATCTTAACGCTGTGAAGTACTTCGGTTTTGCTTGGAGCTGTGTAAGAAAAGTCGTTACACGATATCGTAAATCATCTCTTATATAATGGAAAGATTCTGTTAACGATGGATGAGTTTATAGGAATAGCAAATTTCAAATATCGTTGCTGGCAAAACTGGTGGTAAAAAACTCTTAGAAACTATACATTAGAATTCACGGCCCTGTCATGTGAGGATGGAACAATTGCATCTGAAGGTAGCAGAACATGTATAAAACTGACAAAGTTGGAAAATTTATCCGTCTGTTTTAGAGTAGGGTATGCATCGTTTGGAGAGGAGAGTATTGTATAAGGAATGATCACATTTGTCTGTTTGTGTGACTGTATGAATTAATCAAAATGCAGTGGTTTGAAGTGAGAAATTTTGTAGCAATCGGTGACGAATCTACGGTGACATAAAAATATTGCAAGTTTTCTAAGGGAAATTGAGGAGCCAGTAACGATATACAAGGTTACAAGGGAAATGCAGTTACCCAACTTGAAGTAGTGTAATACACTTACCTGTTTCCATGATTGGCTCTCAGAGGTCATGTGACAATTTTTCCTCCTCAAATGTCAAATTTCTTAAGAGCACTGCTCACCTTGAATATGCAACATTGAAGTCCTAAAATATTATGAAAGATTTTTCAAAGAGAAATAAAAAGGAATATCGTGAGCTTTTGCTGTTGCTTCAAATTAACTTTAATTGGTAGGTATTGTTACCCTTAAAGTGTACCTCAAGTAAAAAAAAAATTAAATAATATATTAAGGATCACGAGAAATAAATTCGAACAGTCCAGTCCATCTTCATAGGATATTCATAAGCTGAGATATAAAATGTTATAAGTTTTTTCGCTTAAAACAAATTGGTCTATTGGGCAATAATTTGTGACTTTCTTGTTGTATAACTCAACTCAACTGCTTTGTTTCCTTTTAAAACTAAAAATGTTTTATGACCTCGAACGCTTCCTGTATGCTTGCATAGAATGTTGCAAAGAGAGAGGGAGAATTTCATTAATTACATCAATCCATAAGAGAAAGAGTGCTATCGCACCTTGCTACAAGGTGCAGTAACTTTCAGAAACACAAAGAAATACAACGATTGTAATTTGAGTAGTGCAACAAATGACATCACAGATTATTGCACAATATACCATTTTATATCTCAGCTGAGGAATGTCTTATGAAAATGGGAGTGTTGGAAATCTTTTTTCAATCTCTTTAACATGTTTTTGAATTTTTTGACTTGAGGTACACTTTAAAATTGCCTAATTTTGACATCGTTGGTCCATTGTACTCAATGTGGTTTGCATGTTGAAAGAAAAAGGGGTCATATCCCGAGTAGCCGGGCAAGTATTATTTTGTTCATCTCTTCGATGAGGGACTGAAGTTTACATTACGACGGCGGCAGCCACAGAACCGTTTCGCATGCTAGTGTTGTCAATGATTATAGGACATTTCTGGGTTTTCATGTCAGACAAAGAGTAATATAAAACTAAGGCAATTGTCATGACGTTTGAATGCGTGCCTTCTTCTAAAGTGAAGGGTACAATTTCGGGGACATTCAGTATGAGGGACCGGAAGTGAATGGGATCAATAGCAAGAAGTTTATCCCCAAAAGGAAGCAGGTGAGCCACAAGAATGAGAATTTCATCGAATTGCTTCTTCGTAATGTGGCCTATTAAATCGCATGTGGATTTGTAAAATCTAGTAAAAAACTTTCGACACCGTAGGTCTGTAAACAGCGACAAATAAACCGTTCTCTAAACCTAAGAACATTTGCGATCATAGTAGGCTATAACTTGTTCAGCTTTGATGGGTATATGTCGAAAGAGAATTCCATATTGATGCCCTCAAAGTATGAGCCTCATCTTTAGAATCTAGTCGCATTGCCTTCAAAGCTCTAAACTTAACGGTTAAAATACACAGCACTGATTTCACCTTCAAATATCAAAGCAATGGAACGTTCGAATGTGTATATTGAATATCGGCCTTGGGAAAATAAAATAAAATAACAATAAAACCAATACGGCAAGCCCCTCGATTTTAATGCACATTTCATTAAACATTTTCAAAATCGTAAAAAAAATTAAAAACACTTTCGGAGTGTTGATATGACATTACGAATTTCCCAGAATTACTTGCGCGAAGCTGCCAATGCCATTTGCTAAAAATCGATATCTTCAAAGTATAATGCAGACGGTAGCTGTTGATGAGAAATTCTTTAGGATGGATAGGAAGACCGAGTTACCATACACATTACTGGCAAACCATAAAATGAAAAATTAAAAAAATGAAATAAAATTGAAATATGGCATAATATTATAAAAGTGAGATTCTTGGTTGTGTTTTTTTATATGGAAGAAAGTTAAGAAACATTTAAATGTCAAGCCTCTTGGCTCTTCTGTCGTGGCCAACTTCAGTTTCACTAAATCGTACGAAACCATTAGACATGTATAGCCAAAATGGATGTTTAAGGGGGGGGGGTGCCTTGAGGGGATCTAAGAAACTTTGGGGGGCACCCTCCTCCCTTGGAGGAAAGATTTGTTTTTCAAGTTTGGGACGTACAATAGGAAGGGGCTCAACCTATAACACACCCTTAGGGCCTCCACTACCATAGGCGTACGGGAATAATTTTTGTGGGAGGGCGAGAGCAAATTTTGCCCGAATAATGGCACCCTTTACATGTGTTGTCCGAATGGACAACCTTTTTTGCCCGAATTGGTAGGGTGAGTGCACCCCTCTTGCACCCCCTCCACTTACGCTTATGTCCACTACCATCGATTTTACCAGTAGAGGGGAAATAAAAGGAAACAGTTGTTACAATTACTCCTAATCAAAACTGAGTAATATCTTTATACACAGAAACTGTTTTGTGTATTTGCCTAAAAATCTGCACATTCTTGCAAGTAGTCAGCCAGATTTTTAGTTTAGGGTTAACAACGGGAATCCCGGAAATTTTTTGGCAGAGTTGGGTGGTGAGACATTTCTGTTGAAGAAAACCTTTGTTACCAAACAAAAGTGGCCCACTGCTTCAAGTATCTGCTAGAAATATATATTTTACCCTTACATAACATAATGGGGGAGGTTGGATCCCAACTCCTCGTCGCTTGTATACGGTTATGGTGATGACCATGGATATAGCCAACGTGATAGCAAGTTACTGTGTGCTGCAATATCAGCACATTTACTAAAGAGGCTACTACATGATCGTAATCTCAAGTCTAAGCTCGTTTGCTATCATAACGACACTCCTTCACTACCTGAGTGTTTCATTTATAAGCTCATTGCTGGTCAACTACGATGGTTTAATATTTCCCCGTCGTAATCAACATGTTAGCATAATAATCGCATATTTAGTCTTTTGCCCTTCTCATTAACAATTAGTCTAATATGCGTAATGGTTCCGAATAGAAACCGTTTATGCTCGATACTACCATTTAAATTATTATACACGGTCTCATTACTACATTGGTCAGTTGGCCCTTACAATGAACAACTGTTTTTCAAACGGCCGTTCTGTATGGCACGCCAAAAGGCTCACCAAATATGATGATGTTCTAAAAATACACGTTCATGTACTAAAATTACACGTTCATGTACCAAAAATACACGATGATGTACTAACTTCATATGATCATGATGTAAATTTACACCATCATGTACTAAAACCATAAGTTCATCATGTTAAATGTTACGTTGTACATGTAAAATCACACGTTGTACATCTTAAAACACACGTTGTACATGTAAAAACGTAAGATCATCATGTTATATTTGTATCTTCCGCACGCCATACAGAGTGAGCCTTTCGGCGTACCAGAAGTCCGCCAAAAGGCTCACCGAAATTAATGTAGTAAAAGTACACGTTCATGTACTAACTGCTTACGATCATGTACTGATTTCATACGTTCATGTACTGTTTGCTTACGTTCATGTACTGATTTCATACGATCATGTACTGATTTCTTACGATCATGTACTGACATTTAGTACATGATCGTATGAAATCAGTACATGTACGTATGAAATCAGTACATGATCGTAAGCAGTTAGTACATGAACGTGTACTTTTACTACATCAATTTCGGTGAGCCTTTTGGCGGACTTCTGGTACGCCGAAAGGCTCACTCTGTATGGCGTGCGGAAGATACAAATATAACATGATGATCTTACGTTTTTACATGTACAACGTGTGTTTTAAGATGTACAACGTGTGATTTTACATGTACAACGTAACATTTAACATGATGAACTTATGGTTTTAGTACATGATGGTGTAAATTTACATCATGATCATATGAAGTTAGTACATCATCGTGTATTTTTGGTACATGAACGTGTAATTTTAGTACATGAACGTGTATTTTTAGAACATCATCATATTTGGTGAGCCTTTTGGCGTGCCATAGTTCTGCTTGACTATAATCCAATGCGATTTGTTTATTTCTCTAATGTTTCCCAAAATACCTCGTGTCGATTGTTGCTTCCGACATATATATACGAACAATTGATGAGGTAGGCTATATACTCTGATATCTGCTAAAAAGCAGAACTTATTTCTTCATGTTAATTTTCTCGGAAAATTTTTAAGACTACGTGACCAGGGGAAGTGTAATAAACTCCGGACGAAGTCAGGTTCTCTTGAATATTGCGTTGCTATGTTAAAGTGAGAAGATGAAAGGATAAATGTTATGGTAAAAACTAAGTGCAATATGAATATCCATACATCGATACCAATCAGCAGTCGGTCTTTAGCTTACTCTAAATTAGACTCGTGATTATAGTAAAACTAGATAGGCCTAATTTCTGTTATTTTGGCGTTCATATTCGTCAACTTTTGTAAGTTTTCAGTAGAGGTTGTGCATATGATGTCACAGAGCGGGAAACTACACCTTTCTTTAGGGGCAAAGAGACCAACACCGGCAAATGCAGACAGCTGATTTGTCAACAAGTCGAATGCGCGCATCGTCTGCTACACGTGCAGGGCGAATTCTTGTGCGTGTGGCCACGTGTTCCACTGTTTTGCCCAAAGGAAGACATCAGTGTGTCGTCAATGCACAAGGTCTACTAACAGAGGTCGTGCATGTGACGTCAGTGAGTCTCAATTTGGCAATTTGGCGCAGTAGATGTGTGACCGATAGGTGCGCTCGACAGTACCTCAGTAACACTTGTAAATAAACGCCTTGATGATGGCAAAATAGAAATTCGCGCAAGGCCATAACATTGGTGCGTGACCCCTAGTTTTTATGCAGAGGTTCACTGCAACTCATGACGTCACGTCGTTCGGTCTATTGTTGTTCTTTTCATCGCCAGACTGCATCTGGAAAATTGTAAGATATCAAATTCAATAATTTCATAACACTTAGGAAAATTGGTTAAATTTGCTTTTGGGGTAGATAACTCCAAAATTGTACACCCTGCTCAGTGTGTACATCGTGAGACATTACAGATGTCTGACCTTTAGGTAGCTGTAGAAGTATTTTTAATCTCTCTTCATTGTTCTTCTTTACAGGTGCTGGTGAATCAGGGAAGAGTACCATTGTTAAACAAATGAAGTGAGTTAATGTCCTTCTTGTTATTGATATTTCTTTAATTTTTCTTGGGAGTTTTTTTTCTTTTGTTTAACCAGAGCTAAGCCATGTTACCTCAGTTTGTTTTTAGTCTGTGTGCGTGCTTAATTGTGATGTTAACTTGGCCTCACGATATCCCAATGTTCGAGCTTTTGATAATGCGCCTACTGTTTTTTCATATTGAGAGGGAAAGCCACTGTTTAGGCAGAGCTCGGAGACATTATAAGGTGGTCACTAGTGTTGAATAAGCAAACCTTGTTTGCACAATATCTCAAGCTAGGAAATTCGGATTTGAGACATGTATTGTGGATGTGTTGCAGTTTTTTATGTTAAAAGGAAGAATTTTATCAGTTTATTGAATAAGAATTCCAAGGGTCTTTAAAGGTACAAACTGAAAACCTTGTTAATTTTATATAACAAGATAGAAACCATACTTTGATACTCTTGTGTCGGTCTCATTTGTTCTCTGTGGCTTTACTTTTATCTACATTGTTATCACTCCCTCCGTTGGTTTTCGTTGTTTAATATTACCTGGTTGAGTCAGAAACAAAAACTACGGTAAGAAGCAAAAAGCATAAAACCAAAATAAAAAGCAAATATGTAAAACAACAACATCAACGACGATTCGTGTCAATGATATAAACTTTGGCAAGATCGAAGATACCTGTTGACGTTCATTGTGTAAATATTTGTGTATTACGAAAATTGAATTCAATGATATGATTACTAAAAAAATGCATGAAGTTATCGATAATCTTCCCCGTCCTTGGCAATTTAACAACAATTCAATGTAAATGTATCTATAGACCTGTCATTTAAGTAGGCTACGACTCTTATTTAAAGGTTCCTTCAAAATTTAACATGAACAAATTAAGATTCTGTATCCGTTAGTACTTAACGTCACAAAATTGATAATTATTTGACTTCATAAAAAGAGAGTATATTTTGGAGAAGCCTTAAAATTCAATAAAATGTAACATTATTACATACGTGCGACAGCAGATACCTTTTGCTATACATGCATAAGTCGTTTGTTTTTGCATAACTTTTGAAGGTCTTCATTTGAGTATGTTTGATTACACACACATGACTATAATCAGATCAATTTGGGGACCATAAAGACAGACGCTCATCTCCCCACATACATTTTTAGGTTGGGGAAACCAAAATACGTACTTGGTAACTGCTCTTTGATTGACATCTATTCAACCATAAATGTTACACAAAATGTAAAGAATATATTCTGATGAACCTTGCACGCTCACCATGATTGTGTTTGCACAAGAGTTCTAGATAGCTGTGGGAGGGGGCTTGGAGCACAAAAGTTTGGCAAACTTGAACTGTCTTGGATGAGAAGATTTGACCTTCGAGCAATAAATTAGGTTTGTACGTAGATGCCTCTTAGTGCCGAATCTAAGTTTTACCGTCGTAATTCCTAAAAAGCCCACGTAAATCAAAATATCAAAAGGCAAATGCCAGATTTAAGGTACTGGACTGAGGCCGATGAATGACAAACTTGATCCAACTTTGAAGAACGGTTTTCCTTCTTATCTTTTTAACGCTTCTGGCGAGAACCGATATTTTTTATCGAGTTTTTCTTTCTTCTTTCCGTATTTTATCAATGTTTCATTGATTTGACACATGTGGGGGTTTGGTCTCTCTCTCAATTTGTACGCTGCTGATCTATCGTTTAGTAACATGTCCGCCTTACTGAACCTCACAAAGATAGCAGTTGATGATGTCAAGAATGTTAAGCCTGTATATGATGACAAAACCGTGCTGGGTTCATCTTTATCAGTTTTATAATGACATGGGAAAATTTCAAAATTTTAGGATATAAATACCATGTGATTGAAAATTAAAAAAACAATCACTTACTTATTTTGTCCCGAAAGTATTTTTATCATGCGATCGGCTAGATGGTTCATAGATATAGTTGTTGTTGTTTGCATCCCGCCATTTTTCAGAACGTTAAACAACATAGAAAAAAGGTTTAGCAATGAGTTTGACCCAGGCCTGACAGTTAAATCATGAACAAGCTATATTTAGTCATTTTTTCCTAGAAGTTTAAAAATAAAATAATTTCATTCCGACAATATCCTTCGATTTTTTTTTCAAGATAAAAGGTTTGGATTGTGTATTTGGTAGTTTTGTTATTGTTATTACACCGAGGCTGAACTTCATCCGATAAAAAATTACCAAAAATTGCTACCGCCGCACGAACAATTATACAGGGCATATACCAGTCTAAATTGTGGAATGGTCTTTTGTTAAGCTCCTATAGATAAGCGCTGTCCAACTAATCACCCAGTTTTGTATTTTGAAGTCGGATCAGCAAATTCTCTTCAAAATCCTGGATGACTCACATTTCTTCAAAAGTATTTCTTCAAATTGCATGTAACATTCGCGGTGATCCGAGGATCGAATAAAGGGCATAAACACTCGCTCCAAATTTATGTTTAAAATAATGACCTAATCTAACGATTCTCTCCTTATTTCTCTTGCAATTATCTAACAGTATGTTTCAGGACTCATATGTTGCATAGGTAAGGTAAACTAAGCTGTAAGCCTTCTCCTGGCAGGCTGGCACATCTTACAATTGAGGAAGAAAAAAGCTGTCCCCTGATTCTTAACAGCCATTCATGTAACATGCTATAGAGGCTTTTCACATGACGTCATAATACTCTCCGGCGGCCATGTTGGAGTACATGTAACAACGTAGTAAACCATACGGGACGCGCTTGCTCGTTGAATTCGTACACACCGTGCATATCACAGTGCACACTGTGCAGTGCGTTCGGCACAAAACCACGTGTATTTGGCATGAATGTCCTCCAGCATGGCGGTTCCAATTGCAAAGCCTCTATAGTGTACTACACTAACTAAACAGCTCAAGTTATGATGACTGCGTTCTCTCTGTAAAGACCTTATCCTCTCACCTCAAACAAAATATTTTATCGCAGCCAACATGCCCAGTTGGGAACCGACTGGGCTCCAACTGGGTTACTTGCTGGGCCCCAGCTGAGACCCATCCGTTTTTGTCAAGTGTTCCCACGTGGGGGCCAACTGGGCTAGTCTTTCCCAGCTGATGCCTATCTGGAGCCCAGCTAGGCTTCAGTTGTTGAAGCTGGGCCCAGCTGGACTTCAACTGGGCATCAGCTGGGAAAGGCTAGCTCAGTTGGACCCCACGTGGGAACACCTGGCAAACACGAATGGGTACCGACTGGGGCACAGCAAGTAGCCCAGCTGAAGCCCAGTCGGGGCAACTAGGCATGTTGGCTGGGAACCTATTCACCGCACTTAAGCCCCTCCCACAACTGTCTAAAACTCATCCTCATCCAGAAAATCTCAGTTTCTTACTTCAGGTGGGTATACAAGACCCCATTGTGTAGTCAAAGTACGGTACATGCTATGTTATATGAGCTACATAACTTTTTCACTTGCGGTGAATCAAAAAGCTTTGCCAATGGAGAATTTCTGTGGGATACTGAAAAAGTTGCAGTTTGGGTAAGAGGTGACTGTCTATAAGTAAATAAAAACTTCAGGAAGACTACATCTGTTGTTCTGCTGTTGTGATGATACGCTATTAAGTAGTAATGTCATCTTCTTCTTGCAAGGTACGGTGAAACATGCAGTTTAGGACAATAGTACACCACGTATGCGCCGTGCAGTCAAGCCCTCAGTGAAATGACGATAAAGTCCACGGACTTAGGGTGACAAATGAACTCCTCGATAAGGCTGCTAGGAAGGTCATTCAAATCCCGGATTGTGTTTGGGATAAAACTGTATTTGATGCAATTTGTCCTAGCAAAGGGGGGGGGGGGATGCATGCTTAAAGGGGGGGGGTAGTGCATAGCATGCATATTACGAGTTTATATGGGTTGGTTTACAAAGACTAGACAAAGGGGAATACGGTTAAAAAATGGTATTTCGGACAAGTTTCATGTATTTAACTAATGAGAAAAGGCGTAACAACCTTCCCTCCTGGCACAACTTGAAGTATACCCGTCAGTCCGTACAACTATGGATACAACCTTACGGTACTCCGTTCATATTTGTAAGATGTCTGTCTGTGGCTATGCCTTGTCAATAACTTCCTTCCGCTTGAATTCAGCATTTTTTCACCCAACCATAGTGCAACTATCTGCTTTAAAATCAGTCCCAAATGGATTAGCAGTTAATGGCTAGTGCCTTCTTTATCTTATATTTTTCCTGATATCATAACACTTGGATGCATATTTGCTCCAAAAGACCTCGACAGTTAAAGATAGCGATTTATTTTAATGGAAGTGTTCAAAGGATTTTTTCAACGAACGTCAAATGAATGGCAAGTGTACTTAGTCGATAATGAGTTGGGAAATGTGGTGGCTCATACCCTAAATATAGGGTTACTCACGGGCACAACGGGTGTGTGCATTCTGTCTTAAAGGGGTTAGCCATGTAATTCGGTATGGCAGAATAGCAGTTCAGCGTAATATGATGTGATTTGATGTAATGTAATGTGATTAGATGTGATATGATGTGATAATGAATGATATTGGGCAAGGGTAACAGGGATATGGCAACAGACCTATGTGATATGAAGACATATTGCTCTCAATGAGTTTGTGCTCATCCTCTTGCATTGTTGATTTCACGCTCAATAAATTAGATAAATTTAGATATCATTAAATTTGTTAATCCATGTTAAGGCAGTCAATTCTCACCCCAAACTACAATTTTTGAAGAAGTCTAGAGAAATCCTCAATTGGGCATAGCTCTTTGATTAACAGCAACTTAAAAAAAAAAAAGTGCAGTCACGTTGCCTCTTAAGATTACAATGCAAACACCCGATCAAACGCGTTGTGGGATGTAAGTGGTAACTGAGTTGTTACATGATCTGTTCCCTCATGTAATCTATGCTTTCATTGTGGTCACACATATACGTGAAAAGCAATGAACATATATATACTTGACTGGCCCGTTATCTAACCCAAAATGTTCGTTAACTTTTCGTATACTTAAATATATCAAGTAATGTAGCTCGAATCATATGTGAAATCTGACTTTATCAAGTGGATGTGTGGTTAGCTTCATTACATTCGTGGGGCGAGAAGATGTAATCAGGCAGAAAAGCACAATGTTACAAAAAGTAAGAAGGAAAGTTTCTTCATGTGCAGAGTGTTCATATGTTACAGAGTATGTATTGTATTCAGAATGTCACTTGCGTCGGTGTTACAGTCCATGTGCGCTAAATATGCAGCTAACATTAGACCTTATACAATGTGATGACACAGAACACACAAGATGCGTATGCGCCGCGTCAATTCCTATTTCTGCGCACCCTTCCGCAGATGTGTAAATGCGCATGCCTGTCTTGAAAGGATCTCGACAATTTTGAGTGGCGATTTTTATATGTACTTTCTCAGTTTTCAATTGACCTTAAAAGTGCATGTAGGTCATAGCAAGGTTTACAATACACCAGCTATTCAATCACCGTCACTTACACTACGACAACTTTAATCATACTTAAAATAACGTAAACTTTTATATGGGAAATCACTTTCCATAAGGTCAAATATTCCAATCAAAATTAAAATTCCCTGGTGATCTTATAATGGTGAAGAACGTATACACAAAGGCGCAGTTGACCATTTCCCAGGCCTGTTTGGTCAGTCTCCTCGCTAATCGTCCTGTCGGAGGGTGGTGAGTGGAACCTATTCTTAAATTCAGCCAGCCAGCCAGGAGAGGAACCATGAAAGGAGCATGACAGTCTGAAGATTGAGAGAGTCAAGTATGTGTCCTTCGGGCCCTTATCTCCCTCAGGGAGAATAACATATTTGTTTTTCTTGTTGAGTTGACTGGAATTGAAATTTTGTTCAACCAGTTTCATAGGACTTAAACATCAAAATCCAAGGACTGTGCCTTTTCCTTTTCCAGTGATGTTCTACCCATCCCCTCTTGCTATGTCACTAGACGTTTTCCAACCTATTGCCTCAAGTCGAGCCGGCCACGCCACGGCCTTTTTCCAGTTGTGGCTCACTGACTTGTTTTTAGAGTCTTTGGTCCTTTGCGCACAACGGTTCCTTTTTTTATAGTCTTTGGCATGACTGTGAAGCGAACCCGGGCATTCCGCGTGAGAGGCCGATGCTCTACCGTTATACCAAACACGTGGTCCACTTATCGTCTAGAGCTTTAGTACTTCTTCACATAAGAATGATTGCTAGACGTTCGCTAATTAAACCAAAATTTAATGTATTTATTGAAAGTCGCGAGCTCCTTTCGCTCTATGTACCCTAATATATTTTTTGGTTCGATTTAAAAAAGGGTCAGTGTCCTAATGGAAATTTGGGGTGTCAAAATATGTCATTGGATCAATCTTTAACCTGTTTTAACTTGTTATAGGGTGTGGAAGCAATTCTAGGTAAATATAGAAGAGCCGTATCCATGATATTAAATGGAAATCTTTCAAACTACGCATAGTGTTACTTTTTCATTAATGATGATGGCTTTAAAAGAATCGGTAGTTTGACAACATCCCAAGTTATTCTGTTAAGCAAAATCGATTAAAGTGCTCAACTGTAAAGTTATTTGAATAGACAGTTGGCCATGACGTGGCAGACAGTGTGACTGAGGAAGCATTAAAAGGGCTGGATCACGACTAAACACTCTAACTTGTAATTTTAGAGGTTCTAAAAAGGTACCATGGCTTTACCGCAATATGAATATTTTATGATCTCTTTTGAGACTGAAGATAAGTGAAGGTCTTATGAATGTCTCAAGAGTTCGCTAACATTACAGATGCGTGTGCTACATGTAAAGTACGTCATTACAGTCAAATGAAATGTGCAGTTGGATATCTGGAGTACGTTTTGACATGTTAATGATACATTATGAGTTCACTGCTGCTGCCCTTCAAGTCTCGATTACAAAATGACTCCACCTGCAAACCAGTCTCAACTTGAACTTATATCTGTCTAATGATTCCCCTCAAATTATTCTGTTACTATTTCGTCCGCATTTGTTTGCATTTATTTTATTCCAGTGGAACTTATTCAACAGAACTGCAGTCACGCAACTGCACGAGGAAGGAGATCCTGACAACTTTCTGGTCAAACCCGATGGGACATTATTCGTAGATAAAACTTACCACAGTGATTTTGAAATGGACAACACACTGACGAAGATATTGAACGTCACGCTTCTATTGGTACCAATAATAAAAGCACGCAGGAAATCAATCATGACTAAGAGCTGAGACAGGGAACACATTTAAATTTAGACCTTGAAACCCCAACATTCAAGCTTAAAAAGATATGATTTATTTATTTTTTTCAGTTTTTAAGCAAATGTCACCAACATTCAGAATCATAACTGGAAAAAATACATGATAAGCACAAGTTCACGACACTCGACGGTCAAAGCTATGAATAATTTTGCCTTTCGAAATTATCTATGATTTAATTTTGAAGTAATTTGACAATGACCTATAATATGCCATCCATAAAACAATCTTAGGGGATTATTTAGATACGAGAATGGTAGTATGTCTTCCATTCAGAAACATGTTTTGGTCACGTGACTTTTCTATTAATAGCTTCAACTACATAATATTTCTAATGTTGTTGGATATCGTCACAAAACAAATGTTAAAGACAATCAACTCTCACCTCAAATACCAATTTTTGTAGTAGTCTACAGAAATTCTCAAGTGGGCACAGTTCTTCAATTGGCAGCAAAGTACGTGTAATCCCCCAAACTCCCTGGTTTGGGAGTCTATAAGCTCCGATACCTACCTCCTATTGACCTATGTATATCGTTACTGCCCGCAATAACCGTCTGGCAAATACCTAATAACACCGTGGTAACCCCTACCTAATGAGGGCGCGCTATACCCTAGCAACTTCCTTCTACGTTTTGGCCGACCCGTGGGAACTAGCCCCACGGGAAAAAGACAAACACACACAAAAAAGAATTACCCCCTTAAAAAACTTAAGCTACACAAAAAGGAAAGAGACCGAAAGGCCCAGTCTCACCTTCGGAGGTCGACCGGGGGCCGGCAAAGTCTTGGACTCGCGTCATTGGTGCTGGAGATGGCCGCAGGTAAGACCCGTCGGAGTCCTAGGGGTCGGGAGGCGGGAGGTAAATAGGAGGTTGGTATCAGAGCTCATAGACTCCCAAACCAGGGAGTTTTGGGGAGTCTATTACGCTCCTCCCTACCTCCTATTGACCTATGTATCCAGATTAACACCGAGCGGCAGGCGGGAGCTCCGGACGACGACGGTCTGGAACCCCTAGGACAGCTCTAGCGAAGCCCCCTTCTTGAGAGACCACGTTGGTCAGGTAGCAGGCGACGAAGGTAGACTGTGTTTTCCAAGCTGCTGCCCGGAGGATGTCGACCAATGGAACCTCTCTAAACCAAGCTCTCGATGAGGCGTGGGCCCGAAGTTGGTGGGCATGCACGTTGTCCTCCAAGGAGGAGTGAGGCAGGACCAGGTTTACTAACCATCTTGACAAGGTGTCTTTTGAAGCCGGGTTGTAAGGAGATCTGGGAATCAGAAACAGGCTCTTCGACTTTCTAAATGGCTTTGTCCTCTCTAAATACCATTTCAGGGCCCTGACCTGGCAGACTTTCCTATCCTCGGCCACGGAGGAGGACGAGGCGATGTTTGGAAGGTAGATCTCCGCTGGGGAAAAGGAAACCGTCTCATTCCTCGTCTGGAAGGATGGATCCGGCAGGGGGAAGACGCCGTCTTGGCTGAAGCGGATAAACCCTTCTTGAGTGGTCAGGGCATGAAGTTCGCTGCGTCTCCTGGCCGACGCTGCGGCGATGAGAAAGAGGGTCTTGTAGGTCAGTAGTTCCAATGTTGTGTTGTGAAGAGGCTCGTAAGGCGGCTTAGATAGAGATAGATAAGAGGTGAGAAAGGGCCTCGTTTGAACCAACAGTTAAGCTGTCTTGGAACCCCTTATGCACATCGCTGAACGGTAGTTCTTGATAGTGCTAACTTGTTTCCCTTCCTTGAACAGCATAAGGAGAAAATCTGCAACTGCCTCTACAGGAGCTTCCAGGGGATCGAAATCTCGGTGCGACATCCATTCCCTGAACCTGACAAGTCTCGAGTCGTAAGTGGAAAGAGTTGAGGATCGTCGGGAACCTGCTGCGATGACCGCAGCCTCCTGTGAAAGGCCCTTACTAGTGAAACGTCCGATGAGAGTTTCCAGGCTGTCAGCTTGAGGTGCTGGAGGCGCTGGTGCCAGATTTTTCCTCCGGCCTGGGTTAGTAGACTTCTCCTGAGTGGGAACCTGAAGGGTTGGTCTATCAGCATCTCCAGAAGAAGCGGAAACCACGGCTGGTTGGGCCAGCAGGGTGATACTAGCAAGATTATTGCGTTGGAGTCCCGGAGTTTGAGGAGGACTCGTTGTATCAGGCACCACGGGGGGAAGGCATACCCGTAAAGGTTGTCCCACGGAAACGCCAGAGCGTCGGTCCTCCAAGCTTCTGGGTGAAAGTACCTCGAAAAAAGGGTTTGAAGTTTGGCGTTGGCCTGGGAGGCAAAGAGGTCTACCATCGATCTGTCGAAGATCTGGAAGACTTGGTTGGCCCATGCTTGAGACAGGGACCACTCCGACTCCTGAAGGGTTCCCCTGGACAGGGCGTCCGCCATCTCGTTGTTTTCTCCGGCTAGGTGAGAGGCTCTGAGGAGGATGTTCAACCGGCGGCAAAGGTGGAGAGGATCCCATGTCAGTTGGCAGAAGGTGGGTGACTTCGTCCCTCCTTGACGGTTGATATAGCAGACTGATGTTGAGTTGTCGCAGAGAACCGTAACCTGGTGAGACCTGAGAGAGGGGCCCCACTGAGAAAGGGCCAGTAGAACAGCCTTCAGCTCCAGGAGGTTGATGTGAGACTGGGACTCTTCCGGACTCCAGAGGTCTGACAGGGTGTGTGATTCCCAAACTGCTCCCCATCCCGACAGGGAGGCGTCCGTCAGGATCGTTGCCTTGGGCCTGGACTCCCTGAATGAAGAGAGATTGCGTCGAAGCGTTCACCAGGAGAGGTGCAGCCCGACGTCCGTCGAAACCGGAACATTCTTGGCCAGAGAGATTGTCGATGGAGAGAAGTGTTTGAGAAGGTGAATCTTGATTGGTCTCATGAAGAGGCTGCAATACGGTATGACGACGACCATGCTGGCCGTGAGGCCCAGCAGACGAAGCCAGAGTCTGGCTGAAGCTTTGTCGAGTGAGTTGGGATGACTGGCCATCTCCAGAAGGGAGAGTACTCGCTCTGGTGACGGAGTTGCTAGACCGGATCGGAAGTCTATCACTGTTCCCAGGTAGGTGAATACCTGGCTCGGAACTAAGGAGGATTTCTCTATGTTGATCACCCAGCTGAGTCCCTCGAGGGTGTTCATGGTGAAGGACGTGATCTCCTGAGCTTCTTGGGCCGATAAGGCGACGAGGAGACAGTCCTCTAGATAAGCGAACACTAGGATGCCCCTTCTTCGGAGGAAAGCCAGGACGGTCTTTGTTACCCTTGTGAAAACTCTGGGAGCGGTTGAGAGGCCGAAAGGCAGGGACCGAAAACAGTAGTCGACACCCTTGTAACGAAATGTCAGGAACTTGTGGTGGGTTGGGTGGATCGGAACGTGCAATTAAGCGTTTTTGAGGTCCAGGGCTGTCGCCCAAGATCCCTGTAGGAGTGACGGGAGAATGACGGCAAGAGTCTCCATTCTGAACCTTCTGGGACGAATGTGAGCTTTGTTCACAGGCTTGAGATTGATGATAGGGCGCCACGTGTCCGGCTTCTTTGGCGTCAGGAAAAAGTTGGACCGGTAAAGGCTCCGTTCGGGGTCTCTGGCGACATAAATTGCTTCCTTCTTCAGAAGATCTGAGATTTCCTTTTCTAGAGCAAGTCGTTGATCTGGGATTTCGGGGCAGGTGTTGTTCGGAAGCATCCCCCTTGAGGAGGGGGGGGGGCTGGAAAATTCTAGGCTGTATCCTTCTTTCACTACTCGCCGAACCCAAGGGTCCGGTGAGAGAGTCTTCTACATGTGAGCATATCTCATTAGTCTCCCCTCCTACCGCCAAGGGACGAGCGGTAGGGTTGGCATCCCTAGGGCTTAGCTTGGAAGTGTCCTGATCCCCGGGAACCAGTGCGGAAGGTTCCCCTCGTCTGGCGACGGCTAGGTAGAGACGAAGTTAACGGACCAGAGTAGTTCTTTCTGTAGGGCTGGGAACGAGGCTTCCCACGTTACTGGCGAGCAGCCGAGGAGGGGCGTTGGTCAGGGAAGCTTAAAGATCTAGGAGCTTGAGGGAATGAAGCTCTGCCTGGGGATCTTCTGGACCTTGAAGTGGAAAGCTTGGAAAAGGTAAATTCTGCCTTATTAATGTCCTTTCGCCGCTTGATCTCGGTGAGGAATTGCTCATCGAACTTTCCTCCGAAGAGGTCCGGGCCTGAGAGGGGTAGTTCCATGAATCGGCGCTTGATGTCCGCAGACGGCCACTGAATATTGTCTAGGGCAAGTTCCCTTCTCTCCCTGGTGGCTCTCACCGCCACCCTAGAAAACTGGTCGTAAGCAAGTCTGGCCACTGGGCCCAGGATGTTGACCAAAGCCCCGGTGTCTTTCCTGGAGACTTCTTCCGTGCCTGACTGTCTGAAAGACTTGCAGAGAACTTCTGCAATGAGCAAGAGCGAAGAAGAAAACTTCATGCCGGTCCGGGCTGCAAGGTCGATGCCCTGGAGGGACGAAAAGGCTTTCTCAGTAGAAGAGGAGCGGAACGACCCATTACGGTCCGCTGCACCAGCAGTCTTCAGCTTGTCGAGGCAGGAATCCGGAATCGACGGGGAAGCAAAAAAAAAAAAAAAGAATTCCAGTCCTCGTCGCTGATTTGGAACTCTGAGGTCTGCTTCTTGGGGAAAGCACGCCAGACCTTGACATTCGCTTGAGCGTCAAAGCGGTCAAAGCACTCCGCATCCACAGGCATAGCAGGTCTCTCCGGGGCCGGCAGCTACTTCAAGGAAAGTCTCGACTTTTTGGCAGAAGAGGATTCTTGAGGCGAGGGATCGTCGAAACCCAACTGTCTCCTAAGGACTTCTACGGCCTTCTCGAAAGCTTCCCTGGAAAAGGACGTTCCAGTCAGGAGGGTGTCGTCCTCGGAGCTGTCCAGAACTTCGTCGAAGTGCTCAATCAACTGCCCCTGGTCGTCCGGGGAGTGCAGAAAGTCCGACTGGGGATCTTGGGTAGTGGCTTGTTGCTGGGCCTGGTCCGAAATCTGGAGCTGGGTGGGGACTGGCGTCGGAGCTCCTTGGTTGGCAGGTGGATCCGGAGATGTTTGAGAAGGAGCCGGAGCCTGGGCAGGTTGGGAAACGGCTGAAATGCGGTTCACTGACTGAGTGAGCAGCGATACCAGTTGGAAAAGGGCCTCAGTTGGGAAGGAGGCCTCCGGATCACGGCTTCTTCTACGGTGCCGGCGTTCCCTTGAGGAAGAGGATGAGGACGAAGAATGGCGTCTCCTCTTCTTCTTTGACTTAGACCTGTGTCTTTGGCGGCCAGTGCTTGGAAAGCCCCGAAAATCCCTGGTTGCAACAGAGTGTAGTCCCGAGGAAAAGGACAGGTCCATGGCACCGGTAGCGGGGGAACCCTGGGATGGATGGTC
The DNA here is from genome assembly GCA_037179385.1 of Holothuria scabra. Lineage (NCBI taxonomy): Eukaryota > Metazoa > Echinodermata > Holothuroidea > Aspidochirotida > Holothuriidae > Holothuria > Holothuria scabra. Next base: position 39,291,970 of record CM074182.1, on the reverse strand, counting down.
CTCGGAAAGTGAATCAGAAGAGGTCTGAATCTCCTGGCCGCCCTGGATCGACTGGCTGCCACCAGGGTTGCTGGTAGAAGGTACGACGGGGCCGAGGCCCTGGGTGACTAGAGCCGAGGAATTTCCCGGATCGGTAGGCGAGCATTCCTGAGAGGATGCCGGAAAATTAGTGCCTCTGGGTGGTCCTTGGACCCCGGTTTTTCCTTGGCTTTCCCGGTTGGCCTGGTTCGCCTGAGGCTGAGATGCCGGGGTGTCAGTTTCCTTGGTTTTTCTTTGGAGAGTCGGCAAGCCTGACCGCGCAGTGCTTGGACCGACCTCCCTAGTCCTCGGGGAAGCTGCCGCAGCAGGCCCCTTTGCGGACTCATCCTTGGATTGAGGAATATCCTTTCCTGGAGTCGGATGACTGCCTTCCTTTGCCTTGGGAGCCTCGGCTTCCCTCTTACGAGCGGCTTGCCTTTGCCTTGCCAACTCGTTTTCCTCAATCCGTTGTTCCAGGGAATTCCAATCTCGGGAAGACCAGTTGCGGCACACCTGGCAGGTGGAAATCCGGGAGCATGGTCTGCAGGCTGGACAAAGATCGTGGAAGTCCCAGTCCAGGAACGGCCGGAATTTCTTGAATTTCCTGCATTTGGAGGAATAAGACGGTGTGCACAAAGCGATAATAAAAACAAAACCCCCTCCGGGGAAAGCATTCAAACAAAAGAGACTTACTCACCGGCCGAGGAGGCCAGCACAATGTAACAATAACAGTCTTAGTCGATAAGGATTACTGAGATGTGAAGATAAGATGAAAGCATGCAACGAGAGTGAGGTGAGTGTAGCGAGGCCTAAGCTATGACGTCAAAAGACGAGGCAAAACGACAAGGCCTATGCTTACACAACAACCAAAAACACATTAAATGCAGCAAAAAACACTTATATTAAACACGAAAGAAAACACATCAAAAATCATACAACTAAATCCTGTAAGGTAACGTAAACAAGCAAATGGATAGAGATCGATAAACAACGATTCCCAAGACATGCATGTAAGGAGACGAGAGGGCGGGAACCGGCTAAGGACCTAAAAAAGATATAAAGGAAGCCGGCCCGCCGACGATAACCCCCGAAACCCGAACCACAACCTACACGGACGGGAGGAGAAGAGGGGGAGGGGGAAAGGTCCACCACGGACCGCAATTCCCGGAGCCCGCACCGGGAACAAAATGGCGGCGCGAGACCGCTCCCTGTACAAAGTTACATAGACGAGAGGATCGCGCAATGCGAAAATCCTCTTAAGCTAAGAGTAAAAAACCCCGAAAGAAAAAGGCCTGAAAGAAAGAGGATACTCGTGGTTTCGGTAGAAGGCGTAGTAAAGGTGAACCAAACAGTTAATTCCAGTAAATTTCACATGTGAGGAAAGAAATACTGTCACGTGACTCTCACGGCCAATCCTGACGCACTACAGTCTACTTCATAACTTCAATATGAGATGACTGCTCCAATACAGTTGTGGCCGGGGAGGGATTTTAGTAAGTAGGTAAGGATTGTTAACTATCTCGGAAGAGAGGATTTGTCCTTTAAGTAATTTCACTGAATTTTTGGATTTCGAAAAGAAATACAAAAGTCGTGCATATTTGACATTTGCAGAACAAGTGTACGATTGTACGATTTAAGTCTTGACATATACTATGATTCATGGAGAATGATGTTTGATACAAACCTGTCTTAGTTTTTCTTCGCAGGTGACCCTATCACTGAGTGTCAGAAAAGACCATTTTTAGGCATGCATTTAGGTGCCTTCTACTTGGATATTATTCTCTCCATTGAAATTATAAAGAATTATATTTCTGTATTTGTTCCGTACTAAATTTAACGTAACTGATATTTCAAAGTTAATTTTACGAAAAAAATAACTTATTTGAAAGGTACCTAACCTTGATCGAGTGTTGAGTTAGGTAATATGTATCTATCGTGGGGTTAGGATGTACGAGAGAGGAAGCGGAGAAAGAGTTCTCAGGAAAAAGACGAACGCATTAACAAAATGGATAAGGTGATTCCGGTAGCAGTAACGTGTGCCTCTTTCTCCTTGAAAAAGGAGTAGTGTTCTGAACTGAAAAAATAAAATATTTGTTTTATACTTAAAGGTCTCGTTCTCTCACCCCAAACACTTCCAATTCTCCTAACTGACTTTTAGCTCCTCCCACAACTTTGTAAGACCCATCCTCATCCTGACACAATATCGGTTTAATGCTTCAGGGTGAGTTAATACAAGATCCTAATGTGAAATCAAAGCACTCTTAGTGCATGTTGTGAATATGAGCTGCATTTATTACTTTGCATTTTCGAACTTGTTGTTCATCAAAGAGCTGTGCCAATAAAAACGGTCAACTATAACAAAAAGTGTTGGCTGGGGTGAGAGACGACTGCCTTTGATTTTAAATTAATCTAATTCGTACCTTACGTCATCTTCAATTTTTGAGCAAAGTTAACTTTTGGCGGGGATAATATGTTCACCTTCTGAGAAATAAACCGTACCCTTAAAGCTTTCAATTAACCAATAGGCTTTTATCGAGTTTCAAAGGAGATTTAGTAGATACTGAAGGGGAGATACTTGCAGAGAGAGTCGTGTTAGTCATTCTGTTTAACTAATCATCCTGTAAACATTTCATAATTCAGTTTTGATTCTCTTCATCACCATTTTTTAAGTTTATCTGTTTTACTTAATAGTACATTTACTTTAGAAAGTAACTATACAGTTCATATGTGTACATGTAGGCTATATATTGTATTACGCTCGATTTTTACAATGATTTACTTCTTCAGAAGTTCTTATTCAGGAGAAAATTATTTAATTTTGTTCAGCCCTAACATTCTCTGGACTCTACTGTTGCGCACTGTACACCCACCATGGGTATGAAATTAATTCTTTCCGACAATACACTTGAAAATTCTTGAGGCGAATTTCTAATATCATTGCAGTTTCTTATTTCTTGCCTCGTCCTCTGTGTCTGTAACGCCACCTTTGGGACAACTGATTCGTAGATGAGATTGAATGTTCTAAGGTAATAACGTTGCTAAGTTCTTGTATGCAGCAGAATCAAATTAGTCTCCTTTCGGCCAAAGCCAAAAGGTTACGGACCTTACGGTCCATAACTTACATAAGCATTGCATGGTTGCGCATTTGATGAAGTCTTTCTTGAGGGATATGACGTCATCGGTCTTCCGGGACTTGCCGAGAGAGAAATCCAGCACTAGTACGGTGCATAAATACCTTGACAAATTGTAACAAGTCCGTTTGGTGATTCTCGAGCGCATGCTAACATCCACCAAACCGTCTGGATAAACAAAAAATCACTTCCGCACCTACTGTACAGCACGTCTTCTCAGTAAAGTTTGAGTGAACTTATTGAACCCATCCCAAACAAAGGGAGGGTTCTTACGTGCGATTTTGTTCCAGTGCAAGGCATGCTTAATTGTAAACAACCTTTTCGGTGAAAAAAATTGAACCTGCCTTAGAGTATCGATAAAAACTTATTTCACCCAGTTAGACTAGAACTCTCGATTAGTTTGGTTTACTAAGTGGTTCTGAGTGTGCAGCACAAAATTGTGGGTACATGTCACAATATATGTATCTCGTGAATCCCTAAAACTCTCCATGACAACTATTAACCCGTTTAAATGCGTACTATACGGGGTGAATACTTGGCTAAGTTTGTAAATTGTTTTAACGGAAAAGTACTTGCCAAACTTACCCGTCATAGAATTCCATTTTAGGGTAACATGTGAACCGTGAGCGATGCTTTAAACATTATCAAAGTATTCACTTGCATAAACAGATATAGCACCATGCGAAAGAGGCACCACATAGTCCCCCTAGCCCTTGCACTTGGTGCACAGCATGAGCAACGGAGTAAGGAAAACAAGTCAGTGAGCCATAACAGGAAAAAAGACCGTGACCGGCTCGACTACAACCAGTTGGTTGGAAACTGGGCGGTAAACTCTATCTAACCTAAGCATCATGCCATCAACTCTTTCACTGCTGGTTCGTAATTTCTTTATGGTTTGCCCTGATAATTGGTTTGATGTCCATTCTGGAAAAATAAATGAAAAGGATTATTTTAGAAGAATAAAAGTTAGGCATTACTGTAGTCGTTTTTAAGTCAATGGCGCAAAGTCCATTTTGATTTAATCTACACGTTTTGCCATATTGCCGCATTAAAGGCAGGCATCCGTGACCCCAAGCTTGTAATTTTACCCTAAGTCTTCCAAAATTCTCAACTGACACGGCTCTTTGAATGAAATCGAAGTTTAACACTGTAAAGCAGCTCATACTACACAGCATTCACTGGGTGTGCTGTGATTACAGTATGCTCACCCGAGTATGCCAAGAAGCAATAAACTAGGATTTTGTCTCGATGCGAATTAGTTTTAGACAGCTGTGTGTGGGGGGGGGGGGGGCAAGAAATAAGTACGTTGGGAGAATTGTATCCTTCTGGTATGCTGACTACATACCAGAAGACTTCGTGCCTTAAAGGAACTCGGGAACTACCAGTTTCATATTGTACTGATTTGTTTCAAGTCTGGTTTAGTTAGGTTTTGTTTCACTTTTCGATCAGTTGTGAGGCCGGTTAAAACGGTTTTTGTTGTTAGGAGACATGTGCTACGGAAAATAATTCCTAAGGTCATTTCTAAATGGTTGTTGATATTGCAAATAAAGTGAAATAACAGAAAGAAATATCATTTTTAAAACTGATAAAAGGAACTGTGACATTATATTTGCGAAAAATGAGGGATACCAAATCCATTGATGACATATGAATGATAGGATGTAGATTTCTGTAAACCAGAACAAACTACAAAAATGCAGTTTTATGCATAGGCACTTGCCCCCCCCCCCTCCCCACTTTTTTCCAGAACTAAGCTTTTTACGCCTTAGTCTGGTTGCTTTTGCTACAAAAATAAAAACTGGAACTGTGACAGAGCTACGCGAGTATACTTATTTAAGTTTCATAATGTTTTAACAGGTCATATACTGCATTGAAAACTAAATAAAAACAATATCCTTTCGATAAATGTCTCAACGCTCCTTTTTTCGACAGTCTCCGCGTGCACCCGTTTTCAATATTTCAGGATTCGGGGTTACTTCTTGTAGAATATTCTTCTATTTGTACATTTTCACTGAAACTTACCGGGCTGTAGCTGAAGCTCTACCGTGACTAATGAAAGGGGGCAGGGAGGCGTTCATCTTCTGGTCCCCTTTTCTGACCAAGTGCCCCCAAGCTTTCTGAAAGGAATATGATCTTATTTGACCCTAATCTGTAGTTGCACCCTATTTCGGCTGAAGTGAAAAGGGTCCACCCTTTCTCTGATCTGCTATTTTCCATTAATTTCTCTTTTGAGATGTCTCAATCTAGCCCTTTTTTGGCTTGTTCTGTGCGTCCCATCAGATAAGGACTCTATAAAAATATCACGAAAAGGACTCTGTAGGAAACCAACAGTACGTTTTGGCTTAGTACAAATATCCTCAGGGGTCACCCTTATTCAGCTGTAGTGAAAAGGACCACTCTTTGTCTAATTTTATTTCAATTTCACTATTGAGATGAAGTAAAAATTCAATTTTCGGCACGCTCCGCGCGTCCCTTTACAGGTAACGGTTCTGTGAAAGTCACCCGAAAAAGACTATATAGGAAACCAGAGTATGTTTGTGCTTCATTAAAAATGTGTTTTTTTTGGGGGGGGGCACCGTTATTCAGCTAAGGTTAAAAGTGGTCTATCTTTTCTCTAATTTTCATTCAGTTTCATTATTGAGATGTCTTAAACGTTAACCCTTTTTCGCCGCGCTTCGCGCGCCCCATCATAGACAAGGGCTGGATTTACATCACATGAAAAGCCCCTAGCTTTCTGAAAAGAAGATCTGGGGCTTCAAAGAGGGAGTCCATGAAGAACTTCAATTTTAAGTAGTCCATTCTTCCTCCCCGCATTATCGATTCCGATTCCGGCCTGGACTTTCATCTCACTTGCTAAAAACCTCAAGATGTCACAAATTTTGTCGTAGTGGTTCTTAAAACTGTCTCGTCGTAGAACTTAATTGATAAGTATAGGGGGCACCATTCAGGATATGTGTTTGAGGCATCAGCTGTCAGCCCGTCATAATTAAGCCTTCATTGGTCAAACACCTACCTCTTTAGTGTTGCTAGCAGCCATTAACATTTATCTAGAATATGTTTTTCACAATGGGCGTAGTTGCTGTGTTTTTTTTTCTTATAGGGCGTAAAGTTAATGGTCTAAATTTACAGAAATATATATTTTTGAGGTTGGAAATGAATGTTGTTCCCCCAACTCCAATCTTCATAGCGTTTTCCGTTGCTGAGGTAATAAATATTGAAATTTATTCACTGAACTTGAAATAATTGATCGTCCAATAGTTTGTGAAGTCGACATCATTTTACTCACATTACCTATTTTTGCTTCCCTTTGAAATTATAAAAGTTCATATGACATCGAAAGTTTCCTGTTTTCTTGTAAGAAACGTTGAACAGAGACGGCTTGTTTATCTGTACATAGTCAAGTTGACCTTGTATGAGTGAAATAATAATTTGGTATATTTTTTTCTCAAGCTGAAATCAGTCCTGTCGTGCGTTTGGGTGATGACCATATTTCATTACTAGCCCCCAAAGCGATAGGCGTAGTGCATCTTTATTTCACCCAACTAAGACTTTAAGATCGGTTAGCCCAACGCTTTGTTACCTTCAAGAAACGCCAATTCTTTGATATGTGCACAAACTTAAGGCGGACATTAGGAGTTGCTTCGCTTTTCGTTATAATGCAGTATAATGAAACTCTCCTTCCAGTCGTCCGCATTGTCTAATAACAAGTCGACTTATTTTCACGGCGAAGTAGCTATTGTCGTGGAGAACAGTGTTTTAGACCAAAATTCATGGTAGTGTATATTCCGGTAGCATGGGCTTTGTGTTCGAGTCCAACATTTCACTTAAAGGTAAAGAGCCTCCAAACTTTTTAAGAAGAAAAAGCTAAACAACACGATTTTCTTCTTATTTCTCTTCAAAATATCTTTCATTACATTATATGACTATTGTAAATCACAGCGAAGCAAGCACTTATTTCTAGAAAATTTCATATTTGAAGAGAAAAAATGTTGTCACATGACTCCCAATAGCCAATCATGAAACTGGACAATCTACTACACTACTTCAATTTGGGATGACTGCTCTTGTCCTTTAACTGATGTGCTTAACCTGCTTTGGAGGCCATTTTCGAAAGCGACTGAAAAAATCTAATATTTTCCTGAAGAATTAAAGAATACATGTGTCGTAGGTACCGAAGGATGGCATATTTTAATGAATAATAAACGCAATCGTAGTTGAATTTACAAAACATATCAAAGTTAAGTACGACAATTTGCATTATATCATTGTCAAAACAGGCGTAACTTTCCATAAATTTTATATTCCGGCGTGAAAACGTATTAAACGAATGAAGTGTTTCGTTCTCATGCATACTTATTGTGTTTCCGTTTATATGAAATATCATAGTATGCTTTCAAGTACCCTGCCAAAAATACTACTAGACACAGCAGAATAAAATGTATGAAAGGATCGTATCGTATTCTATCTCTCAATCTGACGACCAAAAATTGACAAGAATTTGTTGAATGGTAAACTTTGACGAACGTTGCGAATGTCTCAACGCCCTTGGGGTGATTTTAAATTACAAGTTGCGTCGATATGTTTCATACCCGAGGCTATATTTGCTACTACTTCACGATGAATGTCTGCGCCGAAGAAGTGACGAGCAGTGTACTACCTTACTTTAAATGAACCTCATCTTCATAAAGCGTTGGAGACTTTATTAATCCTTTCCCCGTGTTGAGAGAAATCATCTCGTTTCCTGTGTAGTTTGGCACGGTAATCTAGTCCATGGAGAATACATATAAAGGTTTCTTAAAATTGTCGATATCCTCATTGAGAGGTATCTGGTCCGTAAGGTTTTTATTGTGGCACTTCTCTGTTATGCAGCCTGGGTAACTGCGCCAAAAAGCAAAAAGTTGTTTTTTAAACTCGGTACGTGGCTTCACAGTACAAAAAAGCGGCAACTAATGGGGGCAGTGCAACTTTCACAAACAAATACGGTGCAGTCAACTGATTTGTACACTCTAAAATCAAAAGAGTGAACTAAGTCACTCTTTGATAGAGTGAAAGGTGTGAATTCACGCCATTAAGGTGATAATTCTCTCCTAGAAGAGTGAAATTCTCCCCCAAAAGAGTGAAATTCACTCCAAAAAAGTGAATTTCATTGCAGGAAGAGGGAAAATTCACTCTTTCGCGAGTGCCTGCAATGACCTCTCTTTTTTAAGAGTGGTCGCTGTAGGCACTCCATCAAGAGTGAAACTTCGCTAGTTTAGATGGAATTTCACTCTTCTTGGAGTGAATTATCAATCTAATGGAGGGAATCCACACTTTTCACTTTGTCAAAGAGTGACTTAGTTCACTCTTTTGATTTTAGAGTATACGCCGTTAGAGGCATTGCAATTACGTCATAGACCCGCCATGCTGGAGGACTGAACGCACTGCACACTGTGTGCACTGTGGTGTACGCGGTGTGTCTACTGTCATCGAGGAAGCGCGTTGAGTGGGGTCAATTACGTTTTTACGTGTTCCTCAACATGGCCGTGGGGAAGTACCGGTAGCCTATCATTATGTCATATGAAAAGCCCCTTTAAGCGCCGATTTTTGTATGAGCGCTTCGGAAGGCAACGTCTTGCGTGCTATGTGCTCCTACGTCAATGGATTGGGTTCATTCTATTATCTGGGGTGTGTCTTGTTACTAAACCCATTAGGCCTACATACTTTTTCAGGGTTCGAAATTAGCATAAGCCCGCTGGCCCGGGGCTAGTTGAACATTCGGGCTGGCATGTACAATTTTAGTCAGCTAAGCCCGTCGGACAAGTCCAAATCCTGCTGATTTTTATAAAAAAAAAAATATGGCCCAAACCAGTGTCATTATATTAAATTTTGTCGATAAAACCAATTTCGTGGCTGTACCCGTATATATATGAAAGAAATGCAGACTTCTATTTCTGTTTCATCTATGAGGTAAACGAACTGTTTTTCTACCAAGCCATATTAATTTACTTTGAAGTTCAAAGAATTTTTTTATGTAAAGAAGGTTCATTCTGGCTATGCATTTCGGCCACATGGCCAAGCACCCACATGTTCGTTGCATTAGGCACATTACGAGCCTGATGCAGTAACTGTGACCCACACATTTCGGGCTAGCGAAACATGTGTCCGGGCAAGTGACTTACAAGGAATGAAAGCCCGACGGACAAGTGATAAGCCAATGCTAATTTCGAACTATGTTTTGCAAGGAGCCTAAAAAAGCCTTTCTGTGGAAGATGGGTTTGGGTACTTGTGAAGGGGTGTGCCAGACTGTGGCCCTCGGCAGCCTTCTCTGCGGCTGGCGAAACAATTTCACTTTGCCCATTTTCGGCCTTCTCATAGCTTATATGCGCCTTGTATTGAATTATTGCGACCTTTAGCTTACTCACTTAAAAATACAAGATTAACGTGATGTTACTGTTTTCCACAAAATATAGGTTTAACTTGCACATGCGGACAATTAGGTATATACACCTCCCTATTTCATTGTGGTCCCCAGATGGCCAAGAAAACGGTGTGACTCAGGGCTACGAAACACTGTTTGGGTTTAGTCTGTCACTGAGTTTCCCCTTCCTCTCCTCAACTTCACATAAGAAGAAAAGAAGCTATTACAACGATAGACTATTTGACTGAAGCAAACAGACTACTTGGTTTCGGAACCAAAAGAAATGGGGATAGGTCAAGTACAAAAAAAAAGTACAAAATTTTCCTTGCATTACAAAAACCCTGCGGGCAAATAAAGCAAGTGAGATAGGCTACCCCTCCCGTTCATCGCATTATAGAAGTAATGTATTATCCCACGTACTCTCTGCATTTTTCTCAGACGTTTCTCAGTCTTCCGGCAGAAGTTTGGATACCATATCTCCTCTTATTACTTTAACAATGAAGTAAATAAACCTGCATATTGTGTTAAATTTGCCCAGTATTGCTTCTGCGTATGATGTAAGATTACAATAATAGGCATGTATTCTTCTTTGAGTGCTTGCACAGCTAACGTCGTGAGAGCAGTGTGCTTAGTTGTTTTGATCTCACGTGGTTTGCGTGACGTTAGTTCATAAAAACAATACTAGTTCGTCACACCCCTCCGTTCTTTTGTTTAAGTGAGGTTCATCATGTGGTTCCAACTTTACAGCCAGCAGCTGTCAATGCAATGTAGTTAGTCAAATGAGGTTTCACGGCTAAGTTTCTATCCAATCGGTTTTAGTTGGGCCGACAACCCTCTTTTTCAGGTGTGACTCGCTGGCTTGTTTTCACTTCTCGTTTTTATGCTGAGCACCAAGCGCAATGGCGACAGGTTCAATTTTTTAAGTCTTCGGTATGGCCCAGTCGGTATGGCCCAGTCAGGATTTGTGCCCTAGACCTGCCGGCTGCAAGTCCGATGCCCTAACCACTTTCACTATGCAGTCGGTGTGCGTCATTGTAATGAAAAGGAACTCTGAAACTCATCTGTGTAGTACGATTACACAGCCAATTGTGTATTCGAGAAAACTGTTTTGCCTAGCCCACTTAGCAGGGTGTTCATCACAGACTATTTCCTGTTCAGTCATATCCCTAACTGAGAGGCAAGTAAAGCGAAACTGAACTATGTTTATTTAGGTCATGTCATCGTGGAAACCTTCGTTACAGTAAGCAAACAAGTAAGACCTAGAAAGATAAAGCGGGTGGGCAACTTACTAATGAAATGCGCAATAATCTTGAGAGCATTTACAAACAGATTAACTTTCACAAGTTATGTAAATGAGTTCAGTACGGCCGCCTTTGATACGTCATGGGGGAGCTACAGGAAAATGTTCAAGACTAAATTGTCCCAGAAAACCTTCTAATGATCGAATAATTAAAATGCGACGAAATAGTGAACCATATACTGGAATAGAGGGACGGCCGGGAGATTCAATAGCCGCATTTTTGTGCACTGAATCACCCCTCAGTTAGACAATTGACCCAACATTTTGCTGATTTTGACACGCGTTTCCAATAAAATTATGACTTCACAACTATTAAATTGCTTTGACGCAATATTTGAATAAATTTGATACACCTCTGCGTCACAACTCAGACAAACATGACGCACCCACAACTCACTACTGTCCGGGACCATAGGAGGAGGCCTACAATTGGTACGTGAATTAACTTTGACACACCTCTGCGTCACAACTCGGAATGGCATGGCTCACCTTTGACTCAAAACACAGTCCGGGGTTTCAGGACGAGACTTCCACAGTTGGTACGTGCATTAACATTGACACACCTCTGCGTAACAACTCAGAATGGCATCACGCATCTTTGACTAAACACAGAGTCCGGGTTTATAGGACGAGGCTTACAATTGGCACTTGCATGATCTTTGTTCACTGAGACAAGCTTGGCACGGTCTATACTGCATAAAGCTCAAATATATATTATTTGCGTCGTAAGGTATTGAAAGTCCCCTCGACGTTACAGCTTCTCTTTTAGAAGTGGGAGGAACTTCACAATTAACGGTTTGGAGAGAAGCTTAAAAACTCTTTTGGGCCCTATGAAAGAAATGAAGCGCAAGTATTTAAAAAAGAGAATGTCAAAGTTGTTACATTAAACTGAGAGAAAAGAGGACATACAAAGATGTCACAAAATCCTATCAACGAGTACAAATAATCTTACTTGATTGGAATCTCAAACTTTGTTTAAGTTTTACCCAGTGGCATTAATTTCAGAACCGTAATGCAAATATTGTAAATGAAAATATGAGATAACCGTGAAGATCCCGCGGTCAGTTCAAGTTATATTATTTTACGATTCTTGTAACTTCCCTCTTGGTTACATCTTCGTTTTAAGGTTTGGTGATATGCTATCAAATGAGTAGGATTTCACTTGACAGCTAAGGAGCAACATTTTGACAAGGAATGGTCTGATGGATCATGTCAATCTCTTTACCGTTCTCAAGATATAATTCTTGAGATAAGATTTGTTAGAGTAAATCATTGACTATTTATTCAAAAATAATGGTAAGGATTCATAACCCTGTGTTTACCCTATACTTAATTATCTGATCTAACTATCTCACCAGATGGTTAACGGTTTAATGACGGTGATACTCAAATTTGTCTTGAACACGGTTTCACAGCTGATGACAGGAATGTTGTTATTGTCTGTTGCTATTGCATTGTTACTCTTATTCTTTGTTAGTATAAAGGATTAGCTTAGGTATTAGGGCAAATCCTTGAACAGTACACATGACCTCAATTTAGAACCCCCAGGATGTACTAATGTTACCAGTTTCACTTTGAAATGAAGGTTGCAATCCCAAAGGATGACTTAATTTTTTTTTTTCATTTTGTTTTATTGCCATTAAGATTTTCTTTACGTAAGCGCACAACAAAAGAATATAAAATAAAATGAAACAAACTTTGAATGAATTTTAAGATAAGAATGCATGATGAAGAAAGATAACTTAAAAGATTGATACGCTTATTACATATTTCAAAATTAATCTCCAAACAAATCATCCAGGGGAGCTAGTATTTCTCTGAAACATTTTCTAACATATTTTTCTTAAAAACATGCAGACCTCTGCAGCAAAAAATAGTTTTTCACGTAAACAAAAGTTCCATGGACAGTCGGGTTTCCTTTTTGCTTTTGCAATCAAAAGTAAACATTTTTACCAATATAAATATGAAATCAGATATGCAATCACTATTATCACCGAACAAAACCGAATATCAATACTAAAGGAGGCATTCTGTAAATGATCACAAATTCTTCTATAAAAATAACAATGAAAAACAGGTGTGAAATAGTTTCAACAAAGACTGAACAGAAAGTGCACATGTTTGAGGGAGCAACCTTGATTGTGTGTGACTATTTATTAGTAGTGACTAGGGATAATTCTGTACAGCAAGCGATACTGAAACAATCTAACAGATAAACATCAACATCTAAAAGGCAATGCACAATAGAAATTTACAGATATAAACTGAAGAATTAAGTATCTCTTCGTATAAACATTTACATTCAAAGGGACCATCATTCAGCAATAAATTGTAACAGCTATTAACAGGGTTACTTGAAACATAATTGCGTTTTCCTATGAGATGATTCCATGAAAGCATTATTGCATTTATCTCCCCGTGATACTCAAGAAAAAAGGTCTTAACCCAAAATTTCTTATAAAAAGGATAAAAAGTAAGAAAGTCTTAATTTAAGACTTAATTTATGATCAGTCCCTCTGTCAACATCACAAATTTGCATATTTTATTATTTTTATTGATGAAGAAATTTTAGAACACGGTTTACCCTAAAATGGTCAATTTTTGATAGATTTTCATACGCGATAGGAATCTAGGTTGTTTTTTACTTTAATGCTTTTACACCAAAATAATGTGCTCCCTTGAAAATAAGACAAGTGTACTTGTTCGAATAAGTAATCGAGAAGATACACAAAGTTTGTGGTTGACTCCCCTAAGGACACAATTTAAATCCAAATCCATCAAACCTTGACTATTTATTTTACAGGGATATTTCTGATTTGCACTTAACCTATATAATAAACATAAGATCAATATGTAAATCTTGTGATGTCAAGGAGGGACGTGCCATTTATTTCTTTGTTTTTGTCATCTTCATCTAAGGGTTTTGTTTTTAAAATTTAAATTGTGTGCTGGAAAATCATCGGTATCAATTACCTAACCATGAGCTATGTGATGAGTAATTAAGACATAATTAAGGGTTAAAGGGACAATCCTTTCACCCCAAACTGCACTTCTAGTATAGGGTAACAGAAACTCTCAATTGGCTCAGCCTTTTGATTGACTGCAAATTCAAACAATGCAGAGAACCAAAACTTATATTACACAGCACGAACTGTTTTGATTGTACACATTGAACTTTTTATATTCACCCTGAAGCAATAAAATGAGATTGTGTCGGGATGAGAGTGGATTTCAGAGAATTGTGGGAGGGGCTTAATTAAGAAGGTTAGGATAATTGATACTGTTTGGGATGAGAAAATTGGGCCTTTAAGAAAGAGATGCCAACACTGGGCAACACGCCGCACATCATTATTTTAACATTAGACAAGTTGGTTCAGAAACATTAACACTTTGAAGTGGTTTATTTTGACGACCGTAAAAGATACTGACATAAATCCAACTGATGTTTTCTTAAGCAACATTGCCCTTGAGTCGGGTTTTTCGCTGACATGTCACACTACTTTTAAAACAAACAAAGGTTACTGATTCGTGAAAACATCATTGGTATTTTCCATGGGGAAATACCACACAGCGATCGACAGTTGATGAACCAATAATCCAAAGTAAACAAGTCTTCAGTACCTTACTGTATCTGTGGCTTGGTGTCGTGACAGTTTCTCCCGCTTTGAGTCATGACTGTCCAGTTAAAGTGACACGTTCTCAAAGCAGAGATCCTCTTATGCCAACTGTCACTTTCATGTCATAAGACCTAACATACGTGTTATTGGACAACTGTTCACTTTCAAGTTACATTCATCATTATAACTGGAAAGATTGCATCTTTAATGATCGTTTCAAGAAAATATTGAGCTTTGACAGTTTCCAGAAATGACGGATATACTTTACAATATCAACGATAGTACAAACTTGACAATAATACATCGTGAAAATCGTATATTCAAGTCATATTTTTCATATAACGTTCAATTAAAGTAATCGAGTTTTCAATAATTTTCACTTTTCATATAATTATTGTTTAAATGAAAAAAAAAAACTTTTTTGACCTTTTCTCGTTAAGTTTTCAAAATAAACCGCTCAATGTGATATTTATTCATTCGCAGAATTATCCATGAATCTGGTTTCACGGAAGAAGATTCTAAACGCTTCAAACCAGTCGTTTATAGTAACACATTGCAGGCTATGGTAGCTATGATTAAAGCCATGAAAAGACTAGGTGTACAGTACAACTGCCCAGAACGAGAGGTAAGTGACCAAAGTCGGTGTATCTTTGTCTTACTAGGAATCGAGTTGAAAAATAAATGTTGTAAACTGTTACCGCCAATAACATGGGTGCGGTAAAAAGTCAGTTTTAGAGATAATCTGATGATAATGATGATGATGATGAATTGGTCATGTTAAAATGTACACATGTGTTTCTCCTGTACTCAATAACGGAATTTGTTTGATGGGGGAACAATGAAATCTGACATCTAAACAGAGTTAGTTCTGTTTTCAGGTCTGTCCAAATCACTGTGTATTTATTTCTAACCGTTGGGGGTAGTGATTAAAATAGATCTCGGTTCTGTGACGGGGTCGGAAATCGATATACTACACTTAAACAATAGAAAAGTGAGGCTTACAAATCAACTTTTCAGCGTCCTCGTTTTAGAATGATTATGTCACATGGATAGTGTTATTTAACAACCCTGCATTGGTAAATTTTCAAACCATAAATGAAACATTACTTCATATACCTTAACACTTCTCCTGAGCTTCATAACTAAGTTGAATTTTTCACTTGAAGAAAAACTATGTGAAAAAACTACTGACAAATTTACATTTATTTAAAGGCCCAAATTTCTCACTCCAAACAGTACTAATTCTCCTAATACTAACGTTCTTTTTTAAACCCATTCCTCAATTGTATGAAATTCATCCTCATCAAGAGACAATCTCAGTTTATATTGCTTCAGGGTGAAATTAGAAAAGCTCAATGCGTAAAATCAAAACACTCTCAGTTCAGTTCATGCTGTTTAATTAGGGGATAAATGCGAGGATGCCCGGTCTTAAATGTGATTTAAGACCGACGATGACGTCATCATAGAGGCTGAGCGGACCGAGGCGATAGCCGAGGTCCGCTGCCTCTGTGATGACGGCATCGGAGGTCTTAAATCACATTTAAGACCGGGGCACCCTGCTTTTATCCCCATTCATAAATACTTTGAGAAAAATGGGTGAAAAACATGAAAAAATTAAAAAAATTGGTCAAATTTTAGAGATCAAGTTTTAATTCTCCTCAGTTTTTTAGCCCCCACTGTGACGTATCGATATCTTGAACTTGAATTGATGCTAGCAAGACGAACATTCTGAACTGCATGTCGCGACCGATACGCTCAGTATCATCTTTAATTTGCTACATTTTCGAGAACTATATCGGCTATTTTAGAAGCAAATGTTGTTAACAGAAAAACACTGATCACGGTATCGCATCGTTTTGGAGATGAGGTTGAGCGAAAAGTCAAGGAAAGTTACTAACTTCTCGTTACCTGTGTTTACAGTTGTGCGAAGAGCTAACGTTACATACTATACATGCAGTACACAGTAAGAGTGAGTGACTGTGCAGCTATACTAGCGCTGTGTGTGGTTAGCAGATCATCAGCATACTGCGGGCCGCGGGAAGGACAGTACATGCAGACGTAGCCTAGTTGATGTTATGGGTCAGACACGGTGATATAAATTCTTTGTAAGAGATGGAAACAATTTTAAAATGCGCTTTAGCCTTTAAAGAGACTGAGGTTACAGGTAAAGTATACCAGGCTTCCGTAGGGAATTGACACTCAGGCTACTGAACTTGACGATTACTTTGCTAGCCTGTGGGCCAAACGAGTAACGTTACTGTTGTTTCCCTGTTTAGACAGTCTTAGCGGAATTAGTAACCCCAGCACTGTCACTGTGCGCGGCCAAAGCCTGTGTATATTGTCGCTAACCTTAGACACTTTAGTAGGCGTAACAATACTGTAGTTATAGGCACGTTTTATTTGACCCCCCCCAAATTTAGGAGTGGATTAAAACGTTAACAACAGTGCCAGTCATCGCAGCTCAGTGCATGCAGTTCTAGCCTAGGGCCTAACTTGTTAGACCTATAAAACAATGTGTGTGATCAAAATACCCATTTGTGGGGAGCAATGATTCCTAACTTAAGCCTAGGCTAACCCATGTCTTTATCACTGCCAGTTATTATTCTTTGGAATGGTAACTCTGAAGACTAGGGTATCAACTTTACACAGTGTACAGTGTCTCAGTGTTACTGTTTATCTTGCTAACATGTACTTGGCTTACTGTTTGACATTACAGTAGGCCTACATGTGCTGTGCAAAACAACTATGGGGTGAATATGGCATGTTGCTATGGCAACCTAGCATGGGCTTATAATATTGTACACAGTAAGTATAGTGATCACATTCAATTCAATTCTCCTTACTTCTTGAAAACCATTCGAGACCGGTCTCGAATGGTTTTCAGCCAATCAGAATGCAGGAAATCAATACAAGTATTTATGAATATAAGATTTGGTATCCTTCATTGTTTAAATTAGCTGTCAACCAAAGAGCTGAGCCAATTGAGAGTTTCGGTAAACCCCTACCAGAATTGTAGTTTGGGTTGAGAGGATTGGTTCTTTAATATTATTACTTGACAGAAGATGAGTTGGTTTGGTTGGTTAGAGTTTTACACCTTCAAACTTCAAACCTTCTGATTATAAGGGGAAGTTAAAGCAAAAAATTTAATTTTCAAATGTGACAGGGGAACCAAACCTACACAGTGCGTGTTAAAGTTCTATTCATTTCGGACATTTATTTCTCTAGAAATCAGTAAATGAAGTCGGAAGATTTGTGTTCCAAAGTGAGTTTGAGGGCAGCAAAGCTTTTATCACTTCCTCACTCCCAGTTGGGACAATTATAACTGTTCTGCATGCAGAACAAAATTCATGTTAATTTATGTTAATTTTCCAGGTTAGGGTAGCAAATGCAGAACGAGTGCTACATAGCATGAAAAACTGTATTGTAGCATGCTTTTGAAACACAACAGGGTTTTCCCAACTGGCTTCTCTTACATTGACAAGGAATGCTTTGTTTCCCTTCGTTTTATCAGACTGTTGTGTTGACCTTGAAGTTAATAGGAATATGACCTCTCTTTAAGGGATGCAAAGTTTGTAAAGTCTCATCCCATTTCTGCAATCACATTTAAATAACATGGGATTGTTTAGGAGAAAATCAACTCTAAAGTTTAAAGAAAAACAGAAGATTTTGCACCAGTGCGGGGATATGATGTCATATGTGCTTGCTTCAAGTTCACTTTTCGTTAAAATTTGTGGAAATTTTACATGCTCATATCTTGAGAACTACACGTCGGATTTCAATGAAAGTTTCACCAAAATGCTCAGAATAAGTACCCCTGTAACATACAAAACCCTGCTGACCTTAAGCCCTTTGTTTAACCCTTTACCGTTGTGCTCTAATCGGGGCATATTTGCGCGCCTCGGGAGTGGGCGGAAAAGCGGACGTAGCACGCCCGCCTCAGCTTCCGTAGGGTATTGACCCCGTGACCTTGAACTATTGTCTCTCTTGTTGTTGTGGCCGAATTTTCGGGTAGCTACTCGCAGTTTCGAGCTCCGCGTGAAGCAGTAAAGATGGGTAACAGCCGCGCTCTCCGCATGGGTCCAAAAGGACCCAAACAACGGTAAAGGGTTAATCTGGCGGCTCCAGACTATTTAAGTTGTGGGTCACTAGACTTTAGCCCTAGGAAAAAGGAAAATGATGATGAAGTTTCTTCTTCTTCTTCTTCTTCCTTCTTTCTTCTTTCTTCTTTCTTCTTTCTTCTTCTTTCTTCTTCTTTCTTCTTCTTTCTTCTCTTCTTCTTCTTCTTCTTTCTTCTTTCTTCTTTCTTCTTCTTCTTTCTTCTTTCTTCTTCTTCTTTCTTCTTCTTCTTTCTTCTTTCTTCTTTCTTCTTCTTCTTTCTTCTTCTTCTTTCTTCTTCTTCCCTTTCCCCCTTTTCCCCATTTTCCCCCTTTCCCCCTTTCCCCCATTCCCCCTTTCCCCCTTTCCTTTTCCCCCATTTCCCCATTTCCCCATTTCCCCCCTTTCCCCATTTCCCCCATTTCCCCCATTTCCCCCTTTCCCCCTTTTCCCCCTTTCCCCATTTCCCCCATTTCCCCATTTTTCCCTTTTCCCTTTTCCCTTTCCCCCTTTTCCCCTTTCCCCTTTCCCCCTTTCCCCCTTTTTCCCTTTCCCCCTTTTTCCCTTTTCCCCTTTTCCCCTGTCCTCTTTCCTCTTTCGCTTTTCTCTTTTCCCTTTTCTCCTCCTTTTAGGTGCTTTCATTCTTCTTTATCAATTTTGGTTATGCTCTGTAAGAAAACAGGTATACAACAAGTTCGTCAACCTGGCAACCCTTTTAATCTGTTTTGTGACAGCAAAAAGATTTGGGATCAAAACATGACATGATGGTTTCAAGACATGCACAATTCACCCCAATGTCACATTTGGTTATGGGAAGTATACCTGGTTGGTTAGTTGGTTATATAGATATGATTTAACGACACGCAAAAAAGAATGTGTCATTCGTGTCGCACAATTCAAATACGGTACAAATCCTCCCGTGCTGTCGCCTCCAAAACCAGACGGGGAATACGAATGGCATATTCTACAACCCCCAGCCCAAAGGGGCCCCCTGGATGGGAACCAGGGATCTATACACTTGACAAAGTTTTATTCATCATCATCAATTTATTTTAACTACCTCATTAAAATGATATCCGTTGCCTTCAATCGCGTGAATAATGTAGTCATGAACAAGATGTCATGTAACTACAGGCTATTCGAGTCGATTCGCAGACGTATCCATAACGCACTAATACATCATGTAACAAGATACAGATAAAGTTTATACATAAAAGTGTTGACATCAAACACACTGACAGATATATGTTCAATAAACTATTCACACTAAGAGTTCTTCACCATAGCATCAACTGCGATTAAATCTAAGCAACATTCGATCATTTTGTGTAGGTTGAGAAGAACTCTTCGTTGTCGCATTTTCCTCGTTCGTTTCTATTTTTTCAACTTTATACGCAACAAAGTGTGATTAACATGCGTTGTAAAGAACAAATATTCATTATGAATTTTCAGACAATTCCCAAAACAGATTAATGATTCGAAGTTGTGTTTACGTTCCCATATTATGGTAGCCAATACAGTCCGTATCTGGAGTAATTCTACATCAGCCTTTTAGGATCGTGCGCGGTGTGTTTTCTTTTAATACATCTGACACATATTGAAGGAAAGCGCCCGTCTTTTTATGAGAGTAAGGCAACACCAAAAACAGATTACAAAGTCTGAAGGTCCCAAAAGTGGATCATTTACGTAAGAGCTGCTTCGGTATCATACCTCTGGAGACGGCGGATTATACAAACAAAACCTTAACAAGTGAAAAAAGACCCTGTTAATATTTTCATCGGGCTAAGAATAAGAATGTTCTCCTCCTAAATAGTATGACCTTTATGAAATTTATTCTTTTTTAGGTACAATGTTTTCAATTAATCTGCATTCGAAAGTAGAAGATATTTCCGGCCTTCATGTAATTTGCAAACGATGTCTAAACTACCTGTAAACTGGTAAAGGGTGTGCGAAGAAATAGCCTAAAATATCGCTCGTTTTGAGACGTTTTAAGCAATCAAGTACCAGAGACAATTGTAATTTTTTTTGTAATACAAATGATTAACTTAGGGCAAAATCCGTTGGATAAGTACCGTACGAATTTAGTGGGATGCAAGTGAGGGGAAATGGTGTTTTCCCCACGTAGTACTACGAATGATAATAGTACAGAAAAAGATCGATACTAGCTAGGGTATACCGGTAAAGTGAAATATTATATAGCCTATTCTACAGATAACATTTTTCCAAACTGCCCTTGCAAGACAGGTTGACAGACTAAAACCAGACAAAAAATATCATGTTTGATCTTTCGGTGTGCCGTTGCCATGGAGGTAGTCATCCGATCAACACTTGATGCCAGAAAATGACACCCTAAGTTTTATCGGCAGCCTTCAAACAATGTCTTTGGGCCTTTGCATGGATATCAAAACATCTTAGCCATTCACATCAGAGGCTAGCTCTTTCTAGCCAAAGACGTACAATTACTCCCTCATTTGCCTTTCGGTATGCCCCCCCCCCCCCCCCACATAATCAGTGCTATCCCTCCTCTCCAAAAGACAACATTATTTTACTCGATACAAATAATTTATGCACCATGTTAAGTCGCTGTTTACAGATAAACTTTGAATAGTCATGGAATACAGAATAATTTATAACCATTGAGGAAGAAAATGTCAACTGTCCGTTTCCAAGGTAACCGTCGTCTGCTTATCAAATCTCTGCGACGTGTGTCGTGGAAAATTGAAAACAATGCCATGGAAGAACGAAGTTGGTAATATTTCAGCGAACTGTAGCCCAAACAACTCCCTGGTTTATTTTACCTAACTGTTACTGATATAACTTAGGTTGACATTTAAATACTATTGGTTTCATTTTTAACCCGTTCTTTGCTGTATAACTTCGCAGTTTTCTTTACCTCTCGAATACTGCTGTGGTGATTTGCAAACTTTCCCGAGGTATACTTTCATGGTTCTATCGAACGTGTGGGGCTTGTTGGTTTGCAGCTTGTTTGTAAAAGTGATCTTATTTGATAGGCTCGCCATCGCTCCCTCTAGTGCACTACAAACACTATCCTCTAACATTTCATTCCTTAAAGATTTTTTCCACATTGCTGGTATATCAACTTAAAGTGAAATATTGTGTTTGTTTTACAAGAAAATTTTATCCTTTGAAAACCAATATTTATTGGAAAAGAGTGATAAATATATACAAATAAGGCAGTATGGTGGCCTTCTTTTCAACAAATAAGTTTCCCTCAGATTTTTCAATTATTTGTTGCTCAAAGATAATTTGTTCACCCAAAGTGTCTACATTTCACAAATGCAACTACCATAACTCTTCTCGTGCATATATTTGTGGAGATAAAGCTATTGCTAGGTTAATGGTTGAGGCCGAATGATTTGAAAATGACTAGAGCTATTTACTTTTAATGCTATGTTGGAGCATTTTAAAGGCAAAATGTCCCTTTAATAGCGTCATTTGAATACAATACCTTTTTACCTGCTCGGCTTGGATCATTTCTTTCTGGAAATAAGCCGATAGATACGCATGAAACATCTATTCTGATTGCTCACTAATTTCACGTAAAAGCTCGTCTTAAGTGTGTAACAGAATGTAAGAGTGGCTCAAGGCATGAAGCATTCGGATGAAAATTAAACCCAGCCCGAGTCCACCCAAATAAGTGTTATGCCCGTCAGCTCATTTTGACAAATCCACGGTTGGAGAACTGCTAGCAATTTACAAAGATTGGATGGAAATTAAGGAAACAGGGAAACTTAGATGGACTTTGAGAGGGTAACTCGGCAAAATGTAGATGAGATGAATAATTTAAAGAAACAAAAATAGAACTACCGTAGGTGTCCACGATTTATGTAGAGAGAGGAAAGGGACATTTGGCAATGTGGAAAGAATATAGGACACAAAAAGGATAAAGTTCAATATCAGCTGTACTGCACGGTGGCATTCGTGGTGTTTTTTCCTGGGTATTTTCATTGTTACTCCTTGCGGTGATGACAGAGGACTGGAGTAGAATATTTGAGGTAACAGCTAAATCTCACAATTTCCTTCTTATTTCGCTTCAAAGTATCTTTCAAAATATTTTAGAACATCTTTATTGTATTTTCAAGATAAATAAAGCAGTTACTAAGGTAAATTTTACATCTGAGCAGAAACAATATTGTCACATGACTCTCAAGCAGTGGCGGACTACCATATGGTCATGGGGGGCGACCTCCCCCCGACTCACTCAAAATCGCCGTTTTTATCGCATTAAAGTAAAGTGTATCTACCTGCTTTGCAGTGCCCCCACAGGCCATTATTGCACCCTCTGACAGTCATTTGCTCTACATACTTTAAAGCACCCCTACAGCAAATATTCTCCCCCTCTGACCGAATGCCCTCCTTCCTCCTCCACTGCTCTCACGAGCCGATCATGACACAAACACTACATTACTTCAAGTTGAGGTAACCGCATTCCCCCTTAAATATGCAAAAAAGGAAACTCTTTGGTAGGTGCAAGAATGATCGTTCACCTTTTTTAAATTTGTAAGTTATACGGTAATAAAATGATAAGAGAAAAAGAAAGAAAATTGCTAAGTACATGACAGTAACCTTAGGAAGGGGTTTAAAGTCACATCAAGTTTTGATATGTTAGAAGGCTACTTCCTTTAAGCATTTCGGTGAATTTTGCATTGGAATCCAATGTGTCGTTCTCAAGATATGAGCAGGTAAAGTCAAATTTTCAACAAAAGAGAACTTGAAGCAAACACATTATTATGTCACATCCTGACATTAGTGGGCCTTAAGTGTTTTGTTTTTCTTTAAACATTTACAGCCAGTTTTCTTCTCAGCAACTCCGTTATCAGAATTTGATTTCAAAAGTAGCATAAGAACTTAACAAACTTTACATTCACTTCAACGAGATCCTATTACCTTGCAAGTCATCAAAACAGCCTGAGAAACAAAGGAAAGCATTCCTTGTTAATGTGAGGTCATGATGTAATATCTGATGTCCTGAATATATAGATATCAATTTGCAACACAAATCTTGTGAATTCATTTGCTGATATCTCGAGAAAAACATGTCCGATTTGAATGGATATTTCACCAAATTGTGTAGATTTAATTCATCTTTCCCTTAAACGAGGGATATTGAGACACCGACTTCAACTAGTCAAAACCCGCTGTTTCATGAATGGCTCCTGAGAATCATATGACAATGTTTCTCCTTCTCGGTTTCGGACTTCATATGAATGTTTGAATTTCTTCAATATACAACATGTAATTCTTGACGTCATTAAAAATACTTAGAAGGGAAAAATAGAGAGAATTATGAGGTAAAGCTGTCATTTCAACAAGTTTTGGGGCGTCTGTTTATGTCCTTTAAAGAAAGTCAATAGCACGTGTACATCTATCACGTCATGTGGTTGAATGGTTTGTGCCGTAATGATTCATTTTGTGTACGTCTTTCAGGCAGTCACTTAGTGTGATATAAGGGTACACATCACAATAAATAACAAAATATTTCATGGACATTTGTTATCTTTCATTGACAAATTTTAAACAACGTTCAGCTCTAGATAACAACTATTTAGCCGGAAAAAGTAAAGGCACCTAAAGACGTCATCACCCTCTTGAAGCAGTCTATCGATGACGTTGCACTTTTTTTGAAAAACAGATTGAGATGGTCGAATTGTTGAAGACGTCGCCATTGAAGCGTGGGTCTTTCTTGCCTATGCGTAAACACGAATCATCACACCTGCAGTGAAAAATGTCATTCGTACGTCGGATTTTGAAAGATTGGGGAGTTATAAGCTTCTAAAGTGATTGTTTCGCACTCTATCGACGGACAGATGTTGTCCCTTGCGTGTCTGAGTGTTCCAAGCATACATAATACCAAACAAAAAGTGTCTTAATGGGGTAGTCGAACATTCTCACACGGTGTATTTGAGAGGCTCCCCTTGTTCCCATGGTTACCTTGAGTTGAACGAAAACAAATGAGATATGTGGCAGAGATGAGATTTAGATTTTAAGCCGACGGAATGTGATCAACCTTTCCCTCCATTTGTCATTGCCACTATCACCAATTAACCGCTTAGCACAAAGACTTACCCACCAAGATGAAAGGTAAATCGTCTTTAGAGTTTTTCTACTTCTCACGTCACAGCTATGTGCAAATACTTCAGAGTGATTCATAACACTGAGAAAGATAAATCTAGCATGTTCCGGCGATTTGTTCATTCATTCCTCAGGCATACATTATTGAGAAGTAGTTGCACTTTTCCAGCTTTTAAATCAGTTCGGTGTAAGTTCGTTGATTGTTAGAACTGATGCGAGCAAAATAACACCGAATTGATAATATTCAGGACTCAGATTGACAATATTCATTGCATATGATATAACTTCAATATTGTGGATACAAGAAGGGTATGATATAAGAGCCAGGGCCGTCGGAAGCGGGGGGGGGGGACTGGGGGGCTGCAGCCCCCCAATAATTTTGCCATATATAGTTTTTTTTTTTTTTTTTTTGAAGTGAACATTTTATTACAACGAAAGGTCAAAATAACGACTGCTTAGATAGTATTAACAAGCCCGGGAAATGTCATTTCCGGCTGTCTGAGGGGTTGCGATTTTTCAAAATTTTCTGTAAGCTCCGCGCCAACCGATGGTGGCGCTCCGCTTAGATAGTCAGCCCGAGTCAGCCCCCCCAATCGAAAATACTTCCGACGGCACTGAGAGCAGAAGTAGGTTGGCACTGTTTAAACCCGCTTTTAACTCCATTACAGGCCGGTAAAACTTTTGATAAAAGAGCGAGCTGTTGTGAAGAAACAACTCTGTCTCTCAGACTGGTTGGAAGTATTAAAAATCAGACCGTTATTCTGGTTTATTTCTTGATTGACCATGACGTTTGCTATGAGGCGCCGTATGTGACAAAATTATGTGCCAAATATATTGATTATACTTCTAAATATATATAGGTTATACCCAGATATATATAATTTACTCTCAAACTTCATATAAATAGGTTTTGCATAATCTATATATAATAGTCATACACCATATATATCCCAACAAGCTATATATATTTGTCATGGTAAATATTGTATTAATAGACAATGTCCTGTATAGTTTTCCGTAATTTTGTCACTCTTTTTGTCACATCGGGGAGAGAAGATATATATAGATTACTAACACGCGAACAGCACGCGAGTAGGAGGTGCTTGTTGAACATATATCACAACGGACAGAGCTCAGCGCACATCCATTGCTGTCAGTAACTTGGCTTGTCAGAGAATTGCCAAGGACAATTTCTACAGGCAACAGAGTAAGGAATGTAAGATGACCCTCTGGCTACTCTTTTATTAGGTCCCCGTTTGTGTTAATTGTATTGGTCTTTGTGTTATTACTGCACATTGGATCTGAAGGTTGCATCGCACAAAATACCTGACGAGCAAAGAGAACGTATTATTCAAAGGCGGATAAGAAATGCCATAAATCTTGTATTGTACAGGTTACGACTGACGTACTGCAGGGAGCACAAACACGAGAGATCGGAGAGCAGACTGAAAAGTGCAATCTTAGACACCTCAGCACAGTGGCGTAGCTACGGGGCGGGGGGGGGGGGGGGTTGGGGAGCTGGATCTTCCACTGAATCGCCCCCCCTCACACACACACTGGCGACCTTGGCACAAAATATGTTCATGCTGGCCCGCCGATGATAATATTCAATCCGGGCTACCCGGCTACTATGACATAGATACACTTGCGATAGATCCACGCAGTTGCAGGGTATTCTGCAATTGTGCTGCACTCTGAATTTCAGAATTAATGGACGG
Source organism: Holothuria scabra (assembly GCA_037179385.1). Taxonomy (NCBI): domain Eukaryota; kingdom Metazoa; phylum Echinodermata; class Holothuroidea; order Aspidochirotida; family Holothuriidae; genus Holothuria; species Holothuria scabra. The sequence goes on along the minus strand of CM074182.1, from coordinate 39,265,601 downwards.
ACGGACGGACGGACGGATGGATGGATATTTTTCTAGCAGATTTAGAGTGGCTGAAATTGCCTACCTTGATGTGGTTTAAAGTCCGCCTCTAGCATCTGGCCTGTTTCTATCTCATGTAGGGATTTTTTCAATTCCTGGGGATGCACAAATTTGTTCCAAAATCATACTTGGTGTGGTGGGTAGAATATTTGAGTCAAATATGGTTGGAAGGAATTTGCACTTTGCACGGCCATGGCTGCCAGTCATTGGCCAGTGCAACAACCAAGCCCATGTTGGTTCAATGCAATCTCAAGGATCGCAACCTAGTACTATTACCTCACAGGACCTCACTTAGCTCTTGGGTGGAGTGGCGTACGAGGCGGGGCAGGGGGAAGACTGCCCCAAATTTCCGCAAAATCTAAATTCGGCAGGAATTTGGGAAAAATTCGGGCAGGATTCTGGAAAAAATTCGGACAACCCTTGAATTTTGAAAAAATGGGGTGGCTTTTCAGAAAATTCCTGTATGTGGCTGAAATCTTAAAAAAGATATGCCCGAAAAAAGGAAAGCAACGTCATAAAGTCGAAATAAATTTTTAATGAAAAACTAAGTCAAGGTTCTAAGGCTACACCTTCGGGCAGCGCAAAAAAGGTATTATTCGTGACTTTAACTTCACAAATAATCACAACACAATGCCCGATGTTGTCGAATATACAAATTTGCCCGAAAATGCAAAAGTATCATAGTAAGTAAGTGTAACAAAACTTACGAAAAATAATTAAAAAACCGCGACACATTTGGGAAATAGAAACATTGGCTTAAAAGAAACATTCTTGAGCCTGATTTAAAATCTTGTGTAACACAATACCCGAAATAGCCGATTATTTTAATAGCTTCAATTGTTCAAATCTTTGCCGAAAAACAGAAAACGCTATATAAGAAGTATAATTTTCATGGAAAACAACAAAGATCTGCAAACCATTTGAGTAAAAGGGGAAAAAAGGTATTCATCATCCCCACATTTTTACTGTAGTCTTGCAAAAATTGCCCGAAATGGTCAAATATTCGGGCAAAAGTTAAAAAAATGCTGGGACGTTTTCAACTGCCAAATTAATTCCACGGACAGACAGGAGGGTGTTCAGGTGCCCAAAAGTTTGCCATCTGTCCTGCTCTAGAGCCAAATACAGACATAGTTATGAAAATCGGGTTATTTGCTTTTCGATACTCTAATAATGTAGTGAGAGAATGTCTTCCAATAAGTCTGCTTCCAAAAAGTCTGCTTCATTTAAACACACCTTGTAATGTTCATTTTTGCAAAAAGTAAAACCATATATAGTCGGAAGTTCGGGCAGTCACACAATTTTATCAATATATTGAACTTAGACAAGATTCACAATAGGGTAAAATTCCTTAGCATGTTTTCAGTTCTGTTTTATGGTTTTCACCCGAAAACATGAGGGACAATTTCATCGATTGGTAGTGATACATTTTATATATCTCGTAGTTTTTTTTACCAAATAGCGACTGCTTAGAACCCCCTATAAGCCTGGGAAACGTCAGTTTCGACTGTCTCGGGGGTCCCATTTTTCAAAATTTTCTGTTCGCTCCGCGCCAGCCAGTGGTGGCGCTCGGTGTAGAAAGTCTTTCCTGCAGAAAGTGAACAGTTTTTTGAAAACGGAACCTCGAAATAGCGACTGCTTAGACCCTCTATAAACATAAGAAATGACATTTTTGACTGTCTGAAGGGTCAGATTTTTCAAACTTTTCTGTACGTTTCGCCCCAACTGGTGACGCACCACTTCATAGCAGAATTGAAGTTTTAAGTAAACACTTTTTGCAAGAGGAAACTTAAAATAGCGACTGTTTAGATTCCCCTATTATCCCGGGAAATGCCACTTTCAACTGTCTGAGGGGTCGGATATTTCAAAATTTTCTGCACTGTTCGCACCAACTAATGGTGGCGCTCCGCTTAGACTTTCTGACTGAATTTTAGTTTTGAGTGAACGTTTATCTGCAATTGGAGCTTAAACTAGCGACTGCTTATATCCCCTTTATAAGCCTTGGAAATGTCATTTTCGACTGTCTGAGAGGTACGAATTTTCAAATTTTCTCAAAGCTCCGCGCCAACCAGTGGTGGCGCTCCGCTTTGACTGTCTTGTGAGCAGAATTACGTATTTCGGGCAAAATTCTTCTGCCTCCAAACTGAAATGCTCCCCTGCGCCTATGGATATACCTTGATCAGGCGTGCACTGGAACAGCTGCTTGCAACATACAGCAGAATTCCGGATTCGAAATCCTAGGATCTGAGCTAATCAGTTTCTCAAAAGTGTGTTCGAATCTTAGAAAAATCACAAATTTTTCTTACCAGAATTAAGGACAATTAACCTGGCAAATGCCATTTCCAGCCATCTGGGAGGTTCCAAAAATCCAAAATTTTCTTTGTACGCTCCGCGCCAACTGATGGTGGCGCTACACTTAGATATTAAACTCCAGCCCTGTGCAAACGTGCCCAGCCCCCCCCCCCCAAAGCCCCCTCGAAAAAATCCTAGCTACGCCACTGTCTCAGCAGCTTCCTTTTTATTCCTTATCTATATAAACGACTTGCCGACAATTGTCAGGCTATTTTCCCATGATTGTATCTTGTATTGTTCAATTAAACCCCTCCCCCATTATATGATTGTAAATTCTTTCCCTTTTTTGTTGATCAACGCGATTAAAGTATCCATCATGGAACCATGCTGATTTGTCTCGGGGGTTGCCCTTTGTGCCTGAAGAAGCTGATGATTTGCTTCAATAAGGTCTTCTTGAATTACGATTTTCGTGCCCTTCAGCTTTCGTCGGTTATTAACGTACAGCTTTCTGGCCTTGTAGTTTTGAAAATTAGCAATAATGCCTTTTGGCTTGCCCTGATCCTTCTTGCCAACTCGATGGGGCCGATCAATCTCCTACGGGTCTAGATTAATACCAGGTACGTGGAGGCGAGACTGGTAATGGCGGCATCGGTATTTACATTAAAAAGTTCGTCGACTCCAAAAGGCAATTTCTGCGTGAGTACTGTGCAAGGTGATTTACTTGGATTGGAGCAGAACAGCACACATCCTCCCGTGAGGTGGATCTCTCTTGAACGGTTCTCATTTCCGTTGAAACTCCGCCAGTTTCAACTTTCAATTCATGTATCTTTTCCGACTGGATTTCAATTTGCTTCAAGAATTCGTCCATTTTTTCCAATGCTCTGTCAAAACATGCTTGCAGCTTGATTTCAAAGTCTTTTCCTGAGAAGACTTGAACAATTACCATGGTAACCATCTCGGCCATCTCCTTTTCTTTTTTGAGATCTATGTGAATTTGTCAGTGTCCACGGGAATAGTTAAATCCAACAGCAGAAGTATGTACAAGTCGCTGGTATTAAAGGGCCAATCCACTCACCCCAAAGTACAATTTTATAGGGGGTTACTGAAATTCGCAATTGGCTGAACTCTTATATTGACAGTTAACCCAAACAATACAAGGTACCAAAGCTGATATTACACAGCATGGACTGTACTGAAAGTGTTTTGATTTTACACATTGACCTTTTTTATACTCACCCTGAAGCAATAAACTGAGATTGTGTCTGAATGAGGATGAATTTCAAACAATTGCGGGAGGGGCTTAAGTAAGAAGGCTAGGAGAATTGGTACTGTTTGGGGTGAGCGAATTGGGCCTTTAAATTTACCCACTGAAAGTACACTGTTATCTCCCTAAGAAAGCTTGGGCTTGATAGGATGTAACTCACAGGGCGTCTGTCTTCAAGGTGTTCTTTAAAAGTTGAACTTAAAAGTGTTTTTTTCTTCTACAAAAAAAGCCAGTGTAATGTAGTTAGATCTTCCAATGGTGTATAAGTGGTGTTTAACTTTTCACTTCATACTGGATGGCCTTAAGGAGAGGTGACAAAATTTATGTTATGTCCCAGTACAAACCTTGCCGCTGATGGCGCTTCTTATTGGCCATATAAGATTCATTTAGGTGTAGAACTTATGGAACGCGAAATCTGCAAGTATCATGTGACTACATCGGAGGGGAAGGTAATAACATGATGTGACTACGTAAAAACACGGTGTGACTACATGAACACATGGTGTGACTTCGTAAACACATGGTGTGATAAGTAAAAACATGGTGTGACTACATAAAAGCATGGTGTGACTACATAGCTTGGTGTGACTACGTAGCATGGTATGACTACATTGCATGGTGTGACTACGTAGCATGGTATGACTACGTAAAACACGGTGCGACCATTTGAAATTGCATTGTGAGGCAGGCGATGTTTACTGTACGTAGACTGTGAGTGTGATGAGAAATCTGTACGTGACTGTATAAAATGATGGTGTGATGAGGAGTCGGCCAGTGACTGCCTAAGGTGAGGGTGTGATGATCTGATATAGTGCATTGAACTTTTCCTGGTGTACTCAAATGTGAAATAAACTATGAGTAACGGCCTGGTTTAAATTGAAAATGCAATAATGACTTCCAAAATATTATATGAAAGATACTTTGCAGAGAAATAAAAAGAAAAATTGTGAGATTTAGCTGTTACCTCAAAATACGTTTTGGATGACTGCTCTTGACCTTTAAATAGGGCTAGTTTGGATAAGGATTACAAGTGCCTCGAAGCCGAGTTGTGGAAGGGGGGCTACATTCATTCCAATAATTTGCAGTTTGAGCTTTTCGTGTTTTTCTTCGAATATTATAATTAACAATATACTTGAGAACGGTCAAAAATACCTTTAAGAATGCCACTTGAAAAAAAAAAGCCCGTACCCGAGACTTGGAGAGCAGGGCTGGGGTTGGGGGCCAATTAGCAGGTAGACTGACCAGGTATGGTATTGCATATGGACCTAGCAACACCTTCAGAACAGGGGTGCCAAGCCAAGGAGGAGGGGCCTGGCCCCTTATGCCTCCGCCAACGTTCTCTACGAGGTCGCGTGCCCCGGACCCCTGTTTGCACTGTATCTGCTTTTATCCTCAGTGAATGGTGCCATTTATTAATTGAGGACCACATCATGGAAATCTAGTCTTATACCTTGCAAAGTAGTTTTTTTTCTTTTGTTAATACAGTAGGCTAAGAAGTTTTACTTGAGTACGTCCGGGCCAGTTTCTAAACATCTTTGTCCGAAGTGGTCGATCAACAACTATTTCTATGAGGGGAACGAAGAATGGGGAGGCTAAGCTGCCATATATCGATCGCGCGTAGCCTCAGGAGTTTGTGGGCAAGTGGTTAGATGATCCCGCTTGCAGCAGGGAGTTCTGGAGTTCGACTCCTGGCCGAGTCATGAAGACTTTAAAATGAAACCTACTGCCATTGTGATTGGCGCTCAGCATTAGCAGGGAAAACAGGCAGTGGCGGCGCTACCGCTACCCTCCCCCAAGTTTATCCTTGCCCCCACATGCCCTCAGTTAGGTCAGTTAGGTGTTGAGTTAACCGAAAAACTGAAAAATATACCCCTACAGATACTTAATTTTTCATCCAGAGATATGCTAAAACCTCATATCTTTTGGGGCTTCGCGATCTGGATCCCATCCCCCAGGAACACGGGTGCTTTTGGCTCGGTTTCGCGCTGCGCCCGAAAACTTTCCCCCAACATTATCCTTTTCCCATAGTTTGCCCCCCCCCCCCCACACACACACACACTTTTGATATTCTGGCTCTGCCACTGGAAACAAGCCGGTGGACGACAACTGGAGAAATGCCGTGGCCGGCCAGACTTAAGCCAATCGGTTAGACGGTTAGAAAATAAGCCTTAACGTTCCACCTAACTAGCTAACCCAGAGGTGTGTGGGAGGGAGTTCTACCCCTCGCCCACGGAGGTGGCGGATTTTTTTTAAATAAAATTACATGGCACAAACAGCGCGCCAAAACCTAGCAAGGGCACAGTCGCTCTAGTGGTTCTCCCTCGGCTGTTATTCAGTAAAAATTCTTCCAACAATTCTTCAAATTCAGCATTGAGTAGACTAGCGACACGAGGAAAAGTTCAATGCACTGTATCAGATCATCACACCCTCACTTTAGGCAGTCACTCGCCAACTTCTCCTCACAGAGCCATTTTATACAGTCACGTACAGATTTCTCATCACAACCACAGTCATTACACGCAAAGTTGACATCACCTACTGCCACTCACAATACAATTTTAAGTGACCACACCGTGTTTTATGTTGTCACACCATGCTATGTAGTCGCACCATGTTATGTAGCCACACCATGCTATGAAGTCACACCATGCTATGTAGTCACACCATGCTATGAAGTCACACCATGCTTTAATGTAGTCACACCATGTTTTTACATTATCACACCATGTGTTTACGTAGTCACACCATGCTTTAATGTAGTCACACCATGTTTTCACATTATCACACCATGTGTTTACGTAGTCACACCATGTGTTCATGTAGTCACAGCATGTTTTAACATAGTCACATCATGTTATTACCTTCCCCTCCGATGTAGTCACACATGGTCACATGATGCTTGCAGATTTCGCGTTCCATAAGAACTCTCTTCAAACATGTGCTGAAAAGGCCACATTAATACAATAGCAGCTAAAGCAAATCTGACTTTGGGCATACTGAGAAGAAATCTTACTTATTGCGACAAGTCAACCAAAGAAACGGCCTAATTTGCTCTTCAGTGTCCGGCCTATTCTAGATTACTGTAATGTTGCCTGGTACCCTTACACCCAATCTGATAGGGGGATACTCATGAAAAGGTCCAGAGGAGAGCAGCCAGATTTATCTTTAACAACTAGAGTCGTCAGTCCAGCATTTCTGACATGATCAAAAATCTATATGGGATAGTCTTGAAACTCGACGACTGAGGGGACGTCTCCTAATAATTTATAAAAAAAAAACACCACAGTTTACTCCAAAATAGTGCGACTTAATTCGTGATTGACTCTCCAACCTCTGGAGGCTCGCCCGAAACTCGTCGCACTAGTGGGAAATACTTGTACCACCGCCTTTCATCTAAGTTACCAAAAATCCAAACCCAAGTACAAGCCTATACCCGGCTGGAATTCGCTACCTGAGCAGGTACGCTGTTCCCTTCAGATTCCTTTTAGAGTCAACTCAGTTACTAAGTATTCAGAATTGCTGGCATAGTTAGCATTATCCGATCAGGGAGCTGTTGTTTGGGAATAACAGCTCACTGATCCACTCCCATAGCCCAAACTACGGTAACAGCAACTCCATATTAACAACACGGGATACCCTTCCAACCGTTTGTCCTGCAACTGAAAGAAGAAGAATCATCTTCTTGCATCAATGCCAAATGCACATGCACAGATACCAGAAATTGAAGACGTTCAGGATGGCCACCTCTACCGTCTCGAGTGGCCATGGGAGTTTCCAAAACTCCTGGTAGGCCAAGAAAAGAGCAAAGAGTCGTCAGAGTTTAGAGTACTGACCAGTGGCGTAACCCTGGCCACGAAAAATGAAAAATTTGGAAAATTGCCACTTGTGACACCTGTTAGTCACAGTTGGCAAACTATGTCCCTTGTATAGTGTTGTTAACACTTGAAAATCGGAAAGGGTGTCTTTTGTCCCCCTCCCCAGAAAAAAGGTCTAGATACGCCGCTGGTTCTGACCTTACCAAAAGTCCAAAATGATGGGCATGGCAAAGGGTGTGCATTTGGTAGACTGGTTGGGGCATGATACTTTGTAACCATGGACCAGGGCTCCATGCACATATTCAGGAACTTTTCAATGGGGCGAAGTGAAAGTTTTGGCGAGGGAGCATCATGACAGACCGCAGTTGCGCGAGAGAGGTGTGAGAGGCCGTGCCCTTCTCATATTGTGAATCATTTTTGTTTTTAAATGGTGAAATATATACATGTGAAGTTGGTGCATTGGCATACGAGGCATGGCGTGTAGGGGCTGCAGCCTTCACAGAACAGGGAAAATGCTTAACTTCAGGACACTGACACTTGTATTTTCAGGGCAACAGGGCAAGAGGACAGTGCAATGGGCAGTGCGGCGGAAAGCAGCGCTTGCCAACATGGTAAAATCCTTATTAGTTGAACAACTCATATTGTTGAATATGAAATAGAAGTCATACGGTTAGAGAAATGCTCATCGCACACGATTGGACCCAAACTAGCTTCTGCTTCACCTTGTTCTTTCGTCGTTTTAACTTGTGGTTTAAATGTCTTTCTCCATAGTTTCTGTTGGGGAGGACTCATTCATACGGCCTGGGTGCTATCGTGGTAAAAAGGGAAAATCAGTTCAATATGCAAAATTTTCAGAGCAAGCACACTCTGCCCACTTGTGAAATGTCTTCCGTACGCCTGTGATTTGTGGTGCATAAACTTTTCGGCATTTTAGAGAGATAAAGGCCAATTATTAATAATCTAATGTACTACCATAGGGGTAACAAGCAGGATCTATGGAGGCAGACTGCCCTCCCCCAAATATTCGCAAGAACAAAAATTCGAGCAGGAACGTGGAAAAAAATGCGGGCAGAAATTTGGGAAAATTCCGACAGCCAATTGATAAACAAAAATTGGCATGGTTTTTTTTTTTTTTTTTTTAAATAAAAAAAAAAAAACCCAAGCGTGAGCCACAACTGGAAAAGAAGCCGTGGCCGGGGCGACTTGAACCAAATCCTTAGAAACTGGGCAGTAAAATTCCATCCAACCCAACCTATCCTAACCCAATTGTGCCCAAATCTTAAGAGGATGTGTCCGAAAAAAAAGAAGCATCATACAGTCGTGGTAAAATTTTCATGAAAATCAACAAGATTACGAAAGTTCGTTGCTACACATTCGGGCAGCGCAAAGAGCCATTATTCGTGAGCTTTACTTCACAGTCTTCCACAACACAATGTCCGAAATGGTCGAATATCCGAATTGTTCCAAACATTTGTCCGAAAAACAGAAAAGGATTCCAGTCATGGTACCATATGTACGAAAAAATTGAAGAGATAAATTGTCGCGACAGACTTGGCAAGCATTTCTTTTAAAAGAAGCAATCATCATCTTCAACCTGCTTTAAATCTTGTGCAACACAATACCCGAATAGCGAATTACTTGAATACCTTCAATTTTTTTCCCGAAACAACAGAAAAAGCTATATTCAAAGTAAAATTTTCAAGGAAAGTGAAAACGATAACAAAGATTTGAGAAAAGTTTTCCCGAGCTCCATTCCATACAGTAGGCCTACCGGTCAGGGGTGGCGCCAGGATTTGCCCGACAGGGGGGCCAGAATTTCAAGGCCTGACAAAGGCGATGTTATGTCCCGGTGGAACGTGACTTGGCAGAATTTGAGGCGCGCGGAGCGCGCCGATATTTTGGGCTTTCTTTTAAACAAATACTTAAAAATCTGTAGTTTATTTGAAGTAAAAATTAATATTTTTGAAAGAAATTTGGCTTTTGTTGGTACTATAAAAAATTTTGGGTGTTTATTGAAGAACCCGTCCTTTATAAGGGAAAATCAAAAACGTTATATGGGCCACAGCTGAAATTCTTTTGGGGTTACGCATTGAATCGCACAAGACCTACGAACTAAGGCTTCGAGACGAGACTAAAACTTGAGTTTGCCCGGATAGTTTTCCCTTTTTTAAACGAATCTTTGAAAATTAAGAGCTTATTATAATGGAGAAACTTTGGACTTTAATAAAAGAAAATTTGTCTTTTGGTAAGGTTATTATGAAAAGTTTGGTTTCTTTTATTAAGTGATATGTCTTTCAGGAGCAAAATTAGGTAGTATGCCGGGTGATTAACACAGTTGGCTTTGGTTATTTATTGTACGGAGTATCCATCGAAATTGGAAAATTTTGTCACTTTTAACAATCTAAGGCTAATATTGGAGAAAAATTGTAATTTTATGACAGTTTGGGGGTTTATGGAGGAATCTGACGTTCTCATGAGGAAAATCAAGTAGGGGTGACCTGTAGTTTTGTTGAGGCTACTGAATATCATCATGTAGATTTAGGCCCTCCGACCATATTGGAGCATTCGCCAGAGGAAAAAAATTGGCCTCGCATATATTTGAAGTTTTATATTTTACTTATTGTCATAGGCGTACGGGAGCGTGTCAGTTTGGGAGGGGGCAGAATTCTTTTTTGTCCGGAAAAATGTCATCCTGCCCGAAAGATTATCTAAGTCGAGCGCACAGAATATTTTTAAAACTGATTGAGAACACCCGGACAGCAGAAAATGGCATTTCCTGGGCTCGTAACTAGAACTAAAGAAGTCCCTTTTTTCAGATTTCTTTCGCAATAAAATTATTTTCACTTCATAATACTGCCCCAAAACAAAGAATAATTTACAAAAACGCATTGCTCTGTTCAGTTATCTGTTCGACTAAAACACTATCTATGCGGAGAGCCACCATCAGATGGCGCGGAGAAAATTGTTAAAAAAATCTAACCCCTAAGATAGCCGGAATGGCATTTCCCAGACTTGTAACTAGAAATGAAGTCGTTATTTTGAGCTTTCCTTCAAAATGAAAGTTTCACTTTAATAGAGAAAGAACCCCAACTCGATAATGATCAGAAAAGTACCAGATAAAAGGTACTGCTACAATTAGATGTAATGCTCTGGTCTCTTTTCGGGGGGGGGGGGGGACTATGCAACGGCATTGAGAACATACTATAATGTTTTTGACTGTATTAACAATCTTCGTTGAATTCAATTTCAAGGTCAACTAAATAGATGAATTTTTTAACGTGACTGCCTGAACTCCAGACTATATGAATGCTTTTACTCCCAACTTATTTGAAAATATGTCACGTTACAAGGTGCCTTCAAATAAATTCTCAGTCAGACTTATGGGGAGATTTTCTCACACCACTGTTAATCATTATGTGTAGCTGAAAACGGCATGGCCGATATTCATTACCTTCGTGAGAATTCTCCTGTCCGGGCAGGCCAGATGGCAGACCATTGGGTAGTGCACGCACATGAAGTACCTCTCCTCCGTTTTTGTAAGGAGAATTCGGAATTGTGAGTTTCCTTGAAGAATATGGTCTTCTAGAAAACAAGATCAAGATGGTCGTCCGAGTGACTTCAGACCCACATCTTTTATCGTGGGTCGGTAGATGAAGGTTCCCCGACGAAATTGGATTTTCTCAACAACAGGGGGTGGGTAGCCCGTCCCCGACGGAGGCATGACCTTGCGCGCACGGATTGAAGATGAGATGAGGGATAGAAGAGCTAGTAAGAAGTGATTAAAACCGATTCAGATATGCATTAAAATAACGTTACAAAAGAAAAAATAGTTCAAAAAGAAAAAATCATGGTCATCCATCCAGTTACTTCAGTCTTTTACGTTTTTCATGTTTAGCCCCCCCCCCCCTCCCCCCGCAAAAGAGATAGGACAAGGTACATAGAATGAGGTTTAACCGAGTTAAGAAGTGATTTAAAATCGATTCCGATATGTATTAAAATAGCGTTACAAAACAAAAAATATGTTCTAGGTCGCGCATCCAGTAAATCCAGTCATTGTGGGTTTTTTTATTATTTTATTTTTAATTTTTTGGCCTCCCCGACGAAATCGCCGACCTTCCCCGACGGGGTGGCCAGTGTTCCCCGACGGAGGGGGCGTGGGCCCCCCCCCCCGCTGGCGCCACCCCTGCTACTGGTAATCTTGCAAAAAACTTCCTCAAAAATGGTAAAATATTCTAGCTAAGGTTGAAAAAAGTGCTCGGACGTCTTCATTTGCCAACATGGGCAAACGGGATGGTGTTCAAGTGAATTGCCCAAGAGCTTGTCATTTATTCTGAGGCATGATACGCAATAGGGTACATTTTCGCCATCAAAGCCGCAGTTACTGCTGTTACGACTGTGGGACGACCGAATGCTCGCGCCAAGTCTATTTACCGCGCGAAACGCAGTATCCATTGTATTGCCGATCTTGCACCCGTGTTATTCGAAAAATCACTCATGTTAAAATCATAAAAATAGCTTGTAAAAAGGGGGGGAACAAAAGCAGAAAAACAAACCAGCAAACAACTGGAATTTTACAACATCTGCCACGTAAAAGCATAACAACGTCTGAGATGTCGTTTTGTCAGATAATAAATAAACTGCTAAGCCGAGAAAGCCTTGGACTTTTACGTATATCTATACGACAGGCCTGCTGTTGCACCGCAATACTAGAGTTCCAAATTCCAGTTCCAAATTCTCTGCACTAACGTGCACGTATAGTCTCCGGAGTGTCAACTCTCTGCTCTTGTGTGCGTGATTGGTGTCCGTTTGCATAAAACCTCATCAAAATCCTATGTGTCTCTGTACTTACATGCATGAACAGTGTCCGTTTCAGTTGCGTCACGGACAACTTCAGCTAACTTGATACCAAAAAAGCTGAGTGAATAACCAGGGGTTTCTGTCCTAGGACGGCTTCCCCCCTCCCCCCAAAAACACTATGTCATCGGCCAGCTGTGGGGTCGTGGTTTTCCCAAAATTGCTAACGCTCCACACCAACTGGTGATGGCGCCCCATATACATAAACTTACAGACTCCTGGCAAAGATTTTATTTCAAGTGATGTCACATTTACAAACAGCTTTTGTCGGACTACGCGTCGTATCAGATAAATGTTGTCTGCGGATGTGACGTCACGGCATAATTGTTATAACTTAAATTTTCGTAGTTCTGCGATACAGATCATATTACCCAGGGTTCCAAATTTTTTGTCTTTTTGCGACCAAATATGGGGGAGATGTAAGTAAAACTCACAAAAATCGGAGCAAAATCCGATCCGATATTGCTGTAGAGTGACCTGGGCTTAAGCCATGAGAAATGCCATTTTCGGCGGTCTGAGAGTCTGATTTTTCAAAATTTTCCTTACGCTCCGCGTCAACGGATGAGGGCGCTCCGCTTAGAGGAAGGGTTTCCAAGCCCTTTGGACTGGAGTGTTCTCCCGAGCGGAGACAAGGGTCATGAAGGTGTTGAGATGCGAACAAGGCGCGTCTCAGAACAACAGAAGAAACAAGAAAAGGCCGAAAAACTGGCAACAGGGAGGACATTGCCAAATTTCCTGACGGGGAGGATAGCAACCGCTTGCTAACCAAGCTCTTGTCTTCCAACAAGAACAAAGAGGTCCAGAGGAGGGAGAAAGTACGGCATTCACCCCTTTAAAAATCAGGGGAGCTGCTTAAAAAGCAGAAACAAAAGGTTTTAAAAACCTAACAGAGCAATACTTCAAAGTATCTGCGGTTTTTAATCCCACTCCACAGCACAAAGATGCTTTGTCTAATTACCGGTACAAGATATCCGTTAAGAACGCATAAAAATTCAAAATTGAAACAAGGAACTGCATATAGGTAGTATCAGATCATAAGATGTTTTCTATTGGGGGCCATAAGTTTTCGGCAGCCGACATAATGGTGACGCCGGAAGGCGTCCGGTTTTGGGCGAGCGCAAACCTCCAGGGTCCCGCTCAAGGATCCCTAGTGGAGTCCAGGGCCTAAGCCCCAGTAGAGGTTAAGGAGGCGAAGCACCCGGAAGCTCAGCGAAAGGCTCCAAAATGGTCGAAAACCATATTAAAATTAAAAATTCTAAACTATGAATTTTATTCAGGAGTGGGGTGAGCTAAGGGACGAGAATGGAATCGGGAAGTACTATGGAATTTGATTAAGGAGAAACATACTTAACAATAATTTTAGGAGGCAAGGCCAAAATTTTGGAGCTATTCAAATGTGAACATGTGATTGATAATTTGAGACAGGGCATTTTAAGAGATCCAAAGTGTTTCGGGGCATTTTATCAACAGGGAGTTATATTTAAAATCCCACAACAGGACCTGGAAGCTCTGGCATATAAGGCTTTTTAGGGAACTTAATGGAAGCAACTAATAATCCTAAAAGGGACATATTACTGGGGCAAATGTTTGTCATTGGGGCAAATAAGGGGACTGGTGACATGCCCCTCGTTCAGTATGTTTAAAAGGCCCTGATTTGAGAAGAAGAAAGATAATTTGTAATAGATAGCTTGAAAAAGGTTTTGTTTTAACAGTTTGAAGGTCGAAAGTAAACCCTCCTACATGTTATCGTGAATGTGGGGGTCGGGGGGGGGCAAGCTCTCGGAAGCTTTGCAACTTTTGCATTCTGAAAAGTAATAATTGAGCCAAAGAATAGCCGAAATGTAATAAAAGCAACTTAAATTTTAATTACTTTGTTGTACTGTATGCATCTCTTTCTTTGAGTCGGCATATTCATTTCCCGGGTGTCCCGGGTTTGCCAATTTGCAGACAGACCACCTTGATTTCCCGAAGAGCAAAATTATTGCGGTAGGGGTAACACTCCCACAACCCCCCGGTCAGTACGTCTCTGGAGTTCGACCTATTAACGTAAGTTCCAGACTAACGTTAAGATTTTTTACTTAAGAAAAGGAAACGTTATTGCACACCTACTAAAACTTTGCAAAAATGTAAATCTATACCTTTCTTTTTAACGATATAATCCAAAATTGAGCTATTGCTACGTTTCGACATCTGGAAACTTAACGTTAGAGTTTGTCAGCTGTAGGTGTACAGGTACCTACACGAGATGGATGTACATGTGTTTTATGAAAGACGACCCAAAATATACGTACTTTCCTTTGGATGGTCTGTATATGCGGCAAGTGCAAAATTGGACATATTAGACTCACTTAATCATGAGAGAATGTGGTCGAAATCTTGCTAACACAAAATGATTCTTAACTTTAAACGTGTTAATTCCCAGATAGATCTATACCGTTTTTGAAAAATTTATTTTTGCGACATTCAGTTTGGGGGGGGGGGGGGCATTCCCCCAAAATCTCATAAAAAAATATTTGGGGGCCAGCCTCCACTGCCCCCGGCGGCTTCCGCCGCCTATGCAGATAATGCCACCGCCTATTTTCACTCAAGCAACGGTGACTTGGTAACATTTAATGAAGTTTACAATGATAAATACCTCTGTGCTCTAATCGAGGCTCTCTAATACATCGGTTCTGCTTGATTAAGACCAGGACAACTTAAAAAGACCAACTACCTATATGAGGCTCAAAATTAAAAACAAGAGCAGAAACATGTCTAGTCAAAGGTTTACCAACCTAATTAAGTACTGAAAGTATCTGCTGTCCCTCAACTGTACCAAAAAGCTAAAATGTGATATTTGCCTCTTCAAAAGAGACTATCCGTTTCAGATATCAAACGCTTTTCCTTCCTAGCTTAACATCAAGGGAACTGGTTTCGTAGTATAAGATAATACAACCTCCGTAGTTTTATGCACCTGACAACGGAACTGATAAAATTAGTGGTGATAAATCTTATCAAGGTCTCAATGTGTCCATGTAGAAAGGAACACTTTTGGGTGGTCCTCCCTCGTATACAGTATGTAACTAAGCACCTCCTACTCGCGTGCTGTTCGCGTGTTAGTAATCTATATATATCTACTCTCCCCGATGTGACAAAAAGAGTGACAAAAAGAGTGACAAAATTACGGAAAACTATACAGGACATTGTCTATTAATACAATGTTTACCGTGACAAATATATATAGCTTGTTAGGATATATATGGTGTATGACTATTATATATAGATTATGCAAAACCTATTTATATGAAGTTTGAGAGAAAGTTATATACATCTGGGTATAACCTATATATATTTAGAAGTATAATCAATATATTTGGCACATAATTTTGTCACATACGGCGCCTCATAGTTTGCCATAAAGTAAAAGATGAAATAATTTGACGAGGTATGATGATGGGGGTACTTGCGTTAACGAACGTACACCGTAAAGCAGCATGACTTTTGATTTGATATAGATAATAAAAACTGGAAAATGCGCAACATGGAAAGCATCGGTCACATACCGGTGCCTTTCAAACTGAAATACTCTCTTGGCTGTTTTCGTTTTCAGGCAGCTGCTGTAGTTACTAGGTGTATCAGCTTCATTCTCTCTTGGTATTGATCCAAACTTTACCGAGTGACAGCTTTCATGCAAACATTCCCAGAGCACAGACCTTAATTGAATTCAATCTGCAAAATGTGACCAAAATGATTTTTTTCTTCTTTATGGGGTGATGTGTCCCCTAGGTCAACTTGGGGAACTTGTTTGGTGTAAAATGGGAAATGAAAACCTTATGGATGATTGTTTGTCAAAACGACATGTGTATTTAAATATACAGCAAGGGGGAAATAGACGTTAGGGAGCCCCGGGGATACTATGACAGCCTGAGAACGACCCTCCTTTCTACAAATTTAGTCTACGAGCAATAACAGAGGAATAGATAGGGAAAACGGTCTGCAAACAACATTCAGAGTGCTTGAAATTGTGGAAAATTGAAGACGGCAAGATCAGCTGGTTGTGTGCACTGATTACACGAGTAAAACGTACAGCTAGAATCTTATATGAGGCATAGGCATAGTTATAGGAAGCTGTTCTCTACTGGTAGTGTATGGAAACATTTTCTCTGATAACCGTCAATAGAAAAATGAAATCGGATTAGTGACGAACGAAATGGAAATTTGAAGGTCTTCAGATGTAATTTTGTGGAATGTTGTGAAAATTTCCAGGAAAATTTCTGTACATTTTTGACATCTCTTCAAAGGGAATAAATAAGTGATTTTAGCCCTTGAATTGAGGAAGGCGAAAACATACTTACTCCTCACCATCCCATCTAGGGTATGCGTTTCCCTAGCAAGGGTAACCCTTTCGTCGAGTGTGATGTGGCAACCCTGACTTTTTTAGACCTCTCGACGTCAGGGAGCAGATAACACTAATTCTGACTCCATATGGGGGTGGAGCATCCTGCCGAAACATACATAATTATCACAGCTCTGGTATCATTGATCATCTTGAGATCAATGCTAAATCACAGGTGTTCCGTAAAGCCTGCCATCCATTTGTCCGTGATGCGTGATCCGTGTCCGCGTCCGCGTGCGTTTCCACTTCCGTGCATGCGTGTAGTGAACATCCATTCATACGTGAAAACTTGTCCGAGACCACCCACGTTGCTAGCAGCATGCTATTTTCTGCTGCCCCTCTTTTACTAACGCCACCATTACTTGCTTCCATCATGGTAGTACTTCCATGCTTCCATGATGTCGAGTTCGCTGCGTCGCAAGTTAGAGCATGGAAGTACTTCCATGGTTAGAGGCACACAATCATTTATAATAGAGTAGTGGTTCCTGTTTTTTGACTCATTTAACATGCCGTTTTGCATCGCGGAAGGATATATTGCAAAAAGTGCCTGAAATACCTTCAAATTTCTTCATTTTTGCAGAATGGGTACTTCAACTACTTTCCTACCACATAGAGATCACAAATAGAACACATCTCTTCTTTAACATGGTCTAATCTGCCCCAAAAAGTTTTTCTAGGGTGTTAAATTCGTAGGGTAACCTTCTCCGCTGGGATTCCCCTTGAATTAGTGGTGTGCTACCTTTTGTCTTCAGTGAAAAATCGCTCCTCGGGCGATTTCTCGTGGACGCGCACGCGGACACTGGCACGGAACGGGTGAATGGATGGCTGGTAATATTTTTACTAAGTCAGCGATTTTCACGGACACGGATCACGCATCACGGACGAATGGATGGCAGGCTTAACACTTGTTATACATACTGTTCTAGAGCGTCGAGATAAGTATTCATACCGATACCATTGCCTATGACTTTTGTTATTCTGAACAGGTCTATCCCGAATATTCTCAAAAGTTATTCACGACAATGCTAACGCGAGGCATTGAATTAGGTTTGAAATGTGTGCAGTCATCATTTTATGTGCTAAACGTCTCGGTTAGAATCAAATTCAACGAAAAAACGTTATTTTGATCAAAAAGGAAGTTTTTCCATAAGTGCTCTTCAGTGGGTAAGAATTCACCATTATATGAAGATTCATATAAGATGAACCTTCTCGTCCCTGATCGGCGAACCAAACTTTTTTGGTTCGTGAAGGCAGCGTTACGCATACATCGTCGTCAGGGTGACCCTGACTAGCGTTACCCAAACCGTTCGTATGTGTAATCATAACAGTATTGGCAGGTATCTTTTAAGTCGACCTCATTGCAAAGATACTTCTCCATCACAGTATGATTGTGAGATGTGGAGTAACAATGAGCATATTATAGTCTACAAACTTTTAACTTTTTCAAATCTCTATTTAAAACACATGTTTAATTTATTAACTTTTCAGTTTCGCTATTAAGTGCTTTAAGTGTTTACATGGACTATGTATGGACTGAATGTTTAAATATGTTTCACTATTGTTTTTATCATATGCATCAAAATGAACTATACACTTTCATCTAAAAATGTTGCCAGCAGCCTTAAATACTAAACTATTTTTTATTGCTAAACAAATTGTAAACCTGAAAGAGGACCGTGATGAAAAAATGTGTTTTGAGACCATATAAGTAAGTCATCATCTTGCATCTTGAAAACGAATGTTTCCTGCCATAACGGCGTAGCCGGGGGGGGGGGGGCATATGGTCTAAGTCTTTAGTTTTTCACGAGCGAATGCGAAGTATAGTAGCCGCTTTATAGACTTGTTACAGTGTGTTCATTCTGTGCCTTGTTGGTTTTGTCACTTTGTAGTGTTTGTAAATTAAAAGGCGTTGACCATGAAAACAGATAATTTATTTAAGGATGTCTCTTGTTTCATCACACGATGAGGCATATTAGTTCAGGGATATTTCAATTACATGGTTCTTGGAACGACCAGGGAGCGACTATGTGGGGTTCTCAGAAGCCCTTTCTATAGTTTTTGTCAACTGCCGTTCTTTATGAAATGGTCGCTACCCTTCTTTTCTTACAGTTTGAAACATCCGAGCAATCTGTTGACGTGAAAGTTTCGGCGTTGTTGTAAGAAAAGCATTGAACGGGTGAATTCTTTTCATGACCAAGGAACTTATAACTGTAACAAGAGCTACAAACTTAAGTTATATTTTATTTTGTTCAAAACTGAAGACCGTCACAGAGGGTTAGGAATAGAGAACGGATAAGATAAGGTAGTCTCCCGGATGCGAAAATTGCGCAATAGTAATTGCGTAGTTTTCTTCTGACCTAGACGTTTTAACTGAAACTTGAATCGCCCTTACCAATATGCGCTGGCTTTTCCGGTGACCACATGATCAGCCGAACGACATATGATACAGCTGATCATACAAAGTGCTACCGCGGCTTAAAAAGGTCATTTCTAGAGTTTGATGTGTTTCAGTGGAAAGTCAAATATGGGCCATGCGCAGGGCTTTATTTGCTTAGCCGCATCTAAATAACGTAGTTAACCTCAACCCAAGTTTTTTTTTGTTTTTTTGTTTTACATTCTGTAAATATTCTCACATTAGATTCTTTTCATTGGTGGCTGTGCTTGGCGGCATAGCATAATTAGATTTAGCAATCTTGTAGGACAAATTTAAAATGGTTCTTTTGAGCAACCGTACTGTGGGGGAAAAGACTTTTTTCGCTGCCCACTTATCCAACCAAAGAAAGAAGAGGAGGGTGAGAAATTTAAAACCGGTAATGTTTATGTTGTTGACCATTATAGTAGGAATGGGAAGAGAGATCTCTGACGAGGGAGTAGCAAAATAAAAGACTGCGTAGTTATCTCTCTCTATTAATTAGCCACTCGAGATGATAGCTAATTAGTTACATCTCTTCTGATCTGAAAGTATATGCTTACTATGTTGGTGATCATGCGATGCATATACACACCGGTGATCCGGTTGGACTGCAAACCGTAATAAGCACTGCCCTCGAACAATACTGAGAACACTAAGGAAGTTTTAAAAAAAAATGAAATTGTCATTCGTGAGGAAATTTTGATATTGAACACTCCCAATAATATGTGTGAAATTCTGACAGTTTTGGCTACGGTCGGAAATTATTAATAAAACAATTCCTCTGCAATCTAAACACGTCTATTTTCGAGATCTAGTAGAAAATATCATCCACCATGCACCTGTTTTGTTAGTAAATTTTAACATCATATATACGTATCACTCATATGTACTTTTCTAAACGTCGATCTTGTAGCATAAACATTTCTGTTTCCCTCACCTCACACAACTAATGTTTCATCTGTATAAATTTTCAACACTGATATCCTTGCTGAAATGCGCAAACCTCCTCTTCATAACAAATTCACCATCTACTACCTGTTCGTATCAGGGAGTTGCTAACATTTAGCAACTCTGTCAATATCACTAGAATCGTTAGACCGCCTCCATTCGGGAGTATGAATGCCTTGTATTCTGGTTTCTGGTCAGATGACGTAAAATGCTTTAACGAAAAATTTACTTCAAAATGTAGCGACGAGTGGCACCAGATATCATCAAGAAAACGTCATCTTTGAAAAGTTTTCAAAAGTAAGGGAACACCCGCCTCTTATCCCTCCAGGGACACACAAGATACTGCATTTCCACCCGCTTGATTGAATTCCTTTTTATACTCTATATATATTTTTCTTAAACGAATATACTTTGGTGTATATAGTTGACCCATACATCGCGTATTGGTTTTCAGAGTGATTGCAAAGTAGTATTAAAGTGTAAGAGTATAGACAACTTTAACATTAACGTGAATGGAAGATTTGTGCTCCAGTTAGGTTTATTGTATTTCTGGAAAGGAACAACAACTTGGAATAGGCCTACCCACAATTTTCCTTTAATGTAGGGCACTTTTCAGTATATACTTGGTAATAATTATGTTATCGCCCCTGCATTTTGTAGTTGTCCCTGACATATGGATTTAGGGATTTTAGAAGCAAGGCACCCCCCCCCCTCCTGGCCACATACATTAACACTGTCACTGGATGGGTGGGCGCATAGTCCAGTTTATCACGTTGTAATCCGTTGAAAAACGGTTACGAACAAACCTGCAGCCCTAACAGACTAAGTAGGTTATACGTGTATGGTGGGGCTCTTTCCTATTCTCCCTGTAATCAGTGTACTCCTCGTACAGATCCTGCGACAATGAAAATTTTGTTATGTGCTTTTACAGGTAAAATATCTGTTGCAATGAAAAATGACTTGAAAATTTCAGAGGCACAAATCAAACTCAGATCCTATATTTATCTGTTCATATCGAAAAGTTTTGTACAAAAACGATCATTTGCTCATTCTATATCAAAATTTTTTTAATGTTCTAATTAAGGTAAGCTAAATCGATTATGCTTTGGAATGATATGTCAAGGCGAGAGGAACTCATGAAATGCCGACTTTCATTCGAAATACATGATTTTTGACGATTTAAAAATGTTGTGGCGTCATAATTTGTAGAATTTCCCCAAAATTATGGGTCATTTTATGCCTTTACTTCACCCCTTTTTACGACAAAAATATAGATCCAAATAAAACCAATTCTTCTCCTCCTGTTACCTGTGACATGCAGCTCCCAGAAACGCGTTTATAATATTCACAATATTTTTTGTGGCTCGCAGTGTTAATCCTCTAAATTATCTAAAATTGGGATGAAAAACGCTTTTTAGCCCATAGACATCAAATCCCAAAATTAATGATTTACGACAAAAGTAAAGAGTGTACCCAGTCAAAAAAGTATTCACTAGATGTGCAATATTATGAACATCACAAATCCAGTTTAGCCAGACTTTAAAACACAACCCCGAATACTACATAAAGCGAAAAACCTAAAAATGCAAAATGCGCCCGCACACTGTAACGCATTTGAGAGGTTTATGATCGAAACTTTTGGATATAGCTCGGCATGCATATATATACGGGAAAACGAAAGGAGAATTGAAGTGTTGTATTCGAACTGCGAAGAACACCAATTCATGTGTTGGTGAAGGCTAGACGATTGATATATTCTAGAGTCACAATTGCGCCAAGCTTTTATTTGAGATTGGAGAAACAAAAGTACGCTGTTTATAAAAATGTCATCGCTAACACCCTACGGGCTAGTTACTTTAACATGTAATTAAAATAATTAAACATTTCAAACAGATGGAAAATTCATCTAACTTGGATCGTTTTTACAAGAATTCCGTTCTTATTTATGAACGTACAAACATGACAAGCCTCTCTCACTTCATCCTTAATTAATAGTTTCTACGGTCGAAGTGGTATAAGATTTCAATCTGATTTAAATGTGAAAATGTAAGGAAGGTCTTTTGTGAAACTTAACACTCCCCAAAACGGCGCTATATGAGCTGTCGTGCTGGAAGTGTGCTAGAATTTGACTCAAGGAGACTCTAGTGTGTTATTAATATCCTTTGTTCGTCACATATTCACCAAAGTGCTTTCTATATTAAATTTACAGGCGTCTTCACGAACACATCCATCAAGAGTGTACAAACGTTTATATCACATGTTTTCCCAAATTCTGGCAATTTTTGATCCCTATATGACAGTGCTCAAGTAGGTACCGACTGATGTATATACATTATGAGGTGCCCTTCTTGAAACTTGCAGCTCACTCACAATGTGTTGGCGTTACGCCACGTCTGCTTTATTGTTCCTTCTGACGTAACTCTGTCGCGTGAATTGCTCTTCCTGTTTTGCTTCACAGAATGACGCTAAACAAGTTATGGAAATTATGACGACTTTACAAGACTCAGAGCCATATTCTTCGTCATTAAGTGCTGCCTTAATAAGACTCTGGAAAGATCCCGGCATACAAGAAGTATTTGCAAGGTCTCGAGAGTACCAACTTACGGACTCTGCGAAATAGTAAGTACTTTAAAATGAGATAGCTATCTTATTTCTTCATGCAGTTCCCTAGATGTCAGTTTTACAAAACTGTCCACCCCGGCAAAGTGGGCTTTGAGCATGCAGATGTGACATCCGAGCCCAGTAGCATAGCCAGAATTGTGTCATGGGAGGGGGGGGGGGTTGGGACAGGACACGAGGGAAATGTCTAAGGGGAGAGAGAAAAAACTATTTAAGGTGTTTTTTGCATTGCAAGGTTAGTTCATGGGGGGGGGGTGAACCCCAAACCACCCCGTGGCTACGACACTGTCAGAGCCTCACATTATATACCAAATCTGCTGCGATACTCTTTAAACTCTAGGTCGATTTTATCCTTTCAAATTTTATGCTTCTCTATAGGGAATGCATGAAAGGTATTAGAATTTTACAAACATATTATTCTGTAAATGTGTTTAGATCTTTCAACGGGATAAAAATGAATTGAAAAAATGAAAGAAACTAACGATGCTCATGAATATATGAGAAAGTGACATTACTTCTACTTCCTCCCAATTAATTTTAGGTGAAAAATGAGAGTTCCTGCTTATGAAACTTAATGCAAAACTACACAGAGGACGTAATGGACATTTCAATATGCACAACTGTTAGCATCAGTCGGTTCCTTTTTCACACAGAAAAACTACGTTCAGTTTTGCTGGGTTTGTTGGGGTGGGTTGAATTGTACTTGTAATGGGTATGTTCATGAGTAGTGCTGGGATGCTGGAATGCAATTTTTACCTTAATCACAGCTGTGCGGAAGCCAGCCTTGGTTCCGCCGTGTAGGTAACTACCTGTGCAGTTCATACGTACCTCCTTTATGCCTCAACATTCACAATAGCCCTCAATCAAGGAGAAGCAGCTATAGGGCTATTTGAATTTATAATACTCTCGTGCCGTAGGGAAGGCGGTGGCTTAATAGGTCCTGTCCTACTCATGCATTGTTTTGTAGTTACTTTATAGTCGTCATAAGTAGGACAGTCTGCTTTCTCAAGAAGAGAATAATCCTTTGAAAATGAACTTCAATACTCCACCACCACCTGACCACGTCAAAGACGATATGGGGTATGACCGGCTTTGAAACATAACTACTCTAATCCTGACTATAGAATTTATCCCGCTCACGCTTCTGAAAATGCAATTTGTAGATTTAAATGTCCTTATTACAAAGCAAACTCAGGTCTAAGGACTACCAATATCAGGTATCTTTGTCGAGTGCTACGTTTCGTCCCTAAGATGGAGAGCATGTAATCAACCAAGGAAGTAGTTTGGGAGAGGGAAGCTTCGTCGTGTTAAACATGACATTCTTGCTCTGATTGTGCACGCCACTTGGTTTTGTCTTTCAGATTTCAGTTGGATTCATGTAGATTCTATACGACGCGTAAGTGTGAAAGCGGAAGTCCCTCGTGGCACATCAACTTGCTTTAGTGCAAAAACTTTCAAAGGTCATTGACCAGTTACGCCATATATGTCACTCATCGGAAACCCAAAATCTTTGCAAATTGCGTAAAACTTCACCCCACTGGAATGCAGATGATATAACCTACTCTAACAGAAATTAAGAGGGTATCAGATAAGGTGCGTTGATTTCAAAACGTTACAAATACGTGTTGACACAAAGACACCGAAGAAACAAAATCTTTGTAAAAAGCAAACTCCTGAAGGGAAGCAAACTGAAAATTAAGGGTACAGTCTCCACCAGATGAGATTGTACAACCTGGTATATTACTCAAGTCTGATATTGGCGCGCATCAAAATTTGTAGTCTCTTCCTTTTTTACCAAGTCAAAATTGAACCTGGTGCGAAATGTCCAAGTGCGTGAGAGTTGATAAAGTTTGACAATGAAATAAGAACAGAAAATATGGAAACATGAGTAAGAAATTGTCCCCTGATAATTAACTTGAAATAAATCTACACAAATCATTCTCTCAAGACCTCCTTCTATTTGACATTATTTGAGTCAGAGTAAAAAAAATATCAGCAAAGGCATACTTAGAATAACGGTACATTAAAGACATAAGAAGTAAAATCAGTTTCTAGCTTGCTCAAAATCTGGAGAGAGTAAGTAACGTAAACGGTTGAAGAAAATACAGAATACGTTGCCACTTTGTAGATGAACCCGAGCAGCGCTAGTGCATAGTGAATGTAGTCAGTCATCAGTAGCCTTAAATCGTCTTCATTTATTGTCTAAATGTAATTTCAAACCCTCATATAAAGTGAAATTGAGGGAATCAATTGGCGTTTCAGTTAACAACCATCCATGGTGCATGTAGTCACGGAAATTGAGATATTAAAACGGTGATAGCGCCCAGTTATGCCCGAATAAAATCAGACCATCACTTTCTGTCCAGGACATACACGTCACGTCAAAACGTTTCAGTTCTGATCATTGCGCAGTCGTTGTGTTACCGATATAGCACCGAAGTAACAATTGTTGTACAATGGGCGCCTGGATGGCAAAATAGAGAAACGTGCAGCACAAATGACGTTGGTGCGTAGTCTCTACAGATCTTGTGCAATTAAGACACACCGACGTCACCTTTGACTGCCAAACAATGGAACACGTGACCGTATGCATAAGAATTCGCCCTGCATGTGTAGCAGACTATGAACTGGTTGTCAAATCAGCTGTCTGCATGTATCGGTGTTGGTTTGTACTTTATGCCATTGTCACATCACATGCACAAGATCTATAGACCTTGCATAGTAATCCACGCTCCTCCCAGTTAAAGCTTAGGATTTCTCTTGAACCTTGTGCATTGACGACACAGTGACATCATTCTTGAGGGCAACAGATGTGGACCACGTGGCCGCACGCAGCAAATTTCGCCTCGCATGTGTAGCAGACTATGCGCGTATTTAACTGGTTAACAAATCAAATATCTGCATAAGTTAGCTATCTTGAAACGCAATGCATGATGGTACCTAGCATATTGCAGCACTGCGATGCAAGATCCAACAAAATGCCATGCTTCGGGCGTGCACATACGGAAGTGATGGGTTAGTTAGATAACATTTAACGACACACCAACACGAATGTGTTATATAGTGTCATACTGTTCACATACTGTTCAAGTCCTCCCGTTTAGTCGCCTCTTACGACAGGCGGGTAATATCGTGAGCATATTCTTCAAACCCCATTCAGGGGGCGTAAGTGATGGGAAAGTATGCACATATAATGAATAGATAAAGCAGAACAAAGACAAAGAGTTCTTAAGGCATTTTCAGTGAAGATAAAAGAGAGAATAAGAAAGGTACCGCTATATTTTGGAAATATTATTTGTTCTCTCTCTTTCAAATGACATTTCAAAATATTCTCACCTTGCGCGGAAAATGTGGAAGTTTCATACGTCGCAAGTGAGCTCTCGCTCCTTCGATTTTGTCGGAAAGCTTATGACGGAGACTCTAGGCAAAGTTCACCCACTGGCAATCGCTATTTACTAAAACGAGTTTCTTTTGAATATTTAACTTTCTGTTTTTCTTCTTTTGCCAAAAAGTACCTAATTATATACGTTTGATCTTGGATAAGAATTATTGACATTTTTAATGGGTGTCCGTTTTCGCTCTTCGTAGGTTAGCTCGAGTACGGGCTCCCAGAATGCATTTCACTGCGACTGCTGAGGGTGTTAAGATTGCGCAATAACGGTCACAAATGTGAGGTCTGCGTCCCAATGTTATTCTCACATTACATAGCACCTATGTACCGTACTGGCGTCTAGGGGGCAGTGATCGACACGTATACATTCGTACACGGCATATTGGAGGCAGTGATCGACTAATACAGTGCAGAGTTGAACATTCTAACCTTCGCGACCCAATCTGAAGTTTTGTTGTTATGGCAACATTTAAAGAGGCTCGGTGATTCTCCCGAAAAACTGAGTTATTAGTATCACAGTTAAAGGTGTTAAAATAGACCAAAAATGAAACAGGTATTAGAAATTGAAAATCCTTCAATAGGCCTATATGTTAAAAGGTTAAACTTTTTTACATCTTAAACTATTCAGCCATTTAGTTCATCCTGCAACGTAAGCCTCTGACGAACTTCGAGCACTATGCCCTGGTTTATGACTCAATTGATATGGGAGGCCGAAAAGGTAATTATGCGTGTAAGCTGTAATTTGAGGGGAAAAGTAGACATTTCGCAACCTGTTAAAACAAAAGGAAGTTCATACGCTTTGACACATTTCAACGACTTGCGACACTGTGCATCTCGACTAAACCAACAGCCCATTTATTAATTTCCATTTGTGGAATAAATTTCAAAATTGCCTAAGAGACATAATCCTCTTTTCTTTTAAGCAAGGTTTTAATCAAGCGTAAATATTTTTCTGCTACCAGAGGTCATCTTCTTCAAAAAGAGATGGTGTTTTTTTTTTTTTTTTTTGCTTCACTGCTTTTTTATTATGAACCTTACCATTTTGAACAAGTTTGATCAAGGTTGCTATCTTTTCCTTGGGACGATTTGTTCAGATATCTGGAAAATAATTTTGAACAGAAGAAGCCCGGAGATAGGTAGGAAGAGGCGAATGCTTAGCAGGCACAGATGTATTGACACCAGTGTTTATTTAGTAGTAAGTATACTGGAGGTACTTCTGTGATTTTAGCAATAAATACTTGAATCTAGGAGAAAACAAGAAAGCATGCTACACGTTCAGTCAAACGTTTTATTTTCAAATGCACACTATGCGCGCACTGAAAAAGATGTGCTGCTTGCGCAGGTATCAATGTGTATGCCTGGTGATGGAAAGAGAAGGCTCCCTGATCAGACTGCAAGCACAAAGGAGTGCCTTGACACTTCAATGACTGTACGCAAATGATGTTTACTCGGAATGCATCGATCAAAACTGTGTATATTAAACAAAATCGTTTTCAGAAAGTTAAACTTTACTCAAAAAACTACAAGTATCTCCACGATACGCATTTTTTCTTCTAATCAAAACCTGAATTAGTCTCGATGTTATCTCCTATAGAAAATGACGTCACAATAACGTCATCCTTTGAGCAGAACTATGAGCAGGACTATGCGCGTATTCGACTGATTGACAGATCAGCTGTCTGCTTTTGTCTGTGTTGGTTTGTTTTTCCCCAAAAGATGGCGTACTTTCCTCTCTGTGACATCATATGCACAAGGTCGATAGTCCAAAATTTACTACATCACTGAATTTCGAGGGCCAGAGAAAATTTGTCCACTTGCAAAACAGTCATGGCTTGATATTTCCAATGATTCATCATATACACACATATACATGATCTCAACATTCGACTATCATTTTCACTTCCAATTCCATGTACTTGCGAATTATAGAACACTATTTCCCTTGCGGAAATATTCCCGAAGATATACTTTACATACCGCTGCTTCAACGTTTAGTTTTCTCTAGCATCGAGAGCGAGCTAGTTGATAACTTCTCATAGCCTACCCTAAGTTCAATGACTGTGTAACAATGCCTAAGTGTCTCTATAAGATGCGGTTATATTGTTCGTTTTCACGATGATTCATTTTCATGGTAAAATGTGATCTTCACGTCGAAGAGCTAATTAAATTTCAGTTTTCCTCTTGAATCTCCGAAATATTGAATTGGATGCACACGAACGTGTGTGAGTGCCTTCCCATTTTTTTCCCTCACGTCGATTCGGGGAAGTAGCCTCCGATGTACATTTAGCCTTCAGTTACAATTTGGACTACAGTCGTTTGGTGATTGTCCGATCGTCCTAAAGTTGCATGGGGATGTCTTATAGATCCATCCCACCTTGCAAATACAAAGCTCGAAGTAAAAATAATTTACGTCAAGAACCTCAACTTTGTCTTTAGGAATGATTTCTAAAATGAAACTGACAAAATGTATGGTATTATTCATTTCAGTTGAAGTCAGGGCAATATCCTCTGAGGAACATTTGATGTCGAAAAAGAGACCTGAGGACAAAACACACATACATTTTGAAAAAACCTACCTACCTTCACATGAATATGTTATCTAATTATGAGCTCGAGATGTTTATTTTGGAAAATATTTTAAAGAGTGGAAAGTCATCAACGCACAGTCTTGTTGTTTGTTGTGGGTGTAAAAAACTGTTCAATTAATTTGTTGTATTGTTAACATAATAACAGATTTAAATATTGCTCAGACGTTAAGCTTCTCTTACAAAAAAAAAACATATAAAATGATAACAGTAAGTGCAATTTTCATCAATTTATGATCTTTTTGCAAGTTAATGAATTGTGTAAAGACCCCGGATAAGAGAACAACATATACTAATGTTACAGCAAAATTTAAAGACAGGAAAATTTGAAATATTAAAGTGAGCAGCGGGGTGTAAAAGAATTACAGAAGGTTTTTTGTAACACATTTTTTTATAAAAAAAAAAATCGTTTTCCCTGAACTTCGCGCGCACCTATTTTCCCAAGGTTACATTCACACTGTGGGAAAGGTGTTTAAGAATGGAACACTTTTCATACACCTTTTTGCTTCAAGTTCGGAAACACCTTTACATTTTAAACACTTTTAGAATTAAACAGATAATGCTGAGGAATTAGAACGTTTGTTTAGCGTTGTGACATGTTCTTAAAAGAGGGACAAAAATGTATTTAATTGCTAAAAACGTTTTAGAGTGCATGGAATTCAATTCTTTACTTAACCAAAGAAAAAAACAAATGACCTAAGGTCTTCATGCGACTATTCAATACCGCACTGGTTCACTTATTTATATAAAGTCGCTACGTCACTCGACTTTAAAAACATAGTTGTACTTGTTGATGAACGCTACATAGTTCATGCGTTGCGCGTCTTTCTATTTTGCCATCCACTGATCTAGGCGTCCATTTTACAACAATTATGTTACTAAGATGCTGTCGGGTGCTGTCATAGAGTTGGATAATAGGAACTAGAGGGCGGACTCCCCAAAACAGCTGTGATCGTATGGGCACTCCATATCCATATTCTATCTGGGCATCAGACCGATCGCTGACATAGAGAAATGGCCTACAGGGCGTGTTATTATTTAGCACGCTGTAAAACAGTAGGGCCTTATAAGTTATAGTAAAAAGAGCTGGCATGCAATTTTGGTCTGCTTAGTGCTAGGGTGAGGGTTGCAGTAATTTTAACCATACATTGCCACTTACTTAAAAACTTTTAACAGGGGGTAGGGTGTCTAGAGTCCCCAAGTTTGTTTGAGACAAATATTTGGAGCCAAATTTGTAACTGATTAAGGTCCGATGCCTCAAATTTATGTACATGTGTAACGTTAGACCATATATGCCTCGGCCCCTGAGACAACTCGGCCCGGACATCCCGATCTTTTGAGGATTTGATACGTGTGCACTTCAACATGTCTGGGCAAACAAAATATGACGTATTGTAGGTGACACATTCCCATCGTGCCCAGACAATAAAAATTTTCAACCTCAGTTTTTTGCATCTTCTCCTTTAATTTTGAAGAGAACCGCTGTCTATCAAATTCATCTCTCTCAGACGAAGCTTTATCAGTAGCTTGTATTGAATTTAATTTACAGAATAGCTTGTTTAAACAAATTGTAAGAACAACTGGCTGTCCAGATCACCATTGACCAATCAGAGCAAAGCTTTGTTGTGATTAAATAAACTGATTAATGTCAATCAAAATGTAATCACCAATTGAATTTGGACATATGCTCTTCCCATAAGTATGTTTGGGAAGAACAAGATGCTTTAAAGACATCGATTGGTGATTTCTCCTACAAAGGTGTATAACGAACCCCGGAATGCAATTTCCCGAAAGTACCCTACAACATTACTATACAAATAACCGTGGCGAGAGGGTAAATGACTTCTCAAAGAAAAACAAACACTATACAATACCTATCACAACAATTTCTGCAAATTTTTTTACGCTTGGGCTATTATTTACTTTAAAGTACCAAAACAACTTGTGAAGGACACGTTTTATCAAATTATATTCCAATGCGTCCACGCATTTCGCCTACAGCTTATACTCTTTTACGTGGATTTGTGCAAATGCT
The DNA here is from genome assembly GCA_037179385.1 of Holothuria scabra. Taxonomy (NCBI): domain Eukaryota; kingdom Metazoa; phylum Echinodermata; class Holothuroidea; order Aspidochirotida; family Holothuriidae; genus Holothuria; species Holothuria scabra. The sequence continues at coordinate 39,234,974 of CM074182.1, read as the reverse complement.
GTTTTTAGTCCATTCTTTAAGCATTGTCATCTTTGATGCGGAAACAGAATCTTATTTCCTCGGTGTACCTTCCATTTGCGTCAAAAATAACACCTTTGGCCGGACATACAGATGTTTGCCCCAAGTCGTGTGTTTTATGAAAGAGTTGAGGATTTACATAGTTACCAACTTTGCATGAATAGGATAGACCGCTAATAATAAACTGAAGAAACAGCATAAAATCAATATGTAACAGAAGTCATTACGTGGGATGATACCGTTCACCTCCAAAGATTTGAAGTATGATTGCTTTGTATGACGGCTTTCTACTGTACCAAAAATAAGTACAATAATAGCAATATCCAGAAGCTAAAAGACTGAACTGATCGGAGGACCATATACAACTAGAAACACTTCGACTGACCTACAATTAAAAATTCTTTTCAAACATTACTGTTTCAGAAAGTTTTTTACCTGATCAAATTTTGGTTTCACTGAATGAAGTTTCAAACCATTGATTGCAACGTTTGAAAAGAGCATTCGCTAGCATTCAAGCAAGGCGGAAGATTCTAGATTGGTACGAAAATAAGAAAGTTAGGGGGATTTGAAAGAAGGGTTTAAGGTCACAACATGATTTAGTATGTTAGGGGAGTACTTACTCTGAGCATTTCGGTGAAATTTGCATTGATATCCGAAGTGTGGTTCCCAAAATATGAGCACATAAAGTTTTCACATTTTCAACAAGTAGTGAACTTTAAGCGAGCACATATCACATCACATCCCCACATTAATGGGCGGTCTTTTGTTTTTTTCTTTAAACTTTATACTGGATTTTCTCCTAAAAAATCCCATATTATTAAAATGTGATTGCATAAGTAGCATGAGAATTTTACAAATCAAGTTGCATCCTCCAGAGGGAGGTCATTCTCCTATTAACTTCAAGGTTAACACAACACTCTGATATAACACAGGGAAACAAAGCATTCCTTGTCAATGTGAGAAAGTGATATAAGCTCTGCTGCCCTCAAACTCACTTTTGAACACAAATCTACTGACTTCATTTACTGATATCTCAAGAAATACACGTCCGATTTGAATGGAACTTTCACCACACTGTGTAGATTTTGTTCCTCTTTCACATATGAAAATTAAATTTTTGCTTAAACTTCCCCTTTAGGTGAGATACACAAACCGAGCTCAGCACATAGTGTACTGCTTTCCCTTCTCTTCGTGCAATGAACCTGCGGGCTTATACCTACAGTCTTGGACAAAACTCCTTGGGACACCCCCGCTCCCCTTCGCAATGTTGACCACAGTTAGCCTATTCACGGCATACAGTCACTCTTTCAGCGCAACATTGAAAGGGGGAGCGGGGGAGGGGAATTCATGTAAGCCTTTGAACTGAAATTCAAGAATATTATGGCAAAGTGTCCCAACAGTTTTGTCCAAGATTGTAGCTTTCTGGCCAGCTTAGCTTCGCGAAAGTAAGATGATAACGTTGCTCTGAGACACATTGGAATACACATTTTTACACGAAAGAAGCAGTTTATATACACAATTGGCAAACCACACGCAACAGAACCCTCCATAAATAGTTGTAGTGGGTTAAAACTATGATTCCACTACATATGGTACCCTAATTAGTCTTAACTCTAAATACTCAACTAGGCCTAAACTAAACTTAATTTTGTAAGGGAGAATAGGGGACGAATATTTTTCAACCCAACGATTTGAAGGATATGCAAATGTGCAGACGAATTTCCGAACTTACTAATTACAATACCGTGCATGTTTTCCCAAGACGAATCCGATTAGTCAAGGAATGGTCTGATTACAACTGTCGACCATTGGTGGGGCCCATCAGCTTTTATCTTTCTAATTCTTTGCTTAAAGATATCATGGATTATTGCACATCAAAATACCTCTTGTATTCCTCATTATCACTGAATTTGAGGTTTGGTACAACACGCAGATAATACAATTAAGACGATTTAAGGCTGAATGACCACTAATGACCGTCTTTATTAGCTGCACGTCTAGAGAGGTCAAGCACCGACGTCACTGCGTTGCGGGTCTTTCTATTTTGCCATCCAGGCCATAGAAATCCTAAGCTTAGGATTTCTCTGATTCAGACGTCCATTATGCAACAATTGTTACTAGGGTGCATATCGGTAAGCGGTAACACATGTTCTGCGCATTAAACAGTGCCATCTAGTAGGACAAATTAAAACGCGCTGATGTCACGTGCATGACCTTTATTGCGCAGAGTCTCGGTGTGTCAATCGCGTACTTCATCATGACGACAAAAACACAACATAACCCCGTGTTTTGTTTTTACTTTTCAAATGGTTTGACCCTTTTCAAAAATGACAAACTTATAAAGAATTCGACACTGAAACAGTGAAGGAGAAAGAAATCTTTGTGATGTTCGTTAGCGCCCATTTACCGACATGCAAAAATGACCAAAACACATTTAAATATTCAAGGCTGCATTTTGTCAGTAAAAAACAGAAAAGAAGTTTATTTTTTGAGAAAGCTCCCAATCCTGAGAGACTAATGAAACATCTTCTCAATTCTAAACTCACTTCTCGAAATACCCTTGACAAGAGGTCGGAACTTTACGCATGATTTTTTTAAACGCAGGTGGATTCAAAAACCGACCCAGAAAGTTTGACAAGTAAAAAGCACACATGATAACCTTTGACCTTATTTTTATTTCACTGATTTGGTGGTAGCGATAGGCGTTTGTGATCTCACTTTCTCTAATGTAGTTTAACATTAGTCCAGGATACGTTGTTATAGCAACTTGGTTACGTATAAACTTCAAATCTTAGTACCAAGGTATATGAGCCTAGGGGTTGTATAGGGACAAGCAAGTAGCTAAAATTGTCAGGCAACGGGAATCACAAATGATGGGCAGAAAATACCTCGGTAGATACAGTGCAAATCAATTATGCAACCTCCCTTGAGAATTTTAGAGGCATAAATTTATATTTGATGGTTTTTACATAATTTGGTGCCATATATTGGGTAAACGTTAAGTGTTAAACTTTTCAAGTTTTACTAAGGGAACAAAGATGGGTTTTTGTTTCTGATTTGAGAAGACGGAAGCATATAGACGAATCCGATTAGCGCTTGTTTTTGTGACTGTGCCCAGCCATTAGTGGGGTCCACCAGCCTTGAACCGCCTTTATATATTGTCTACATGAGTTTCAAACCCTCATATTTAGTGAAATTGAAGAAACTAAGATACAATGTATTGTACAACCATCCATGATAGAAGTAAACAAGAAAATCGAAACATTAAATGGTGATGGACCCCAGTTATGGCCGACTAAAATTAGACCATCACTTGCTGTCCGGATTCGTCTATACTCGTTCTACCACATTTTTGGTTGCGATGCTTTATTCCCCCTCTCCTGTTCCCTACGCCTTTCATGTAAACTGTCTAAGGGCCGTGAAGTTGGTCAGTTAAGTAATGCCCCTAAGTGGACGTAGCTTCCTCGTGAAGCAGTTTCTTAGTTTGTTTTCGCTGAACGGCTGTTTACCATAGAGTCAGGAGGACTTAAGAGAAAGTCGCGTTTCCCATGTGCCCTAGTAATAGCTGGTTACATGCTTCATTATATCAATATAATTAACACACATTTTATCTACATCTTTTTTTTTTTTTTTCATTTTAATATGAACTTAATGTGTTTTCATTTTTTTTTCAAAATCCTCAGCTTTTTGGACAGTCTGGAAAGAATTGGAGATCCAAATTATCTACCCAACGAACAGGATATCCTCAGAACAAGGGTTAAAACCACAGGGATAGTTGAGACACATTTCACCTTTAGAAATCTTCAATTTAAGTGAGTCTTTTCAGTTTGTCTTTCCCTCTTCAATTGGTCAATTTTGACAATATGACAGTATGAATTTAAGTTGGGCATCGGCATATTAGGGTGTTCACGCTTACATCACTGATTATCTTTGGCTGATATACAGCATATGCAAGGGCACATGCGTGTACGTTAGGTGACGACAGAAGCGCGTCTTAGCAACTCTCTTGAAGCCAAGCCGTAACGGCATTTGTTTGTAAACAGTGAAGCAGTTTATAGAGGTGGCATAAAAATCCTAAGTTAGGATTTCGATGAGACGTTGCCATGCCATGTTGGATGGCAAAATGTCGTGATAGGCGGCGAATGATTAGGTTTTCACTTTTAGTTCCCCATATCTCATCCAATGCATAATACCAGCTAAACAATTAATTAGAAGGAGATATTCTTCAATAGACAGAGTTTAACAGCAGCATTAATATAAAGCTCGTTCTCATCGAGTGCCGATGATATGAAAATCATTCTCTGTCCTTAATGTATGACCTCATTGAGAAACCTATACCGTACAAATTTATGCAGCCATAGTGCGGTATATCAAAGGACGATGTCACATGCACGACTTCAAATCCTCTATGAAATACCTTTAAGTATAAAAGGGCGGATATCACTTATGAATTAAAAATACACTGAAATTACAACACGCTTTGAGTAAAAATTAACTCTAATTTGGTAAAATGTTCTTTGTGGCGTGGTGGAAATTCACTTTTACATTTGCATACAGGTTCACCGTGTGATTCAGTTGACTGTGTGCGGTGGTCTATTACTTTGAAGATTGTGAACCAATAACACCAATGTAGCATTACTTTACATTTATTAAATATTTATTTTTCGAAATTGGTTGAATCTGATCCGAGTGCGAGTTCATCTAAGATCATTCTAAGTCGATTTCGACTAAAGAACCTCTCATGGAGACAAATTCAGAGTCGTGCACAAACTGCTCCTAATATTTTTTCACTCCTCGGTATGGACAATTGGGCTAACGAAAATTTATCGGATTGGACGTAACAACCCTCACGTCCCATTAGAGGCCACCCTAGTAAATCTAAATATTTTTAAGAAGTTCAGTTTAAAGGAATTTTGAACTTTAAAGAGACCCCATGGGAAAGAACCACACTAAGGATACACAGTATCGGTTGGAGCATAAAATTTGCTTTTTCCAAAAATTTCTACAAAATCGATTGTACTGAAGTGTGCATTCATATGTGTGTAGACCATAGGCGTACGAGACGGGGTGCAAGGGGGCACTTGCCCTCCCAATTCAGGCACAAGCAGTTGGTCTATTCGGGTAGAACATGGGTAGAACATGATAAACGGTGACATTATTTCGGGCAGAAATTGCTCTTTCCCCCTCAGCAAATTACTCTCGTAGACTTAAGGTGTAGACCAGTTACATTGATCTGGAATTTACTGTTTTAAGAGCGATCATGTATCAAAAAATCTTTGCTAATAGGCAACTTTCGCTCAACCGATACCGTACAGATTAAAAACTGCACCATCTAGAATTGGAAGTCACACACACGAACATGGTTTTGAATAATATCAGAAACAATTCTAACCCTTCGCATGTTCGTTGTATATTTGTTTCAAATGAACAATGAAAATCTAAGACCTACTAGTTTCCATGGAAATGTATTTTTTCGTTATCATGCATGATCATGGAAACATTCCTCGAAACGTTTTGACCAATACATCTCCATTGCAAAGAGAGTAAACGTTGCATGTTATTAAGATCCAGTGTCTCACTCTCTCTCTCGTCTATCGAAACTATAATATTTTCCGGAGTCAACCAAAATTATCCATTCGTAAAGCTCTTTGATTGATATCAACTTCAAAAATTCAGAGAGGCTCATAGCATATACAAAATGCTATAAAATTGTTTCCTTTACACTTTAGGGCCTTGTATGTTCAATAAGATATACCCTGAAACATTGCTCTAGGATAAGATTTATATAACTGTAGGAGGGTCTATCTAGAAGAAAGTATGTAGCGTATCTTATACTTGCATTATCTGGTTTTGGAACTCCCATAGTCGTCTTGTAAGTTACATTCGCTCAGAAACACATAGGGATGTATATTATTTTACCTGTAGTTTATGAACATGCAGTTTCGGCAACCTTTAAATCTGAAGTCCTATGATTCATCCTTCTTTTCTAATGAGAAACCAAAACCACGGTCATTTGGTTTTATGTGGTCGTCATTTTTCTTTGTGTATTTCCACATAAATTGATTGGAATGATATCCTTGCAATAGATCAAGCACACATTTCTTCATTTGGTATGGATTTAGGAAAATTGTTTAGAATCTCGGTATATTTTTTATATAACTATTAGTTTCAGTGAATTGGTGCGACCCTTTTATCAAAGTTATCTGTCACTACAGCAACTGAACATGAGAGAAGTCAGTCATCAGCTGAAAAAATAGTTGCACTGAAGTCATCTTGATTTCAAGCCCTGCATGCTAAGGTGTGCTGGTTACGTCGATTTCTGCGGTCACACTTTAGTCAATTCCTTGGTAGAAAATGGCACGATTCTGCTTTCGATCATATAAATTATCTGGAACATGCTATCACCATGGTTACCATTTTAAAGTCGTTGATTAAGTAATTAAATATTAACTTGCTCATGATTTGTTAATTTCTTATGTAATTAAGTTGGGTCCCTGGCTGTCGGATTAGCTGGTATGACTGTTCACTTAATTTTCTCTTCTTGCTACTGAAGGTTTATGGTTCTTAAAGTATACCTCTTCAAAAATTTGAAAGCTCCTGAAGCAACGTGTTAATTGCTTGTGCAAAAAAGATGTAAAGTGTTGCAGAGTGTTGACACGTTTTTGTCACCCCTATATTAATTATCTCTGAATTACTCTTCAAATAGTTTACGGTTTGGCACAAAATACTGATGATTTTCAAGGAAACAATACATAAACTCTGTGGAGATACTAATGTTACATCTGTCCTTGAAGGAAGATTGAAAAAAACAAAGGATATGGCCTGTCCCCACCCCATTGACCAATTGACATCACAAAGTATATTGTGCTCATGTTTTTTCTCGATTAAGTGCAAATCAGAAATTACCCGGTACAATGCTCAATTGTTATGGATTCTGATGGCAATTTCAGCAATTTTCTAACTTTGTAATGGTTTTTACATCAAATATCCGGTCAACTTTGTCATCTTATGTCACCAGGCCATTAACATTGCACTCGAAAAACAAAATGAGTGAAATTTTGAGTGTACCTCAATTCAAAAAAATTCAAAACTATTTATTAAAGAACATGAGAAATGAATTCAAACAGTCCAACTTTCATCTTCATGGGACATTCTTAAACCTAGGCAGTTGAAGTTTATTCACTCAACTCAAAATGGTACATTGCTCAAATTACAATCTTTGTCTTTCTTTGTTTTCTGAAGGTTAATGTACTCTATGCCAAGGTGTGATAGCACTATACCCTTATTGGGTGATGTAATTATTGAGCACCTCTCTGTGCAAAATGCTATTACAAGCAAACAGGAAGTGTTTAAGGTCATGAAAGCATTTTTAAGTTTAAAGCCAAACAAAACAGGTAATATGCCTTTCCCAGCTGATGCCCGAATGCTGGGCTTCAGCTGCGAAAGGCTAGCCCAGTTGGGCCCCACGTGGGAACACCTGACAAACACGAATGGGTCCCAGCTGGGGCCCAGCAAGTAGCCCAGCTGAGCCCAGTTGGGGCCAAGCTGGGCATGTTGGCTGGGAACATGCACTCTTATGACGTCGAAAGGAAGACTTTTTCACGTAATTGTTTATTCGACATGCAATTGTCACTTTGCTATAGATCTTCTATCGATCTGTTATACTTATCATGTCATAAATCTCAGACAAAGTATGAGATGAATAAAAACTCAAATTCTGAACCAAAAATCAATATCAGATCAGCCTCCAATTCGAACGCAAAATTTTGCAATGTTATGTCGAAAAATATTATTGGAAATTACGTTACTTCTATTTTACCAATCTTTCTACATTTCATAACATCTTTAAGCTTTTCTTTTACATTGCACGTACGACAACCAAACAATTAGGAGACATTTTACGTCTTTCTTGGGAACTTTCCGTGCGTCCAATTTATTGATTCAGCTGTATAAAATAAGATCGGCTGTAAATGGTGGATCTATTTTGGAGATGGTCAATTTTCTTGTCATATAATCACTTTGATTCTCTCAACACTGAACTCTGCCCAACGTAAGTTTACTTAGTATGTATTTAGGTGAGGTTAATGAAGGCGGAACCAGCGTTGCCTTTTGGACCGGACATTACGAGCAGCACAATTGTGCTTAAACACTGCAGCTTTGAAAATGAATCAGTTGAATCAGAGACTGAAATTATAGTGGATGTTAAACGCTTTGGTTTTCTAATTCGCGGAGAGCGAGTTGCCATCTCTGTGTACTTATGAACCCTTCGGTCAAATCATTATCGATTTGTTCCAGGATATGGACGGATGCCTATTCGTCCCATCTTCAAAACGAACGCGTAATTTGCCGGTTGGAGAAAATACGAAGAGCATGATAGGAAAGGCTTTTAAAAACATTGAAATACTTGATAGTGAATAGTCTCAAGGGTTGAAATAATTTAAATAGTTAATGAATCCCTTCCTTCAAGAGAATTGTACCTCCATAATTAAGAAAGAAAATGTAGTGTTATCGACTGAAAACATATATTTCCACACAACGTTTGAAATGTATAACGTGTTTGTAAAATTCAAATGCCTAAAAATCAAAATTTCAAAATATTTAATTAACACACTCATTTAATTTCTAATCAATGACTCGTAACTATAATAGAACATTGCATTTCAAAACGAAACCGTGATGGACTATGAAAGCTTCCGTTGTATCTTCTCTCCTCAGTCAATGACCGGCTACTATGTACAGGTTTGTGATACAGTACTTTGTGGCAGAATGTAATGAAAGCCACGCCACTGGCGAATATCAAAATGGCCAATTAATTAGCATGTGGGGGCAAAGTAAAAAAAAAAAGAGATAAAAATCGCGTCAAGAAAAGAAACAAATTCCGTGTCAATTTGATATCGGCGAGCAAAGATGTAAAGTCGGATCTGAAGTAACCTTGCTCCTTGAATATTGTTAGACAAATACAGTTAAATCCGCCTCGTAATATTACATTCCGTTTTCATCTTTTCTTATTATTAATTTTGACGTAGACAGATTGTCTACGCCAATAGCTTATTCCAATATAAAAGATGCATATCGGCATACATCTAACGCTCAAAGCGTTATCATCATGAAAAGAGATCTTACTTCATTAATGAGTAGCTATTGCGTGAAGTCCATACCTTACCAAGTTATTAGTATGGCATTGCACTAAATAACAATTGTTCTTCATTAATTCCTCTGTTTCAGATCAACATTGAGTCTGTGTTCACTGTGTTTCTAGTTTTCGAATGTATTCGGAACAATTAAGGAGGCTAGCACTAGGAACCTTTTTGGTCCCACCGCAGGTTTAAATCAAAATGAAAATCTGTTTCCATTTTTGACAGAACACTTTTTCCACAAAATAACAAGACTGTTGAAAGCTTACTAAGTCTAGGAAATATTCAGTTCGACATTACATAATTTGCGTGTGAAATGTGGAGAATTTAATAACCCCTACTCATTAACGAGTTTGTGTGCTGTATCCGTGATTATAGAAGCGATCATGTGACCTAACGTCGACCCCACGCTTGGTTGTTTTCTTGCGGGCATCTCCCTACTGTTTTCGGAGTTTTACGACCGCCACAAAGATTGCCGTACAACCTCATCACCTCGGGCGAAGTTGATGCTATCTCTTAAACAGTCAACCTGTCTCAATTAAAACTAATGGTTGATTCAAGATTTCTCTTAGCGATTCACGTCTGATCATAGGCAGATACCAAACTGGGATTTCATCTCGATAAACGTGCTTTTAAACAGTAAACCCCATTAACGAGCCTCGATGTCTAATAAAGATACGGATGCCATCCTGTATGCCAAAAGCTTCCTCCATTTTTGTTATTCATCTCGGAAAATCTGCTCGTTTGAGCGGAAAGTCCAGTATCCGCATGTACAAAAAGAAATGTTGATTGGCGAAGTCAATTCCATATTCTACTATTTCCAGTGGCCAATGAATGGTTTTTGGACAGAATCCACCCAGTCGGTCGTTTGCCACGCCGTCTGTTTTCTTTTGGGACAAAATTGAAGTGTTTGGGTATTCTAACGTTTCACTTTGCCTGTCTCTTTTAATATATAAAATTTTAGAATACTTTTCAATTAACCTGCATCCCTGAGCGAAAAGAAAAGGTAAAAAAACAAGCTAGTGAGAAAACAGCAATCAGGGACAAGATTGATTAGGTATGAAGAAGTCGTCTTTTCGAAAATAAATATATCCCTCCTTGCCTCCTAAGACGTTATGTATTAAAGGTAAAACTAAAATCTGGAGGACTCATATAGCACAGGATCATGCAATGCAAGCGTGCGATAAACAGAAAATAAAAATATAAGGCCTAATCCTCTCGCCTAAAATAGTTATAATTCTCCTACCCTACTTACTTAAGCCCCTCCTACAACTTTAAAATTCATCCTATCCAAATACAACTTCAGTTTATTGCTTCAGGATGAGTATACAAGGCCCCAATGTGTGATCAAAAACACTTTCTGTAAGTACAGGCTGTGTAATAGAGCTGTCGTACTTTGCATGGTTTGAACTCGTTGTCAATCAAAGATCTGAGCCAATTGAGAATTAGTAAACCCCTACAAAATTTGTGGTTTGGGGTGAGAGGATTGGCCCTTTAAGCGCAAAGCACCAAACATTCATCTTTTCCCCACTCGGAGTGTCCTTGTCACGGAAAATATAAATTAACTCCCTCTTACAACACCATCTCTCTCCTCAAGTTATTTTTGTGAGAAACATATATTTTTTCTTTTTGTAAAAGTATCATCGAGATTATTATATGACTAAGTTGGCGATATTTAAATCCAGCCCACGTATACATCAACGCGAACCTAATAACGTTCAGTAATTCCGGGGAAAGAATGCCCCCTCATAGGTTCCCCATCGATCGATTTGAATTAGCTATGTCTGTCTAGAACCTCTCGAGCTTAAGTGTGTGTCCAGTCCTCTATCAGACTACACATTTTACTGCAGCTGCATGTGATAGACGCCCATTATACCTGACACTCTTGTCCTCTCACTGACCGAAGCAGACCCATCTTCGAACGACGGTCATCGATTGCCTTGTGTACGTTGCCAGCCAGGCAAACTTCATTCAAGGGAAACTTCACTTTCGAAGGAGCTTTCGTAAGTTTGCCTCGATTAGAAATGGAAATGGGGATTAAGTCCCTTGGATTTGATGCGATCGGTCAATGCCTTTGTTGTCACCAATCTCCCTTAAAGGTCGTGTGAGTGTGACATAAAAATGACAAAATTGTATATTCGATGTTAAAAAAAAGCATTTAAAACCAAAGAAACCAAGAAAACAGTCGCAATTCCCATCAAAATCCGTCCAAAAATACCATTTCACAGGGCAATTCCTTATTTGCAGTTAATTGATGAATATCATCTTAATATGCAAATCTTGTTATGTCATAAGAGGGACATGCCATATATAGCTAATGTTATCCTTTGTGTTTACAATATTCATTTTTAGGACAATTGCAACATAAGTATGTCCCAAAGGTTTTATTTTGGACGTTTAAATTGTGTCCTTAAAATCATCAGTATCAACTACCCAACCGTAAGCTATCTGATGAGTAATTAAAATGTATTGAATATAGGCTTAACACAAAAAATTTCAAAATTGTGCAACGCTCCACATCAATAATTTTTCATAAGCAACAAGTTGTTTCAGAAACACTCAAACTTTGAAGAGGTATATCTTGAGAACCGTAAAAAGATATTCACTTCATTCCTCGCTTCTTTTTTCCCGTAGAAAAGTTCACTCCGTAACTACCAAGTGAAGTCAGATCATTTTGCTGACATGTCACACTACCTTTAAAAACATTGCTTCAGCGCGTTTGACACGATGCACGATTTCTTGACAAGTAGTATTAACTTATCCTGAACTTTTGTCAGAGAATTGACAAAGCAAAGACGATATGTCTTGTTTGCATTCAACTCTCACCCCAAACTACAATTTTTTGTAGTAGTCCACAGAAATTCTCAGTTGGCACAGCTCATTGATTTACAGCGTAGAAAAATACAGAGTAGGTACTGAGAGTATTTTGATTACACATTGAGGCGTTGTATACGTGACCTTGACTCAATAAACTGAGATAGTGTCTGGAAGAGGATGACTTTTACACAGTTGTGGGAGGGGCTTAGGCAGGTAGGTATAAAGAGTTGGAACTGTCTCAGATGAGAGGATTAGGCCTTTTAAGAGAATGAGCAGTACGCATGAATGTTTTGGAAGCAACATTTGGATATGCAAAATATGTGTTATTAGGCTTGCAAATACATTCTACGGTGTATCCAAGCTACGGTTCCTTACATTTCACACTCGTATAAGACATAACTGTTGGAAGAGTTTTTTTTACATGAGCAAGCTATTTTTGTGAACCCTCAGAAGTCTGAAGAATCTCGGCCTTATTCAAAACTATCATCATAACTTAAATTTTTACTCTTATTTTTTGACAGATTGTTTGACGTGGGAGGTCAAAGGTCAGAGAGAAAGAAATGGATACATTGTTTTGAAGACGTGACCGCTATTATATTTTGTGTTGCTCTCAGTGGATACGACCAAAGGTTACTAGAAGATGACGTCACGGTATGTTGCGTAGTAATGGCATGCACCGTTAAGCAATAAGTATATCACGTGTTTGGTACAAGAAACAGATCATACAGCTAAAGGTCAATTGATAATACCATGCATAAGATATTGCACAGGTAGCGTCCTAAAAATGTCCGGTATTAATACTTGCTTGGCCTAAAATGACCCAGGCAGGGTAGCCTTCGTTCACCCATCATTACTGTTAGTATTATTAAGGTTGCATTAGTTAATCGGGACACATGTCCTGATGTGTAATTCGTTCTTATCCAGACTTCTAATTCAGTTTCAAAAACTATTTAGTACGGAATCCATTTCAGACTCTTGTATGTCATATAAATGTTTCAATGACCATATCCTGACTTATTCAAGTAATAATATCAAAAAGGAAAGTGGGTACTCTCTTACTCCGTGATTGTGTTGTACCGAGAACTCGGATGAGGGCCTTTGGTGACAGAGCTGTTTCTGTGTCAGGTCCAAGGGAATGGAACAACCTTCCTGCAGACCTTCGCATTCGTGTGGTTCCTTCACCATTGTTTAGGAAAAAGGCTCAAGACCTACCTGTTTAGAAAGGCTTTTCACTAGTTCTCCAACTCTCATTAATTTACCAATTTTGTAGATGCATTTGTTTTGTAAAGCGCCACTGCATGTATCTTTTATAGAAGTGTGCGCTACAGAAATATTGCTGTTACTATTTAAATAGTAGTATATATATAATCGTTATATTTTTTGCTTTGATACTAAACTAAGTGCAACGCAGCGTAAGTAATGCATGGCCTACTGATTAGTTACATGCAAGCAGTGTTAGATGCGGAGAAAGAGGTCATTCAGATGGACTCGATTGTTCTGCTTTAACTTGAGATGGTTGATCAAAACGTGTTAAGGGTAGTGCTGGTACACAAAAAGAAAACTTATACGGGGCTGAACATGATTTGCAGAGTAATTCGGTAACGAGATTAACTAACAGTTGCCGTAGGAATTATTATGAAGAAAAAAGTAATGCTCAGGCTTGGGTTAAGATTGGGGTAAGAGTGATAGTATTGTATTAAGAACATTCGTCCCCGCGAAAGAAAGAAACACTCCTCTACCACAAATCTCAGGTCAACTAAGTTCGGTTCAAGATAGGAAACTGGGATTAATTTCAAACTTGAGGTGTAAATGCGTTATGATGTAAGGAAGAACCCTATTGATTTTGGTGGCGGTCAAAGGTTATTTGGGGTCACCTGGGGTCAAACCCCGAAATCCTTGTTTACACGATATCTCTTTGTAGGAAACTTGGATCCATTTCAAACTTGTTATGTCGATGCGTTATGATCTAAGAAAGAATCCTATAGATTTTGGGGGAGGTCAAAGGTCATTTGGGGTCACATGGGGTCAAAACTGGGGTCACATGGGGTCAAAACCCGAAATCCTTGTTTACACGATATCTCATGGTAGGAAACTTTGATCAATTTCAAACTTGATATGTTGATGCATTATGATGTAAGAAGGATCCTATTTATTTTGGTGGAGGTCAAAGGTCATTTGGGGTCACCTGGGGTCAAATCCCGAAATCCTTGTTTACATGATACATCATGGTAGGAAACTTAGATTCGTGTCAAACTTGATATGTCGATGCGTTATGATGTAAGAAGGATCCTATTTATTTTGGTGGAGGTCAAAGGTCATTTGGGGTCACGTGGGGTCAAATCCCGAAATCCTTGTTTACACGATATCTCATGGTAGGGAACTTGGATCAATTTCAAACTTGATATGTTCATGCATTATGATGTAAAGAAGGATCCTATTTATTTTGGTGGAGGCAAAAGGTCATTTGGGGTAACGTGGGGTCAAATCCCGAAATCCTTGTTTACATGATACATCATGGTAGGGAACTTGGATTCATTTCAACCTTGATATGTTGATGCGTTATGGCGGAGGTCAAAGGTCATTCGGAGTCACATGAGGTCCAACCCTGAAATCCTTGTTTACATGATACATCATGGTAGGAAAGTTGGATTCATTTCAGATTTGATATGTTGATTCGTTATGAAGTAAAGAAGAATCCTATTTATTTTGGTGGAGGTCAAAGATCATTTGGGGTCAGAAGGGGACAAATCCTGAAAAATTTTTTTACACAATATCTCAAGGTAGAAAGCTTGGATTGATTTCAAACTTGATATGATGATGCGTTATGATGTAAGCAGTTTGTTCGCATAATATCTTTAATAAGGCACAGTATGAACTTTGGCTTTTTGAATATAGAAATGTTTTGGTTAAAAGAAAAACCAGTTACTAACAGGTGGAGTCAAAGGTCACTTTGGGTCACCAGTTGTTACAAGAAATGTAGCATTTCATTGAAAAGAGCATGTATGTATCATCGTAACCTCAATGCATTTTTGCATTGCATTTGCAAACATTTTCTGTTTTTTTTTTTCAAATTTTACAAGTTACGCCATGGAACAAAAAGAGATATGAAGTAAATTAATCACCAATAGGCGTAATTGCTAATAACGTCACGACCAATGAGATTGTAAGGTTCCTTTTGCGATCGACGCTTGTGATCTTTTGAGGTTTCTTGGGACCACGAAAAGGTCGCTAAGTAAGATAGCTTTCACTATACAGCAGCTGGCTGAAAAGGCTCCCAAAAACTGATATGTCGTAGCATCGCAAACTACAATTGCAAGCAATCGCGAGATTTTTAGATGTCCTTAAAGGCCAAATCTTCTCACCCCATACAGTTCGAATTCTCCTATTTACTTATGCTCCGCCCACAAATTGTCTTATTCTCATCCAGATAAAAGTTCAGTTTTATTGTTTCATGCAAGATGACTATACAAGACCTATAGTCTCTCAGTACATGCTGTGGATCATGAGCTACAGTACTCTGCATTCTTTTTTATTTTGCTGTCAATCAAAGGGCTTTGCCAGTTGAGAATTTCGATAGACTACTACAAACATTGTAGTTTGGGGTGAGAATTAACTGCCCTTTCAAACTACATCTAGCTCTTGTGACCATGCAAGCTACGACCGTGTAAGCTATATTGAAACCAGGTGATGTTGAAACCATCTGCGACCAAGCGCTCTCTTACTTGGCGACATTCTTTTCATTTGCAATACAGTATATCAGGACGTATCAGAAAATAATCTTTCCTTGTCTTTTATGCTAGTCATCATTCGTTATAGATTTCATCTGGTATTTTTTATGAGATCTTTGGATTTTGAAGAGTCATGTAGATTAGTTCGAGGACCGAAGACTGTTACAGCTCGTTAACCATTTAAGTACACAACCATTGCTCTATATAATCATGCAATTGCGACTATACAATTTCAAATAAATATACGCTTATTTGCAATATGAGTAGAAAATCGTTAAATATCGGAGGCAAAAAGGAAACAAGATACATGAATATTTCAGATATTCGGCGAAATAAATGCAAAAAGGTGTTGTGACTGGGCTCTAAGGGCGCTTTGAATCGCAGTGTAAGGATGTTTAGAATGTGTAAAAAACTTCGCACATTGTATTTCGTTTTTTAATATGATTGGTTTTGTAGATAGAAACGTGAAATTACTTTTAGGCAGCGGGAAGTCGACAAAATGAAGAGGGAAGAAGGGCGTAGGTCAAAGTGTTTAAAACTGTACGTATTTTCCAAGTATATCGACAAACTACAGTGAAACACGCTCTCTTCACCTTCATGAAGGGTTACCGAGTAAAGAACGTACCTCAGACTTCGAATGACAATTTTTTACTACGCTTAAGTCAACGAGTGTTTGAAACGCCTATGTGGCCTATGATTTACAACTTCAAGTCAGGTGGCCAATCAAGCCAAGAAGTTCTGAGGACAAAACTTCAATAGACCAATTCAAAGGGAAACCTTTGCTGGAAACCCACCTTAGTTTGACCCAGCAGGGGATCAAACCTCAGACCTCGAACTGGTTGTTAAGCCTCATCGCCTTAAGGTACATAGCCTAAATATCTACTCGGCCACGTGACTGGCTTCCATTCGGTCACAACCCTCGTATGGTGCTGAATTTTTGGCTACTCTCTGGTTTGAAGCTAAAGGGACGAAATTTGGGTTCAATACCTACGGCCTCAATTTCATAAGTGTTTAATGGTAATCCCCAATTTATGGGCTAATTGAAAATTGGTTTAAAGGCATTTTCCGGAGGCAAAATTTATTGACTTTAAAATATCCACATTTTTTTCGTTCTGATGTGGAAACTGCATTTCAGTAGCAAGTAGCGTTCGGAAGACATGTAATTTTTTCTCCTATATGACGCATTATGGGAAATCTGTGGTGTCATCGCGGCACATTAATTTGACGTTGCAAATTCCTTCTTTCTTTATGACGTACACTATAACCAACACAACCTGATACGTCAATCCATGCACCTCTTGTTCAGATCGCTCTGCTAATCTAAGTTTAAAGCAATACCTCAAAGTGGCCAAACTGCTCAAACCTGGTAGAACAAGTTCAACTGACGAAGACCCACTAGAACAGTAATACGAAAATTGACAGTGTATTTTGGAATAAATGTGCACTGTTTTTCTGCAGGCTTACCAGACTAATCATTTCAGCCGCCGAAGTCCCTACACTCACTTCACGTTGTAGGTTCCGCTTTTTTTTTCTTACCATCTATATGCCGTTACATTATTTGGGTCAAAAATTGAAATTATGGGACAGCGCATAGATATTTGACATTTCTCTTGCTATTACAGATAAGTGATATTTTCCTGCCCTTTATCTGGGCGTTTCTTGAAAGACCCTGATTTGTTGTGATAAAGTCCAGAGTGACGTATTTAATAGCCTTGACTAGCGCCTCTAAATAAACGTTATTAAATCTTAATATACATTTTTTCAAGGCTCTTTCTTGAGTACCAGAGACGGTATTAGATGACGTGTATAAGACGAATGTTAGTCGTAATGTATTTAGAGAACTAGTCATTGGTAAAGATATCCATCTACTCATTACTCGGTAATAGTATATGCAGGCCTACTGGTATATATGCTACATGTGTTGCATTGACAATAAATGAAAGACCGTTCATGAGAAATACCGTCCACGAGTGACGTTAATGCAAACTCGAGTGCATCCAGAGATAGCGTTTAATAACCGAGAGGTCATTATCCTATTCTGATGCCATCGAACGCCGAGACTGCCAGAGTTGTTTATCATGTTCATTTATAGTTTTATACGCAAGAAAATTTTGACTAAAAGTATTTAAGAGAATGATTATCTTCAAAGTACGATATGAATGAACAAGCAATATCATGAAAGGATCAAAATTTAAATTTTAGATTTTACCAGTGGTGTAGGAAATGTAACCTACGTTAAAATTCAATTTTAAGGCGCCTTGTAGTGAGAAATACAAAGCTATTACAAGATTATATCTTTTGAAAAAATAATTTGCCCATGAGAATCGAAGTCAGTGCATTTATTCTTTGCACATACTTTTATGTGGCCGATGACGTCACGTTAGGTCTAAACTTGATACTGGGCACTTTGTCATGCACTACCCTCATTCATATAAAATTTGCAACAAAGTGCAAAAATGGCAGTTTTTATAAATTTCCTACATAATATTTTAGTTATTATAACTCAGTAGTCAGTTTCATCTCTTCTCAGGTGTATTCCATCTGTTTCTTGCATGTTTCAGCTATTCCAGAAAGCTTCAGTAAAATGTGTCTGTAGAATTAACCGCTCTATAAAATTCAATTAAATCTCAAAACTTAAAAAATGATCTGTCGTGTCATTGAATTGAAATAAAATTAATGTCGGATACTGGACTAATGACGAAACTCATAGACCCTTTTCCTAAACTCGATTGCTAACTTGAACTGAGACTCAATGCATTGTTGACTGAGCGATTTTTTTCATAATACGCTATCTCTGATATAACATTATCGATAAAGTGTATCGAATTGGTTCGCAATCGAAGTCCAGACTAGGTGATGATATCGCACGCGAACGTCTTTTTAAGTGATACGACAAACCATCTGTCAGGTCGAACGGCGATTGCATATCAATCGTTGTCGGTCATATGTTTGACAGCATTTGTTTGAAACTCTCAACTCTATTTGAACAAATTCGAACAGTTATATCTTTTAAAATTTTCATTGAACTTCCAACACTGAACGGAAGGTTTTGTACAAAAAAGAGTGACTCCAACCGATGAATTTAAGGGAATGGGGGTTTATGTGACGTCAGCGTTCGTGATTGTATAACGGGTACAGTACATGGGCAATATGACTGCTCAAGAATACGCCTAGTGCACCGCTTTAGTAGTTTAGATAGGCCTTAGATACTATTTTTCGCAAACAATAGAACAACATGTTATATCGTTTTTTTTTTTTTTTTTTTTAAAGGACATAAAGCGAGGATTTTTATTCATTACTCATCTGCTCATCTCAACTTTAAACCTAAATTTTAAGAGGTAAATTGAGAAGCTTCATCGTTCATGTCAGGGTTTTATTTTAAAAATCAAAGAAAAATAGAGAAGGAGTATTGTGTTTACTCCGTACAACTAAACAGTTACAATCGAATAGCTTTTAAAATATTATTAGCCGATTGAACATCTCATCAACATAATTTTGCTGAGAGCGAAAATTGTACTCACTTTGCTACCAATTTGCAAACAGTGTTAACAAACGGCTGTTCATCATCATAAATGTACCTTGATTTCAGTTCCCTTTTAACGCATTGACTCGTTTTATGTCAATGGTCATACCATATTAGACCAATTAAGATCACATGCAATAGTCTTGAATGGCCTTCTTAAAGACTGTTTGTACTCTAATGTTCATGAAAGCAAATCTGACTAGACAGCCTGGAGGTTTGCCTCTAAGGGAACATTTGCCTTTAAAGGCATTAAAATCGCATAAATTACTGTAATCATTATTAAACCATGCGATCTCACCGTTTAACTACAGCAATACTATCTATTCCCATAAAATGATATTCATGATTGCAAAATTTAAGGAAGTTTCATCGTTTGGAAATTGGAAAGTTTTAACAAATAAAGTTCGAGTTGAGCAATAAGCAACTGGATGGTCTGCGAGTACTGCATTTCTTGGGAAGAAATGCTCTGTACTGCTTTATTGTATTTTGAATGGCTTATCGTTTTGTGCCTATAATTATTAGTTTAAAAATATTAAAAAAATTCTGCAAATACACGCAATATTTCCCTTTTATGTTAAATGATCACATAAAGCTTTTCAGCATACTCGATGACCGCTGTGGACAGCAGTCATTTCAGCTTAAAAAAATAATAGGGACAAAATGGATATATGAAAACTACCTCACAGATTAGGTCTTTTCCTCATACATCAGTACATTTTAGGCAAAGATAAACATAGTCATGTGAAACATTGAAAATGAAGGAAATTATTGCAGAAGTTACAGAAATGACGTCAGGTTTTACGTATTAAATTTAGATGCAAATTTACTGGAGAGCTGTTGCTAATGAAGAATGTCCAATGATAAGCACTATTCGTAGAGCTTTTGCGCTTACGTAGCACACGGGTTACACAATGGAAGGCCTAATGACGTGCTTGGGTAGCTCCATTTTTACGTGTAATATCTACTCAGCAGGACCTGTCCCCCATTCTGTCGGCTTTGTGACACGTGACTCCCATAAAATGGGTATTAATAACAAACTTTTAACAATTACCAGAAAATGAATATTCCTCGAAGATAGTGAAAGCTGTGATACATTTTATTTTAAAATTCATTTGCCTGATGCGAGAACTCAGTTTATAAACAATTTTGAACTTTGTTTTTTTTTCAGAATCGTATGAAAGAGAGCTTGAAGCTTTTTGATTCCATTTGCAACAATAAATGGTTTACTCAGACCTCCATTATTCTCTTCCTCAACAAAAAGGATTTGTTCGAAGAGAAAATCACCAAATCACCTCTTACGATTTGTTTCAAGAATTATACTGGTAAGAAAATGGTATTTTAGTTAACTTTCAGTGGAGTGACAGAAGGCTTTAATAGGCAATATGGACGATTTGGAACAGTCAATTGATGATGTGATTAAGTCGTCCGTGGCTGGGGTCCATCAACTTGAATCTTTCAAATTCTTTGCTTCACTGAATATGAGGGTTCAGAATTGCATGCAGACAATGCAAGAAAGGCGATTTAAGCTTCATCGACCCCTCTATGTATAGCCGACTTCATCACCTGCTCTGATCCGTCTAGTGTACGGTGTTTTATCTGCCCATTAATACAATTATAGCACCGTAAATTGATGGGCAATTGAAGCACTGTTTATGGCACAGACCCAAAGGGTAAGACATAAAAGAAAATACAAAGCGTTTATGCAAAAAGTGTTGTCAATTATTTTTCAAATGTATTGACACTGGGCATCTTTTCCGTTTTTTATTTAATCCTTTATTTTTCATTTTATTAATCTATATTTAGTGTACATGAGATCAGTTTAGAATCAGGGTGACTCTTGAATTGAGTGTAAGCCGCCTTTCAATTCACCCTCCACGGATGAAAGACTCACCAGCAAACCTCAAAATATATACCTAAGGTTTGGTGCCTTTAAAGGCAATTTATCCAACTCACAGACAGTTCCATGCTCCCAACTATAGTCTGTAGAGAGCGGATGGTCTGGCAAGCTATTGTTAGTCTCGACGTGTTGTTCTTGTTCTCCAAAAACGAAGGTCACGTGGTATTCAGAGTGCACGGACTTCGTTCAGTGTGTACACGCGTCTACTCAATCCTGTACACTTTAAATGAAACTGACTGAAAAAAGAGTTCTTGCAATATTTAATGATAGAATTTTAGTTATAATATCCACGCTAAGCGATGATTTTTACAATAAACTAATGTAAAAATAGAGGACATCTCCACTGATATATCTACGGAGTAGCTTATATGGAGATGTACCTTGAGTCGGTCACTGCATACAAAATGTATGGCACGTACACACAGAGTACAAACCGTCTTCGAATATTTAAGTCCATTATAGGCATTTTTTCTATATAAAATAACTGACAGACGATTGGCGAACATTCAGAATTCGGTCGTTCAACAGCGTACGTAGACTTGCCTGCTTGGCAGTGATTACCGACCGACCACGGTAAGTCAATCCAACCGGAGCTTTACGGCTTGATCCAAGTTGCACTATCGCCTAAACTTGAACTTTTAGTAAACAAGTTTCTCGCACTACGCAGCTTCGGTCTCGTCATTTTTTACAATTCTGTCACTCGACCATTTCAGTGGACATCTTTTGGGCCTATTAGCAACGTGAATATACCTCTAATTATTGATCTTTATCAGGCCTTTACAATTTATGAAGTCTGTGTTGTTAAACTTTTTTGAGTGATGAACTTCAAACACGAGCAGTATGCCTACATGTTTGTTTAGCCAGCTTTAGATGTCATGCATGTACAGGGCACTGAAAATAAAAGTTAACAATAACACTGGCTACATTGAGGCTATAGACCCAGAAATGTAAAAATAAATATGATTTCACAACCAATTTCAGAGTGGAGAAGATTACATAAAAATTACCCTTGCTACAGGGATCGTCGAAGGGACGATCGAGACAGGGCATTGTGGGCTATGATACGTTATGTACATAGGCTACTCTAGTACTACGGGGTGTTTTTTCAGTTCTGACCAAATTCAAGTAGAATTATAAGTGATACGAAGCTCATATAGACTTAAAACTCTTGTGAAACTTTAAATTATTGATTTGGTCTCTAACAAGCTCATATTCTAGTTGCATTTTTGGAAAAAGTCCCCTTTTAACATGTCAAGCACTGCGGTTATCGTGCAGTCGTTGTCACTTCGGAGAACAAGCTGTGCACCCTGAATACCACGTGACCACCGAAAACGCACGGTCTCAACATAGAACCGTATTCTTTTGTTACAGTACAATAGCTTGTCAGACCATCCGCCTATATTGACTATGTCCCAACCTACTTACTTCTAACCCCTCAGGCAACTATCTGAGTATATATGCAAGACCCTTGTAATGAGGGCCATCTGTACTAAGATCTACTCTGCGTCTATGGTACAGCTCAATCGAAGATCGAGCTCTGCCAATTTAGAATTTCTGTAGATCCCAATTAGGTTTGTAGTGTGGCATTTTGAGGTGCCGAATCACTGCCTTTAAAATATTTGTATATATAGCTCATACCCTACTTATGAAGATTCTTTAAGACAGTCACTCATCACCCTAAACAGGCCTACGTTTCGGATTGGGGAAAACCGAAATGATCTAATCTTCAACTGACATTAGATGGGCAGAAATATGAAGGATACAGAGTAGCTCACATCGCAAAGTATGCATGGAGAGTGTTCAACGTTTGGCATTGTATGTTCAACGGGACATCTTCCCCTAGGTGGTGGGAAGCTAGAAGAAACTTAGTGGGGAAAACTGGAATTATCTGAGATGAGGAGATTTGCATTTGAAAACACATCTAATTGAGTTGTTTGATGAAAGGAAGGTTTTACTTAAGGGTGCCTAAGTCGTTTCCCGCGTAAAATCCAGTATTGCCAAATGACGAACTGTCTTCATCGCTTTGCAAATGTGTAAAAGGACAAATATCAAGTGAACCGAATTAAACATATTCTGCAATCTAACGACAAACGCAGAAAATTAGCACAACGCACGTGGATAACCTACTTCACACTAAAAGGTAAAAAAGATGTTTTTGGTGTAGGAAAAACACTTCCGCAGGGAGGAGAGGCTGCAAACGGTATGAGAAGGGACACACTAGGAAAATTTTACTAACGAAAACAACACATTTTGCATAAAAAGAAGTTGAGATAGCCCCATGGCACTGTCTCAGTTGCATTACCAATAGAGTATAGGCTGTAAAATTTCGCAACAAACGATCACTTTACAACTATTTGTGATGAACAGTAAGGTGTTGATGCTTGGTAAGGTGTTGATGCTTGGTAAGGTGTTGAAGCTTGGTAACCAGGTGTTGAAGTCACCTGACTTCTAGCGAGTTTGATGTGATGTCAGAGCACTCGCTTCTCACGAGGAAGACCCCGGATTAGATTTTCAGGTAGAGTCATTCCAAAGACATTAAAAATGGACCCTACTGCGTGCGTGTTTCTTCGTATTGAAAATTAATTAGGCAGACAAACATGCAAGCATGGGCGTCCGGAAGGGGGGCACTTGCCCCCCCCCCCCCCCCGAAAATCAAACTTGTGAAAAAATTAATTAAAAATTGAAATAAAAAAAATAAAAAATAAATCATCAAAATATCTTCACTCACAGCGTCATTTTCTACTCGTGAAATATGCGGACATTTGACCAGGAATAGCAAAAGAGAAGATGGTATGCTGAATAGTGAAATCGTAATTTGGGGACCATCATTCGTGACATCTATTGGAAATTTGTAATTGTAAAAACTATGCCAAAATTGTACTGGTTTTCAGGTATGTAGTGTGCATATGGCATCCGACTATTGATGAATGCGTTGGTCTTGGTTTGGTCCCATGCTGATCTCAAGTGGCGACGCGCGGATGTAAATGGGATATACAAGGTGAATATGGGGGGGGGGGGGGTGATTCATAATTGGGTAACGGATAAAAGCCTGTACAGGCTGTTTGACAGCGTAAGTTTTATCGTGCATAGGCGTTCGAGGCCGTGACAGAGAGGCAGATTTCCCTTCAACAATTTTTTACATTAAAAATTCTAAAAATCTAAAAATTACAGACATGAAATTCCTGTTTCAGGGTTGGGTACATGCAGCTTATAACACTCGCCAAGTGTCGTTTCCGGCCATCTGGAGGGTTTGTAAGGCCCAAAATTTTTTTGTACGCTCCGCGCCAACCTATGGTGGCGCTCCGCTTAGATAGTATACACAATTCAATCACCCATGAATGACCTTGCCCCCTCCTGTAAAAATTTCTGCGGACGCCCATGCATGCAAGTACCCACAACCCGCAGTCTCAGTTCGGGAACAGTGATCGATGTATTTAAATAAAATTTTTGCATGGTTCATACTAATATTTGTTCTAACTTAATCAGTTAATTGGGTGTCTTTATGGGCAGGATGGGAGATCATGGTAAATGGCGGTTCACGCGAGCACTCGTTTTTCATATGCCATTGTACCGCAATTGAAAGTGTCGAGACCATTATAATTTGGCAGTTACATAGTTTCTAGTTCATTTCACTCTTCGTCAGTTCCTATTTTCCAGATAGTTAGGCGTTTTGCTCAATCTCAAGGGAGAGGAGAGAAATGCAATGTGTGATGTATGACTGAAAGACAGTTATCTGTAAGATAATGAATTAAAGTATTCAGAATAAAAGTAATGCATTTTTTTAGTGAAGCATCTAAGACGAAACTTGAACTCAACAGTTCAGTTTATTGAAACCTTTAGTTTTGACGTCATCTGGTTTCCGCCTCTGTCCCCCCAAAACATCCCAAGTCGACACGTGTCAGTGCTCATGCAGATGGCGTGTATGATAAACAGAA
This sequence comes from Holothuria scabra, assembly GCA_037179385.1. Taxonomy (NCBI): domain Eukaryota; kingdom Metazoa; phylum Echinodermata; class Holothuroidea; order Aspidochirotida; family Holothuriidae; genus Holothuria; species Holothuria scabra. Next base: position 39,209,922 of record CM074182.1, on the reverse strand, counting down.
AATTGTAAAACAGAATATGAGTAGCAAGGATGAAACTAAAAACGAAAAACATTACTTGAAGACGGGGGAGAGGGTTTAGAATTCAAGAGGAGGCAAGAAAAAGGAAGGGGTAAGGGACTGTACTATTTTGTCTGAAAGTTTAGTGCTTTGGCCCGTCAGCCAGAGAAGAAAAGAATTTTTTCAGGGGCGAAAATTTTAGCGAATTTCAAATTCTACGGGGTGTAATCCAATTCCCAACTTTGCCCCCTCCATTGGCTACAGGCCTGTATCAGAACTTTCTGCCAAACTGTGATTAACAACCCCACCCCACCCATACTTCCACACTCTTTCGATTCCAATTCTCGGGAAAGTGTGGGCGTAGTGTTCTCTTCAAGGGAGCATTGACATGAGAAAACAGTTTTTCAAGGTTTCTACGGAGTTCGGTTTGCCTCAGGAATAACTTTGGGCCACAGTGAGAAACAGGCATCATTGTGTTACCTTGCTTTTTTTTTTTTTTAAATAATCAGGATAATTCAAAACGTATGTACATTGTACATTTTTTCTAAATACTTCAGCATTCGATTCAATGTCACATCAATACAACCCTTTCAGTTGCTTTTGACGCCTATAGCCATCTAAGTCTGATCAAGATATGAACGCACTTTCTTGTGTTTTTATTCCCAGGTCCGAACGAATTCCACCCTGCTGCCTCTTTTATCCAATCCGAGTTTGAGGCCCTCAACCGGAGCCCTTCAAAGGAGATCTACACACACATGACCTGTGCCACGGACACTACAAACATTCAGTTCGTCTTCGACGCTGTCACAGACACTATAATAGCTAACAACTTGCGGATATGTGGCCTGTACTAATTGCAGCACAATTTTAGGGTTGTGCCTTCTCTTTGCCCTGTAAATATCCCCGTCAAGCGGGAACAGCCTGAGCGAGTGCCCACTCGATAGTGTCAAACTGTCTCCCGGGAGTTTCTTAATGACTGGCATGATCCTGAAGAGCACAATTTGTCGGCATTCTGGCTTCTTGCGAGAGCTACTGAAGACGATGAAGCTCCGAATTCTGTTTCTTTTGCATCTCTCCCGAGGGAATTTCAATGACCTTGCGTCGATCATGAGCGAGTGATTTTATAATGTAATTATAAATCCATCACTTGTGAAATAAAAGACACTTTTATATCTTTCTCTCTTTTGACCAGTCCAGATCATCTGACGTTTTTACAAGAAACGGAATCGTTGACCGAACAGGTCGTGTTAGCCTTCGCCAAGGGAAATTGCCAGGGCTGCTAATGACATGGATAATGTAAAAAATGCCTTCCTAGTCGACGCTTCAGTCCACATACAAATTGTTATTCAAATTAATTCGCTAGGTCTCGAAAGATGCTGAACATTTCCGAAAAAATTGCAACGTGTTTAAAGTACTCGACGGATACTCCCATTTTGAATCATGGTCTCCTTTAGAAATGTATTGAAATTATACCACATTGCCTCACAAGGCGAAATATCATTGTTCTTAGTTTATTCGAACTATTACCTTTTATGATTACAACCTTGAAAACCATGGACCGATAGGCAGTAAGGTAGAACAGTTAAGAAAAAAGTTGTTAACATTTTACAAAAAAGTAATAAGATTCAACGTCCCGGAAATTGTATGAAATACTTTCAGTCATGCATGTCATTACTTGAAGAGGGAGGTTTTTAACATGCTAATCAAACGGTGCATTTTGTTTTCTGTGACAAAATGTGGACTATTTAAAGCAGGGAGCTTACACTGGCCCCATGCATTTATAGAAAAGGTTGCTTAAACTTTTTAAACTTGCTAAACGCGGTTAATTGCCCCATCCATCTCACTGGTAATTATGCCTCTTGGAAAGGTGAAGAATTTATGGATTGTAGGTTTCGGGACTTTAGTATTTAAAGTGTAAAATTCAAGTAGCATACAAATTTCAGACTTTTTTTTTTTTTGGGGGGGGGGGGCGGCCAGGCACCCACCCCAAATTTTCCAACCTTTTAAAGTGTGAATGTTTCTGTATTTTGAATGCAATTGAACGCAATTTGTGATGCGCGAAACGTGCAGAAATTTTCGCAGCTTTTAAACAACAAATTTGAAAATATGAACTTTTACTGAAGACAGCTTTGGATTCTGGATTTCCTGCAAGAAAAATTGTAAAGTTTGGGGAGAATTTAGGAAGCTGCCTTTCAAGCTATTACCAGCTAATCCCAGATTGCACTGAGGCTGGATGATCTGGGATTACCGATGGCAAATTTCCAATTTTTCACTTTCAGAACGGGGGCTGGTGGGGTTGCCACGTTACTGCTTAGCCACTGAATACTTCCCTTCACCCGGTGGCGTAGCTAGACTTTTTTCCGAAAGGGGGGGGGGGCAAGCATCTAAATTTTCCGATTTTTAACAAAATTGAAAACTTACGGTAGTATAGACGCAATTTGGGGCGCGCGGAGGGCGCCAAATATTTGGGTTCTTTCGTACAAATATTTGTAAATATGAAATATGAATATTAGATTCTGGGTTTACGGTAAAGAAATCTGAAAAACTCGGAGATTATTTTAAGAATCTGCGTTTCCTATTGGCATACATCCCGAGATGGCATGATACCGTGAAGGTCGTTGTTGCTATATTTGTTATCTAAGGTCTTCGAATTGATGTTTCCCGGTGACATTTAAAAAATTTCCGAAACTTTGTAACCTCTTTTAGATGGAATATTTCAAAACAAATAGACTGCAGCACTTAAGCGGCTCGGAAAAATTTACCTGGCTGATTTATGAGCGATCACTTACTGCATTAGAGATGTCAATTTGGGGTGACCAAAGCACACGAAAAATTTTGCTATTCCTAAACAAATATTTACAAATATGGAGCTTATAATAGAAAGAATTTGGAATTTTATGACGGAGAAGTTTGAAAAACCGTACTGTAGTTGACTGGTGTCTCATATGGCAGAATTTCGAAATTTTTCACTTTTAAGAGCGGGAGGGGCTATCTCCCCGGCACCCTGCCCCTGTAGCTATACCACTGCCTTCACCGCCTTATGAGAAAAATCTGACCGACTGTCTACTTCAAATGTCACAAGGTGGCAGCGGCGGGAATGGGACATTTTTTGTATCGAATTCCTGTTTGCAGAATAAAATAGCGAAGCGCATTCGGGAACTACTCACATAAAAAGGGCAGTGAGCCAATGACCGCAGTGAAACAAAATGAACAACTCAACTTCACGTCAGCATAAGACAGAAACAAAAACGTAAACATGGTGCGACAGAATGAAGCGCTATCTGAAGACTTTCGGTCATGTGCTATTAATTCGCTCGTGAGCCATTTTCGCACGTAGATGTATGTAGGCTAGAAGTCGATATCAAACACAGCCGGACACTAACCAACGTAACTGACTACATCAACATCAGTCATTTTAAATAATCGCTTGATGAATATTTAACATGAACTTTAGACAAACTGTATTTAACCAAGAGAAAACACTAACCAGGGAGCTGTAAGGAAGGCGGCACAGCAGTCTAAAGACTCCTTGAAGCAATGTTTGTTACAGACGATCATCTTGCTCTTCTTCTCCTCTAAAAAATGAATGTTTAGATCAATCAGTGACGCATTGTCAAAATACCAGTGAGAAGACAAACCCAAACCTTATCTTCATCAACTTTTCATTGCCAGCCGTCATTCTTATGTTTGAAATTTTGCACTTTGTTCGTTACTGCTCACAATCAATGTAATTTCTTTTTTATTTCATTGGAATATTTCATCACGGCATGCATTTCGGATTTGTTTTAAGTTTCCAGAAATGTACCAAACAAAACGGGGGGTTTGTCCTAAGATAACTAGGGTGTGAAGTGAAGAGATCCCATTCAATATGAGAAAGGTCAGCAGTACCTAACAATATAAATAAAAAATTATTACTTGAGTTAGAAATCCATGTTACAAAATACCTGTAATTGGACAGATATTACTGTTGTGTCTCATTCCTAGGTGCTCGCTGGCCAAACAGACCAATTTATTGTGAAGTATTGGAACCATAAGAGACAGAACAATGTAATGAAACTTTGTAGGAAACTTTAGAACATGGTGCAATTATCACAGGCTCTTGTAAATGCGACATTGCTGAGGTAACTTTGCTGCGATGTTGAGTCTGTAAGAAAAAATGTTTATACAAAAATAAAAAAGATTGTATCCCTGGAATATTCTATAATTTAAGCTATATTATCACTCAATGTATGATTCTCAAGAAAGCAGCATATTCTAGTCACTTGCATTTTTATCTCAGAGAACTGGAAGCAAACAGCAGCAGTGATTGAAAAACATCCTTTAAATGATAATTTGACAACTGTTGCGTTTTTCTTATTTATTTGACATTACTGATATGGTCAAATGAAAGTGAACAAGAGGGTCTTCTGAGCTCGACTTGATAGTTGGCAGAATGAGTTTCCCACGAACAAAAGAATTATGTTAATATCTTTCACCGTTCTCAAGATGTACCTCTTCAGTTTTTATATTTTCGGAGTAATTGAAATACACATGAGATGGTTTACAGGGTTGGTAAGTAACAACATAATGCTGATGAAGTAGGCAATGCAAACTTCCAAAGTAAAGCCAGTGGGATATATAAATTTTTCTTGAAATGCAGGTTGTTAAATCAAATGATAACATTAGTCATTAATTATCAAAATTTTAAATTATCTATTATTCAAACATAAACCTACATTTTTCCCCAAATAAACTAAGAAATATAACTGTCTCCTTTACTGAGCAAAGGCCACTGGGGAAACTTGTCTGCAAGCTCACTCTCTCCCGCCCCACTCCCAAAATTCTAGCATTTCACAGGGCATTTTATGACAGCATAACTCTAAACACAAGTGGTAACATAACAACAGTACAGCAAACTTTGTACCAAATTTGTCATTCTATTCATTATCCCAAACATAAACATACATTTTTCTCCACATAATTGAGAAACATTTCTGTCCCTTTTACTGAGCAAAGGCCAAAAGGGAAAACTCGTCTGCAAATATAAGTCACCATTTAGAAAAATGGGTAACATCCAATTAAAAGACTAAACCTTTCTGTCTGACAACTTAATCCAACTAAATTGTAGTTAATCTGTTTAAAAGCACTTTGAGCCCTAAGTGTTTGCAAGATACATTCTGAGTTAGATGACAGGGAGTTTCCTTAAAATAAATGATGGAACGACATGCCCAGCTGTAAAGCTCCATCTAGCTAACTAACTAATGATGTCGATATGCCCAGTAGACATAATACTCACAAAATATAATTGCCATAAAGTGGTAGCGGCATTACAGCTTTAGCTGCCTAAAACAAAACAAATTATGTAGCAGCATACAAAGAATGCAACACTAATCTCATTTGCTCACAGGGAAATATTGCATTTGAAAAATATTTTAAAAATCAATATTCATCAATACAGATTGACGCATTTTTCAAAATGTAGCAGTATTGAACTGTAGTCTTCTATTAAAGGATTAAAATAAGTTTCTCACAGATACGAATTCAGTAATTTATTAACTCAGAAAAGAAATACTTTGTTCTACCAAAATTTTAACTTTTAAGTTCAAATAATGCAACTCTTCTAACACATACTGTTTAAAGAGATGGCATTAATTGGTGAGACTGGTTGGTTTTACAATGATTGAAATTATTTCTGTTGTATGCCATGCAGGCAGATTTTTAAAACAATGCTTCCCTATAAAGCAAGTCCTGTGTCCTGTTCTGCATGGCTGTACTTGCAAAAGGGAGTTGTTGACAGTATGCACAAGTACTGAATGTCATTCATTTATACATATTGTTTAATGATCAAAAAAATCTTACAAATGTTGCTGTGACCAATTATACAGTAATCTTCTGTTATTTAGGTAAATAATTCATATTTAGGAAGAAACTATTTTCAATCAAATGAGAAAATGTAACACTCAAAAGCTGCAAGAAAAATGGTACATTGGTACATACTTTGTGGATATAAATGTATGACTTGAGCAAAAATCATTCCATCTTGTTTTTCATTTTTTTATGTTATATTTCATGGAAATTCTGAAGAATGAAATCGTTTTGATATTAATGGCATTTTGCACTTTGGAGTTCTGTATGATTATAAAATTTTTTCTCAAGTCTGTGTGAATGTTTCAAATATTTGGTGTTTAATTTTATTTTCTTTTTTGTAATTTAAAGTTATGAAATAGATTTTAAAATAAACATTTCCCTGGCTTTCCTAATCTTTGATGAATATGACTTCACTAAAAATGCCTAACAATTGGTCACTTTTTAAGCAAAATATTGCTAATTTTGGCCATATTTTCCCATCAAAAACTGTCCTTTTGGTATGAAAAATGCTCTTCAGATCTGATTTAGATTTTGGGGGTTTTTAGGCTCAACTCATGACCTTCCCATTAAATCTAGCCATGTCCACAACATTTTTTTACAGTTTTGGGCACGCACGACTGTTATTTCTAGGAAGAGAATGATTTTTCTCTTCAATGGTGTGGGCAAACCTTTAATTTGACTATATTTGTGCTGTGTATTTGGCTACATGATGAAACATTCCCTTTTACTGTTTGTTACATTCTTCCTCTCTGCCTGATTATCTCTTATCACTTCAGGGAGGAAAAGAAGCCCACTACATACAAACTTAATTAAGTCGAGTTTCATATCTGATTTATTGAATGACAGGAAAAGCTGTGTTTCAATACACAAAAAGTTACGTAACATTTGGGGTTAGCTAACAGGTCAGTCAGCATGTGTTAATTGCTTTTCATGCAGTGTGAACACAATGAAAGCATAGCTCATTTGAGGTCACAAATCATGTAACAAACTCATATACCAATTATACCCCACACCGCCTTTGATGTAATGGGGTGTCTATGTTGCTTTTTCAAGAAGCAACATCACAGCATGATAAAGTGAATTTCTTTTGGCAGGTGCTCCAAATGTTTCTTCCAATTTGCAGGTGTTTACTGTAGTGGTTTTGATCTATTAACAAGAAAACATATTGGTCAGTGGTCAATATCCTTCCTTTTAGCATGGTGCCATTGCCCCCCCCCCTCCTCCTCTCCCTTATCCCTCCAGCAGATATAAGTTGTAAGTACTGTAGTTAAGCATAGTGAAACTAAAAGTGACACATGTCAGGATTCAAAAGCCCACGTTTAAGGTGATATCAATTATCTAATGTCGGTATCCATGAACCTGAAATTAATAAAGGCATTTTCATAAAAAACAAATTTGGGAATAGGTTCATGAATATTGGACTCCCTGCAGTTATGCTGCACTGACAGCTAATTGATTGGAAGGTGCATTTGAGTGCTTTTCCTATACAACCATACCATAAAGTTTTCTATACAACAACATCTGTTTCTCGTATTTGTCACCATTCTTTTGTAAGGTATATTTTACCTCGAAGGAAACAAGAAAACACCATACTTTTCAAACCGATACTTATAGATACACAAAGGTACATTACTCAAAAGAAGGCAGCTCAGTAGCCTTCTTTTCCTAATGTAATTTCTAACTGATTCCCATTTTATTCGTTGTTGCACAAGAATTATTTGTTTTCCCAAACTTTCCAACATGTAAAACAATGCAAATTCCTGCAATAAATAATACTTTGAGAAGATAATGCTGTTGCTAAATGGAACCGTTTAATACTGATTACAACACTTTTTGTTGCACAGTATACCACCTTGCAATCTGGTGGAAATATTTTGCAACAACCATATTGTCAGTCACACATTTCATGAAGTGGACAAAACTCTTGCTTTATGTTGTAATCACTCTAGTTTAATTCTTTCATCCCTCTTTCATGATGTGAAACAACTGGTCTGCACATCTCCAAACGTAGATCACATGGATAGGGTAATGTTCTGTCTATTAACAAATGTACACAGTGCCAGTGGCGAACCTTCTTCACACTGATGGTCCAAACTTGCGCATCCTCATTCCAGAACATTGAAGTAGTTTGTGGCCAGAACTCATTAAGTTTTCACATGCTGAAGCTTTCCTATTTACTTTTTGAAATATCTTACTTCTCTGCCTGATGATATCTTATTGCCTTAGGGAGGAAATGAAGCTCACCACATATACATTTGTTTCACATCTGATGAATTGATTGACAGTACCAGATAAACCAAAACACACTAAAAGTTATGTAACATTTGGGGTTCGCTAACAGGTCACTCAAGTATGTGTGAATTGCTTTTCATGCAGTGTGAACACAATGAAAGCATAGATCCCTTGAGGGCACAGATCACAAAATAATTTCATGACACCAATTACACCCCACACTGCCTTTGATCTACCGAGATGTCTTTGTTGCATTCTTTAAAGGGCAGGAGCAGTCATCCCAAATTGAAGAAGTATGGTAGACTGTCCAGTTTCATGATTGGCTGCTGGGAGTCATGTGACAATTTTTTTTTCTTCAAATGTGAAATTTACCAGAAATAACTGCTTTGTTTACCTTGAATATGCAGTTAAGGAATAACATGTAATGAAGGATATACTTTGAAGAGAAATAAGATGAAAATTGTGTTATTTAGCTTTTTCTTCAAAATAAGTTTGGGGGGACTGCTCTTTACCTTTAAACAATGTCTCTGCATTCATGCATTATAAACCATCTTGAAACAGAAGCTGTCCTCTTTTGAAATTTCATCTCTGTCAAATGCCTCAAATGGCATGAGTCCTCCAGACATCCTAAATTAATGCTCACATTCCTCTAAGTCATGCATCAAGACAAAGTCCCACATGTTGGTCCAACAAACCACAATGAGACCATCTAAACATAAAACCTGAGAGTTCTCTGATGTTGGTGCTATGGACACACATCATGTGTGCTGACAGCCAGATAGAGCCAGTAGGTATCATCTGGAAAGACTATGAAGGTATAGAGGTTACTGCCATCTTTGTGGTAACCATGTTCATGTTTCCACCATGAAATGGGAGCATCTTCAAATCCATGTACAGCCAGAGCTGCCCAAGGGGTGGAAGGATTTGATGTGACGAAAGATCTAAAAACAAAAAACAGAAACATTAACCCATTGTCAACTGACTGATTGATTGATAAAACAATAGAGATTTTCAAAGGCAATGTATTAATAGACAAGCTTTAATGCTTTTGCTGATATTCATATTCAATTCGCAGTATAATTTTGCACTGATATAAAGTCTAAAAGGTTTTGAAAGGAAGTCAGGCCTTAAAATGACTGCTCATCAACTTGCCCCTGTTAGGTAATATTTTTAAGGTGGGAAGCTCCATTTCCACTAGCCTATCCAGTTTGGTAAGTTGTTCTTGAGTCTCTCTATTATTCAAGCTGTTGCCTCCAAGTTGATGCTTATAGGCTTAAGTGGTGTGTGAGATTGGTTCTTAGCACTTTTATCAGATCCTACAAAGACAAGTTATTTCTATAGGGTGGACATCTCATTAAAGTTTGGAACTCAAACTTCCTTCTGTAAATCTTGAAACTTAACCCTTTTGTTAAACTTAAATATGACTGATTAGGCAATTATGTAACTGACTTCTTCAGTGCAGGGCATGAGGACCACAAGCCTTGCTCATTTCTTCTATTTAAGATTGGGCAAGAAACTTGAGAAACCAGTAGCCAAACAAGCAAACAAATCAATTAGTGTACAAGAATGGAGGCACAGATAAGTTCAAGAAAAACTCCCAGGGATTTCATTAAAAACTCTGGGCAGAGCTAGCTCACTTCCCCAACGGATTTGTACATGCCATGATTCTTCTGACTCAAAAACTAAATGCTGTTTTCATTGCTATGAAAAAATTATAATCTTTGTACTTTACCATATCTCTTCCACATGAGAGTAACAATACTTGGTATGATCATAAGTTGTCCACATTAGTTCAGCAAAAATTGTCACAGTATTAAACACTGAACTGAACGACAAGTAGATATTTCATTCTGGCATGTAAGTGTTTTATCCCCCTTTCAAAGTGGCAAGTTGATTTTTAGATTTTTGTCAAAGCCGCAAGGAAACTTTCTAGGAGCATAACGGTGAACTGGGATCTAGGGTCTATGAGGAAGATGCCAGCATTATCCTTTCACTGAGTGCAGCCATAACCCTGTTTTGCTGGGTCTTGCAAAAGGAAGAAGGAATCTTTACAGTCATGCTAGTGGTTAATGAACTGTGTGTATTTATGTTCAAGATGTTATATTTTGGTGCAGGTACAGTAAAAGGCTCATAAATATGGTTTCTAAAGGAAAATAAATTGAAGAGATGATGTCTTACTACTATGCATACTAAAGAAAGAACAATACTAAATGGAGTCAAGAGTCATTTGAGGTGCCAAGAAATATTTAAATGTTGTAAACATAATTTGTGGGCTGTGAATACTACATGTTCAGTCACAGCATGACACTAAGTGCAGGCGTGAGATTTGTAACAACTTAAGTAACATTTAACTTAAACTAAAGGGAATATCCAAGTACCTAAATTTGAATATCATGCATCCCAGTACATGATTGGCTCTTTTAACATGGACATTTAATTTGTGGTTACAAAGATTAATTCCTTGGCTTACCTATTCATATTTGGAATGTTTGAAAACAAGAGATGCCATTGAGATGCATAAAGATTTGCAAGATTTAGTGAATATTTCAAAATAAATATGGACTGAATGTTCATTTTGTTTTCTGGTCCAAAAAATTAAAAATTCTGGGAAATAGTTGAATTACCGACCATTTTCAATTATGAATTCAACTCTTGACTTAATGATGATCTATCTGAGAGTCTATTTCTTCAAGGTGATACTCTGCATTCACTAATTCCTGTATTAGTGATTTTACTATATTATTTGAGCAAAGGAATTTATTCCTCTAAGGTCATATGACTGCATTTGTACTTGAAACTTGTATTCTTGAAAGTACATGGCACCATTTTAAATGTTTTAATTATGTTTATGTGCTGGGTGGGGTGTTCATTTTTTTTAAAAAATTTCACCCTGTGTGAGCACAAACCTGACTTTCTTGAGGATATTGATAGATGTATGGTAGGGAGGATGGGAAGGGCTGGGGTAGGGATATTGAGCACCTTTGCTCAAATGTTAAACACATTTGTTTACCAGGGGCATGCTGGCCTCAGCATGTGAGTATATTTCCTCCCACAACAGGTGGCAGTATGTTACCCAGTCAACCATTTTGTATGCTGCTTTTGATTATACGAACAACATAGCACTGTCACAAAAACCTTGAAAGTGTTGCTTGCTAACCATTTTAAAACAGTATTTGCTATACTGTGTCATACCCTCATAGGTGTAAGAATTACCAGACAAAATTTTGAAAACAACGCTTGTTCAGTTCTTGTCAAATAACGTTTCTGACACTTAAATAAGAAATGCACTTCATACATTCAGAAAGAATTACAAGCTACTGATGTAAATGTCTTAGTGCTAAAAGAATTGAAAGCATCACAACAGACTAGAATTAAAACCACCAACAATTCAAACTGATACTAAAGACTAAAGATGCAGTCACATGTAAATTCAAGGCAACAGTATTTTTGTACCACTTGACAACAACTGGAAAGCAGCATGTTTACCCTTGCTCTATCCTTCTGTGATTATCTTGTTTTGTAATTCCCGAAGAACAAAATTTTTACAATATTTTACTGTTACTCACTGTTGCTCTCCCTTTATTGCACAAAACATAGAACTTCCTGTATATATTTGAATATTTCATGCTCGTTCATTATGAAACACTTTATCCAAGTTTTATTCTTTCACCTGTCATTTGAAAACAAAATCTACAGAGCACCATGCTGAATAAATCCTTTCTCCCCTGAAGGATATAACCATCTCAATAAAAAAAATTCCTAATCATCCTGGCAGTAAAAAATGAAAATCTTTCTGAGGAAAAAGCGAAGCCATTTTTTTTTTTTCATAAATGATGATAGTCAACAGCTACAAATTTCATTTCAACAGATTCCACTGTGTGACCATGAAACTAACTTTCCTAAATACAGTCTTGAATGCAATTAGGATGATGAAAGCTTAATCTTCAGAATTCATTGCAATATCATAACAAGAAATGTTGACTGTCATATTGCAAGATGTGACAAGGGAGGTATTGCAATTGAAGATGTTATATCATAACAAAATTTTGTTCTTGATTGAAGGCTAGGAATATAAATTAGTTTATACAACCCTACACCAGACATTAAGACTTCAAGAGGACATCCTTGAACTCTGAAATCTGAAATTTCCATTTTATTCATAATGTTGTTTATACAGCTCACAAAAATGACTTGAAATGAAACTAAACAAAACCACATAAGCCACATAAGCCAAATTGTAATAGGTTGGCAAGTCATTGTCACAGTTATTTTAGAAAGGATAAATTCTATAGAAATTGTTGGGGGTTCTTTTGGAAGATTTTGAAAAGCTTTCTCAAGAGGAGTCCATAATTAAGGTCATATGGATACATCTAAACAAAGAATTAAAATATGATGGAAAGCATTAGTTTGGAAAGATATGGCAAAAACATTACTTAAAAGCAGCAGAAAGTATATGCTACAAAGAGATTTGAAAGGGCACTTGTATCAGATATTTCTGCCATTATAAAATACTAAACAGCTGGGTGAATATTTTGTATAATCTTACATTTTTTAAAGTAGCTGAAACAGGGACAAAAAGAATGTGACATTATAAACATTTCTGCTACTATGGAGACACCCACGTCAACCATTAAAAAAAAGGTGCAAGTCTGCATGTTGAAAGTATGGTTACTATAGTAACTGTACACAAAGAATTTGACCATCAAAAAGGTAAAAATGCAAGTGATTCTGAAAGCATTTTTTTCCTTCACTCTTTGTGACCCATTCCATTCAAGATATGAAAGCCTAATTTGGAAAACTCAGTTTTATTTTGACAACTGAATAGACAAACTTATAAATGACGGAAAGGTGTTGATATTAAGAGACAAACCAACACTGCAGTTTACTTTACTGCAGTACCACTCCAAAATGCTTAGATTCATAGTATTTTAACCTGTAATGTTCCTATTCCAAGTACAAATATTTATAACTTATACAGAAAATTCCAAACTTTGAATCACAATTAAAAAACAAAACTCTGTTGACTCTGTTGAAACATTGAAGAGAAATTTACTTTTGTGTTTGAAGTATCAATTTCAATAAACAAATGCAATTTTGAGCAAACAGAAGCTACCCTTCAATATTGACATGCACTTAATTGCAATAAGAATTTGTGGGGCATGTCTTGGTTGATATTGTAATAAATTTATACGATTTAATAAAATGCTATCATTGTATCACAATTATGATCATGATGAAGGTCATCACCACTTCATTCACTGCGACAATCACCCACAGCCAGGCTGGAGTTTTACCCCTGGCCAGGTCATAGCGAAGACGTTAAAAATGGAACCTAATGCCATTGCACTTGGTGTTCTGCATAATTAAGGAGAAGGGAAGCAAGCCAGCAAACCAAAAAAGGCTGTGGCTGGCCTAGTTTTAACTGATTGGTTAGACACTGAGCCATAAAACCTGATCAAATTAACATGCAACCACAATGCAAATATTACTATTGCTGCATGTTTTTAGATTTTTTTGAATAAGGATGGCATTCCAGAGTGAGATGATTGCAATGAGTACACTGTTGAATGTCTTGAAATAAGTTGAGCTTTCATGAGAAGAGATTCTAACTTCCCCAGAGTAATGACTAACTCAGTCCTGAAGAAGTCACAGTAACTTTTGACAAAGTTTGACTTTAAGGCATTTCATGACTTTAAGGCATTTCATAACTTACTCTTTGAAACCATCTAACTTGTAAAGTATGGATTCCCATCAAGAAGGTCTTTCTTCTTAAGGCCCTGTCACATTATTCTGGTCAAGCACTGCATGCAAGTTGCGGGTGACAATATTTCCTGCTCGCAGGTCCCCGCATTTAGCATGGACCTGACAGTATCTCGCCCGGATCTTGCCAGTACTTGCCCGCAGGTGCGCAGGCAAGTTCAAGTTGCCCGCAGTCAAGTTTTGAACATGCTCAAAACTTGTTCCGGGTAAATTGTGTGAGTTTGTCCACAGAGGTTCCCGCAGAACACCCGCAAGGGGGCCGTAGCCACTGCAAGTCACAAGCAGTTAACCCACTTGAAGAAAGTAGGTTGGCTGCAAAGCTGTGACAATTTCGTGCAGAGCGCCTGTCAGATGCGTGCATGGGACGTGCCTTTTACGGGCAAGGAACGGTGATGGTACTGGCAACTTGACTTCATAGTGTCAATTCTGCGGGTATGGACCGAGGAAATTGAGGGCATGTTGCTGGAAAGTTACTGTCTCCTTGCTGGTAATCCGAGGGCTTGCGGCAGGCAAGTTGCTGGCATTCTGCGAAAACATCTGCCATGTTAATATGCTCGCAATCGGCACGCGTAAACCTCGCACATTGCAGGCAACTCCCACGCAGGTGACACGTAACTGGCACGCCGGTAACTTGCAGAGCCCGTAAGTGTCCCTGAGCTAATGCGGAACTCTCCCGCTTGTTGCACGCATTTCACACAGAGAAAACGCAAAACCCACAGAAGTACCACAGGTTAAATACGCAAGTTTCACGTAAACCCACCAAAATCTTGACTTGCCTGCAGAACTTTTCCTGCATGCAACAAAATTCTTGTCCACAACAAGCACGTAAAGTCTGCTCGGAATAGTGTGACAGGGCCGTTACATACTATAGATGTATATTTAAGGTAAACCAAGCAGTTACTTCTGGTAAGTTTCACATCTGAGGCATAAATAAAGGCACATGACTCTAAACAGCCAATCATGAAACAGGACAGTCCATTACACTACTTCAAGTAGGGGTGGCTGCATTTAAAATAGGAATTCTCATCAAGAAAGTTTTTCTACTGGCATGGATTGATGATGTTATATAACTCACCTCAGAGATGCCAGCATCTTTTTAATCCTACTAACTGTGATAAAACCTGACCATTGCCTGCAAATCAGGTTTTTCACCTCTGTACAGGGTTCAGGACATGTGTAGGAAGATGAATACTCCTCAAGTCCACCAGTTCTAGTAGAAGACAGAGAAAAAAAAGAGACCAAATAGCTCACATAGTGATTGTGCAAATGCCAGAAGAATGCACGCTGCTATTCAAAAATCCTAGCTGAAAAAAAGTGACTTAGACATGCTCCAAATTTACTTCAGAGCTCAGACTTCTGGCCAGGAGTCAAAACAGTGACTCCATATTTCTTACTATCACGTTACTTTTCAGTTGCAATGAAGTCAAGAATGTGCACAAAACCGTATTTTTAGAGCTAACATTTACAGGATGGTAATACAAATGTCTGCTTTGATATGATTTTGCATTCATTTTTTGGTTTGCTTGATGGTCACTGTGATTTTCCAACATTGTCCCTGGGTATCTCCACCACTAAGAAGCCTCTCAGAAAAGCTTACTGGTGTGTTAATAGAAAAGCTTACTGGTGTGTTAATAGAAAAGCTTACTGGTGTGTTAATAGAAAAGCTTACTGGTGTGTTAATAGAAAAGCTTACTGGTGTGTTAATAGAAAAGCTTACTGGTGTGTTAATAGAAAAGCTTACGGGTGTGTTAATAGAAAAGCTTACTGGTGTGGTAATACTGTATTAAGGGAGGCTTTATACCATATGGCATGTTTTTCAGTTTTTTTCCTGTTCATCACATACTCCCCTGTAAGGGATGACACTGGCATATTGGTCTTAAAGAAGGTTATAAGTGAAGGAAATTTAGGAAAAGATACTGATCCTCTCCTAAATTTTGGAGAGGTTATAGATGTATCTGTGGAGTTTAATAAGATCTTTGTAGGAATATACAGATTGTATGAGGCAAGTGCTGCACCTTGTAAAACTTATCTGTACACTGTTCAAAAAATGGCATGCATTAACACATGAAATAGCAATTACTAAAAATGCCTACAACTAAATTCATGGTAAATGGACCAATCAGGTTTGACCATATTTTTAATTGAAACTGTAGGTGCAAACATCAAGAACAGTGTACACAGACTAGTTCAATATTTTGGACTTTTTAGTGGTATAGGATTTGAGTTACTAAGCTAAATGAGGTTTCATAAATCAGTTTTTGACTGATTTAAGTTGGTCTGGTCACAGCCTTTTTTCCACTTGAGGCTCACTGGCTTGTATTCCCTACTCCATTGCTTACAGTTTGCTGAGCACCAAGCACAATGGCAGTAGATTCCATTTTTTAAAGTCTGGAGATTTGAGTAAAGATTGTTTTACATATAAAGTTACTTAAAAGTAGTTCTACATGCAGCAAAGGATGATGAGAACACAGTAATTGTAGAAGACCATGGCCAAGTTCCAAAACTTAGTATATTTGCAAATTCAGAATCATTACGAAGACAGTTGCTTTAAAACTCTCTTAACCATGTACCTGGGGAATCGGGCTATGGATAAGAATACATTATCAAATGCAGATGAAAATCACCCAAGCATAAACAAAGATAAGGAAACAAATTGTGTTTGCTACCAGAGGCAAACAATCTTCAATCCTGCTGACTGATGAGGGAAAGAAGAGGATTAGAGGGGACTGTTGTGTGAATTGTGGTTTAGCTACCAGATTAAATACATACTACTTAAAATAGCCCTTATTTAAACTGCCTACCATGCAACAATGTAAAACCTGAGTTTTGGATGGTAAGTCAGGTTTTTACTTCATGCTTATATCCACAGTTTATGGCCACTCCAATGCTTAATGGGTTTTATCCTATTTTTATTGATTTAAGGGTTGGAGTGGCTACGAACTGCAGGTGCAAACATCAAGTAAAAACTTAACTGCCCAAAAGTTGGATTTTAGACTGTTTAGTGGTTGGCAGTTTTAGTAAGGGCTATTTCATGTAATGCAG
The DNA here is from genome assembly GCA_037179385.1 of Holothuria scabra. NCBI lineage: Eukaryota > Metazoa > Echinodermata > Holothuroidea > Aspidochirotida > Holothuriidae > Holothuria > Holothuria scabra. Next base: position 39,193,044 of record CM074182.1, on the reverse strand, counting down.
TTTGTAAACTTCAAAGGACTAAACCATCTTATGCAAAAAAAAAAACATTGGTACATGTTGCAACATTCTCACCAAAAAGGCAGAAAAAAGTTGCATGATAGAAAGTTTTGAACACAGAATGTGACTACGAAAACAAAGGTTTTAAATAGAGGGTGACTATGATGCAAACATTACACAACTGCTTTTTCATGAGTAAAGCTCCTCTTTTCTTCAACAAAGATGGGGTTGAGGTGAAAAATTTTTGAAATTTAATGCATCAATTGGGTACGTGATCAGTTAGATGAGGTTTCACAGCTCAGTTTCTAACCAACTGGTTTAAACCAGGCTGGCCATGACTTTTTTTTCAGTTGTGGCTCACTGGCTTGTTCTTCCTACTCCATTGCTTACAGTTTGCTGAGTACCAAGCACCAAGCACCAAGCACAGTAATTTCCATTGGTAAAGTCTTCAGTATGATCTGGCAAGGAGTCAAAACTCCAGACCCCTCAGCTGCAAATGGTATGCTCTAACCACTCTTTCATGCAGTCTGAGGGACAAATCTCATTTTTTTATGAAGGACAATAACAATCTGCACTGCATGAAAAAGTAATTAATGTGGTAGCCACAGACCCAATGGAATTGTAACATGCCACAAAGACAAACAAAAATAATCAAAACATTTAAGTTTGATTTAAAATTTTCAACTTTGAATGCTGATCAATCTTGCTACTAAGCAATATAAGGAAATTAAAGTTCAATACACCATAGAGGCCTACAGTAAATGTATCTTGTTGCTATGACAGTCGTCAGACTCATCTTGGCAGGTCCACATCATGCTTACTGAATACCATTGTGTTTGCACACTGCATGAACACTTCCAAATTATCAATCTCACTTGAGTTAACAGAGGGCATGACAAAATCAGGAAACACGCAATTAGTGCCCCCTTATCACTTGCCACCAACGATAGGCACTGCAGCACTCTTAGATTAAAATTGATGTGACATCCAGGGGTCTGCATAAAAATGTCTAGGCATGGTTAAGGTAAAAATGTCAAGAGTTTTGCATGATTCAAGCGTGCAGACATTTATAGAGGAAGACACTGCATTATACCATGAGGCAAAGTTTGTAATCTTCTGAAAAAGTAGCAGTTGGTACGTACAACAAATTTAACATGGCTAGTATTATGGAATGAGAATGGCAGGGAAAATAATATGAATTGTACAAACACTAAATGGTTAAAATATATCATATCAAAGGGCAGCTATCTGTGCAAGAAGAGCAAAAGTACTGTACCATTTTGAAATATGAACAGTCTCATGATCATCAGCATTCCAGACAAAGAGGGCTTTGATTCATTCCCTTGGAAATACTAATGCAATTTACTTAAAATGGATTGAAGTAACAAGTGTCTCAATACAACATGTTGTAAAATCTACCTTTGAAATATTTGTCAAAAGTTGTGACAAATACTAGTAAAGTGCTAAATAAAGAATTGTGAACAGCACTCAAGGTAGACATTTGATGACAGTATATTTCTCAGATTGAATTGAATAGTTAGCAACATTTAGCAATTCACTCTCTGTAATTTGTTGTTCAAGTTGTAATGTTAAATACTTAAGATAATACTAAGCACTTCAATCAACTCTTGAGGGGTTAATGTTTTCATCACAACTTAGAGACACTTTGATCATGCCTTCTAGACAAGTTTTGTGCACTACACTGTAACTCCAAAAATTGTAAATAAGCTTTTAGAGCCAAGACACAAAACAAAGACTACCAAACTTTTCTGTTGCTTGTATCCAACTCTAGGATATTCCTCTAAAGATAACTTCTGCCTACAGAGTCTTTGTTTATGGTCAGACTAAGCAAGATTATCTTACAGTCACTTTATGCTTAATTTAGCAGAGGTGTGACACCAAGCCTCTAACATCTGAAAGTTTAACTACGAAATGTAAACATTCTCAGTCAGTAGGTATCTGTGCCTAGCAACCAAAGTGCTGTGTGCAAAGAATGAAGTTTCCATGACAACTGAAGAGTTAAACCATAAAATTTGTCAAAATAACTGAGCAACCACTCCTTTTCTAATGTGAAAGAATGCAATGTCTTCTGCCTCCGACCAAAGAGCATGCTCTCAAATTCTCAAATTGACCACCATATCGCAAAAAATACCCTTAGCACAGTCTCGTCAGGAACTGCTCTCAGTACTAATTATATGCCCATGTAAGCATTTGAAAATGACCATGAAGGTTGACATTTGATAGCACTTTATCTCAGAATAAGCTGAAAGGGGATATGTAGCCCATCAGTGAACTTAAATTTGATTCCCTTTTTGCTAGCACTTATTTCAGGATTTGTTGTAAGTTGTTATTTGAACCCCAAAGTTGTTGGACTTCTATTGTACCAGAATGGTAATCAAATCTGCTGCTCATTGAAGCAGTTAATTGGAGTAATGAACCAGTGGTCGGGTACTATTATTGGGAACTACAGTTTTTCCCTAAAAACTATGGTAGCCATGACGGATCTCCTTAAAGACTAATATCCTGTAATGACTGATCAAGTCACATTCCCTTGCTCTAAAGAAATTTCATCCACTGGCTAGTGTGACAATACCTCAATAAATGTTATGTATTGAGATAATAAAAAACTGTGGAGGGGGGAGGGGTGAGGGTGAGGGGGAGGGGTGAGGGGAGGGGTGAGGGGAGGGGTGAGGGGAGGGGTGAGGGGAGGGGTGAGGGGGAGGGTGAGGGGAGGGTGAGGGGGAGGGTGAGGGGGAGGGTGAGGGGAGGGTGAGGGGAGGGTGAGGGGAAGGGTGAGGGGGGAGGGTGAGGGGGAGGGGGTCCTGACTAGAACCAATGGGATAGAAACTGAGTCGTAAAACTTTATCAAACAACTGACCAACCCAAAAACACTTCTCATGAGGAACAGTTTATTGAAGGAGGAAAAGTTAAAAAAAAAAACTTTTAAAATCATGCAAATATAGGATTTTTTTAAACATATGAGGGATCACTGTGATAAGCCCAACAGTATCACATTACCCATCACTATTTTCAATTCACTGCATTTCTACCATCATGTCACACAACATTTAAAAATTTAGCATATATTAACATATATACAGTGCATATTCACAACTTACAGGCACAGATCCACGGGTGGGGGTGGGGGGGTGCTTTTACAGCCTCAGCCTTCCCTTTCTTGCCAGTTAACAATAAAACATATGGGAAATTAGCAATGCAACTCCCTCTCTTAAAGCAGCCCCCCTTTTTGGAATTTCTGGATTTGTGCCTGACTTATTTTAGAGATGGAGACAAGCAACTGAAAAACTAATGGTAGCCTTTGTTTTACACACATGTAAACACCACATGTTCCTAATTTCAGTTTTCTTTATGGTAATTTTGGTATTTAACAAATATATCCTATTATCATCTTTCAACATTTGAACCATCAATCAAAAACACCCTGCGGCATTTCATGGCTATTTACACTCATGATGCTAAGATTTATCACTGTCTACGCAATTAGGTAAAGAAATGTCTGCTGCTGCATTGCACTGTTGCTAGGCTATGGTTGTAAACATGTAACCAATTAACCACATTTAAAGGAAAATGGTCTGGCATTTACCAAAATGCCAAGGTTCTCATAATTCTTGGTAGAAAGAAGAGTGGGGTCAGATATCTTGTAAAATATTTCAAGTCTTGTGAGAAATGAAGAAAAGGGTACAATATATTTGTGAAAAAAATTTAAATTGTGGGAGAGGGGAAATTTACACAATGGTTGATTCTAGAGAATAAATATTGTTTAAACACATCTAGTGCACTGTGAATAGCAAACTACTAGGGAATTATAACCTCCAAAGTATTTTGTTGTTTCTTGAAATTTCAGTGTTTAGTCTCAGTGAAAAACTGAATATCATTCTTTTTGATTAAGCTTGAAATTTTGCAAAAAGGAAGCTACTTCTCTAAACATAGCTGTATATATCATTTACACCTGTCAAGATTATCAAGAAAGGAGATAACAAAAGATTAGTTTTCTGGTATGACACAATGGAACATACTGCTGTAAATTAAATAATTCCTCTTAAGTTTCACAACTTCTCAAATAAGCTATTTAAATGGAACTTATGCCGATACAGGGAGGAAAGTTTATACATGTTATGGAATCATTATACCTTCACCAAAATATCCCATTAAATTTAAAATGCAATGTCAAATTTGGTAAGATGATTTGCAGCAAGTCTAAAATTCTCAATAAGAAAATGATGCTCTTTGCCCAAGTTGTGTAAGATTTTGTGCCTTTTCAGTCTACTTCACCTTTATAGACAAATTGGGACTGCAAGTGATGGTCTGATTTAAATCAGCCATAGCTGGGGTCTATCACCTTTCAATCTTTCGATTTCCTTGATTACTTGTACCATGAATTGTTGCACACTGATTTTTTATCTTGTACCCTCATTTTCACTGAGTATGAGGGTTTGTAATTCATGTAGACAATAAATGAAGATGATTTAAGGCGAATGGACCCCGCTAATGGTTGCCAACAAACACTAAAAACAAGCGTTGATTGGATTCCTCTATACATTATTATTATTACCTTTAACAAAATCTGAAAAGTAAGGAGCAGTCAAACCATAGTTATTTTATCATCTACAATTTAAAAGCATATTTCAAAGACAAAATTCATTTACTTCAAAAAAAAAAATGCAGAAAAAATTTCCCCTTTAAAAGTGAAAATTGCATCTAAATAGCAAATGGCATTGGAAAGATGCAAATTTTTAGGGTAATGAATTTTTTTCTGGAGATTTGGTGCATCATGGGAAATCTGTGATGTCATTGTGGAACATTTAGTTGACCTTGCATTCAATTAATTCATTATTTTGATGTCACTGCAGTCAATAATATGCAACATTGTTGGTTGTACTCTGAATAGGGTAGAGTATAAATGCTACATCTACATCAACAGAAAAATATATTTAAACATTCAAACAGTATCAAATTTCAAGGACAAATAGGACATTCACCTGAAAAGAAAAACAAAAGCAATCTGAGGAATATTCCCACATTCCCTCTGTGGCTTTGTTGAAAAATAGAGGTATTTTTTTAAAAAAAAAATTAACTAAACTCTAAAGCGAGATATCTTGAATTAGGAAAAGAGTGATGATACAGGGTTTGAAGGAACATGGTGTGAAATATTTTTGTCTTCCTTACATGTCCCAAGTAAAAAGCCTTGTGAATATGCCTTTAACTACTTGTGCCTGTTATCTTATTCTGGTCTTTCTCAAGGACAGAAAACTGTATAGATATTTTTGGCATGAATCAGGACTGCATTTTCCCTTTAATTTTACCCCATGTTTTACCCTTCTTTAATTAATTTTACCCAATTCCTCTATGATACTATATAACACATTCATGTTGATGTGTCATCAGATCTCATCTAACTACTGTAACTTTCCTTTTATCTCCCCTATAAATATTCTTGATGAAGTGTTCAAGCAAAGAAAAACTGGACACTGAACATGAATTTAACAGTAATGTTGCAAGAAATGAACATGTCAGTATTCTTGCCACAAGATTACAAAGATTCAATCATTAATTAATAATAAGGATACTTAATTAAAAAATGGGTAACTCTCTTTTCCCTAGACATCACAAGGAATAACAATAAAAAAGTAAAGCAAATCACTCACACATTACAATCACATGACACTGTGCCAATCCACTCAAAGACGTCATGAATGTTATGAGAATCATCAGATTCATCTCCTTTGAGCTTCTGACAACTCTTCAACTCAGGAATTAAAGAATATGTTCTTTTAATATCAGCTGCCTTCACAGAAATGTCTTCCATTTTATACTTGTCCAAAAGTTGTGTCAGCTGGCTTAGACCTGCCACGTTCCCATCTGTGGGAATAATGAGTCATAGGACAGAATGTTATATCAGACAGCTCTGATGAATTTGCTCATGGAATATCTCTAAAACAGGTCCAGTCTTAATGCATATTATTTAAAGATGAGGGAAAAGTGTATGGATCAAATAAAAGAAAAGATATGTGAGAGAACTTGGACTGAAGCAAAAATATACTTCATCTGTAATCTTGTTACCTCCCTAGAGGAAAACTTGATTTGTTGTTGCTATAGCAGTGATGTACAACAGTTCAACAGGATATTTTGGAACTGTAATGTGAGCATTTGGGAGTAAAGTGTGCAATTTGTGAAGTAATTTTTATGGCCAATTTCTACTTCCCTTAAATGACGGAAGAAAGCTTTTCTAGTTCTAAGCATGCATACATTGCACTTTTCTTACCCTGGCATACCAAACTCTACCCTTGGATGACAAGAGGGCATCTAACATGGGAGGTACAAGAGAAGAAGACAAATCTATGCCTTCAAGTCAGGCAGATGGTTTAGTCCATGGTGATATTCAGGTTTGATTTGATTTGATTAAATTATATCTCCAATTTATTTATGTTACATGAATAATTTCCAAATGATTGTAGACAAGCCAAAAATCCACCTTAAAGTAACAGAGAACATAAAACAACGATATTTGAAACATTAGCTTGGCATAGCTATTGAACAAAAGAAGATAAAGTACCAGAAAAAGAAATCTTTTCAAGTCTGGCCCTTGCCCATAAGTAATGAAACAATGCAGAAAACAAACATAGAAAAAAATTAAATGACAAGCAGGAACAAAAGAGGTTACAGTAGTCTAGGATGAAGGGAGAAAAGATTTGCCTTAAAGACTTGAAAGAAGCAAAACCAGAATCAGTAGAAAATAGTTGAATACATGAATAGATTGATAGAATACTGAAAAGCAAGCACTGTTAGATTACTCTTTATTTAAAGGACAAAAGGATTTGACCCAGACTTATTTAAACAACAGATTAATGTCAGAAGTTTCCTCCTATTACTTTTCCCAGTACCTCTCTGGTTTTTTCAAGACATAGATATTGCATATTCAGGGTAAATCAAGCAGCAACTCTTTCTAAATTTTAAAATTGAATGAGAAATACATATTGTCACATGATTCTCAAGAGCCATTCCATGAAATGCAATTTTCCTTTCATATCTGACAACCTGTCAACAGGTGCGGAAATAACAATCAGTTACACTTGTATGAAACTGTTCTCCCACTCCCTTGAGCAACTGAACTTCAACTCCATAGCCATTCAACATGTTAAATGGAGCAGAACCTTTCAAGGGGTGGGAGGCATTTTTAAGATGGAAATTTCACAATAAATTTCATCTCAAAAACCTCTTAGGGAGGCAAAACTTTTTATAAGGGGCAACACCCCATTTGATTATACTAAGCTCATGAGTTCTCACTTTTTTCATGCATTTGAGAATTAAAAGTCTAAAATAGAAATACTACCTTCTCTTTTGGAAAATCTGTCATATTTCCAAAACAACCATGTACAGCTTTAGCATTATATATTATTCCAAATTTAAATTTTTACCTGTCATTCTAAGAAATGGGAATTTCACAGAAGAAATTCATTTTTCTTTTGCTGTTCACAAAATTTTTTTTGTCGAAATTTGAAAAATTTCAAACGATGCATCATCCATAACTCTTATAAAGCATAACTTTTGAGCAAATCAAGCTTTTGAGGAAATACCTTAATAATTACTAAGGCTTTTGTCCCTATCACAAATCAAAATGTCAACTCTGTTTTCAAAGTGTAGCACTGAATAATACTTTGTAAGAAGCATTCTTTGTGGCTAGCTTTATTAAGGGGAATATGAAGCAAAAATTTAATCTTCAAAAATCAAACAGCAATAAAGCGTATGCAACTTCCATTCAAATTGGACGTGCATTCCTTGAGACATCAGCAAATGATGGTAGCAGATATGCATTCAAAAGACTTGACTGAGGCAGCAAAGATTATATCGCATTTTCATATCGACAAGGAATGCTATATTTTTTTTGTTTTTTTTCAGTCTGTCATGTTGACCTTAAAGTAACTAGGGATATGATGTCCTGTATGGGGAAGGCAAAGTTTTTTAAGTTCTCATGCCACTAACACAATCCCATTCTGCTAACATGGGATAATTGAGGCAAAAATTGGAAACAAAATTTGAAAGAAAAAAAAAAAATTTAAAGACACTTCATTTGTTTGGGGATATGATGTCATATGTTCTTGCTTGAAGTGCATCTGGACATATTTGCAAACCAAACAAATTACCAGTCCTCTTAAGACTCCATTCCCAGGATGGCCATCCATGTTCTTCTTTCCTACATGCCTGAAATATGAGACCATATTCACTTAAAATCTCATATAATTGCTTTTTTAACAACATATGTAAATGTTCAGACAAAACCAACAGTTTACTGTATAGGCAAATCCGAATAGTCAAATGATGGTCTGATTTTGTCAGGCATAACAGGGGCCCATCACCTTCCATCTCACAAGTTCTTTGCTTCACTGTATCTTGAATGATTGCACCCTAAAATACTCCATTTCACTGATCATGAGGGATTGGAATTATATATAGATAAGGCTGAGGGACCAGGACTAATGGCCACCTCTTCTAGCTGCTTGGATATTTAAATAGTAGGTTTGTCCAAATTATGTCTTAGCAAGAAGCTATCGGTTACTTTTATTCCTTTCTGTTCAAAGAATGTGAGCTCATTCATGATATGATCATTTTGAAACTTACCTCCAGGTTCCCAGGAAAGCAGAAAGTTAAAGCAGAGATTTAATCTGTCCTTCAAGGCCCAAATAATTCTATCATATTTTTTCTTGCCTTTTTTGTGGTTCTCACTGAAAAGATCGACTTGAATCACTGAAAAATCAATCGGCAAGGAAACAAACAGATGCATTAAACTGTAAGTGGTGATATCTTTTTGTAGTACACAAATGGGTGTAGATTTTTTGAAGATAATTGAGAGAGGGAATTGTGTCATTCTTAAAGGGGCACAATGAGTTAATATTGATAACTAAACAAGGTGATGGAGGGTGCTACCACATGACAATGCTTATTATTAGCATAACTAATCAAGGTTCAGATTAGAAACTTATGCAAAGAGTAACAAATTTGAATTTGCTTGCATCCTGGCTTGTGAAAGTTTTGTGCATAATTAGAAGAAAGGCCTGGGAACAAATTTGGAAAAACCTAAACAAATTGTTCATTACTGACTCACAAAAGATTTATTTGATGTAGGATATGGTGATTGCCTGAAGCCCTGTCTGCACCAGCATGCATTCATTCATGCACATCTTCACACAAATTGTCGGACATTTAGAAAGATGAGACATGCATCTACAAGTTTGAACACCTTCATACATGTTGGATGTTACTCAAATTTGATGGTGAAGCAGTCCACACAAACCATACCTTTTTCTGTTAGCATTGTTCACAAATGCATTTTGATGTTAATGACCAAATGTATGATTTCATACATTAGGCTTAAGGTTGACCATTCGTGATTTGTATGTGAAGAAATCTTTGCCAGTTTAGACAAATTTGGTGAATTTTACAAACCTGCTCAACGTGCAACTTTGAAGGGCAACAGGGTAGATAACAACATATGACAAAAGAAGTTACAGTATGTCTTCCATGATCTACTGTAGTTTGGTGGAAGGGTAGTATATTCTGGTTCTTTGTTTTCTGTCTAGATGTGCAAATGTTCTCACTCTGACATTTTGAGTTCTCCTACAATAAGCCCCTCCCACAACTGCCTAAAATTCACCCTCATCCAGAGACAATTTCATTTTTATTGCTTCAGGGCCTGTATAGAAGACCTAATGTGTAATCAGAACACTCTCAGTACAGTTCATGCTATGTAGTATGAGCTATACTCTGCACATTTTGGAGTGATAATTTCTGTAGAATAAAAAAATTGTAGTCTGAGGTGAGAATTGACTGCCTTTAAGCATGACTCTCTGATGATGCCAAGATATTTACAAAAAGCAAGAGTGTACAACAATGTTTATACCTGTCACTTATACTGTAGAGTAGTCATGTTCTTGAAGTGTTTCTCTTTGAAAATCTGAATTTTTGGCTGAAATAATAGACAGCCAATTCCACTGGCTTTGAACTAAAGGGTTGCAACAAATGCGACTGTGATGTTTTAATACAGCTCTCTTCATCTGGTTTGAAGTTTCTCTCATACAAAGTTTTAAATATACTGTACATTTCTGGTCACAAACTGAAGCAATATACTAATCCCACTAAGTCCTAAACATGAAATACAATGGTCCAAGGTTAACAATGTGAAAATCACATTTACTGTAATAACCACTCACTAGTAAAGTGCAACTTACTGCCTATGAAAAAATTATGATGAGGACTAATGCACAGTGCTAACATTTCTTTTTGTTAATCCTTTATAAATTATCTCTTAATTAATTATCAGATAGTCCATGTCTGGTAAGTGACACTTACGGTTTTCTAGGTCAAAATTTGAACTTCAAAATAACACCCTCTGGCATCCTTGTGTTACAACTGTCTCTGGGATGACAGTCATCAAAACAAAGGATGACATTAGCTATTTATGAGTTATGACTTTCTCATCTCTTGACACCACAAGATTTGCATAAAATGTTCATAATTAAGTGCAAATTAGAAGCTGTCTTGTAAAATGGTCAATTTTTGATATGTATATTGTAATGGAAATTGTGGCTTTTTTCAAGTTTTTCAATTCTTTTAAGTTTTAAACTGACACATCTAACTGTCATTTTCATGTCACCATACCTTTACATCAAACAAAATTTTCTACTCAAAGAAGAGGCTTCATTGTAAGACTTACTGTAACGAGATGGGTCTAATCCTGTAAATTTTGATGATTTTCCTGAGAGGCCCAATACTTGGTATGTATCTTTATCCACAGACAGAATCAAGTGACCTATTGAGACAAGGGCAATAGGAAAACTTCTGAGAATTAAACAGAAATCGTACATCACCAGGTTTTAAAATGAATATGTGCCACCTGAAAATATTGCACAATTAGAAATCACCTTATGACAAAGGTCATACTGCTTAAAACAAATTTAGAACAGTCATTTATCTAACTGGGCAGTATGGCAGCTGCAGTTGCTACAATCTTGGACAAAACTGTTGGAACACCTTACATCATAATGTTGTTTATGATGCTGAGCACTATTTACATGACCTCTATTCCCCTTTGAAATGTTGTGCCCTACAGAAAATAGTGATTTATGAAACCCCCATCCCCCAGTACAATGTTAGGTCAAAAAAAAAAAATGTTGCATCCCGAATTGGTTTCATTATTTCCAACATTGTATTGGGGAAGGGGGTGTTCCAACTAGTTTTGTCCAAGATTGTAGATCTTGATTAGACAAAAACCACTATAATGAGTCACACTTGAATGCATGCTCTCTTCAGCAGGATAAATCATCTTTCACACCAGAATCCCGGCAACCATAGTTATTATATCTTTCCCTGGTTGTAAACTCCACGAACTGACTGCTTATGTTGCAATTAGGTTTTTGTCAGTCACGTGATGTTGATAGTACGCGAGAGCGTTCCTGTTGGACTCTCCATATGTACTGTATATCTGCAGACAGGGTAAACTGATTTCTTCTAGAGTCTCTTGGGAACAATTTATCAAAATGTAATGACTTCAATTAGGGCTTATATTTTTGCAAAAGGTTTGATTAAGATTTCTGTCTTAAATCAGAACAGCCGTAAAGCGAGAATAACTGTAGCAAAACTAAAATAGCGGGACAATCAAAGGCTGGGCTACCAACAGTAACCTGGTAAGCACACTCAACAATTCTGCGAAATTGCGAAGCACCTAGCAATCGCACCGTATAACGTTAGACTAGTTGGATTAAACCATTTCAACAAACGAGTGTAACGGTTCATCATATGAGTGTATTATACAATATTTATCAGTTACTACGGTACAAAATTTTAGGAAACCCACCTAGCGTAATGATGTAGGTCTACTTTACCATTACTGCACACTGACTGCGGTATGATAAGCCTGTAGGACCTACTGAATGTCCTCAACTAAGGTCTTTAAACGCCAGGCCTCCAAACCAGTATTTTAAGCTTAAAAAGAGAAAATGAAACCTGAGAATATAGGATTTCTTCATTTATTCAAAAATCTGAAAAACTTACTGATTAGGAGGCCTTTTGCAGTTCCCTTTTAGCCCTTGGGTCAACTTTAATTTCACTTCCCAGCAGAAACAGTACATCGCTCAATGGAGCCATATCTCTACCGATGGATTGTGTGCATCTTCAAAGTCAAGTGATGAACATTTTTGAAGAGTTCAACATGCTTTTTGGACAGTTACGGACGCACCTTACAAAAACTATAAACGCACATACAGCTTATACGTCTGTGCATACACAGTGTACGTAAGGAGTTTCCCAACCAGGGAAAGGTATAATAACTATGCTGCAACAGAGCCCTTACCTGAAAAGAACAGCGTAGAGCTTCTTGAGAGGGTTGCAAGAAAGATCCAAACTGGCTGATGTTTGGTCAATATTGTGTGGGCAAAATGTACAGCTTTACCTTGCTGTGGTATGGGGGGTTTGCTCATAAACTGGGTTCATTGTTGCTGAAGAGCCCTACATGCATGAAAGGTTTATTCACATTCATAATGGGCACAGGGAGAGTGCACCTAGACATAACTGTCATGTAGAAAGATGACTCTTCCCTTCTTTGCAATTGAAGAACCTACATATGACATCAATTGAAGCCTTTATATCTAAATGCAGTGTGTGGGATTTACACCTGTGCATTTTATTGGGTCCATGGGAATTGTTCTTGTATCTGTTAAATGGAACCTCAATGCATTCTGGTAAAGTCTGAATTCCAATCAGACCTGTGGTTTTCAACCTATCTGAAGAAGCTGCGGTCACATTTTCATATCAAAGTGAACTTGAAGCAAACTCATGTAACATTTAAACCTTACATGAATAGCAATTTTACAAATTTCAGTTTACTATGAGACACTCACATCCCTTTGCACTTCAAGGTCAAAGCAACAGATCATAGACAAAGAATCACAGCATTGTTCTTCAATATGACAACATGATACAACCCTTGTCCACTTGAAATTAATGGGAGCCAGAGAGCCACAACTGGAAAAAAGGCTGTGGCCGTCTAACTTAAACCAATTAGTTTAATAGAAACTGAGCCATAAGACTCCATCTTACTAACTAACTTGACAAATTTGTATATCCTCCTTCACCATATTAATCACTACCATTTTGATCTTGCACTTGTAATCCTGAGGTTCATGAACTTTTGCAAGGATTCTTCTCTAAACTAAGTAACCATTTGTACATATGATAACAACAAATGCAAATGCTAGCTCTTCGACAAATATCAAGTCTGATTATGGTGCAATTTGGAAGAACACAGAAAAATTGAGCGTATGACTTTGTCTTGCCAGTGCTTCATGCTCACATAATAAAGAAGTTGGCTTACTGCTTACTGTTGGTCCGAGAACAGTGTTACCTATTAGTGTTAAAATTTTTTTATTCATTTATCAAAACCAATCAACAGTTGAGAGTCGATTTAAATTTGGGCTCAAGAATACGATAAAATTGACTGAGTTATGGCATTTATCATAAGTGTTATACAATGCAGTCAATGTACTGAACATTAAATGAGAATACATCAAACACATATATCATGAAGGAAACTACAAACCCTACCCTACCCTACCCTACAAACCCTACTTTCTGAAGTTAACTTTTTAAATCCTCTCACCCCAATCAATTCCAATGCTCCTAACCTTCTTACTAAAGCTCCTCCTGCAATTGTCTAAAACTCATCTTCATCCACACACAATCTTTGTTTACCGCTTCAGGAAGAGTATACAATGTGTTATGAAAGTATAGTATACTACATGCTGTGTAAAATGAGCTACACTGTCCTCTGTTTTTCAAACTTGCTGTCAATCAAAGAGCTTTGTCAATTGAGAATTTATGTGGACTTCTACAAAAATTGTAGGTTGAGGTGTGAGTTGACTACCTATTTACCCCGTTTGCTGAAATCTTGGGAAGAACTATGCATTGAAATGGTGGTCTCATGGTATGATCTCACACTTCAAGTAACACTGTGTTAACCCCCACTCGAGTAACGGGGGAACGTGGGTTAACTCAAGGTAGATTTTGGTCCACCTCAAAATGCAGGGTTCTGCATTTTTAAACACAGTTTTTGTTTCTTAATCAAGGAAGTTGACAGGTGTTTATGGTGCCGATGACCAGTATTTTCTGAAATGTTAGAGTAATTGGTTTGCAGTAGAACTACCCAATCAACCAAACTGGGGGTACATAAGAACACAGACTAGAAAACACTGTGGTTTTGCCATATTGATAACACAAGGAAACACCAAGTGTGACACGGTATGTGAGAACAAGCCTCAAGCTTGACCCTGACCATACTCATTACTTTCACAGAAATCTAAATTAAGCAACAACTTGTAATGTATACTGACCTGTTGGAAGGACTGCTACAACGGTGTCATTATCAATTCTTGTACCAACTGATAGTGCTGTAAATTGACCTGTCAAAAGAAAATGGTACCCCAATAAGGAAAGTTCGCCAAATCATATTTGAATTAGAAAACAGAACATTTAAAAGCTCATTTTTAAAACATTACATAACATAATACAAATTAGAAAGATACATTTTCAAAAGAGGTATATATCGAGGATGACATGACTTTCCTAGGGAGAAGACTTCGGAATATTTTTCAAAATATATCCTAGAAATTAAAAGCATCTTCAGACAAAATTTGAGCTGTGTATGTTTGCAATTTTTACTAATTTTGCCCCACATATTAACTCAAACCATATATGTTCTAAGTTGAAACCCAACTCTGAGCCCTGGACTTAACTTTTTACACAGAAACCTGTCAACTTTGCAACAGAATACTCTTAAGACATAACTTTTCCTAAGGATATCCCAAGAGCACTTAAATTAGAGGCCTAGACATAATTTGCCTGACATTGCAATCTCCTTGTACATGTGACTGGACTTAATTTGAGCCTCTAGGATTTGATACAACCCTCTTGCAATACAACTCTATTCATCTAAATCAAATTTAATAGTCACATGACTAATCGCACAGTCTTCCTCCACATTAAATGTCACATTCTAAATCTCATGGAATTTGTTATTTTGTGGGGAATAAGGCCCACATTTTAATGATATTGAACTGTGAGGCTGTGTTTAAATAAAAAAACCACATTTGTATCAAAAGCTACATGTTTATACATGACCCTGGGCAAAATACAGTTCTAAGACAAATGGCCAGCAAAACAAATGCTGAAGAAAATACAAACATTGGGCTACACAAAAAGGTAGGCTAGAAACAACTGAGAGAAAAGTCAATTTCCAGTCTCCCACATGTCATTATGCAGGAGAGGCTAGACAGGCCACTTCTATCTTGCTGAGTTCAGAAAACCAGAATGCTAAAGAGTAATTTGTAAAACAGTTGTGATGATTTCACTTAGAATGAATAGAATAATAATGTGTAGATCTACAACTCCATATCAGAGGTATACATCCATGAGTTGAGTTTGCTTCTGTTGATCTGACATTTGACCTCTGGCAAAAAACAACTTTTGCCACCTGTATTTTTACTAAAAAATTAAATGCAAATTAAAGTACCAAACCTACCACCGCAGTGATGTTGTTTCTTAAGAATGCAACAAAGACACCCTAGTAGAGCAAAGGCAGAATGAGATGTAAATTGATATCTGAGTTTGTTACACAATTTGTTCTCTCAAGTGATCTATGCTTTTCTTGTGATTAACTGTGTGAAAAACTGCGTGAAAAGCTATTTAAACATACTTGACAGGCCTTTTGGCTTACCCCAAATGTCACTAACTTTGTTCAATAATTCAGAAATGTGACTGTATCATATCAAGTGGGCATTTACATAAGTCCTTCCTATACATGCTGTTAGAATAGAATCAGACTTTTTAGCCAATGTTAACCAAGAAAAAAGGGTTTTCTTTGGTGAAGCTTTTCTCTGTAATTGGGGCAGTTAATCCTGTTTAAACCAACCTTGTTGCTCTATTGAGCAAATAGTCTTTGAAGGAGGCAAATGCCTTTAACTTTATTGATCTCAAGGAGATTCTCTGATAGATTCTGGATTGTTAGTTGCCAGCTTGAGATGGCTTAAACTTGCTATTTGCTTCTAGCGTCATGAATTTTAACAAAAACACCTCAGGCATAGTATGTAAGATGTAGTAAGTTAAATATGTCTGAGGTCAGATGTATTGACACAGTGACTGTTTTTAAGCATCTTTAGGGAAAAAGTGACTACCAGTCATAGCTGAACAACCAGTGTGAAGATTGCTTTGTTTGAATGAATGTCAATCAATGCAAATCCCAGATTCCTAAATATATTTGCCCAGGTAGTTGCTAGCCACTATCTAGTTAAGGAAATGTCACACCTCCTTCAAAAAAAGTGTTTTTCAGAGTAAGAATACTCAGTGACCTGTGGTCACTGGAGTTGACGGATCCTATTGTTTTTAGTAGAGGTCATTTGAAATCTGGCTTGCTCCAAACTCTGGAAGTCTTTTTTTTTAGAAGTTTATAACATACAGCTGTAGATGCTTGTAAACAGTGGATGTCCTTTTCTTTTTTAATGGAGGTCAAAGATTAACCTTTAACTTGTCACCAAAAGCAATTGGACTCATCTGCTTCTGACAAATTTTAATTGCAAAAATAGGATCCCTCAATGTTTGACCTCTGATGACCCTAGATCACCTTCTACCCTGTTTATATGAGGATCATTGCAATTTGAGTTTTTCAAAATTGAGGCTACCAGGCATTCTTCCAATGAGTACTCACAGCTCAAAGTTGGACTGCCAATACAGCAGATACAGCATAAACAGAACACAATTTTTGTTCACCTACACATATGGAAACTAAAGGGGCTAAATCTAGATATTTGCTATCATTTTCAGTCATTCTTTCAGATAGCAAAAGTTAAGGAAATATGGAATTTTGAAAGGACAAGGTCTCTTTTTCACAAGTATAAACCAGTACATTCTCGCTGCCTGTTTCACTGAGAGTTGCAGTACATTAGAAAACTTCCTGCTGGAATTTTAGCGCAGTGTAGTTTGCAATCATACAAAGAGAGAGGAAAATCAGGGCCAAGTTGACACTTTGGTTCCTGTATAAGAGAGAGAGAGAGATTGCACACTCACTCACCTCAAATCACTGTTAGAAGTGTGATTTTTTTGCTCACCTAACTGAAGAAAGTTAGCTTATACATTTATTGAGGTTTTAAAAATAAAACAGCATATCTACCACAATGCATAATTTCCTAAGGAGTGTAATTTTTGTACCACACCTGGAAAATCTGAAAACCTAAGGCATGGAAAATCCTTTCAGTTGACAATTCAGTTCAGTTTAAGGTAGACTACCATGAATTTGATGCAGTATCTTCGGTGAAAAGCCATAAAGATATCAATAATAAGCACATCAGGCTGTTGCATATTAAAATTATCATAATTTTGCCAGAACAAGCACAAGTCATGAAATGTTAGGACCTTGACATAGCCACAGTGTATACATATGTACAGTACTATTTACAGAGGTCTGGAAACTGGGCGGTAAAGCTCCATCTAATTATAGTAACTAACTAACTACAGAGGTCTGTTGTACAGTACAGTTTGCATTAGAAGAATATTGGAGGTGAAAATTTGCATGTAAAATAAGCATGACTAAATATTAGTTTGAAGCTCAAAATTCTGCATCAGTATTATGTGTTTTTTAATAATTAAACTATTTACCATTAGTTGTCCCAATTTACTGTCCAGAGTACAATGACTAAGTTTGTCCACAGAACTTTCAAGAACAAATGTAGAGTATATGAATATCCTAAGATATGTTTTAACCCTTTACCGCTGTTTGGGTCCTTTTGGACCCATGCGGAGAGCTCAGTTGTCACCCATCTTTACTGTTTCACGCGGAGCTCGAAACTGCGAGTAGCTACCCGAAAATTCGGCCACAACAACAAGAGATACAATAGTTTAAGGTCACAGGGTCAATGGCCTACGGAAGCCGATGCGGGGTGGGCTATGTCCGCTTTTCCGCCCACTCCCCGAGGCGCGCAAATATGCCCCAATCGGAGCACAACGGTAAAGGGTTAAATAAACCTGTCTGTGCATGTCTGGTTTATCTGACTGCTGGAGAGTGATATGAGAATGGGTATTGGCTTAGTGGGTACCATGTTGTACATTCTCAACATTTGTACAGCAAACTTTATCAACTTGAGTGCAGTACAAAATAAGATACAAAGCACATCAAATATGACTCGACATGGTATTGCCTAAATTACTCTGGGATTTGAAGAAGCTGACAGGAACTATTGCTGACATGCCAACAGAGTTCAGTCACACAAATATTACCATTTTTCATAATTTTGTTGACAAAGTCTTCTTTCACAACCTCAACAATAGGAAGATCACGAATCAAGACAAAATCATCAAGGGTTGGTGAGACATCGGCCACAATTTCTGGTAAAGACTTAGAGCCAGGTATTAAAACTTCCACCTGACAAAGAAACAATAAAATGTTATTTCATATTTGTGAGTAGTACAAGTTACAGTATATACAATAGGGACAGGAAACCAGTTTGTCCTCCTACAATGATATTTTTGAACTTGGTACGATTTGTGGAAATTGAGTCAAAATTTGTCTAAAACATAAAGCAGTGCAGATATTAAGTAAAGTGTAAAACTATTAATAATGTAGGCCAACCTGTCAACTCTCCTGATTTCATTTTTGTAAATCTCTCACCCTAAGGCAGATCTACAGTATCCTGGTTTTAGGTATCTTACACTCAGTTATGTGTATATATACAGTACCCAGCTACACTGCACAGTTAATTCCAAGTCCCCTGCCAAGTTTTTCTCCAGTGCTCTGCTCTGTATTTATCAGAATGTTTAGTTACTGTACCGTGTGTGCCTTATCATTTCATTACCGTTGTCTTGGTGAAATGTTTGCAGACATTTGTTCCTGGTCAGTAATAATATGACCTAGTTTAAATTACTTCTTTGATATAATCAGAATTTTAATTTTTTTTTTTTAAATTTGGCATGTGTAATGTTTTGTAATGTTCAAACCATAAAATTAAAGGTCCATCCAATGTGCACTAAGAGTTACAGTACCTGTTTGGACTCTTTTACAGTATTATTATATATTCAATTCTTACCTCCACATTCCAACAATTTCAGTGAAAAATTTTTTTAGCACTTGCTTTGAAGGAGCTCATTGAGTTGATATTGATAACTAAATGAGAGTGTTTTAGGGTCACTACTGTAGCACATGAAAATGCTTATAGTTAAAATAATGCAGGGGTGTTGATTTTTTTCATTTTTTTAAAAAAAATCATGATTTAAATCCAATAAATCAATTTAAATCAGATTTTTTTTTATTTAATCATGATTTTTTTCAATTAAAATCATGATTTTAATAGTGACTTTAATAGTGGTTTAAATCAAACAACCCTGAAATAATGAGTGAAATTTCTAATCCAATAGTTATGGAAATAGTTAAAATCATTAATTCATTGTGTCCTGACTTCAGGGGAACAAATTGCTATGCAAACCCAGCTATTTTGTCCCTTGCCTAACTTGTAATGTCAGTTTTGTGCACAATTTGAAAAAGTGCCTGGTCATAAATTTTTGGAAACTGAATGGAAAATTTAGTAGTACTCACTCATAAAACAGGATATGAAGATTGTCTAAGTTTGACCATTTGTCACTGGTATGTGAAGAAAATAGCTTTTGAAAATTTTTTTGAATTTTAATTTCAATTCAATAAGCGACTTAAAAAGGTTCGCCTTGATTAGTGATCAAGAAACCTTAGAAGAGCACCAAATTTTTCAGTCGGTTTTCTGTACTGTACTTTTATTCTTGCAACATTTAATCTTTTTGAAGCTCTTGATATGATCAGAATCAAGGCTCTAAAGATTAAGCAAAGGGACCTGGCTACTATAGTCTGTTTAACTTTGTAGGGATGTGGAAAAGAGTGCTATCACTTTATTTATCAATTAAGATCACTGGAAATCACTGTGTATTGAAGGTGGAAAATTTTGAAAGAAATTATAAAAATATGACAATTTAGTTAAATGTAACACAGGCAGTAAGCAGAAAGGAAAGGAAATGTAAGATACAGAGATCAAAATATATATTATGCAATCTGCCCTCAAGGGAAGCCATTGTTAATACATACAATAAAATAAAAACAGTTAAATGCAAGAGGAACAATAACAGGCAACAGATCTGCCAATTTCCAAAATTAAAAAAATTGAATTTTTTGCATAAAATCTTGGAGATTGGTACCTCACACTTTGGAAAATTAGCCACTACTATGGGAAAAATTATATAATTGAACTGTATACTGTCTGGCAACTTTCATGTTTCTTATTGGATCACAACTGCCCTTTTAATGAGATATTGGTTTTACAGTAAAAGTGCCAAATAATATTTGTAGTTGCTATAACTTACTGAAAATTGAAAAAAAGAAAAATGGGATTGACAACTTACAAGTATTAATGAGATTGCATGAAATGATGGGCAAATTTTTTACAGTTCAAAATGCATGCATGCTGCTAGAATTGAATAGGACATTTTAGCCAATGATACCCTAGAAAAAGGCGTTTCCTTAGGTAAAGCTTGTCTATGTAATTGTGGCAGTTAACCCCATTTTTAACCAACCTTGTTGTTCTGTAGAGCAAATATATAGTCTTTGAAGGGGGAAAATGCCTTTAAATTTATTGATCTCAAGATAGCTTCTGGATTATTAGCTGCCAGCTTGAGGTGACTTGAAATACCAAGATTTTGCAATCTCCTACCACTAAATTGGAAGTCAAATTTAGAAGGTTTAATGACATTGACCTTGATAAATTTCGCCAAGATATTCTTAATTCAAAATTATACACTGCTCCTTGCTCTGAGGTGAACTTACTGGTCCGACAATATGAAGCTGTCTTGAGTGAGCTTATTAATATTCATGCTCCTCTCTCTTGTCGTAAAGTTACTGCCCGTCCTCATGCACCTTGGTATAATGACAATCTTAGGAAAGAAAAACAGAAACTTCGCGGTGCTGAACGCCTGTGGTTGAAAAGTAAACTTGAAGTCCACAAACAGATCTTTCGTGACCAAGCATACTTATATAAGAACATGATTCTTGATTCTAAGCGTAACCATTATCAACATTACTTTGAAGAGTGTAACTCTCGTCAACTTTTTCAAAAGGTCAACAGTCTAAGTGCTCCTGATTCTAAACATGTTCTTCCTCATAGTTTTAGTTCTCAGCCATCCCTTGCCAATAATTTTAGTAACTTCTTTGCCAATAAAGTGAAATGTATTAAGGAGGATCTTCATAATATGCCAGCTAACAATGATCCACATATTCCTTGTGAGCCTTGTACTAGTTCTTTTAGAGGATTTTCTCTGATTAGTGTGGAAAAAGTCTCTAGTATTATTCAGAACTCTCCAACAACTTCTTGTTCTATGGATCCTATACCTACTTGGCTTCTCAAGAAATGCATCAAAGAACTGGCTCCGATCATAACAAAGATTATTAATGGTTCACTACAGACTGGTATTTTTCCAGAGTCGCTAAAAGTTGCGCACATTACTCCTCTTATTAAAAATGCAAAGCTTGACTGTGAGAATCTCAAAAACTATCGTCCAGTAGCTAATCTCAAATTTCTTGCTAAGTCAATTGAACGTGCTGCTGTATTACAGATCCAAGATTACCTCTCGCATAATAACCTTCACAGCAAGTATCAGTCTGCTTACAGAAGCCACCATTCTACAGAATCTGCCCTTCTAAGGGTTTACAATGACTTGCTGCTTTCAGCTGATAAAGGAAAGGAATCTGTTCTTGTATTATTGGACTATTCTGCTGCTTTTGATACCACTGATCATACTATCCTTTTACAACGCCTTTCTAATAGATTTGGATTTTGTGAAACTGCACTCCGCTGGTTTACATCATACTTTACCAACCGATTGCAACATATTAATATCAATGGTCACTTATCTGAGGCTCATGTACCTGAAGAGGGAGTCCCTCAAGGATCTGTTATTGGTCCTCTTGCTTTCACTTTGTACACATCTCCTATTGAAAACATAATAGAATCATATGGTCTGTCCAAAATGATTTATGCAGATGACACTCAAGTGTATGCTATAGTTGATAATAGAAACTGCCATTCAGTATTACCGCAACTGGAAACTTGTGTTAAAGACATCCTTTCGTGGTCAACCACCAACAGTTTAAAACTCAATCCTGAGAAAACTGAAGTACTGCACCTTGTTTCTCGCTTCCGTGATACTATACCACTCACCAGTATTTCCATTGGAGACTCTTTAATCACGCCTGCCCAGAGTGCAAAAAATCTGGGTGTTATTTTCCAGAATGATCTTAGCTTATCTCAGCATATTAATAATGTGTGTCGCTCTGCCTCCTTTGCTTTGCACAAAATTGGTCAATTACGACATTATTTGGATGCCCAAACTACTGAAAAGCTTATTCATGCATTCGTTACCTGCCGTCTGGATTATGGAAATAGTCTTTTCTATGGTTTACCTAAACACCAAATTTCAAAACTCCAGCGAATTCAAAACTCAGCGGCTCGACTTGTTGCATTAACAAAATCATGTGACCACATCACCCCTGTTCTTCGTAATCTTCACTGGCTTCCTGTGCAGCATCGTATCAACTACAAAATCCTTCTTCTTACATACAAATGCATCCATGGTTTTGCTCCATTATATCTAAAGGATCTTATATCTAATTACAAGCCTTTACGTGAACTACGTTCCAGCTCTCAATCTCTTTTAAATGTGCCGTCATCTGTTACCCATTCTTATGGTGATCGTGCTTTTTCAACGGTATCTGCGAAACTGTGGAATGACCTTCCATCTTTTGTCAAGAACTCTTCCACTGTTGGACAATTTAAAACTAACTTGAAAACTCATTTGTTTACTTTGTCTTATTGACCGCATGTTGTATAGTTTTAGCGCTTTGAGACTTCTTGTGTAAGGCGCTATATAAGAACTGTTATATTATTATTATTATTATTATAATGGTTGCAATTCAATTTATGGAATCCTGCAAAGTAACAATTCGAGAAAGAAGAGCTATTTTTTGTTCCCACTTATGACTGAAACTGGCTGGGCCAAAGCCTAGCTAGGCCTAACGTTAGTACCGTACTGTATGGCTGAAACAGAATTTCTGCAGAAGACTAATGCTTGCTTTTACTTGTCAGTTCTAAATAAAATGTGTTTCCCACTTATATATTTAGCTGCAGTAGCTTAGCCTAAAATCGGGCGAGTGATATTGACCATCTAATGTAAATCTAGGCCGGCCAAGGCTATAAATACAACATACATAAGCTTGGCTTACAGGCTTAGGCCTAGGCCTTGGTGATTTGTTAACATTACTCTCTCAGTACCGCATAATTCAAAGGATGCCCATCGATGTAAGCTAAATGTCTCGACTTTTGATTCTTGAATGATGACCTTTCCACGACCACATTACTCTTTGGGACTGGAAAGTTTGCCATCGCTCAAAGCGGATGACTGTTCACAGTTCAGTAACCAGTCATTTACGGTGAAGATCGTGTAGGCGTATTCTCTCTGGCATCATTCATCTAGGCCCATATCTATATGATGTAGAACCCGGTTGTGCGATACTGAAGCACATGTTTCTGTTGTTCTCATCTTGTACTGTAAAGTAACCGTACTATTCTAATCACAGAGCAATACTGTACAGGCAATTGTACAAAACGGTGAAGTTAACCTTCCACTTTTAATCGAAATTATGAAATATCTTAGAGCAATTTTAGAAGAAATGAAGTATGCAATCATTTTTTAAAAAATTATAGTAAAATAAATAATTATATAAAAAGTATTTTTTGTGAACTTGTTTCAAGGTAATTTTTATGCTGCAGGTATTCGGGAGTTTTTACGTGTAGGCAATTACTCTTATGGAAGTGCTTCATCAAGAACACGCGTTCTTAGTTTCCCAACTGTCTTTCGAGCCCTATTTTCGTGCAGTACGTGCTTCTACGTTTTTCACGGTGACTTAACTGTACGAAAATAGAGTATCCAATGGGACTTCTTATGGGCACTATTTGTTGTACGTGCGATTTACTCATCTAATCCGTTAGTGTCTATGTCATCCCAGATTGCATGAATGAGCAGATTTCTGTTGTTTGTATGAAACTAAAAGGTCTAACATTAGACCATCATTCGGCGCAAACATCGAGCGAGCAAAACAGTGAGGTCCAATTATTTGGTAACATGTGAGTAGGCTGTTGTACTGGCTAAATATTTTGTAATGACTTGCTAGGCCTAGTAATGTCTAATGATATAGCCTAGGCTACTAACTTAGTACCATAGTAGACCTAGGCCTACTAAGTTGCTGTAGGCCTAGCCTACATAACATAGCCAACGCCAAGGGCTAAGCCCTCAGGCCTCGGTCAGTAATATATGGGACAAACCCCGCACCCCATGTCAATGTTGAAGTTTCAGGACGCCTTGGGCTGTCCATTATTACATTAAGTACTGTTACTAGTTTCCGCACTTGTTACTGTCGGCCCCACAAAAAACGGTGTTGGGCAAGTCCAAGCTAAGGTCTCCTCAAATGACAAAATATGAAACTAATAATATGAATGCCTATTTGGTATCATCATGAAGCCTACAGTTCATATTAAGTCATGGCACATTTTTTTTTAGAAAAAATCCATAATTCAGGTGAGTAATAACACCAAATGTATAATTAACATATTATGGGTGTTTCGTATGGGACATCAATTAATGGATGTAACTTACTGAAGAAATACATTGAATATACCCTAGGCCTAATTTTTCTTCATGGACATATGTAACTAAACACAGAGTTTCAAACAAAGTTGAAAAGTTAGAAAATTAATTATGCTAATTAGGCTGCTGCTTAAGGTCATCTGTCCCACACGAAACATTTTCAGACCATTTTTTAACCCTAGTTCCCTACACAAAGAGTTGTAAATTTTTTATTTTAATTTTCTCACAACCACTAATTTACAAGACAGTCATCTTATGTAATCACTTTTTGTATCATAATTTTTCTTTGTTAATTTTTTATATCTAATTAATTATTTGTTTCATATGGGACATTTGTGTTTCCTAAGGGACAAAATGTTCCACAGTTAGTTGATTCTAACCACTGAAGAAGTAAATTTAGTTTTTTTTTTTTTATGGACCTATGTTACTCAACACAGAGTTTCACATTATGCTTAAACCTTAGAGAAAATGTAATTAATTATGCTAATTAGACTACTGCCTATAAGGTCATCTGCCCCATACGAAACATATTTAGACAATATTCCATTCCTAAACAAAGAGTTGTATTGTTTTTTTCTTTTTAAATTTACTGAGGACCAACCATTTACAAGACAATCATCTTATTTAATGACTTAGGTCTTCATAATATTTCTTTGTTCATTTTCTATACCTAATTAATGTTCGTTTTGTAGGGGACATTTGTGTTTTGTTTGGGAAAAATACTCCACAGCGATGAATCCTTAACAACATTAAACTGTGGTGAGATACTACTATTTCTCACAGTACTAGCTATGAATATCTAGGATCATGGTTTATTTTGGAACTAGTCTTAAGCCTTTAGGTGGTGTCTTTTTTTTGTCCTACTAGCCAAAATATTAAACCGATTCCCATACAAATGTGTTAAGCCAACATGTTGCACGCTTAACAGGGAATAATTTAGCATTCAAATTTTGCATAGCATTTTTGAAGATTCTTGAGGTCTTTCACACATTGTTTGTAAAAATGCAAGGGTTATGCACACATAAAATTGCTACACAATTCTTCATTTGTGTAGCAACTTGGCCTGTTTGTGTAGCAAATTGCGATGCGATACTGGATGAATTATTCCCTGCGCTAATGCAGAAACAAATCACCATTGTACAGTAGTCATGGACTATGTAAACATTGTGAGAGTCTGGGCCGTCACCTTGTACCTCACAGATGGTACAGTAAGAAAGGCAAATAAAAACCTTTTTCCAACAGTCTATATCTAACCCCACCCCCCTCCACTTTCAAACGCTCATACCCTGAACCATCAGCATGCGCATGCATGCTGTTCATTGGAAGTATAGTGTATTGACTATATGCAGTGAGGCAGATAACTACTGTAGGCAGTCATTTTGCTATTGAATGTTGTTTTAAATCCTTTTTTATACATGAAATCCTCAATACCAACACAATTTGTTTCTTTGGGAGAGATAGTTAAGATTTTTGTTTTGGTGCTGGGATATTGAATTAAGAAATACATTTAAGTGTATGAAGGACAAAATGTCCCATACAAAACTGTGCCATACGAAACACCACATTTTTTATACATTTTAAAAGTACACCACCACCCACTTAAACCTTTCCTGAAAAACTTTAACCTATATGTCCAAAACAGTTATCTCTATAACATATGTTATATAAACTAACTCCTGACTTACAGGTATATTTTCCGAAAAATTTGAGAACAACTACTGTAGGTAAAAAACTGATATTTTCTCTGGTCCCATACGAAGCAGGGTACATTAATGAGCCCAACATCTTCATAAATGAATTGATTGAGCTGAATTTTCTCAACAATAGAGTTACAGTAGTTGTTATACATAGCATTCATAGATCATAAAAATTTGGGATAAGGTTACTCAGTCAAAATTCTGGAGGTCTGAAATCTCTAACTGTCCCATACGAATCATGCGGAATAGCTTGGACTTGCCCTGTTTCCTGACCATTTTAGTTTTAGCAGCAGATAGTAATGCAATGAAATGTGATATCAGTGCATACGTTTGTCAAATGAAGAATCCATCTACTTTTCCTTTAGGTTTCAAACTTCATCGATGTCTTTTACTATTCAATGCCACACATGTTACTGCCATGTTGACGTCTTTCCAAAGAACATTCACTGTAGACTCTAGTAGGCCTGTACTAATGTGTACTTAGGTACAGGTACATGGTTTTCAGTGCTGTGAACAATTATCCATACCTTCAGCATACTGTAAGTCTACCTATGGGCACACAGACTACTTAAGTCTGTGACTATACTTGACGTTTAGAATAAAGGTCATACAGTACAACTCATTCTTTCTGATGGTGATGCCGAAAAAATTTTAGGCCTATCCACAAATTTCATTGTTGTCTTGTACTCGAATTTGAAATTTGAAGTGCAAAGTTTTTTTTAACACATGTAAGTTCAAACATTTCTTTCTGCCCCAAGTTTTCTGTTGGCAGAAAGTAACAGATGGAAACTACTGAGGGCAGAAACCTAATGGACCCAGGCTGCCCCAACATTGAATGGAGGAGTGGGGGATAGTGATCCATCAATTACTTGGTTTTTGGTTTGCTTGCTTTGTCCCATCATTTTTGTCAAGTCGTGGGTCAACTGATGTCAGTTGGAGGATACAAGTTGTGTATTTTGAAGGGCATGACAAATGTCACGGTATTAAAGCATTATGAAGAACAATTGCTGAATGGTATTATAATGAAAGCAGCCTTTCAATATATTTCACAGGAAAGAAGTGTAACATATTAAGCCTTATTGACTTTTGTCTTACAGTATATCCAGTCTTTCTAATTAGGACAGGGAAGTGACCAAAGTAAGCAGGGAATACTTATCCAGTATCGCATCGCAATTTGCTACACATACAGGCCAAGTTGTTACACAAATGATGTGTAGGCTAGCAATTTTTTGTGTTACAACCCTTGCATTTTCACAAACAATGTGTGAAAGACCTCAAAAATCTTCAAAACTGCTATGCAAAATTTGAATGCTAAATTATTCCCTGGTAAGGCACCCATTGGTGGTTTACGTCATTAATTTTTGTCATTAATCAAATTAAGAAGACCAGTTGCTGAGCAGGGTAGGGAAGAGAGGAGCAGGATTGGACTTATGATTTTTTTTCTACATGCAGTTATGCATGTAGGTCAAAAATCTACATGCACAGCAAGATTTCTACATGCAACTAGTACTGCTACAGCTAGCTATTGCAATACTATTTATGGCCTGCCAGTGAAAAACAAATGTGCAGACTTTTACCCTCTTTCTTACAAGGCATGTTCCACCAGCCCTGGATGTTCTTTTCCATATTTTCTCATATTTGAGAGTAATAATTTTACAATGGGGATTTATGTATAAATATTCCCTCCTGCCTAATCCTTAACACCAAAACTTGAAAACGACAAAAGGCAAGTAGGTTTTTATCTCAATACATAACATGTATTGAGATATTGTCACACTAGCCGGTTGCTAGCTGTAAGCTAAAATCCTATTCAGCATGGCCATGTTTGGTAGAATTTACATTTTGATCATAATATCTTGTAGAGCATACTTTTGTACAATTACTTATGCAGTCAAAATTTTAACTTGATAATCTGCTAGGTTGATAATTTAGTTACTTTTTCTCTGACAAGTGGTCAAAAAGTTGTGCAAAAGAAAAGTTTCTTTTCTGTTCTATACTCCTTTTTTCCCCACCGTGCACTTGTGTGTGTTTTAGTCTGCTATTTTGTCTTTGGCTTCAAGCTTCTCTTAAGTCAAGCATGGGGTAACTGTTAAGATGATCTTGTCTGGTCTGACTAAGATGTTTGCCAGCCATTGTCTTGTAATGGAAAAGTTTATTTACAGTTGATTGAGTTTCCAAATAGGATGCCAGTAGCTCTCAACCTTCAAAAGTTGTGCTCTTCACCAAGCAAGAGGTTTCAGTGAGATTACAAGAGATATGAGGTTGATGTTAGGAAAACTAGGTGGGAAAATAGTAGTACGAAAACTTGTTTTGTTCGAACTGGTCAGAAAGTTTTGTTTTTCTTATATTGACTGATCATTCATCTAGCTGGATAATTACTTGTGCTATGTAGTGTTAGTGTGCTTTACAAAGATCAATTTTTAGTAACATAATTGATTTTTTTGTTTTAATTAATAACATGCTCAATTTTAAGCATACAAATGTACAGTATCAGGATATTATAAATCTCTCCTATAAATATTTGAATGACCACAGTGCACCACAAGAGCTTAACCAACCTGTACTGTATGTAGTGTTGGAAGTTTGTTTCATATTTCATTTTATGCATGATACTGTACCTGATCACAAACCAAAAGGATGTTTGCTCTTCTCTGTTGTATCATGAAAAACTTAAACACATTATTCCACTGCTTCATGATTACCATTGATCATGCATAAAAGTATTTACATTCTGCAGCATAGCTGCTCTAGTTTGATGCTTGCACGCCACAAATGTGTGTTTTTGTCCACTTCAAGGGCGAAATTTCCCCATTACCTTACTGTGTGAAAGGATCCTAGGAGCAACATTACTCGGAGAAGTACATGTGTGGAGTGATAATCATTGACAATGATGTTGCAGTACAAAAGGAGGCATGCTCAGCTTTGTGGTTAAATGTCTGCATGTCTAACTTACAGTATGCAAGAAATTACGATACAAAGGAACAAAGGACAAATGGGACTGCTATTTTGTACTGCAACTTAACCTGTAACATGAATTTGACCATGAAGTTAGTGTAGGACTTGAAGCTAAGCTACCTGGAGTTTACATGCACAAAGTGCATGTAAGCCTCCATAGTTACATGTACGTACACCTGTGCGTGCACCCGGGTAAGTTAAACCCTGGGGAGGAAGGATAACTTTCAAGGAAGAAATATTTCTGGGGGAGGGGGACGGATCAAAACAACCCCCAGAGGAGGAGTAAAACAGATTTAATAGATAAATGACAGGCCAAAAGCTGCTTTTCAAATTTCTGAAACCGAACTGCTACAGAAAGCCTGGAACGTATGGGTTCTTTAATGTTTTATTTATTCATTATCCTAATGAAGAACTCATCACTGCTCCCTATCTCTCAGAATATTTAAATAGGGCTATAGTTTACCATTGACCTCACCATGAGTAACCATTGACCTCCACACTATTTCAATGTATGTCCAGGGTCAATCGTGCAAACAGATTATAGATTGCATCATCATTCAATGTTTATTTATGCCAAAAAAAGAAAATTTTGTGGTTAATTGTTGGGTACATTGTGAAATATGGTACCTTCCCCCCCCCCCTTTAACATGAAAAATAAAATTGCAAAATGTCTTTGTTTTTTCCCCATAATAGTACATAAAATTGGAAGTAAATGAAATCACTCACCAGCCAGAGTACTTACAGTATCCCCCTATCCCCGTGCCTCGTATTAGCTACTTGAAGAAAAAAATCTTTATGTGAGGGCTCACTGCTAACCCGACAAACCAGTGTACTGGTTGGTCAAATTCAACTGATACTACTAATTTCCTGTAACTAGAATAATAAAAAGGCAACCTGCTCATTTTAAAGCACTTAAAACGAAAATTTGGAAATTGCTATACCTTTGTACAGGTTCGTAGAATCCTCGACAAAAATACATGGGACAAACCCCACTTCCCATATTAATGTTGAAGTTTCAGGATGGCTTGGGCTGTCCCAACATTGAATGGGTGGGTGTGGGATGGGGATCTGTTCATTGTTTGATTTAGATTTCTTTGTCCCATCATTTTTGTCAGTAGTGTAGGCTTACAGTAGGCCTAGCCTATCTACTACACAGTGTTTTACTAGAAGTAGGCCCTAGGCCTAGGCTGGAGGGGAAAACTGCATCTCAATATATATTGCATTCAGAAAATACTAATTTTGAAAGCAATGCAATTTTTTTATGGGTTTTAATGTATTGTGGGAAATCTGTGGTGTCATTCGGCACAATTGCATTAAATGTAGCATAAACCTATTTACAATTTTGCTACCTCTGCAGTCCTTGCAAATAAGATATTGGCTGCAGAAAAAAATTACCTGCCCTGGTGGAATCCCTGCAATATTCAAGCAGTGTACAGTATAAGTATTACTGTGGCTTCTAAACTGCAAAATATTCCAGAGTAGATGTGGGTTGTATAGGACAGGCAACAGTTAGCATGTGCATTTCCTGTATTGACTAGATAATCCTGATTGTTGTTGGTGGAGGTCTGAAAAAGTCAAACAGTCAATCTTTGAAAAGGTGTATCAAAAGAAGGACAACACATTTATAATCTCATGAAAGGAAAAATGCAATATCTGTGGATTCAAGAATGGTAACTGTGAGGGAAATCATACTTCACATGTCCATTGCCCACATGGATCAGGTAATTGCTATTGCTATTTCATTTTGCTGAGGTCAAAGTTCATGTGGGATAGTAAAGGTCAGTTTAAAATCTTTTTAAAATTCTAATTCAAGAAAGGAACAGTAGCAGCAAGGGACCATGTTCTATACTTACAGTAGCATTTGCATTGCCTGCATTGGGTTAGCTTGTTCGATGCCACAAGTTAAAAGCTCAAACAGCCAAAACCATTGTAAAGACAATATTCATCTCAAGAAGTGTGAGTTATCTCATACTTCACATGTAGAGCTTTGAGTAGCTGATTGATACCATTTTTGTGTAGGTCACAGGTCATTTGGGGCCACAAACAGACAAAAACTTGTAAACGTGTAAATATGTAAGATATTTTTAGAAGAGTTACTTTTAGAATATGCACAAAATGCATTTTGCAAAATGCAAGGAATCACTTAGCTTTCATGGCTTTTTGTGTTTTACACTGTAGCCTTTACTGGAACATATAAGTATAATGTTCGTGTCTAGTATTTGAAATATATTCAATTTGTATTTTCACTATTTCCAACAGTATACCAGAGTGGATCAAAATTGGGTACCATTATGATTAAGTGTGAAGAAAGCTTGGAGGTTAACAGAAGCCTTCTCAATCCAAACTTTGAAGGTTACAAACTGTCTCTGGATGCACTTCCAAAATATCAAACAAGACTACCAACAGGTAATTATATTTAGTTGTGTTGTAGGAGCTGCTTATAGCTTTTTGTACAGAGATCAGGGATGGAAATATGTAACAACTCTGGAGTTTCACCAAAGGACCTGACAGAAGGCACAGACACAAGGTTAAAGTTTCTTAAGCACTGTATTCACCAAATAGGTTACCACAATGGAAACAAACCACCACAGAAAATCATCACAGTTAATCAACTCAGTTTTACAAACTATACATACAAACGCAAATACAAAAGTAGACTATTGAAATGATACAAAACCACAAAATATACCTTGAGCATTATACTGTATTTGGCTTTACATAATGAACCGAATACCAAAGTCACAACTTTCAAGTTCTGATGCCCTTTTGACACTAAATTACCCATTTACCCACCCAAGGATATGCGAAATTCCAAACAATACTACCCCAGTATTTCTCCAAAATTCACCTCTAAAGCAAATGCAGAGAGAATCTAAATGTACCCCTTTGGCTTCTGTAGGGATTACATATTCAGTAGATTGCATCTGCAATGCCCTCAGTGATATGCAAATACAGGTGCCTACAGTATGATGAGACTGAGGGTAGGTCCGGAAAGTACTGTTACGGTATTTGAGCTTCCTTTTATACCTGCCTAATGTCAGCTGTGAATTTATTTAGAATGGAAATGAAGTCTGAGGATCATAGATCATGTGGCAAAGGGCTAATAAGTTTCTATACTAGACGGCAGTGTCTATAGCAGTTTGAACATTCACATACATTTACACTGTCAAACAATGCAAATAAATAAAGGCAGCCTTTCATCATCACAAAATAAAATTTTACAAGTAGTCTTCTAAAGTTCTCATTTTCAGTTTTTTGATTGACATCAAATTGAAAAAACTACAGAGTTTCTCACATTACACAGCATGTACTGAAAGGGTTCTGATAACACATTTGGTCCCCAAATACTCACCAGGATATGCCATGAAACAATTAACAGGGAATGTGGCTGGATGAGGATGAGTTTCAGACGGTTGTGGGAGGGGCTAGGAGAATTGGAACCACCTGGAGTGATGAAGAGAGTTCAGATGCTATTTCATTTGAAGTGTGAGTGTAGTATTATAAAGCAGAAGTGCCTTGCAAGAGGTTACTACTGTATGCATTCTACAAGCTTTCAAAATGCCAATGTGCCACTGATTGACAATTTTTTTTGAAGGGGGAAGGTTAAGGGACAGTGGTTGTGTAGGTAATTGAAAGTGTATCACAATCCTTGGTATGAAATAATAGTTAAAGCTGTGTATATTTTTAGTCTCTGACATTTATATGAGAATATAAAAAATTGGTTGGAAAAATTATATTGTACCAAATTTTCTGAATGAATTTGGAAAACATTTTGTGTAACACTTTCTTTGATTTTGTTTTCATTGTAAATATATTTTTATGACCTTTCAAATGTATCTGTCAGGTGTGGATGTTGTGGAGCTCAGAGAAGACCAGTATAGTGTCCATCACATCAGAACCTTTGGTCTCACCAACCATCTCGTTCTTGATGCATGGAAGGGAGATGCAGTGTACTTCATTGATCAGCATTGGAATGTCAGGGAGCTGAAAGTCAATGTTGTAAGTTTCACTCATGTACTAAAACCTTATGACTTAGCATCCTATGCACGAAGCAGACTTTAAGGTTTTACAATACTGAGAATTGCCTTTAATTGTGTATGAAAGGAAAGTGAATCTTAAAATCTTGGCTAGAACTTCTGACTTCAAAGTAAGCTATACATTGACGAGGCATGAACAAGGTGATAATCCAACCTGTGTCTCAGCGCCTTGTTAATTTCATAGCAAATCTTTTCATTATACAATATACTTATTGTAGGCATTGTTACCATGCAGCACCAAAACTTGGAGAATACCGAATACCCGGGGGGGGTTAGGGGGGAGGAAGGGAGATTTACCCCCTCTCCGATTCCAGAGGAAGGAGAGTAAAGTTTCTCTTTTTCGCTTTCATAAGAAGAGAATACCATTGCAACATTGTCTGAATTTACATAAATGGATAGTCTTTAAAACCCTTCAGATTGCACCTTAAAGCAAGTTTTTGCCCCCTGAACCCACCTGTAACTTTGGCTATGCCTTGGGGGCCATCAATTTAGACTTGGGGTTTGGCAGTAATAAGTACCCCTTTCTTGAGTTTCTGGAAGAATCCCTGTTGTTTAAAACATCAAGAAAAAAATGTGCATTAGTTATTGAAACTGTTGTAGATAATACCTTTTATTAGCTCCCATTTTCCCTAGTTATATAACAAGTATTGTACAGAAGCTCACCTGTTTTGATACTGTTGTCCCATGTGTTCCTACACGTTACACACTGCAGCTTTTCTGAGGATATGTCAAAAACGCTGTTACAACTGGAAAGTAAAGAGTCCTTAAATTACAGTTTTTCATATTTCATTTGAAGGACAGTCAACTTGATTCACCTCGAACCGTCTTTACCATCCCAGATGCTTCAACTAAGAGATCCCAGCAGAGGTTGAATACATCATTTGTCTTCCTGTCTCTTGATCTTTGCATTTTGTCAGATGGAATGGGTCAGCTGTTTATTCTTTCCACCCCCAACAGGGGAGCATCAGATGCACCAAAGTGGAAGGTAATTTCCTGCATTCGTATGTTCATCTGCATATCTATTTCAAAAGAAAGTTTAAAGAGGCTCATTGAGTTTACAGTATATTGATACCTTAATGAAAGTGTTTAAGGGTTACTACCACATGAAAATGCTTACAGTAAGCATAACAAGTCAATTTGACATTTCAGTGAAATTTGCATTGAAATCTGATGTGTGGTGCTTAAGATATGAGCTGGTAAATTTTTCACATTTTCTACAAAAAGTGAACTTCAAGCAAGCACACATGACATCCTTTCCCTACATTCATGGACAGTCTTTGGTTTTCCTTTATAATATACAGCCAGTTTAATACTCATCAATCCAAGATTATCAGAATATGATTGCACAAGTGGCATGAGAACTTTACAAACTTTTCATTTCATAACCCAACAGTCTGAAAAAAAGGGAAACAAAGCATTCCTTGTCAATGTGAAGAAGTGATTTAAACTCTTCTGCCCTGGAGCACTCTTTGGAACACAAACCTGGCAAATATATTTACTGATATCTGGAGAAAAACATGTTAAATTTAGATGGGAGTTTGACTACACTGGTTTGTCTTTCACATATGAAAATGAAATATTTGCATAAATTTTTCCTTTAAGCAAGTCAAATTTACCCACAATTTAGTCATTTAACCAAAGAATTAGAAGTTGAGGCACTAAATTGCAACAAACCAAACTAAACTCATCCTCCTCTTTTTCTTTACCATCAAATCAAAATTCTAGTGTGAGAAAACAGCTTACAGTGCCTCCCATACTGAACCCATGGCTATAAGTGTAACAAATTATTTGTTTGTAGTTTTGGATGTTTCAAAAAAAACTTTTTCAAATCAGTGTATAAGAAAGAACTTCCTACTCCCATCTCTTTTCTCCTGCATTCCATAGATTTTGTGGAAAGGTTGCATTGATGACTCCATAGTACATAGCGTCATTCATCATGCAAGGCTTCGGAAGAATGATGCCCTCTCTGAAACAGTGAACCCTGTCATTGTGGATTGCCTGCTGTTGCATATTGATAAAGAAGAAAAGTCCAGCTCTGAAGAAAATTCAGGAACGAGTCAGCTGGAGGCTGGTTTTGTTACCATAATGGAGTGGATCTCTTTTGCACAAGATTCAAGTACAGTAAAAATATATTTTTTAGTAAGTTTAAGTAATGAAATTAAACCATTAAAATAAACAAATCATCAATCCTCCCTACATACCACTAAGGAAATTCAAATTATGTTAGGGTTAGCTTCATACAGAAATGTAAGGGCTGGCTCATACTTTCAAATTTAAGTTGCTCTGAAGGTATCATTTATGGTCATGCCATGCTGGTCTAGGTTCAGTTATAGCTTACACTTGAGCAGTGCTTAACACTGTTCAACATCTGTAGTGCTATCCCCAACTCCCCAAGTATGAGTGACCCTCAACAGGCTTTAGGTTGTACAATTTTGGAAGAGTCACCAAACTAAAAGGACTTTGCAGACCATTTATGTATAACATCCACTCACTCAACTGTGTCAACAGTTTGGGGTAGGCTAACCAATTTTGGGGGAGATGCACACTGTGTAGCAAGACATTTCCTAACTGGCTAATGATAGCCCTAATCCTTAATGTAATCCCTAACCCTAACAAAGAATATAATTGACACAATGCAATGGCAACAACCAATCAAGAAACACCTTGTTGAACATCTACCCAAATTTTGCAGTGAATCAGTATACTGTCAAGTGTTAAAAAAATGATGGTTATATTTCAAGTGTTTCCCAAACATAGTGAAATATAAAGAAACAACATATTAAAAGAATTGTCCAAAAGCTTATGAAAACTATTTAAGGGTGTTGAAAATATTGTGAAACAATGTCCTGGCAGCAGAATTAGGTTCAAAATGTTTTGACCTTGGAGAAAACTAAAAGAAAACTTTGAATTTTTCTGAGTTGTTCAATGAGGCCATTACGTCATGGATTCACTTTCTCTAAGTGTACGTTCTAGCCACATCGTTAACTACTCATACGGCAGAGTGTGAGTGTGCGTACGAAATGTAGGCTATAGACTAGGCCTAAGCTAAATAATAATGTTAGCCTTTGTGCAGTGTTGCTGTCGTAACAAATGAAGTGTGATATTGCATATTTTTAATGTTGTTTTGCACTTTCATGAGCCACATACCTCACAGCACATACTATATTAGATTGTTACGTAAATGAAGATAGTTGGAACAGCGTGCCGTAACTTTATAAGCTTTGGTTTCAGTACCTTCTTAATAGTGTATACAGTTAGGCCTAACTTAGGCCTATTGTACCCCTACATTCAGTCACATTCAAAGCAACTCACCAAAGTGATCCCCACAAACAATACGGATATTGCTGTAATTTGTTTGTGGCCAAAAAATAAAGCCATGCCTGTATCTTGCTGGTTTTTGAAGGGATGCTTGAACAGCCGTAACTCAGATTTTCGTAAGCAGTCAGCTTGGCAGATACCACTTGCAGCTAGGGAGAGGACGTCACCTTACTTCATTTTCTATTTTGGGCACATTGTGTACTTCAAAGCTTGGAGTAAAAATAGACTCCAAGCCGTGAAGTATACATCGGTAACAACGTGAAGTATACATTGGTAACTGTTAGTCGCGACGGAGGTGCATACACAGAGCCACTTTCACATAACAGCGAACGATTTCCAATAAATGAATCTACACTTGCGCAGCTGGACTCAAATAAAAATATGACATTAGGTGGCAACCTCTTCCTTGCCCCATTTGGTACCTAGGCATGTTTCCAATGCTAATGTGCAGCACTCACACAGACTGCTATACAAAAGTCCGTGAACACAGTTTACAAACCAAAGTGAATCCATGACGTCAGAGAAAAAGCCTCATAAATATTAATGGGGCAGACTCCTTCGTTTTGGAGTACAAAATTGGCGAGGTTTTTTGCCTTTCTTCACGTCTGCAAGGCCGATTTTCCTCCAGAAAAAAATTGGAGCTTAATGTATGAGTTCTTTCAAACATGCTGTCCCCCTGCCAAGTGTGTGTACTATGCCTCTGTGTGTGTGAAAAATCAACAGACTGTATTTCACATTAACAAAGCAAACACCTTGGTATGCCTGTGTTCAGTTGCAAAGTCAAACAAATTGTTTATACATTGACGGAAGTCATTCAGGACAAAATCTGTTTATTTAAGTTGAAAGTTTTTATTGCTCAGTGCAAGAATGGGTTCTCTTATTGTCCTCTTTAGGTGATGGACCTTTTCACATCCAACAACATCGCCGCATCAAAGGGAAAGCTGCCCCCCTCTATGCTGCTGTTGAAGAAACAGGTCAAGCTGTATATTTGGCAGGTGAAGGTCAATATGAGATGGTCTTTGATTCTTTGAAACCAATCCAGAAGGAAAAAGAGAAGAAAGATGAAGAGAAAGAAACTGATGAAGAAGGTAATACTATTCCAAATCTTAGTTTGATTATGACAGCCAACCTCTTCCTTTCAATGACCAAAGTAAATTCTTTTTATAGATTAATTTGGGATTAGCCAGTTTTTTGCCTAAATTCCTTGGTGCAGTACAAGGTGGCCTCAAATAAGCCCTGGTAACATATTCCAATTCATATCAGGCAACAAAAGATGATCCCATGAGCCATAGCAAATAAATCAATCAAGCTGCCAGAAAGGAGGCTCAGATGAGCTAAGTTCTCTGAGATTTCCTGTGAAATATAGACTATGGCTGTCTAACGTCACTAACAAAGTTGTTTGTGGTATGTCTTCTATTGTGTAGGCAGTTCATTTGGGTCAGCCAATAACATGATATTAAAACAAGCAATATCGATGAATGACTGCCAAAAAGCTTGTTAGAGAAATACATGTGACTCTCTGTGTGCTGATTCTAGATATATTCTATCAATCTTGGGGCCTTGAAAATGACATAATTACAAGAGATATTATCACAGGGATTTCTTCTTCTGCTCCTGCTTCAACCATTGACAAATAAATGATGATGACAATTACCATTATATAGATCATATTACAGTCTTACAGCATTAAAAGATACACAACAGGCAGTCAATTGGACAGGCTAAACAAATAAGTTTTCAAGTTAGGTCAACCATGTTTTACATGTGTGTTCATAACACTGTAACACTCCGCAAATTTATGCAAGAGTATGCCTGGAAGATGAACATTATCATAGAACTTTGCCATTTCTGTTGCAGCATGAATCTGTCAAGAATTTGAAGAAATGGGCTAAAATCCCTACATGGTGTGGCGATGTGGATTATTTAAAGCTTATACATTTCCCTTTATCCACATTTGCTTTTAGAGCTGATCATATTGAAAAAATTATTGGGAGCTACAATGTTTAACTGGAAGCTACCTTTTGCAAAATGATATTTCATAAGCTGTGCAGGTTGTGACCACTGAACAGGTGAGCACCCTTCATAATGGAGCTGTCTAGTTGTTATCATATTGCCTTCCTTGCCTCTTTCTTTTCCAGATGCAAAAGATCCAGTCTACACTTGGACTCAGACAATGGAAGATGTTACCCTAACATTTACAGTTCCTCGAGGGACACAAAAATCAGATATAAATTTTGTTCTGACTCCAAACAAATTGCAGCTTGAGGTCAAGAATGCAGTTACCCTCCTAGAGGGTCTTCTTTTTCGAGATGTTGATGTTCAAATGTCAACATGGATTTTAGAGGGCAGAAAGTAAGTATATTCTTGAATGGATTTTATTTGTTAAAAGAAATCTTAAAATGGCTAACAAGGAATATTGTCTTAAATTTGATCATGAAAATTTATGTCAGTAGAATGCATTTGTGGCCATGTCTTTGAATTTCATATGACATTTATGGGCTAGAAAAGAGACCTCATATGAACATTCAAGCACAAGGTATGTGAATGCTGCAACAGGATCAGTCCTCATTTGTGTAGAAAAAAAGCAGCAACTTGTCAAATCATTGAATTAATTAGAAATTTAGATGTGATTGGATTTTTGAAAGTCCAGATTTACTCCTTCCTTCTGTACCTTGGAAAGGTACTTCTCATTTCTGATACACTCAAGAAGTTATTCCAGTAGCATCATGCCTTGACTTTTAGATTTTTGAGGTGTGCTAATTGAAATTTAAGGCATGCAGTACACGTGCTGTTTTATTTAACTGTGAGGTCACATTCATATAGGTGTCCAAAAAATAGACTCCTCACTGTGATTTCATGTGAGTAATGGCGTGTGATCACACTTGCCCGCCTCAAAATCCAAGGCCTGTAGCGTCAGTGTTTGTACTGGGTAGGAAATTCATACCCGGGTACCCGATCGTAGACCTTGCAATATCTTTCGTCCGCCGAGCGAGCTAGGCTAGGCTATGCACAGTATAGTAGGTAGACCTATGCTGTTTCGTTAAATGGTATAGGAGCGGATGTTAGAAACACACATCGCGGGAATTGTTTCTGGAAAAGTGCAATTTAACAAAAGCACGTTACGGAAACCAACGAGTTAAGCAACTTCATCTCAAATAATCGTGAATGAGATGTGGGTTAATACATTTGTTGCTTTCAATAACCATGTTATTTTGCGAAGATCAAAAAGACATCATAGAAAAACGCTACCCCGTTAGTAATTTTCTTCCCGGGTAGCAAGAACATTGGTCGGGTAGCAGGGTACCTAGGTACCCAGTGCATACAGGCAGAAACTAATAAAAAGAAACATTGTTCTAATGTTTGTGAAATGATTTTTTTCTTTGTTCATTTATGCTCATAAAGACTTGAAGTTGGACTTGCTAAAAAGGATGAAGAAATGATGATGTGGCCTGAGGTTGTTGTTGGAGATAGATCAGGAGAATACTTTGCTGATCCTGATCAGGCAAGGATAATTCATGAGAGGTTGGCACATCTTACATCTGATGAACTGGTAAGAGGCCAGTCAATTCTTACTCTTTTCTTTTTCAAATCCTCAAAACCTTATTAATTTGAAAAATATATGAATTTAGACAGGAATCATTCTTTTGAAACTCTTTTTTTTGCAGAATCCTAATCCTAACCCTAATGGAGCAAATGATGGGGCGTCTAGCTCTTCCAATTGTCAAATGCTAGAGGAATGCGATGCTTACCCAGAAAACTTTACATCCATGGTCCGTCTGGATGGTGAATCTCATGAAGTTACAAATGCTGTGAGTATAAAGTTTAAAAGTTTCTTGTTTGACTTGCACAGAGTAAATCCCAAGAGTAGGCAAAGCAGAAGGTCAGTAGTTTAAACTGAAAAATGAAATAAGCTATCACCTAGGATGGATTAAAAAATGTCCAATGATAACTAGTTGTGACTAGTTCAATAAATAAATCACAAATTTTGGGAGTGATTTGGGGTACACTTTGAAACTGTTGTAGAAAAATGAAAAGTAGTAATGTTTTATTCATTGTGGTAAATTTTGTATTATAAAAACAAGCAAATGCATAAAATGTGACACATCAGTGTCAACTGTGCTTTCATCCAGACTTATTTGACTTTAACATGGGTCCATGCCATGAATGTTAGATTGATGTATGCAAGTTACTTGAGAAACAACCCTGACTTTACCAGAACAATTTTGAATCTTTACAAATCTTTTGGTGTCTTTTCCTTTCCTCCAGGTGAATATTGGAACCAATCAATGGTTATTCAATTCTCAGTTGGATCCAGAGAAAAGTCCTTGTATTTGCCTTAGACATGATGTTGATGGACTACTTTGGCAGCCTGGTACTGTTGCAGGTACTACAAAGGTGTGGAGACACACAGCAACATTTAATGCCCTTGGATATGTCCAAGCATCGAAACGAGAAAAGAAATTCGCTTCCTGTCCTCCTGACACTTCCTATGCTGCCATCTGTGACTGTGTGAGACACATCTACATTTACAGGCAGCCAGAAGGCACCCTTTCAGCTGTGAAAAATCGCAAGACGGGACAGGTTGTGACAGAGGTATCCAAACAGCAACTAGTGAGTCTGGACTGCCAAGATCCTATCCTTGGAATGCAAACAACAAATGAGAGAATCTTTATTCTAACATCTCAGAGACTGTATGTGATAAAGGTGAGGAGCAATACAACCAGTTGAGGTGGTGAAGGCCTTTTGTGATGAAGGACAAGCCACCCACCCTACTATCTGTAGTAACGGCAAGGTCTTGTGAACAAATAGGGGCAGTTCTTTGTTGCTATCTGTGTGACAGGTCTTCCTCAGGTGACTTAAAACAAAGACAGTACATCCCCGTGAGGATATTTTCTTGAAGTGGAAAATGTAAAGGAGTTACCAATATCAAATGTTGGATGTAGGAGTGAGTCTATTGTTTGCACATGAAATTGT
The DNA here is from genome assembly GCA_037179385.1 of Holothuria scabra. Lineage (NCBI taxonomy): Eukaryota > Metazoa > Echinodermata > Holothuroidea > Aspidochirotida > Holothuriidae > Holothuria > Holothuria scabra. Next base: position 39,151,298 of record CM074182.1, on the reverse strand, counting down.
CACCAAAATGTATCCATACTGGATGGAGCATCAGAGAGTATAAAGAAGAAATAAACTGTTTACTAGAACATTATTTTTTTTAAACCCATCCCCTTCCTAGACAGTGTATTTTCAGCAAGCATAGGTACATATTCCTGGACTCTATTTGAGATAAAAGGCCAAAAGTTCCACACCACACCCCAAGGTGTCTTTCTATTGCTTCTGTCAGTCAAGAGGATCTGTGGCTATCCCTGTTGGGATTAACTCTGGTGTATTTTGAAAAGCAATGAGGTGTAGGTTTTTTAATAGTTGTTTGTACTGAGAGATTTCTTGTCTTTTTGTTTCAATGAGCCAGCAATCTTTCACTGGGGTCTAGGAGGTGCAGACCTAAGTGTCACCATCAAACCAATCACCCTGCATTGACATAAAATATTTGACATTATTTCTCTATCCATCAAAGCACAGAACCTGTAAAATTTTTATAAGATATAAGGTCTGCCTTTCTAAATTGAAAGGAGAAGAAAGCAAAGAAAACTGATCAGATTTTTTGAAAAGGTTTAGTGAACCACATTTAATGTGAAGTGGAACTATCAGTTTTTATCATGACAAAAGGCAAATGTCCTGGTAATTGCAAATAATGGGCAACTTTTTTTTCTTTCTTTACAACTTTTTGAAGAAATCATCTAACACACAAACCTCTATGCAGTATTTGTTTAGATTTTGAAAATCTGAATGATATCTTGTGTATTTTCCCTTAGCTCCCTGGGGTCATAGAATATGCCCATGGTATTTCCTTCCTGTCTTTTGAGGGAAGGGAAACCAAATTCGAACCTGAACCGTACTTGAAAATAAATTTCACCTTTGAACTTTTTTTATCGAGTTGACTGATACTATATAACACATTCGTGTTTGTTTGTCATTAAATCTCCTCTAAGTAACTGCATTTACCCACAAAAAATATCCAAAGTCTGTGCTGTGTTAGAGTGGATAAAGGCAGTAGCATCGCTTAGCAGTCAGGAGGTTCAGGATTTGATCCTCAGTTGGGTCAAAGTGGAGTCACCCAAGAACAGTCTACCATTCCTCTTCTGGAATTGTCTTCCCAAACAAAAAGAAGGAATTTGCTGTAGTAAATATTGCCTTTAAGTCATGAATTTCTCCCACACCTGTGATTGCTAAGCATAAATGGACCCTTTTAAAGGGGATATGTCTCTCTGTCCAAAAATGTGAAGGGAGTCTTCTAACACATAGTTTCCGATTAAAATTCTTAGCTGCATGTAAAATGACATTCAAGCAATACAGCTGCATTCTGGTTGGTCAGCACTAACTTGTATTTTCAGTTGGATTCATAATTTGGCAAACAGTTAAGAAAATGCCCAAGACCATTTAAATGAGTGGAAGGTGGTTGTTTCTAATCTGGTGAAGCATCATGGGGCCACCCCCTCCAATATTTGCAAGAGAATGTGAAAGGAGAAGAATATGAAGGTAAAAGAGAAGATATGTAGCATTAACTCATGCTTTTCCCCCTATCAAAACAGCCTGGTGTTGCCCCTGTCTCTAGTACAGCAAATAAAAGATTGGAATTAGTAAACAACTACTTTTGGGCCTTCCCTAAAAAGAATTGTGATGGGCGTCTCTCTGATGAGAAACCAACCTTTTGTTGCATGGATGGAGTATTGAAGGGATTTACCAGGGTTGCTTTATTTTATGATTTAAAAAGTGAAAATGTTTCTGTTTTAAGAGGCTGTATCTTGGTATCAAATGGGGTTTGGGAAATACTGACTTTTCAATGAATGTTATTTTATACAGTCACAGTGAATTATGAGAAAATGAGAAATCCCTGATATCCTTGAAGAACATTAATTAGAGGTCACAGTTTGTGTGTTTTTTTTTTACATGGCTGTTGTGTGTGTGTTTTTTTTTTTACATGGCTGTGTGGGAAATGTTCATTTTCTAAACTCTCACATATTATAGTATTAGATGGAAAGATATCCAAACATTCCAAGAGAGCACCTATGGAGGACATACATTACAAAGAAAAGCATGAAGTGTGAGACCATGTGCTCATGTTAAATAGCATGCTCTGTCCTTGGTGAGAAATGATCTGGGCACCTCTTGTCTTTTCAACCTATTAAATGAAGCATCTTGAATTATGTGGGCAAGTATTGACACAGTACTTGAAGAAAATTATTTTTTTTTATACCTGCATGAATCTGGCGAAATGCCAACAAAATATGATTTTAAAAGAAGGTTTTATAGTCATATCGAAAGGGATATCTATTCTAAGCATTTTGGTGAAATTTGCATTGGAATCCTAGGTGTGGTTCTCAAGATATGAGCAAGAAAAGTTGTCACATTTTCAGCAAACAGTGAACTTGAAGCAAACACATATGACATCATATCCCCACATTTACAGGCAGTTTTTTTTCTTTAAACTTTACAGCCCATTGTCTCCTCAACAGTGTAATATTATCAAAATGTGATTGCATAAGAGGCATGAGAACTTTTTAAACTTTGCAATCCTCATGCCGAAGTCCTATTCCTATTAAAGTCAAGGTTAACACAACAGTCTGAAAAAAAAGGGGAAAACAAAGCATTCTTTGTCAATGAGAGAAAGTGATATAATCTCTGCTGCCATCAATCTCAATTTGGAACACAAATCTAGTAATTTCATTTGCTGATATCTTTAGAAATACATGTCTGATTTGAATGGAAATTTCACCACACTGAGTAGATTTAGTTCTACTTTCACATGTGAAATTTAATTTTTTGCTTAAACTTCCCCTTCAGTTTATTTATTGGCATTTTCATGCATACACAAAAAGCTGGCAATAGCAAAAATACAAATACTGTACAAGTAGAATTTGACAGTTTCTTTATTTTTGCTTCACAGGATAGATACAAGTGTCTCAATTTATTAAGACCGTACCACATTCACAAAACGTCTCTTACTTTTAATCCCTCAAACTTGCATATTGTGATAAAGGGAGGGCCTGGATTTTTTCCTGACTTTCTGTAGATAGTTAGTAAGATAGCTTTTTACAGCCCAGTTTCCAACCTTTTGGTTCAAGTTGAGACGACCGTGGCCTTTTTCCAGTAGTGGCTCACTGGCTTCTTTTCCCTACTCCATTGCTTATGCAGAGCATCACGCACAATGGCAGTAGGTTCCATTTTTAGAGTCTTTGGTATGACTCGACAGGGAGTAGAAACCAGGCCTTCCAGGTGAGAGGCGGATGCTCGTTAGACCAAACATGCGGTCTGACTTTCTGTAGACTTAAGTATTTAGTAGAATTCTCTGTCCACAAGGGGAGATGAGGTTTTACAGCTATAGAGTCTTTGGTAGGACCCAGACCTCTCAGCTGCAAGTCAGATGCTCTAACCTCTTGACCATTGTCTGAACAAGGCAAAATATCTGCCCAATGCAGGTTTCTGCCATTTCATTGAGGGGGAGGAGGGCTCTCATGGCTTGTACAGCCATTAACCTACAGTGTATTTACACAACTTTTCCTCATCCCCTCAATGACAGTCTCCGGTAAATCTTGCCACAAACAAAGTTATTAAACTTTTTGTGTTCCTAGACAGAAGTTACTCCTCAACTGTGACTCCCATCATTACACATACAGTAAATTCAATGGAATAGACTTCTTCTCATGAACATTGCTAAATATCTTTAGTGTTGTTATATCCATGCATTCAACAATTCAATAAATGTCCATAATGTTCATGCATTCAAAAATTTGACAAATGTTCTTAGTCCCCTAAGACATGAGTTTATTTCTCAACTATGATGTCAAATTGTACACAAATAGATAGTAGTGTCATAAATCTTGAATGTCTGGTACAGGTTTCTTTACTTTTCTTCCTCTGAAATGAGAGTTCTTGTGATCACTTGTAGTGAGGCCTTTTGGTTTCAACTGTCTCCTTTGACGGTCAACTTCTTCTTCTTCAAGGGCCTTTAGTGATAGCCGATACCGTTCTTTTCCTGAAAGGACTTCCTCAGCTAGTTGGTCAATTCTTACCTGGTTATAGAGAAAGAGAGTAATTGTTGGGTCGAGCTTTAGTTATCACATTTATACAGCCAAACTACTAGCATTTGTTGCCAGTATACCCACAAAGCAGATGGGGAAACCATCCATATAATCAAACAGAATATCAACTCTCACCCAAACCCCACCCTGGTCAAGATAGCCCCTCAAAACAGTGTCATTCCTTGGTAACTGCAATCAATATTGATGTAAAGTTACCTAGACCACCAACCCATGCCACCATAATCATACTAGACAGGGGGAAGGGGGAATATGCCCTTGCAAGTCCAGCAAAACAGAGTGATCCTTTTGAGCAAAATGAAAGCAGTTTTGTTTTTTATGTTTTTCTCTTAATTACCAAAATGTTGAACTTATCATACTTGTATAACATCAAATGGTAGCACTATTTTGGACTTCATCCCCTTCCAAAAGCAAAATGTTTTAACACCCTCCCTTAGGTAATTTATCTCCTTTGAAAAGAGATTTGCCAGTGGTTTCACAAAATGGTTGTATCATAAAATTCAATGTGTGGGCAATGCAGTTAAAAAAGGTTCAAACTTAAGTACTTGGGCAAAATCCTTGAACCCCTCCAAAAAATATTGACCCCCATATACGTGTTTGCCAACATGTGTGCCCAAAACTGCACTGACATAGGTCAAAAGAAAACAGTCGGATCCAAAAATGTAGCTAAAGATTGCACAAAACAAGAGCTGAAGCAAAATTTTGTAACCTAATACTGTTGCCCCCTCCCAATGAAGAAATTTGTAAGGCTAATTCATCATGTTTGAACAGTGACATCACAATATTCTATTAAAGAACTCACGGTTACATTGTAAGAAGTCTTTATTTAAGTCAAGCAACTCACTAGTTACTTTGTAATACACTTACAGCAAGTTCTCTTTGTTCTTCCTTTCTTCTCAAAGCTCCCTGTGATGGTGGTCCTGGTCTTCCATCTGTAGGAAATGAAAACTCTATTCACTTAGTTACAAGTAATACACTTTAATTCTGATCAAAACATAGCAAGTATGAATATCAAATGAGAATAGTGGTATAAGAGGTTCTTTGAAATTCAGTTCACAATTTAAAGAGCACAATGGATAGGTTCATCCATTGGCCCTACCCCTCCTCACGAAAGCAGCAGTGACATATTGCAAGGGTCTAAACCTCTGCAATCTCTTTAGAAAGGTATGGCCTGTTACTATGAAATGGGTAAGAGTGAGTCCTTACATGCACTGCCTTGGCTGCCCCTGGACCCTGGAAATTGTTGCCCCAGTCCACAGCTTGCTAAGCTGCTTGAAAAAGGAAGTAACAGCAAGGGGTCTTGGAGGTTGCTTACTGTAAGTAGGGATAACAGACTGGTCAGGGATAGGTCAAAATGCTACTTTGTCCTTTTATTTTAACAATATCCTAGATAAAGTGGTATCACAGCTCATTGGAACCATATGAGGAATTTGAGAAACACCTAAGAATTTTTCACATTTTTTCTCTAACATGTCATTTTGCAATTTTGGATGAAATAAGAGGAAAGGAAATATTAAAACTGAATTTAGAAATGTTTGTTCTGGTAATCATTGGATGAGTGAGGAAGTTTCAATTGGACCTGCACACTGTACCAATGCCAACATCCATAGTGCCCACAATCTTCAACCAGCATATGACTCATGCCAGTGGCAAAATCAAAATGTAATAATTGCAAGCTACAGTACAGAGACTACAACCCCTATTACCTGCATATGACCAGTCTGGTGTGTCTGTCAATGGTCCATACTCATTTCCAGCTCTTGGGAGTCCCTGTCTGAAAATAAGCAGAACAAACAAAATTTAATTTATGTGCCCTTGGGAGATGCTTTAAGGCTCTAAAATCTCACCAAAGGCAGCATAAAATTTTTCCACTAAATTACTTCCAGCCAAGGTGGTGAACCAGCAATCTGAGAATCTCCTTGGTAAAACTCTGATGGACCTTTGGGCAATGGAGAGTATATATGGCTAATTTTTTTACATAGAATGAAACAATTCAAGTTGCTGAAAATTTGACCTGCCTGGGAAGTCAAAATTCTACCAGCTGTATATATTTTGGCCCCTTCCTTAACCAAAACAAAACCACTGGAGAGCAACACTACTGTAGCCTGCCCTGCTTAAATTTATACCACAAAAGGACTACCTCAGAGGTAGTACTTACCTCAGAGGTGGTACTTCCATGTTTATACTGACCCAAAATTATGTGTGAGCTTTGATATTGAGAAAACTTCCCCTGTACAAACCATCATCACAAGCCAGAGTAGAGCTACTGTATGTCAGCAATATTGTGAACTCATTGTCATACAATGTACAGTCAACATTGAAAACAACTGTTGCTGTTTGCATATCAAAGCAAGCTGACTATCAGCCAAATATAAAGAAAGCATTGTAATTACATAACTGACTTAAATAAACTATAATGGAAACATTAACATTGTACTGGGTCTCCCACATGTTCCTGCAGGTAAATGTTTGATTTTCTATTTTTGTCATATTGATGCTTGGTGATGATTATGAGGTTGCTATTTTCAGCCCTGGGTTTGATGATCCCAGATATGTGTTCAACATTATCCCAGCTTGTTGGTACCATCAAACCCTGGGAACAATAAATCTTGGGAACTACCCCACATTGTAAACAGCAATAACTGTGCCCTAATAGCAAAATTTATCCATTTCTAAAATACATGCCAATATCTTAAATTGATTGACAGCTTTCACTTACTGGGAACTTTGTGCAATGGAAACTTTGCTTTGAATATTAAGTACCTGCCTTTTAGTTAAATGGTCTAAATGAGCAAATGTTGTAAGAAATAGAAGCTGCAGAACAATGCCATTACGTCAAATACCTTACATACCCAAATTGCAAAAAAGTAAACCCCATTTAATTTACAATTAATTTTATTACACAACAAATCCTTAAATCTAAATTAGAAAGAAAAGAAAGAACTTTACTCTTTTCTCCACTTTCCACCGGCGCTACAGATCACTGATGTATGGAGAGGTGCAACATGACCTCGAAAGGAATCTCTCAAGTGATTAACCAAACTTGATCTACAGGTAAATACAAATTGCTCTGTAGAGAAATTGAAGTAAAACATAATACATATTTGTGATGCAATGTTTTCACTTTGGACAGATGATGGTACTGTGACATTTATACATCAGTACATGGAGGTGCTTTATCCAGCTATGGGAGAAGCAGCAAATGTATTAGTCTTTCAACAGGACTATGGTACACCCACTTTGTTTTACTCTGCCCTAGAGTCCTTGGCCACAGTGCACTAGAGACCCGGATGTTATTGGCTTCACACATTTCCACATTTTGAAGTTACTTTCCTAGGGGCTAAATTTCAGGATTTCATTAATTTTGTCCAAATTTTGTGTACACAGATTTAAAGTCATTTTCGATCTCGTTGTGATGATAACGTCTTTCAATTGTTCACATTCTTTTCTACAAAGACATTGTCTCATTTTGCATTGCTACTCTGCATGTGATTTTTGGCACTTGTGCCTACACTCGGTCATGTGACCACATCAGGCAAACCGATACAAGCAGAGTGAGTGCTTAATTCCTGTAACTGACTTAGCTTTACAATCAAGTTCAACCCCCAAATTTCACCTTCTTGCTTGCCTCCATTTGAAGAAAGACTGGTCAAGAAAGTTGAATGCTGAGACAAAGATCACTCGTGTAGGTGAATCTTTTGGAGCTGTGAGGACTTGCAGACTACTCTAATCCAACACATTGTTGTGGTTTCATGAAGCCTTTGGCCAAGGACCCTGTACAAAACATTGTCCTGTTCAAGGACTACAAATTCAGTAGCCTATGATGGTATTGCTATTAGTGTTAGAGTGCCTACCTAAATTTATAGGCCGTAGTACTAGTAGTAGTATAATGGGGTGACCATCATGTGCGCATCTGCATTAACATAACATGTAAAATCTTGAAATGACACAGCTGTTAAGTACGCATTGGAAGGTACACTGAGTATATACGTATTACATGATTATAAAACTTCTAATGTGCTTTTTCCACAGATCTAGCCTAAGCATAATACCAGTGCAGGATTAAATCAAAGAGATATGAAAACCATATTAGGCCTAAGCAAAAGGTTTTGAAACATCTCAGTCTTCAGTGAAAGGCTCCAAAATGCCAAGAGAGCCATTACTTTCTTCAAATATGAGCTGGAAAAGCCACATTATTAAAATAGCAGCTAAAGCAAACCGGACTTTGGGCCCACTGAGAAGAAACCTTGCTCACTGTGACAAGACAACTTAAGAAACCGCTTATTTAGCTCTTGTCCGGCCCATTCCAGATTACTGTAGTACTGTCTGGGACCCTTATACCCAATCCGACAGGGATATTATTGAAAAGGTCCAGAGGCGAGCGGCCAGATTTATTTTTAACAACTACAGTCGTCAGTCCAGCGTTTCAGACATGATTAAACAACTCAAATGGGACAGTATTGAAATCCGAGAACTGAGGGCTCGCCTCTTTAATTATTTATAAAGAAACACACGATTTACTACCAAATAATGTGGCTAAATTCCTGGTTGACTCTCCAAGCTCAGCCCGTCCGATTACTCCTCACCCTAGTGGTAAACATTTGTACCACCACCTTTCATCTAATAAACTATGTTATCAAAAGTCTCTTTACCCCCCTACTATACCGCCCTAGTTGGAATTTGCTTCCTGAGCATGTTTGCTGTGCCCAATCAGCAAATTCTTTCAAGAGCCAGCTTTTGTCCCTAAATATTCAGCATTGTTAAATTTGTGTTAGTACTGTAGCCTATGTACTATTGCATCATCTGACTCCCAAAGCCCTCTAGTAATTATCAGTACGGGATAGCCTATCAGGCGTTTGTACTGCCTATCGAAAGAAGAATTACCGAGCCAATGGTCTTAAACATAAGTAAAGAGGGCAATTCCCTAATTGATCTTTCAGAGACGTGGACCTTCTGCTCTTAAGGGAGAATCCTTAATATGAGTACTTCATTTATCATATTTTGCCTCACCACAATGCTATTGTTGGACCTAGGCCTAGGCCTATTTAGACTAGGCCTACTAGTAGTACTACGGTACACGCAGTTCTCAGTAGTATAATCGCGTATTTGCTGCCTATACAAAGTATTAGGTATTGACTTTGTGGATGATTGAAACATCGAAGCCAAATTGGAGTTTGGACCTTCGTTCGGTGTAAATCTCACCACAGTTTCATAGAATTATAAAACAATTAACTTTAAACATGGAAGGAAACAGAAAAAGTCTTTTCATACGATTGCTGGCATGTTGTCGATAGAAATGCGAGACGCGAGGAAAGAGCCGAGCTGAAACGTAGGGCGCTGCCATTTTAATTGGCCTCTCTTCATGTTTGGAAAATAAAATATTAGAAACACCTTCAAAATCCACAAATAAAAATCCTTTTTAACACAAAATAACAACGATTTAAACATTAAATACTAATTTAACAGAAAGGAATTTGAATGAACAGCATAAAAGTTATACTTATCCAAACAAAATTTTTTTAAAGACCTCGCAACAAAGGTTAGCTTGGCGCGGAATTTGTTTCCATTTCCTATCAGAGGATCAGTGCGGTACTGATATCTACATGTAGGCATTGTGACAAAATACTGTATACTGTATCATATGATCCAGATATTACTGTTCGTGAAGTACGCTGGTACTATATACGGTAGTATGACTACGGTATAGGTACGGCCAGACTAGCCTAGGCCTGAGTACTATTATAAACGACCCCACCGGCCAGTTAATTCGAGAAAAGGCGTAGCACATGAATGACCTAGCAGAATTAGAATAAAAATCCATACCAGCCAATGACCTTGTGAAATGCCGAGAGTTAAAACTTTTGGGGCAAAGTTCTTTTCCAACTGGTATGATTTCTGATAAGAACCTTGTTGCAATTATTTTGTATAGACCTAGGCTAGGCCTAGAGCCTAAGGCTAACGTCAGGCCTAACTAGACGAAATAATGAGTAGGCCTAGCCTATGCCTAGGCTAGCTCTTTGCCTACTGTTAGTGGAAACAGGACTATTTTACTCAATGATTGCAAGCCTTGTTTGCTGTTCCTAAGGTTCAATGTTTCCGAGTCTCAGGAACATTTTAGTAGGCCTAGGGCCTAGGCCTACTTCTGTGAACATTGAACCTCGGGAATAATGAACCTTGTTGTAATCATCACCAAATCATTGAGATAAGCCTAGGCCTATAGCCTATATAGTAAGAAAATGGAGAACATCGAACCTTGGGACCATTGAACCCCAGGAACATCGGGTAGGCCTAACCCTCGAACAGGGCTGTGTGTTTGTTACATAGCCTAGCCTAGGCTCATTCTTTCCACAACACAACCCTTGTGGGGATACACTTCACAACTGTAGTCACTAGCCAGGACACCCACGGAATGTCACCTGACTCACCTCCAGGCTCTTGCAAGCCTTTGGATTTCAAAAACCACAGGAACCCATTGTAGGATCTGTCATTTTTCACCATAGGAGCCCATTGGAACCCTTTTTTGAGTTCTGTTAAAAACTGCATGGGCGGTAACCAGTTTTTGGGTTCTGTTGTTTCATCACCACGGGACCACCATGCAATGGGGAACAATCGCTCCCGTGAAATCCTACGGCCTGCTCTTGCGTCCCCAAATAACAAAATATTCTCACTAAACTTCACACAGATGATCTCTGGCACTGCATTTACCTTTCCACAAAAGATGTTCCAAAGTTCCATCAAAGAATGGCTGAATTTTCACTGCCAATTTTGACCATTACAGTAAGTCAATGCATCATGTTTTCAAGCTCTCGACAACTGTTCTCAGTAGAGGTCAAGGGTCACGAGTGGCAAATGGGATGCCCCACCTGCCTACAGTAGCTGTCTTCATGATACTGTCTTTCATTTCAGTAACAATAGGAAGTGTTTATTACTGGGAATACTGCATTGACTCAAGTGACTACGGTTGTGAAGTGTATCCGCGCGAGGGCTGTGTTTTGAGAGGAATGAACACACAGCCCTGTTTGAGGGCTGGGTAGGCCTAAACCCCTTTTATGTGGCCACAGGTATGACTTTAAAAATGTTTTAATAATTTTGGTTGTGCCCTAACTTACGTAGCAATGTTAGGCCTAGAAATTAAGTTAAAAATAAGACCGGAATGATTCATATGCCTTGAATGCTTTTCCAACACCAAATGGCTCAGGGAAAATAAACCAAAGCCCCATAAAAACAATGTTCCATGTTTTGTGGTCCACTTTCCATTTGATTTTTGGTGTCTCCACTACAATTTCTGGAAGTATATAGGCGTATGCCATATTTTCCAAATTTGACTCATACAGAAAAAGCATTCCTCTTAACTTACAGTATCTTGTAAAAAGTCATCAAGCAATGTTTGAGCTTACATAAAAAAAAAGACCTTTAAAATAAATCCCTTCAGACTGCACTTTATAGAGGCTTTGAATAAAGCTTTTGCCCTCTCCTCCTGAACCCACCTGTAACCTTCGCCAAGTGCATCATCAGTTCAGACTTGGGGTGCAGCAGTAATATTGTAACCCCCCCCCATTTTTCTGTTAGAATCACTTGTCATAATGACTTGGTTTTATACACTATTACGAGATCTTGGTGCCCCTTAGTCAAAGGATTATCTCACTACTGTACATCTACAACTTTAACTAAATTGATTTTGATGTTTTCTGTAGTGTTGTTGTATATAGAAGGGTAAAACCTTCCCATGAGTCTCATGTTGTATTTCCAATAGTTTTATAATTTGTCAACGAAAGTGTGGTCATCCCATTCCCAGACAGTTACAGTTCTCGTAAAGTATAACTTGTTGCTCTTCCCATAATGCACCTCCTTGTGAAATAATATTTTGTCACTTAAGGCCAGGTCCTAGTGAAAGTGAATGGCTGTAATATGTAATCTAAGCATTCTTTGCATTTTGGGGATTGTTGTAGCATCATTTTGTATTTTCAAATTTTGATGTCAATCAAAGAGCAGTGAAAAGCCTCTGGAGTCTTTAAATCAGGACAATTACCCTGTAGAGACTGATGAGGCATATACTTAATGAAGCCCCAAATGGAATAAAATATTGATGAAACATTTGCATCTTAGCCAAGTTGTGTTGAATGTGAAGGAACCAATAAGGCATAACAGGGCTTGATTTTCATGGTTGTCCGATTGTCCGGGACAACTAAACTTCAATATGGACAACCAAAAGTTGAAGGTTGGTTGCCCGATGGACAACCATTTTTCTCTCACAATTAATAACAGCTTGCTTTCATGTGATTGAAGAAATACTGTTGACTGATTAACTCTTTCAACTTTTTCCATCTTACAATTTCAGACTCCAAGTGTGTTTGTCTTGAAAAAATCTTTTTCTTTATTCTTCAGGACCAATAACACATTAGCACAATAACTGTTTTGTACTGTAATTGTGCGACAAATGTTTCGGACAACCAAATTTTCTTTCAGACAACCAAAAATACTGTAAGGTTACAGGTCTAGAAATAACACATAGCTATGCAGGCTGTGGTCTTCAAGTTTTGCCTTTGGTGCCCTCTAAATGGTGTTTTTTCAAGGCCAATTGCCCTGTCTTTCTGTTAAACAACCAGAAAACTGACCAGATAACAGAAAACCCTGTTTTTCCTTTGAGAGCATAAACCCTAAAATCCAACAAAAAATGGTTGTTGCTTTGTGATTTCTTATTTTCAGCATTGGTATTGTCACTTTTTCTCCCTTCCCTCACTCTCTCTCCCTCTCTTCACATGGTCAATGCAGTCATCCTTTTCTTTGTTCATAGCTGGTCTATAAAGCATTTGTATGTCTGAGAATGGATCTTCTGGAAGTGAAAAAAATCCTTAAGAAATGGGAGAAGTCCTTTAGAGATGTTCATGACCGTAGACCTGGACGAGAAGATGTCCAAAATGCCCCAGAAAGAATAAGAGGTATAGTATTCATTCAAAATCAGATTTAAGTTTGAGTCAGGCAGAACCATAACAAGGTCCTTGTTGTACAGTCGTTCAGTCATTTTCATGTGAAATCTGGAAGACACTTGTTCCCAAGTCTCATTCTGAATAAAATTGCTCATTTTTTGTGGACTTGCTGATGATCATATCCATCTTATATCAGATAATACTCGACACCATGTCACAGTATTAATTTAGAGGTGAAGATTTTTGCCCTGTCTAAAACTGATCCTCTTGCAGACACAATCTCACTTTATTGCTTTGGGGTGTGTAAACAAGATCCCCAAAGTGTTATCAAAACACTCTCAGTACAGTACTGTACATTCTGTGTCATTTGATTTACAGTACTCTGCATTATTTGAACTTGCTGTCAATCAAAGAGCTGTGCTAATTGAGAATTTGTGAGAACAAGAGTACTACAAAAATTGTGGTGTGGGGTGAGAGTTGACTGCTTTTAAGAAGCTCAGGGCATTGCACCCATCATATGATAGATGTAAATACTAAACTGTATTAATCTTACCTGGCCATTTTTGCTTGGCATGACAATCTCAAGATAGTGGAACATGAGAGGCCTACTGCAGAACATGAGAATGATCCTGGTGACCAATTAACATCTCACTGGAATCGTTCCACATGTAATTAAATTCATTATTTTGAAATCAGTCAAATAGTTCAATTACAGAAAAGGTACTGCCTGAGAAAGATTGTTACTGTGCTGTCCACATTTGTTGAAACACACTTCACTTTTATAGAAACCAGAGAGGCTTAGTTATTACTGGCATGTGACTGTTTTGTCTTAAAAAACTGTCTCTCTTCCAACTTCCACAAATTGCTCAATTGTATTATGGCTATGTTGCTTTCATTTAGACATCTTTAGACATCTTGATGGTTCTTGACAAGGTGGTTGATAATCACTATGCAGGTTTTTCCCTGAGTCCATTGGTGGATCGCTGGCCTGGGGGAGGGGTTCATTTCCATAAAAATAAGAAATGTCAATAAATTGTTTCTTATTCAAGAAGAGGACACCTTTGCAGCATTGTTTGACTTGCAAGCTTTTGCCCCTCTGAACCCACCTGTACCTTTTTTTTTTTTTTGACCTCTAGATAGTTTGAGGTTTACATTTTTACACATTTGGCCTCTAGAAAATTCATCTCCCTGCACTAGAAATATATTGCCCCCTTCAGTGTCTTGCATTACTACAGGCCTGAATGGCTTGTAAACAGGATAGCTCAAAATAGCAATGATGGACAGTTGGACACTTTCATGTTTGGTTCATAGGTCTGCACTCTGCAGTGCTGAGAGAAAGAACCCTTTTGTTTTTGGTGGAGGTCAAAGGTCCTGTAGATCATCAGAGGTTAAACTGGGAAAACCTCCTTAATGGCTTGTTTCAAGTTCAACACAGTGAGATGAGTACCTTGTTTTGCTAGCTTTAAGTTACAGTACATCTAGTCATTAGTCATGAGAATAAAAAGCAAAAATTCACAAGATTCCCAAGATTGATCAGGAAAAACTAAGGCTTTTAGCATTCTGATTTTTTTTTTTCGGAATGTATCAAAGCTGATTTTTATTTTCTTTGTTCATTTTTTTCTTTTGAGTGAGTCATATGTATTGTTCAAATGTAAATACTTAATATTTGTTGAATTTGGCAAACAGTAGGACTTAAAAGGGATGCCATTCAACTTAAATTGTTTGTTGATGTTTTTTTTACAGATGCTTATCGCTCTTACCATGAACTGAGGAAAAGTTCTAGCCAGGATTCAGAATGTCTGAATAAAGGGAGGAAGAGTACTTCAGAAGAAGAACAAGACAGATCAACACAGGATGACTTTTGGGGAGCTCACCTGAACAAATCTGCCTCACACGAACAAGATGGAGGTAAAGTGAAGAAGAAAGAAGAAAAGGAGGAATCTGCTGTGGAGAGCATTAGTCAAAGGATGAGAAAAAATATGATGAATCTAAAGGTGAAGGAAGTGTCAAGTTTTTGCAGATGTTTAAAAAAATTTTTAAATGAGTTCTTCAGGATCAAACTTGCTTTGCATTCAAATATATTGATATCAAAATTTTCAAGTCCTATAGATGAATGCAATAAGCACTTGTGTTAAGTGACTGTAAGTGACTGTAGGCAGCTGTTAGTGGGTCCATTGGCATTCAACTGTTTTCAGTTATTGTCTACACAAATTTCAAACCCTCATATTCAGTAAAATTGAAGGAATCAGACTACAATTTAGTATATAACCATCCAGGATACAGATAAGGGAGGATATTGAAAGATTAAAAAAGCAATAAAATTTTAAGTGTTATTGTGGAAATGAATGAATATTTATTTATTGAAACCAATCAATTGTGCAAAAGTCAGTTACAATTGGGGCTCATGAATAAATTGAAATTGGCTCATGAATAAATTGAAATTGGCTCATGAATAAATTGAAATTGGCACATGAATAAATTGAAATTGGCTCATGAATAAATTGAAATTGGCTGATTTTTGGTTTTAATGAAAAGAGAAACCTATGCATTCATGATGGTGTGTGTGTGTATGTATGTGTGTATGTGTGTGTGTATGTGTGTGTGTTTGTGACACTTTGCTTGTTTACACAATATCTTGAGAAGGGAAGATCTGACAGTTCTCAAACTTGGTACACAGATACCCCATACTGAGAGGAAGAACCCTATTTATTTTGGTTGAGGTCAAAGGTCATCTGGGCTCACAGGGGGTCAAAAACCAAAATCCTTCTTTACACAATATCTCAAGATAGGAAACTTGGATTCATTTCAAACTTGATATGTTGATGCGTTATGATGTAAGGAAGACCCCTATTGATTTTGATGGAGGTCAAAGGTCATTTGGGGTCAAACCCCGAAATCCTTGTTTACACGATATCTCATGGTAGAAAACTTGGATCAATTTCAAACTTGATATGTTGATGCGTTATAATGTAAGGAAGAACCCTATTCATTTTGGTGGAGGTCAAAGGTCATTTGGGGTCACATGGGGTCAAACCCTGAAATCTATGTTTACACGATATCTCATGGTAGGGAACTTGAAGTAATTTCAAACTTGATATGTTGATGCGTAATGATGTAAGAAAGAACCCTATTAATTTTTGTGGAGGTCAAAGCTCATTTGGGGTCACATGGGGTCAAAACCCAAAATCCTGATTTACACTATATCTCAAAGTATTCAAACGTGATATGTTGATGCGTTATAATGTAAGGAAGAACCCTATTGATTTTGATGGAGGTCAAAGTTCATTTGGGGTCACGTGGGGTCAAACCCTGAAATCCTTGTTCACACGATATCTCATAGTAGGAAACTTGGATCAATTTCAAACTTGATATGTTGATGCGTTATAATGTAAGAAAGAACCCTATTTATTTTGTTGGAGGTCAAAGCTCATTCGGGGCCACATGGGGTCAAACCCTGAAATCCTTGTTTATGTGAAACATCATGGTAGGAAAGTTGGATTCATTTCAAACTTGATATGTTGATGCGTTAGGATGTAAAGAAAAATCCTATATATTTTGGTGAAGGTCAAAGGTCATTTGGGGTCAGAAGGGACAAATCCTGAAAAACTTTTTAACACAATGTCTCAAGGTAGGAAGCTTGGATTGATTTCAAACTTGATATGTTGATGCGTTATGATGTAAGAAAGGACCCTATTAATTTTGGTGGAGGTCAAAGGTCATTTGGGGTCACATGGGGTCAAAACCCCGAAATCCTGGTTTACACTATATCTCGAGGTAGGAAACTTGGATTAATTTCAAACTTGATATGTTGATGCGTTATGATGTAAGGAAGAACCCTATTGATTTTGATGGAGGTCAAGTTGATTTGGGGTCACGAGGGATCAAACCCCGAAATCCTGGTTTACACTATATCTCAAGGTAGGAAACTTTGATTCATTTCAAACTTGATATGTTGATGCGTTATAATGTAAGGAAACACCCAATAAATTTTGTTGGAGGTCAAAGGTCATTTGGGGCCACATGGGGTCAAAACCTGAAATCCTTGTTTATTTGAAACATCATGGTAGGAAAGTTGGATTCATTTCAAACTTGATATGTTGATGCGTTAGGATGTAAAGAAAAATCCTATATATTTGGGTGAGGGTCAAAGGTCATTTGGGGTCAGAAGGGACAAATCCTGAAAAACGTTTTAACACAATGTCTCAAGGTAGGAAGCTTGGATTGATTTCAAACTTGATATGTTGATGCGTTATGATGTAAGGAAGAACCCTATTGATTTTGGCAGAGGTCAAAGGTCATTTGGGGTCTTAGGGGGTCAAACTCAGAAAACCTTGTTTAGGAGAGCTCAAGGTACATAACATGGATGGATTTCATAATTAGTATGTGTATGAGTTATGGTGAGAAGATGGTCTGCATAAGGTTTTTTGTGGAGGTGAAAGGACACAAGGGTCATGACTGGTCAAACTTTGAAAAACTTGTGAAAATGGTATATCTCAAGGTAGGAAACTTGGATGGATTTCCTAATAAGTATGTGGATGTGTTACATTATGGTGAGTTGAAAGTACTGTACCTGTTGTTTTTGGTGGAGGTCAATGGTCATCTGGTATCACCTGGCATCAAACTCTGGAAACCTTGTTTGCACAATATCTTAAGGCACAGTATGAAATTTGGCTTTTTGACTATAGAAATGTTTGGGTTAAAAGAAAAACCAGTTACTTACCGGTGAAGTCAAAGGTCACTTTGGGTCACCAGTTGTTACAAGAAATGTAGCATTTTTATTGAAAAAAGCATGTATGTATCATCGAAACCTCAATGCATTTTTGCATTCTGGTTTTCATTCTTTGCAGGTGTTTAGTGTTACTTCAAAAGAGAAGTACGTGGGGATATGAAGATAACTTGGAACTTAGATGGATGCTTTGATTTCAATTATTGATGGTCAAAAGAACAAAAGGAAAATGCAATAAGAAGTTGTTATGTTTTAGGTTTACATGGAAGTCTTAAACATATTTTCTTATGGGCTTCTCATTGCCAGGATGCAGCTAATTTTAGCTTCAAACTAAATTTCTAATAAGGAAATGTACACCTATTATGTATTGCCTCCATGAAAAGTCTATTGTTGAAACGATGCAATCTCTTTGACCCTTCCAGCAAAAACTTAGATCATATGAAAGTGATGTCGATCACCTTACCCTCATGGTGTAACGTCATGGTGTCAAATTCCCAGCCTTGAACCCTTGACGTCTTTCTTTCTTCCCTTTCTAATCTCATACAAGCCAATCATTCAGCCAACTATTCTGAGCTGACATTGAAAACCCATGAAAATCAGAAAGTCCCAATTTTCCAAATAATATGTTTAAAATATACCACTACTTAAAATGATTAGGAAAAGAGCAAAACTGTAGCTGGGAAAGAATTGGGTCAATTTTGCATACATCCAGTTGTTTCTCACTTATATTGGGATCATTAAGAGTAGAATAGGGACTTGGTTGACCCTCTCCCTTAATTCCACTTTCTTACAAATCTTAGTTTAAATAAAAAGGATTCATTAGAAAATCACATGGTTTTTGTATTGTCAGCCATATATTGTGTCTTCTTATATAATGTGTGTGCTGTAATCATGCATTTGTTGTCAATATGGTACATGCCATTAGTGCACTATGCATGTTCCAGTTTCTCTGATCCCATCGTTTACATGTATGTTATCTTATTTAACATATTGCTGTTTTAAGTTTTAGTGTTCTACCTTTCCTTTCAGAAGTCATCAAGTTTGACGAATTTGAATTCTACAAACAAACCATCACCACAACCTGTAAAGAGTTCAAAAAGTGCAATAAAGGGAGAGCCAGATACCTTTAATAATGGCGACTCTCTGACGGAGAAAAGTAAGGCCACACCAGAAGAAATGCCTTGCAATTTCTTCAACATGTCATCAGGGATTAAGGTAACTTGTGTCACAAAGTCTGCCAGATCAGACAGCAAGGACAGGTTTCATACAAGATTGCTGAAACCATTAAACACACAGAGGTCTGTTGAACCTCATTGGTTGGATGAATGTGCCACTAACATTGAAGATTTTGAGCAACTCAAACAGTGTGTGACTTCAGATGAAAAATTAACTGAAAAATTGATTCATAACAAATTTGATGAAAGTGATATGTACAAGCAAAGAAACGGAAATTTTGACCAGTATTCAAGAGAAGGAGAGATTAGTAGTGTAGTTTCAGAAGTAGGTCATGATGATATGTTGGGGCAAAATGAGTGGAGCAAAGAAAAAGATAGATCTGTTTTAAACAGTAAAGCTAAGAACATACCTCCAGATTCAGAAAATGAGGGCAGTGTAACTTCATCGCATGCTCTGTCCTTGAGATGCAGAACAGAGTCAGGAGCCACTTCCAAAAAATTGCAGGGTAATGGTTCTGTAGCAGGCAAAGAAAATATAGAAGTGAACAGTGATGATGTTAAACTTTCCAATCATAAATTGAGTTCACAGAGTGAGAAAGTTAGTGAAATAGACAAAAGAGAAGCCTTTGCTGAAATAGAAATGACAGAAGATTTATCACCGAACAAAAGGGCCCTTTCATGGGATGAAAATAGTGTTACTTCACTCAATAAGTTGGGGAATGGTGCAATATCTGCCGAAGTATTTGAAGATGTTCATGAATCAGTAGAATTTTGTGAGGAAGCAACGGAATGGGAAGAACCTGAAATTTGGGAAAGTGAAAAGAGGGGAGAAAGTCGTAAAAGAAAACTTTCATGTGCACTGGAAGACCATCCTATCAGCTCTGGTTCCAAGAGAACTTGTCGCAGATCAAATGCTGGCATTTCTTTATTAGATTTAAATGATGAATTTCAATTTGAGGAAGAAACAGCAGTTGGGGGTCAAATAGAAGACCAATCAGATGAAGGAGGAAGTGAAGAGGAGACTGGGAAGGTCACACAGAAGAAAACGAGGACAAAGAAAGTAAATTCTGTATCATCAGAATCAAGGTAATGTGAAATATATACAAGAGACGGCAAAAATGATGCTCTTTACTCTGATTACATATTGTCCATCAGATGGGAGGTTGGTGGGTAATGAGGAGAGGGTCACATTCTGCTAGTTTGGTCATTGTAACTGTATGTTTCAAAAGTACACTTTTGATATTATTTTTTCTCTCATCTTTGGGGAATCCAAGAAAAACGGATTGCTGAAATATAAACTTTGAACTTTTCAAACAGTTTTCATTCACTGTCATATGTAAATCTGAGTATTAACTCAGTATTTAAACTGAGGAAAGACACCACACAAAATTGTAAGTGTTTTTTTTTGTTTTTTTTACAAAACTTTAATAAATGTAGCTGGTGATCAAGGTCATCAGCAAGCTCAGGCTTGGTATTTATTACGTATGCTCCTTTTCTAGGGTGTAATTTTGTATTACATGTTTATTGTGTAAGTGATGTTAACTGTAATCTAGTCTGCCTTCACACATTTTACACAGGAGTATCACATCTGGTAAATCAGGTGGAAGTCTTAACCAAAACTTTGTACGGTTGAACATGAAGAGGAAGACGTATGTACGTAAAGGAGGGAAGATGAAGGGAGAGGCTTACAAACGATTTATGTGGAAACAGAGGATGAAGGGAGGTGGATCAAGTGGTGGCTGGACTAGTGGTGGCAGCAAACTTAAAAATAGAGGTGGGGATACTTGCTTCAAGTGTGGACAGCAGGGCCACTGGGCATCGCAGTGTCAAGGTAATGTTGATCTCAAAAAGGTGAAAGTAAAAATATAAATTTCATGTGTTATAGAGGTTTTACATCTTCACAATTTGGTGGAATTTCCATTCAATTTGGACAGGTATATACCTCTTGAGAATATGAGTTACTAAATTTGTGTTCCTCTGTGAACTTTAGGCAAGTGTGGGGATCTATCACTTCCTCACACTGGTAAGAAATGTTTCTTACCTTGTTTTTTTTTTCAGCCTGTATTGGTATTGACCCAGAAGGTATTAGGAGGGATAGGGCCTCCTCATGGGGAATGTGAAATTTGTAAAACATTATTGCCTTCCATGCAAGCACAATCTGTTAGCATATTAAATAGGGAGACATTTTTAATGAAAGACAAAAGAATGCTCATTAATGTGAGAATATGATGTCATATGTGCTTGCTACAAGTTCTCATATTGTTGAAAATATGACATTTTGAACTGCTTATATCTTCAGAACCACTCATATGATTTCAGCAGAATAATAACAACAAGTACCTCTCTAAAATATCAAAGACTCTTTTATACCAAAGACTCTAAAAATGGAACTTACTGCCGTTGTGTGTAATGCTCTGCATAAGCAATGGAGTAGGTAAAAGGAGCCAGTGAGCCACAATGGGAAAAAAGGCCATGGCCAGCTCGACTTGAACCAATAAGTTGGAAACTGGGCTGTTAAACTCTATCTAAGTAACTAACTCTCTAAAATATCAAAATTTTATGTGACCTTTGATCTTTCTTTAAGATCATGTGGAGGGGGGACATGGCCTTGGCTTATCCCCCTATTTTGCCCCATTTTAGCAATTTTGGCCATAGACATTATGTTTTACAATGTTCAAATATTTTGGTGTGTAGTTTTATTTAACCTCATAAAAAAATCATATTCCTGTCCCTGAAATAAAATTGTATTACATTCTGTTAATCCATCTTTTTTCCAAGTTCACTAGAGGGATGTGTTCATTTGCACAAAAAGTAAAATAGTGCTCAAGTGACTCTGTCACTGTGCTTTATGCACTGCCATTTATATAACTCCATGCTGTATTAATAGATGCAATGCTGCCACTTCTTTTGGCTGCCTTCCTCAGCAGGTACTACATTTCCTCAAGATATTTGTTGAACCAGAGGGACTCATCTCCAAAACCAAACATCCCATGTGCAAATGCATTCTACTCTTTTTTTCCAGAAATAAAAATAATGCCTTGGGCACATTCCTTGAAATTGTGATCAAAGGAGTGTGTTGTGGAAAAGTATGTGGCTGATTCTTCAGGGAAGGGTCTATTAAAAAACAATCCTTTTATACCAGAAAAAAAAAAATAAAAGGAGAAAAAAATTAAAACATTCAAAACAAGTTCAACAAGCTTTGTTCTCTCATATTAAACTCCAGCTGGGTTGGTGATTTTTTTTTTTATTGAAAAAAGATTTAAATCAATGAATAAAATCAATTGATCATGATTTTCTTGATTAGAAATCATAATTTTGATCATGGGTTTCATCAGTTTGATTTAAAGCATTCCAATATATTGTCTGTAATATCATATAAATTCCTCTTTAAGTTTGACCTACATGTCCCTAAGAGGCAAGTTAACATTTTCTTCATGACTCTTTTTTTCCTTAGGAGCTGCAAAGAAGAAGAAAGTCGAGATAGATGAGACCCCTCCTGATGAGAGTGAGATGCAAGCTTTCCCCTCGATTGAAGAAGCAGCCATGAAAGCTGCTGGTATTCATCCTGGTGAGACTTTATTGTGAATTCCAGCAAACACTCAGTAAAGTATACATTGAAATATAAATATAAATGTATCCTAGTAGTATTGTGATCCTCATTTAGTTCTCTACCGTAGTACATGCCTATAAATTTGTTCAAATAGTGGTATGGAACTAAAAATTCATTTTTGGATTTTAAATTAGCTCAGGTACAAGAAATTTCCTGATACTGTCAGAAGTCATGACATTTCACTCTGTTTGCTGTAACCAAGCTTATTATTCATTCTGTTTCATCTGCAGTCTTCAGCATTTTAATACTTTTGTTTGCTGGTGTTTGTAGAATATGCTCTTGGTATTCCCCTCCTTTCATTTCAAATTCAGATGATTAAGGGGTGGATTCAAACCATGCTTGCATTGTATTTGTTACCAAAATTTGAACCATATTTGAACTTTACTTTCTTATCCAGCTTACACTGTAGAGTGCTTTCATTGATTCCACAAGCTCCGCCCCTTTTGACGGCAAAAACTAGAGTAGTATGCTAGCTAGCTGGAAGCAGCTGATGACCTAGACTTCAAGTCCCTCCTGGGTCATACTTTAGACTTTAAAAATGGAACCTTCTGCTGTTGTGCTTGGGCTCAGCATAAGCAATAGAGTAGGGAAAACAAGCCAGTGAGCCACAACTGAAAGAAAGGCTGTGGCCGGATTGACTTGAACCAGTTGGCTGGAAACTGGGCCATAAAACTTCATTTATCTAACTAACTAACTGATGACCCACCACTAACTGTTGCACTGAAACACTGATAATTTTTGCTGTGCAGTGGGTGTGGCTTATCAGTTGTGGTGTTACTTGAAAGCAGCCTATATATGTACTGTACTCAATTGTGTAGAGTGCATCACTTCCATTCTCTTGTATATTTGCTCTATACTCATGTAATTCTTCAAGCTGTCCTCTCTGTGACCTGCTTCCTCTTTTAAAACACCTGTCATCTGTGTATTATGCTGCTTTGTGTGTATGGAGTGCTTCCCCTTACATTACAAGTCCTACCCCTTTAGACAGGCAAAATGATGTATGGTACTAGCTAGTGTAGCTAGCTGAAAAGTAGCTGATGACCTACATGTGACTGTTGCACTAAAACAGTCACATGTAGTTTTGCTATTAGTAAGCATGACCTACCAATTGTGATGTATTGTAACCAAGTGTTGGTGTGATGTTAAATTCCATCTAACTAAACTAACTTTATTTAGTGTAAGTTCTTGATCTTTTCATTTTCTCTTTTGGAACAGATGGTGAGGCAGCAAAGTCATTCAGCATGGATGACATTAAACCACCTGTCTACGATGAACCCCTACCCCCACCAGCAATGGAACCAATATTTACACCTGGACCAAATGGAAAACCTATTGGTAATATTGGTTTCTTACTTTATACAAATTTAGTCTTTGATTCTCAGTTTTGTTTTACTGTCGGTATAAAATGTACATCGTAGGCAAACCATACTTACAAATGACTTCTTTTACCTTGGTTTTGTTAAAAAAAATTTGTCCATCATTTCTGTGTCAGTCTCTATTCTGACTTTTACTTTGTATTTACAACATTTTCTTGGTGAAAGAGACACAATAATCATTCATTTTGTAACTATTCTTTGTGCTGTTAACAAGCCCAGTACTAGGGACATTTTTTTTTGGGGGGGGGGGGGGGCTAATTCACGGTTTACAATCTAAGCAGAGTGCCACCATCGGTTGGCGTGTAGTGTACTGAGAAAATTTATGCCAAAAATGCCTCCCAGATTGCAGGAAATGGCACTTGTCAGGATTTGCTTAACACATCCAGACATTCTTTATTTTGAGATCTCCTGTTCCAAAAACTTAATTGTGCTCTTCCAAAAATAAAGATGAATCAAAATTTTATCTGCTTAAATTGTTGCAGGTTGTGAAAATTGGGGCTCAATTCGTTCATGTTACTTTACAAGGTGTTCTCTCTTTGTATTCTTTGCATTCAAACTCAGTCTTGGCCACTGGGCTGGGGCTGAGGTTATAAAATTTTCCCTCTTGGCAGCAGAAAATGAACTCTTAAACTGTGTTCACACTTGTATGGCAACGGTAACAGCAACATTCTGCTCCATGTAGTACCATGAACAATATTCTAAAAGCTTACACTTGTCTTTGTTACTTATGACTTACATAAATCATTTGTCCAATTCCAGGGGGAAGGGGGCTAGCAAAAATTTGGGGGACTGAAGCCCCCTCATCCCCCTAGCCCCCCCCCAATAATCTGCTTGTACAAACTGCAATGGTCCTTTTGCATATTGTTGCTAGATGTAAGGTTGTTAAATTAATTTGTAATTATTGTTAGGCTAAGGTGACTTGGATATTTTGTAAGTCCAGTACCTGTGGACCTATTAGTTTTGAACTCTGAAGGTCTGAATTCATGACTTCTACCAATGCTGGAAAAAAATGTTTTTCTTTTTTATCTGGGGAATGGTTCAAATTTTTCACAGTTCCTTCAGTATTTGAATGCAGGAAATGGTATATTTCCCTATATTCAATTACCAAAATTTTCCTTTGGATGTACCTCTGATTTCATTAAAACTTGAAAAATATCAGTGAATACGAACTTTCTCCTCTTAAATTGTTTTACATTCTCCCCTCCGATGCCTGGCTTCGCTTATCGACTCAGGGAGAGAATAAAGCATAAATACACCTTAGATAGTCAGCTTTTACATTTGTGTAATTGATAGACAGTACTATATCTTTCCAAAATACACAAAAGAAAGTTATGTAACATTTGTTGTGATAGCTTGCAATGTGGTTTTCTTTTTGAGTTCTTAAGAAGGGTTATTCTGGCTTGTGGACAGGAGTCATAACTCTGAAGCAGATTTTATTCTGTCCAAGCCCAGTCTGTGGGCATGGTACTTGCTGTATTCAGATTCCCAACCTCATATCAGGAGTTTATGGTACAATACAAATGTTTTGAATATCAAGACATTCTTATAGTTTATTTGATGAAAATATCCCAGTGTATCTAATGCTTATCAAATTGACCATGGAAGTTTAGTTAGATCCTTATAGTCCTGATCCTTACAGTGACTGATTTCAGACAAATTTTTCCTTGCTAACATTCAACTCTCTCTCTTTGTTTTTGACCTTATTCTATGAATAGAAACACCAAAAGAGGTCTTCAAAGCATTGAAGAAACTTGGTTTTACATCATTTAGAGTTGGCCAAGAACAGGCAGTTATGAACATTTTATCTGGTAAGTGAAATAATCAATAGATAAATTTAAACTGTAATAGAAATGATTCAAGTCAAGCTTAAATCCACTGACAAGCCTGAAATTATTTGACTTTAATGGAATTTTGTTGGAGGGAAGTGAGGGGTGGGGGGGTAGGTTAAATAAATTAAAATAAAAAAAAACAAAAAAAAAAACTTGTCATCCATACTGCTTCCTTCTTGTACAAATAAATATTGTCCATGGCATTTCTTAAATAATTGTGTCATCCCTCTTCCCTTCAGGTCTCTCCACCCTTTTGATCCTGTCCACTGGGTCTGGTAAATCCCTCTGCTACCAGCTACCAGCCTACATGTATGCACAACAGTCCTCCTGTATCACCCTTGTCATCTCCCCTTTGGTATCCCTCATGGAGGACCAGATTCAGGGCTTGCCAAAATGTCTTAGAGGGGCAAGGTTGCACAGTCACATGACCAAGACCCAGAGAGAGAAAGTGATGAAGGAGATAGAAGATGGCCGTGTAGATGTGTTGTTGATGTCACCGGAGGCATTGGTGTCTGGTGGATGTAGCAACCAACTCAGTTCATCCAAGATGCCCCCTGTGGCATTTGCCTGCATTGATGAGGCTCACTGCCTCTCAGAGTGGAGTCATAACTTTAGACCTTCATACTTGATGCTTTGTAAGGTAAGTTGTATGTTGGTGACAGAGAAAGGCATTTGTTCACTTAAACTGAAGAAGAACTGGATGGCCATGAAGTTCAGGATATCTGGAAGGGGTTCAAATCTTTGAAAAGTCTTTCAGAGACTTTAAAGTGTGACATAATGCCTTTTTGCTTCATGTTCAGCATGTGAGATTGGGATAGGGAGAAAAATGTGAAAATTTTAAGAAACTATTTAGCATCATAATGGCAGGACTGTGTAGTATAATCCCAGGGCTTGATATCGTTTTGGAATAAAGAAATTAAAATTGTTAAAGATTTATGATATTTGTCATGGATAATAAATATCAGAGTAAAACATTGGCACACTGACTGAGTGAAAATCTGGGAAAAAAGGAGGTGAAGAATATTGATTGCATATGGTACTTTGGTGTAAGCCCTATACCTCATAACACATGAAAATGTGAATTGGTATTTCTTTGTGCTTTCTGTCTACCAATAGATCAAAACAATGTGATCACAGATAAAATATTTTAAGCAAGGAAATATGTGGCAAAAAAAAAGACAAATTTCATTCCCCCTAAACTAGAAGACCTTTTTGTATGAAGTCTGCATATTATTTCATTCAAAGTACAAAAAATTATAGGGCTGATATTTAGAGGTAAGTGTTGTGCATTCTCTTAAGAGGGTTCAGTAAGCACAATTTTACTCACTAAAGATGAAAGACAAATGCCAATTATTTTCCCAGTATGATGTCATGAAGCTGTGAAAGTTGACCACCATTCAACTCTGAGCTATCTCTGTGATAGGCCAAGAAGATCAAGGAATAGCTTAAATGGATCTTGTTGTTTTAAAGGGTAAAATCAGTTGCCCCAGTCTTGTGAAACAGTAGCCAGCAGATTCCAGAGATTTCTCCTTAATTCATCATCAAGTATCTTTTGTGAAATTTCAGGACTTGGATATTACATATGTCATGTCAACCAATGAGTTAATTTGCTAAATTTCATGACTTAGAGAGGAAAATATCTTGACTCTCAAGAGCCAATCAAAACACACCACAGACTACTGAACAAATCCATATTAAGGGGACTGCATTTCTTCATTGTTAAAAGGGTGTGAAAATTGGGCCCACAAGCTGGCTATCATATTTGATGTTGTACATTTTCTCCAGGATTACGGGGAGTGCAGTTCTCCATGTGTCATTCAGGGTTCCCACAAGTCCTTCAAAACCTGGAAAGTACTTACATTTTGATGCACCAAAGTTCAGGACTAAAAAGTACTTAAAATTCACAAAAATGGTCTGGGGTCCTGAGAAGTCATAATTTTCTTTTGATTTCACCAAAATTTTTTAGTGTCAGTCAACTTGATAAAAAGTTCAAAGTTCAAGTTTATTTTCAAGTATGGTTCAAATGCAAGTTTGGTTTCCCTTAAGTTGCCTCATATGACAGGCAGGAAATACCCTGGGCACATTCTACAACTCCCAGCCCACAGGGGGCTAAACCCTTCATGACACCATTAAACTCTTCATGACAGCATCAACATAGTTAAAGTTTATGGAGATGGAAAAAGTACAGTCCTATCAAGTAAGAAACATCTTAACTTGTTTTAACGTCCTCTGAAATAAACATTAGGCAGATATACAGAGTTCCTTTGATCAAAAAACTTAAAACTCATCAAAAATGTGGAAAATTATTTCAAGGAATATAAAAATCTTTGAAGTATGGGAAAATTTTGTGAAGTCCTGGGGAAAGAATCATGGAAATTTTTACAAAGTGAAATTCTCTTTCATAATGTAAGATTTTTAAAGAGGAAGTTTCTGGAAATTGTTTAATTTGGTCCTGTCAAAGTAATGAAACTTGACTCCCCAAAGAGTTCAGGTACCCTACGTACTGCACTTTTTGAAGTAGCAGGTAGTATTTACAGCCCTGGTAAGCCTGGTTGGGTCCAACTGGCCCATCAGCAGCAGCAGTAGCAGAAAATCTCTTATATGTAGAGTTACGACCAAGATTTGAAGAGAAAGATTCTGTTATTTAGAATGATATTAGTATGGATCTTTTTTTCTAGGTCTTGAGAAAGCAGTTTGGAGTGAAGTGCATTCTGGGTTTGACTGCCACGGCTACCAAAAGTACAGCAAGGAGTGTGGTGGAACACTTTGATATTAGCAGTGTTTCTGGATCAGTGGTGAGGGGTCCATCAATGCCCTCTAATCTTGTATTGTGTGTTTCTAAGGATGAAGATAAAGAAAGGGTGAGATTTCATTTGGTTATTGCAGAGGTCAGGGGAAATGTTTTCATTCAAGAATTCTCTAAATTTCCCCATTCGAAATGACCTTGTAATTAAGAAAAAGTAATAAATTACAAATAAAAGACAATATATCATTGGGAGCAAAATGTAAAAAACAAAGTCATTGTATCCTGCTGCACCTTTGATAAATCACCATGGTGATATAGAAACAAATGCCTTTTGATATAAAATTATAAAATATCAGTGAAGATAATGGTGTTCAACCTTTCTTATTTTCACAGGCTTTGGTTGATTTATTAAAGAGCGACACATTTTCTGAGCTGGACTCTGTAATAATTTACTGCATTCGGCGAGAGCAGACAGAGAAAGTGGCTTCATTGATAAGGACATGTCTGCAAGACCTACAGCTGCGAGGGTCGGCGATTGCCGAAGAGGGTGATTTGCCTAAGAAGAAGACTGGAAAGAAAAAGGGATTAAAGCGTAAGCATTATTTTATCAATAACATATATCAAGTAATATGAACTATTGGTATTACAAACATGGACATGGATGCAAGCAAGATAATGAATAGTAAAAAGAACATAATTTCACTTAGAATCTCTTCAATGAATGCTTTTTGCTCCTTTTATGTTGGAGCATGCATGAAGTCGGAAGAGGAAGATAGAGCTGAGGTATGAAGAATGTAATAGAGGTGCTACCTGTAATCATGCTAGTAATGTTTCCTTCATTTTAGAGTAAGACCAAGAGATCATATGAAAGTAACTTGTATACTTTAAAAGGCATTATGTGCTGGAAACTCACAGCTATTAACATATTTTAATTTCATTCATTACTTCATGACCAGCTGTTTTGTGACATTTAATGGAAAAAATGATTTGCATATCTTACAGTAAATAGCACTTATTTATTGCATCATTTTGGTTAGTTCAAGCAGTATTTTGGGGCAACTTACCCACCTGATTCTATATCATAATCACAAGTCTGTAGAGGAACAGAGTAATGATTGGGGAGTTTTCAATTTTGTCAAAAGTCTGCTCAAAATTTTATTTTGGAGATTCTATTTGAGTCATTTTGTTGGTTTTAAAAATAGCTGGCTCTTTTGGTCTTTTTGTAATAAGCCAATCATCACAAAGTTTAAATGCCACTATAATTCTCTGAAATTGGCAGTCAATACGTTGAGAAATCAGCAGTGTAGTCTGTTTGTGTATGATTATTCTTTACAAGTATGCAAGGTTGTAGTTTATTCTAAACTGAATATTTGGGAAACATTTCAAATTTTCAGCCTCACTGAAATAACAGAAATGGTTGACTTACAAATCCTGATAAACTTTCACGTACATCTGTTTCTGTGACAGTTATGATTTCACTGCAGGAGTTGAAGTCCATTTACTTTGTAAGTTACATGGATTTTATGACTCAGTTTCTAACTGATTGGTTTAAGTTGGGCCAGCTGTTCAGAGCTGCAACAGCTAAGCCTTTTTGTGTACACAAGCATACATTTCATCAAAAACATACTTGTATGGTGATACTTACAGACAGTTTGATTTTATTGACTACTCTCTCAACATTTTGAACAATGTTTCCACATGTATGAAGGGGTTCAAAATTGTAGCTGCATGTTTCATGCTATGAAAATGTCAATATGCCTACAAGATTTCTCCAAGTAGTCTTGCAAAGCTCAGGAAAGTTGTATAGTGATGGTCAGTAACTTGCACATTCTATGGTTTTAGTCAAGCAAGTTGTGATTATGACACAACTGACTGGGGCTTCTGGACTAAAACCACAGAATGTGCAAGTTACTGACCATCTCTAATACAACATTCCAGAGTTGTGCAGGACTACTCAGGATTGTAGGCTGATGGGCATTTTAATGTCATGTTCGTCTTTCCAAAAAATGTTTATACATTTGAGAGATATTCAGGGACAAATGTATGATTGTATTGTATAGATGAGGCTTTAGGCAGGGTGGTAGCTATAGTAGGTAAATTAGATGGGATTTAACAACACTCCAACATGAATGTGTTATACAGTGTCAATTGGATAAAATAGTAAAAACTTTAAAAGGTGGTCTCAAGTATTTGTCAAGAACGGTGTAAGTCCTTGACCTTTAGTCGCCTTTTACAAAGGTGGTAAATACGAAGGTGGTAAATACTGTGGGCATATTCTTCAACCTTCAGGCGGGGTAGCTACATAAGACTACTGAGTGTTGTATGAGATACTGACAATGTCAAGTATGACTTTCACAGCCAACTTTCATTATGCCCCAATAAGCCTCTTTTCCTCGGACCTGCAGAATCACTGGATATGCAGGTTCAAGCCAGTCCCTGTGAGTAATTGAATTTAATGGCTGGCTTTTTTATCTGTCCTTTGTTGATAACTGATCTTCCTTCTGCAACCTCGCACCTGCGGAACGTGTGTATGCATATATTGAACCCGCATATCCAGCGATTCTGCTGGTCCGAGGACAAGAGGTTTATTGGGGCTTATTAAGGTAATGTGCAACTGAACACAGTGTCATTATGACAGATGTTAGGTTAATAGCCCTATTTTGATGATTTAACAGATAAAAAGCAATACTGGTTTGCACTATGTATTATTGCCTGTATGGTTAAGTGGTTAGTACATCGGACGTGCGGTGAGGAGGTTCAGAGTTTTAATTCTGGCCAGCTAGGTCATACCGAAGACTTTGAAAACTGAACCTTCTGCCATTGTGCTTGGTGCTCGGCATAGGCAATGGAGTAGGTAAAACAAGCCACTCAGCCACAACTGGAAAAAAGGCTGTGGCTGGCTTGACTTAAGCCGTTTGGTTGTAAACTGGGCCAGATCTAACTAACTAACTAACTGCACTATGTGTTGTTAATAGCTTTGTAACAGAAATTCTTTGGAGCAGAGTGAAGGAGAGGAGGTGCGTAGTATTGGGGATATATAACTCATTGCTAGAGATATCAGTGCAGGTCAGTTAAATTGTAATTTACAGTTTGTGATGGTCGGTAAATTGTAATCCCAGCTCAATTACTGACAAGCATAGCTACACTCCTTATTATTGGGCAGCAAATATCCACTTCAGAACTAGTAATGGAGTCACTCAAGCTTATCACACAGTATAGAGTGGCCAACAGCCTGACTTGAAGATAGCTATATCATTAATTCTATGCTATTCTGTGCTACATGTTTCGAAATTTCCAATCATGCTTCTTGTTCTTGGTCAGAGCAAAAATGGGGGCAGTGGTACTGGTATGGGTAGCACCATTATTGAATTGGAAGTAGGTTAGGTTGATATACTAAACTAATGTCAGTGGACCCTACCTCAAGATGGCATGTAGTAATAATATATATGTATATTTATGCAGAAGTGCCACTCCTCCCTAATTCTCAGGGAGGCTCCCTGAAAGCTCAAGGATTTTTGTCCATTCCAGGTAGCAAATATGACAACCTCACTTATTCAAGAAAGTTTTTCCCTCATTATGTTACATATAATTCTAAAAAACCTCCCTGATTCTTATGTGAAACCTCCCTGATTTCTGGATTTAAATGTTGGCATCTCTGTTTATGACTATATTTCAGCTGGACAAAGACCACCAACAAATAGTGCTGAGGCTTACCATGCAGGAATGAGCAATGTGGCAAGGAGAAGAGTACAAAACGCTTTTATGGCTGGCAACCTACGGATTGTTGTTGCTACGGTTGCATTCGGTATGGGTTTGGACAAACAGGATGTTAGAGGAGTGATCCATTACTGTCTGCCTCGCAGCTTTGAGAGCTATGTACAGGAAGTAGGAAGATCAGGTCGTGATGGCAAAAAATCAGTCTGTCATCTTTTTCTTGATTCAAGGGTGAGTGGTAACTTGGATTAAAAAAAATTGTTAATAAGATACCTTCAAATAGAGGAACGCTAATTGTTTGGGGGGATCAAAAGTCATTGTGGGTCACCATTAATCAAAAATCAGAATTCCTCAAGGTAGGATTGCAGCTACAAGGGTCATCAAGGGATTTGAAACAAACAACACTGGGATTTGCTTAACCCTACTCGTGCTAAAATGAGCCCTTCTGTCCCTTACAAATTGACATTATTACCATAAATCAGCGAGGAGTTTACCAGAAAATCTCTTCCACCAATTCTCCACTTGACCTCGAAACAGAATCCACACAAAGTATAACCATACTTCTCATAATAATAACTTGAGAAAAAGACACAGGAGTGCCATTTCCTGCCATCAACAACTATGATTTTACCAAAATTATATGTACATGCTCTGCTGCAGTTGATTGTGGTTCTGTGCTTAGGAAGTTTAATGAGATTTGTGTCCCACACTCAGATTTTTCTTGCAACAACCCTGTCCCAAGAATTCCTAAGATGTTATCTACAGTCACCAAATATCAGGGAACAAAATTAATACCAAATTTTCCTTTGGGCAAGGAATCATGAAGCCTTTGTGCTTTCTGTTAGTACCTTACTTAAGGATTTTTGCTTTGCTGTACCCCAAGTTTTTGTTGCTCTGGTATTTATAAGTTGCCTTCAAGTAAATACTTATCCCAATGTAATTTTATTTTACACCTTGGAGATTCAAGTTAACCTACATTCGTCTACCCAACCCAAACCCTTTCTTTCCATGGGAGTAATAATGGGTCACACCCTCTATTTTGATCCGTTTCTGATATTGTTACAAAAATTCATTTTTTTTACCCTAGCAGTGCAAAGGTTCCAGTGGGGGAGTGTCAATTACACCCTTTAGCAATGTTTGGTAAATGAGTATGTATGCCCTGTTACATTGAGGGTTTATCAAAAATTTCCCCAAACAGAGCATAACATTTTGATTGTTAGCAGGTCTTTCTACAACTGGTCAAACAATGGTTATGCTTGTTGTTGTTTACAGCAGCTGTAAGAACAAGATTGACTCTCAAGGTGCAATGAAGTGTGAGGTGTTTTCACTTTAGTGCAAACATTACATCTATAGATATTTTAAATATGAGTGACTTTTAAGGATATTGATCCCTGTAAGAATCTTGACATGACTATCAGTTTAATGTTATATGAACAATTTCTTACTCCCGGCAAACCTGCAAAAGTTGGAAAATAATCTCCAGGGTCCGGAAAAGTCTTACTCTTTAGGGAAATTGTAAGAAGTCATGGGACTTTGCAGAGAGTCGCTTTGCTCAATTCTCTTTTGTAATATCAGAGTGTGTTCTCACTCATAATATCAAAACTCAACATTGTCTTTCAACTATTTTTTCAAAATGTCAAGAATAAAAGCATTCTCCATGTGGACCTGAAAAAGTCCTGAGAAAGCAGTCATGACAATTGATCCCACAGAGAGTGCAAAAACCTTTTAATGAATTATTTCATTTAAACTATCAAGCCAGCACTTTTATTATTTTGAGGTTGGCAGTATTGTGTGTTTTATAATTATCCTTTCCAATAATTTCCACCACCTGCTATAACTAGTTCAGACAGTGGGAAAAATGCTCCATCTTCATCACCCTTGCAGTGGAAATGGGCATGCATCATCATTTGGAACAAAAAGGAATCCCTTTTTTTCATTTCCCCACAAACATAAGTGCTTCAAATTTATAAGCCATTGGATCAAAATTGCATCATAGTGGCTTCTGCACCATTGTAAACATCTTGTTGGGTAGAGGCTGGAATAAGGGAAGGGTTATCACTTTTAATGACAATTGTCGGAAGAAAGTTGTCCATCAACCCCATTGAATAGCTCCCATTAACTACTAATACTGAAATAGCTTGTTTTATTCCAACATCTGGTGCAGCCCTCAAAGCAAAAGGGTCACATGACGGTATATCTGTCTCATAGTTTATAACTTAACAAGATTTTTGAGTCAGGTATTAATTGAAACTGTTTGATTTCTTTTAGGGTGATGATGTTTGTGAACTAAGGAAACATGTCTATTCTAACTCAGTGGACAGATTTACTATTAAGAAGCTGGTTAGAAGAATCTTTGTTCCTTGTAAATGTCACAAAATACAAAGTTTAAAGGGGGAAGAAAATGCTAGAAGCCCCCAGAAAGACAGGAAAAGGATTTGCCCAGGACATGAACATACCTTACCAGTGGATTTAACAATACAAAGTTTAGATATCAAGGAAGAAGGTATGTGAATCATTTTTTTTATGAAGGTTGTATGAAAACAAGCAACTCTTGGTTACCCTTGGTAATGATTAAAAAAATAAATGGGAAGTTTTCTAAACCATTAAAATTTACCTCAAGTCAGAAAATTAAAAAAAAAGAAACTGTGAACAGCATTAAAAGTGAATTGATACAGTCCAACTCCCATCTTTATAGAACATTCTTGAGCTGAGATATAAAATTTCGAAATTTATTCACTTAAAACAAATTAGTCCATTATGAAATAATTTGTGACTTTCTTGTTGTATGACTCATACTACCTGCTTTGTTTCCCTTTAAAATTAAAAATGTTTTTATGACCTTGAACACTTCATTTTTGCTTCCATAGCATGTTGCCCAGAGACAGCTTAATTAATTACATCAACCCAAAAGAGAAAGAGTGCTACCACACCTTGGTACAAGGTTGCAGTAACTTTCAGAAAAACGAGCATTAAGCAGTACAACAATAACATCACAAATTATTGCACTTTGGACCATTTTAATCTGAGTGTGTAAACTTCAACATTTTGTATCTTGGCACAAGAATGTCTTATGAAAATGAGTGGACTGTTAGAATTCATTTTTCACTCTGTTTAATACATATTTTTGAATTTTTTGACTTGAGGTACACTTTTATAAAGTCTAATTGTTAACATGCAGAAAAGATACCATTACTGAAACAACATGAGTGCTTGAATTACCAACAGCAAAGGGTCAGTTGAATTACCAACAGCAAAGGGTCAGTCAATGGGATGGTGTTTGCTGCCAAGAGCAAGTTGAAGCAAGGTTTTTCTGATAAATTCTCTTTTCTTTCCTTATGGCTGTAGAGTAGGAAATTTCTTCAAACTCTCCTTAGGTTAGCAAAATTATACCAGACCAAAACTAGTATTGTTATCACTATTGACCCATGAAATTTATATACCTTTCATGTAACATAAGAAATCCTGAGATGCATTGCCAAGTAAGCATGAGCATTTTAACAAATTTTCACAAAACACCTGAGTCATGCCTCTGTGGTTGTTTGACAGGTATTGAGACATTACTGTGTTACTTGGAACTTCATCCTAATCAATTGATTAGAGCCCTCCCCAGCACATGGTCATCATGTACCATACACTGTTACGGTGGACCAAGGCAGCTGCATGAGGTGGCCCAGAGGAGTCCTGTGGTAGCAGCAGCTATTGCCAAGGAAAGGTTAAAAGGGAAATCACTGGATGGTATTTCTTCCATTACTTTTGAGGTGGTGGAGGTTGCAAGTAGCATGGGATGGAATCTGTACCCGGTCAGAAGAGAACTCCGTCAGTTGCAATGGAAACAGGAACCAGGCAAAGGTAAAAACTTTTTCATGTATAGAGTGCTTTCACAGGATTTCACAGTTGGTAGGCCACCCCCACTGCCAGGCCAAGATCAACAGTTTTTCACTGCTACAGTCACACATGAGACGTCAGCTGCTTCTCAGCTAGCTACACTAGATGCATACTACACTAGATTTTGCTGTCAAAAGGGACGGGGCTTGTAAGTCAGTGAAAGCATTCTATGGCGACAACATTCCCAACATTTGGAGTATTTCTGGTTTTAAATAATACATCCATCTGTAATTGCATTCCTGGAATTTTCATAGATAGTGGAAGCATTCAGAGGCTATACAAAAAATTGATGTTCAAACCATTTAAAACAATGATAATATGTAAAACTTGAATCAAAATTTGTCAAAAATTGATCAGGGGTAATTTCTATTTACACTTCAATCATGAATAAAGAAGAGAGACATCAGGGAAGGGACTAGATAAGTATGGCTAATGTTATTGTTTATTTTTGCAACCTCCACTTTAAGGACAGTTTTAGCTTTTTTTGAGTGTTTTATTTTGGAAGTTGCAATTGTTTCTTTGAAAACATCAGTATCACTTAAATATGTGATGAGTACTCAAGAGATAATTAATATATGGTTTAAAAGAAGTATCTGTGCAATGCTACACATCATCGTTTTTACATAGGGAATGAGTTCGTCTAGAAACATTCAAACTATGAGAATGTTAGAAGTTAAAACAAGTCCAACAAATTTTTCCTTGCAAAATGGAACTGCCCTGTGAAAGCAGACATTTAATGTGGTTCGTCACAAAAACCTTTAAGCCTGTCTACATGATATTACAACATGTTGAGCTCCTATGAACTTTTGTCATATAAAATGCATGATAATTATCTTCAAAATTTTCATGTAAAGCCTTTAGTACCACATAGTGTTATACTATATTATACTTTAACAATGTTCACATGTAACAATTTAATTCCAATGAAGTTCAAAATTAATATTCTTTTTAGATAAAACTCCCAAAGGTTTATTCACTTTCTAGCAATGGTTCCCTTTCACACTTATAATAAATGTATAAAAGGAAAATTTTGAATAAAATGGCATCCTTAAAAAAAACCTTGGAAAAACTGTTTATTTCCCAGGAAGGGACTAAAATTTCTCACAATTTTTTCATGATTTCAGTGTACATGAAAGGAAAATATAATTCCAATGTGCTTTAAGCTTAAACTTTCCTCTAGGTGCCCATATTTCCCAGGACGGATACTGCCAATGTCCTAAGTTTTTCAACTACTGACAAACGCAATGAAAACTGTCATATGTGATGGGTGTGGATCAATTTCATTGGAAAAACAATTCTCACAATTGTACTCTTGCCCATAAATATCATCTTGGTTAAAAGTGTGGAATGATATTTCAAAAGAATGTATGATCATGTGCAGTAGATAGAGATTATATCCTTGGAAGATACAAAAGCTTCTTGAACTTCTCCTAAAGATGTAAATAAAAATGTCACTCAGTCATTATTCTTTAAATTGGTTTGTTGCTTCTTTCATTTTTGCTTTTATCTTTTCCATGTTTGAAGTATTTTTTATCATTACATAACTTACTCTGTATAGAGACACTTGCTTGTCCTATATATAGTTTACTTCTTCACTCCTTCTCCCAGCACCATCGCTATTTATTCGCTCATATTGATGTGAAAATGAAGTAAAAAAAAAGCAAAGTCTGTCATAATGCAAGAAGTCATTGTAAATTGGTGGCAAAAGTATTTTCTCTTAGCCTTCTCATCACATCATGTTTCCAAATTTTTAGCAAAATATAGCAAATGAACTTTTAGAGCTCAAAGAAAGTACATAGTTAATAGCACGTATTCAAATACAATCATTTTTGCATTTGACAAAATTTCTCAAATCATTTTTTGGAATTCTTGCTTTTCATAGGCTGGCAAAAGACTGGAGTGTTGGTTGAATTTTCAGATCTTGGTTTTCACTTCATCTCTCCTGGTGATCTGTCAGATGATGAGATAGACGAGGTTGTGACCTTTTTAACTGACCACGTGGAAGGTCAAATTAAAAGGGAGTTGTGCCAACTGAAGATGATCTTCACTTCAATGTCCAGGTGAGAGGGACTACTCTAAGCAGGGCTGTAACCGAGAGGTCTGAGAGGGACGGTCTGAGAGGGACTAACCCTCACAAATCCTGACTGTTACCATAAATCAGCTAGGAATATAACACAAAATCTCTTCCAGCAATTCCCACAACCGAAGTAAATTTACCCAAATAAAAAAGCATTGTTCAAGTCTATACATTTCCCACAGAGTTAAACAATTGTGTAGTCATCAAGAAACATAAGTTGTCAAAGTAATTTGTTGAAGAATTGTTGCTAACTTCATATGAAATGATACATGATGTCTTCCATATCATTGAATGAAATAAAATTCATAATTTTGCATGACAGCTGGCAATGAAATGTTTACAAATATATTGTAAAAAAATGCATCTCTTCTTTGGAATAATGATAGTGGGTCACTAATCCTGTTTGCCTGAAGTTAGTTAGTTAGATGGAGTTATATGGCTCAGTTTCCAACCAATTGGTTCAAGTCAAGCCGGCCACAGCCTTTTTTCCAGTTGTGGTTCACTGGCTGGTTTTGCCTACTCCATTGCTTGTACGTAACATCACGCACAACAGCAATTTGATTGAAGCATTAAGATAAGAATTTGGCAGATTAAAGATTTCTCTCCAAAATGAACATTGTCTCAAAGAGTCTGTAGAACATTTTTTTGTCCTTCTCAACAACCCCCTACATGGAACTATTTGAAATTTCTGTGCATTTACTCTAACCAAGAGGTTGTTGTAACATCCTATTAACCAATAACCCAGGGAAGGTACAATAAACCTTTCCAAGTGTTGTAAAAGAACTAAAAGAAGGGTCCAAGGTTGGATCAGGTTTTGATTGGTAGAGGAGTAAGTATTCTAAGCACTGGTGAAATGTGTATTGAAACTGAATTTGTGGTTCTCAAGATATTAACAGGTAAAGTTGTCACTTTTTCAACAAAAAGCAAACTTGAAGCAAGCACATATGACATTATATCCTCACCTTAATTTAGTTTTTTATTTTTCTCAACAATTTGAAATCCATTTCCTCTTCAACATTCCCATGTCATCAGAATATAATTGCATTAGTGGAACTGGGAATTTTCAAATTTTGCTTTCCCCTCAGGGAGGGCCTTTCCCTGTCAACTTCATTGTCAACATAAAAAACTGCAAAAGTAAAAATAGCAAAACATTCATAGAAAAATTGACATGACATCTGCTGCCTTAATTGAAGCTACTTTGAAACACAAATTTAATGACATCATTCACTGATATATGTATGACAAGTAGTCTCCATTACCTACTTTTACCAGATCTGCCAGGTAATAGGTTCAGGCCACCTTATTGAATTGTTGGGCAATGGCCTCTTTTTAACCCAGCAAAGCTTCTCAATGTGTCATGCTTGGGTGACTTTCAATAATACAAGTTTTCAGGATTCAAGATGAGATTCATGTCTAACTAGAAGTAGAGCTGCACAGAGTTATGAGGATCAGTGGGGTTGGAGTTTTTCTTAATTCCAGGAATTCCAGGTGGTGGGCATTTCCTTTAATTTCAAGAAATACATATGTAATTTGAATAGAAGTTTCACCAAATTGTGTAGATATACTTCTTCTTTCACACATGAAAATTATGTTTAAAACTTTCTCCTTCCCTGACAGTTCTTTAGTCTGACCATGAATTCTTAAATTGTTATGTGACTTAAAAAGGGCAATATCAGTGGCCCAAAACTTATTTTGAAGTAACAACTTAATCTCCTAATTTTCTTCTTATTTCTTTTTAAAGTTTCTTTCGTATCATTTCAGGACTGAAATATTGCATATTCAAGGTAAACCAAGCAGTTTCTCTTAGAAATTGTACATTTGAGGGGAAAAAAGTATCATCACATGATTCTCAAGAGCCAATTATGGAACAGGGAAGTCTAACATACTAATTCAAGTTGGGGTGACTGAATTTCACCTTAAATTTTCAGATTTGCTGGAGACTTGATTTGAAGTTTTA
Organism: Holothuria scabra; assembly: GCA_037179385.1. Classification (NCBI taxonomy): domain Eukaryota; kingdom Metazoa; phylum Echinodermata; class Holothuroidea; order Aspidochirotida; family Holothuriidae; genus Holothuria; species Holothuria scabra. Next base: position 39,111,254 of record CM074182.1, on the reverse strand, counting down.
TTTTTGTTTATTTAAGGTTGTCTGAAGAAAGAGCTATAGACTGTGATGCCAGTGAAACATCAAAGGCCAACTTGCAACTAAAAGAAATTTTAAAAGAATATTTTGAAAATTCTGAAAGGCAGAATTTGGCAGACTTGGAGTATCCAGTGTGGGATGACCTGTCTCTAGAGGTAGGAAATTTGATCCTAAAGATTTGTGAAGCTAAATAAATGAGTCTTTGATCCTGGGATCCTGGTAAATGAGTCCTTATTATATATCCTGGGTCCGTGTTATGTATTCTGGAAAATCAGTATCTTTGCAAAATCTTTGTATGTATCACAGAAAGCCATTTAAGAGATTGTAACAGATTTTGAAATAGTAATTTCTTAATAAAATTTTAAATAAAATGAGTTGTATGATTTGCATTAGAGGAGAGGGTTAATATCTGGAGAAAGTCTTACAAAAGGCACTGGTGGCCTTACTGTTTTGTTTAATTATTGTCCCATAGATGTTCATCTAGAATTGGGTTAATACAAGGCTTTAATGCTTTATATGAACCACAAGAAAAACAATGCCATTACGAATAAGGTGGGGGGGGGGGGGGTTGCAACATCCCACCTCCCACAAAAGAAAAACAACATCACTAGTTTGTATTTTAAGTATGGCTGGATATCACAGTCAACATTCTGTATGATTTGTGAATTGGAGGATGTTATTCAAAGGACATTTTACTTTCAACAGGTCATTGCTTTTGAGTTTTTTCAGTTTGTTCTCTCAGCATTTTTGAATATTCAGCAGGACTTGACTAATTATAGTTAAGGGTAGAGGGAGTACTAGTTGCAACAGCTTGGTACTATTGTTCTCATTTCCAGAAACTCAGTAAAAAACTTTCATTTAACAGTAAGATTGACATGACATGATCAAGTCTTTAACTGGTTCTTATGTGTTTATTTATAATGTATTTTGGCATCACAGGGTACAGCAGCCTAAGTCATGCTTCATTGCGACATATAGTACAATAGCAGTATTTAACTGGTCTGTGGCCTGTAATGTGTATAATAATAATGCATGTACAGCTGCTGCACCTTGGATTTTTTTTAACAAGGTGCTTAAATGGTTCTTGGAAAGATGTACCCACCCTTGAAACTCTTTTCTTGTCCTACTCAGCACCTTCAATATACAGAGAGCAGTATCAGAGGGAACATCCGGAACTTTATCAGTATCCATCATGACCGAAACTTTACAGGGAGAGCAATTGCCAGGATATTCCAAGGTATTGCCAGTCCTGTCTACCCTGCTGATGTTTGGGGCAAAGATCGCCGTTTTTGGAGATGCCATCTAGGTGCTGATTTTAATAAACTTGTGGCTCTGGCAAATGAAGAACTTATGAAGATGAGATAGCAAGAGTAATGCAATGAATTTGAAGGTTGGTTAAGAGTGTGAAGGAATGTATAAATGAACATTATGTAATATATTCAGATCAGGGGTTCAAATCTTTGGTCATTAAATTCTCCTAGTGGTTGCCCCCATGATGTGCATCCCATGACAGAGAAAAAGAATCCATTGTTTTATCCAAGATGATATTAATCAGACCCAATTGTGGCAGGTGAAATAGTTTTTTCTACATTAGTTTCATCATATGTAGGATGTAGGATGTGGAATTTTGTGTAATTCTGGCAAGGCCGTAGCCTGTGAGAGAGGGAGCAGCAACCCTCCCTGAGATTTTCAATATTAAGTGCTAGGTGATGGTACTGTTCTATGTAACCTCTTTAGTCTCTGTCCCTGACTGAAATGATTGCCATGTGATTCAGAACTTGATGGACATTTGCGTGATGATCCTAGGTGACCTTGAATTTTGTAGGTGCCTATAGATTATGAAGTACGACATTATTTGTCTTGTAGGTTAACCCAACTCAACAAAGGCAAGTAGTTAACATGGCAACAGCAAAGATTGCTGTTGGAAGAAAAGCCCACCTTACTTTGATCAGGCGTTGATCAAACACCAAATCTCCTGGTTGAAAGACTTCATATTTCAATGGCATTGCTTTTATCCACTTGACCAGAGTGGTCACCTATTGTTTGGCTGATTGCATGCAACCCAATCCTCTTTCCTACAATACATTGCATATTCAGCAAGATTCAAATGCCTCAATTTATCTTTATACAGAAATACATTCATTCTTTCATCACCCCAATTACACTTTATTCTGTGTAAACAAAAATTTTTAATTGGCAAAGCTCTTTAATTGGCATCAGATTGAAAAGAATGAAAAGTAGCTTAATATGTAACATAACATTTACTAAGAATGTTGTGTTTTAGTGTGACCCATGCTTTAGACAGCTGTGGGTAGTGCTAGAGGTAAGTAGGTTAACCCTTTGCCGTTGTTTGGGTCCTTTTGGACCCATGCGGAGAGTTCTGCTGTCACCCATCTTTACTGTTTCACGCAGAGCTCAAAACTCTGAGTAGCTACCCGAAAATTTTGCCACAACAATGAGAGAGACAATAGTTTAAGGTCACGGGGTCAATGGCCTATGGAAGCCGATGCGGGGTGTGCTACGTCAGCTTTTCCGCCCACTCCAGAGGCGCGCAAACATGCCCGATCAGAGCGCAATGGTAAAGGGTTTAGAGAATTAGAACCCTCTGGGGTGATTAATACTGATTCAATAAATGGTCAATAGCCTCCTAGAATAAATAATTGCAATATGTAGATGAAACTACACTGGTTTGGAGGATTCCAGGTCAGCCATTCGGCAATGCTCATGGGCTGACAGGTGGCACAGTATCATGTATGCCTAGAATGGGATAATGCATTAGAGAATATGATTAAAGTATCGATTCTTCTCCAAAATATATTATGTTGGAAGACCAACAAGGTGGTTCTTGGCAACCCTATTAGGTCTTTTTACCTCTGGTCCCTGGACTTCTACTTCTAAAAATCTGTCCAAACTGTTTAGATGCACTCATTATCATGCATAGCCTTTCTAGACACCTTTAAGAGAAAGTATTACAAGAAGGATTTTGTAATTACAGTTCCGGAGTAGCATGTTGTTGTCATTTTATCTGTACAATGTGGGTGTCTTATACATAAGTACTAGGAGTGCACAAGAGCTGTGGTGAAATTGGATAAATTTTTGACTCATTTTGCTTCTTTTTAGGACCAATTCATGGATAGTCACTTTAGAGAGGTTGTTTCAATCATTTTGCTCTGCACTTTGTATGGAGCTGAGCATAAGTAAATGGGCATTGTTTAAAAAAGAAGGGGGAAATTTCCCCCTACGCTTTATTTATTTTGCGGAAGAGTCCAGTTCCATAAGGGCAAGAGCAGTCACCCCAACCTGAAGTAGTGTAGTAGACTATCATATCATGATTGGCTCTTTACCTTGATATGCAATATTGAGAAGAATATTTTAGGTGTTGCTGCAAAATAAGTTTGGGGTGATTGCTCTCAACAACTGGTGTGGTCATCTTTTTCCTGCAGGTAATGTGATAAAAGAATATATTTATGAAGATGAACAACTGTTTGAAATGTTGAATAAAAATGTAACTGCCAAATGCAGCACCTAATGAACTCTTATTATTAGTCTTCTGTATGATCTGACAATGAACTTGAACTTGGAAATAACTTTAATAGGGAATTGGCTTTGGACTTTACCTTGGAAATGCCTTTGAACTTGACCTTGGTTATCACATTAAAAAAAAACACCCAGAAAAAGAAGTGTAATGTAGGAAGGGCCTGCTGGTGCATTCCTGGCCGTATCTCTCCTCCTCCATCCTGGGTAGTGTTGTCCTCGCTTTCCATGGGTGCTTCGCACCTGGCACTCCTTCGCCTTCCTTCTCCCACTGTCTTTTTCCGCTGTCCGCTGGTTTTGAGCCATGGATGTCATCGCCTCTTTGCTCTCGTGCCTGCTGTATCACCACTGCACCGCGGTTGGATCCTCAACTAGAAAAGAGGCTTTTTTTAATTTATACTTGAGATACAGCAACAAGCTGAAAAAGGGCAAAAGGCTACCTTGAGGATTTGATCCACAGACTTTGAAATCAGAGCAGTACCTTGCAGATGGCTAAACCCTCAAGCCATCCTAGCATTTGTAAAAAAGATACTCAGTGTTTATGTTAAACCTTGGAACTGGTAAAATTTGAAAAATTGAAGAATGGAATCATAGTTAGGACATGAGCCAGGACCTTTCTTCCCAACTGGTTGATGACCTACACAGTGAAAATCAAACCAGTGCAAAGTTTTGCCCCCCGATTCCAGATTTCTGACTGTTTAGTGGACGAGTAAGGTAATAGTCCAGCAAGGACTGGCTGCTACTGATATTTTGAAGGTGATTGTGTCAGGTATCAAAGGAGGGCATTAATCAAGTCCAGTGTGATAGCAGAATAAAATATGTGCCAAAATAAGAACCTTCTCTGATTAAACTTTTTTACGCAATGTGGCTGCCTGGGATGTGGGAAGAGAATGGGGCAAGAGGGAAAAAAAAACAAACAAACAAAAAAAAAAACAAAAGAGTTGGAAAACCAAATTATATTATTTCATTCACATCCAATGAAACATGATGGCCACAGCATCTTTGTACAGGGATAATAACTTAAAGATCTTTACACACACATCAACAATATAATGTTATAGTTCCCCACACTGAACCTGGCCCCCCTGTAACTTGCCTGGCCTTTAGAATTTTACCACAGGTCACTCTTGCAACACTATATCTTTTGTTTCTTGTTATGAAATGTTTTCAAATAGATATTTACAAAACTATTTACAGTTGTAGAAACCAGAAGACTCTAAAATAGAAATCCATTTGAATACCTATGGTATTTAAATTAAATTGTACTTCTCACAACATTGTTCCAGGAGTAAAATAAATGACTTGACCATCACATAGATGTGTCAGATAACCATATAAATGATGAAGGAGGTTAAGCTTAACACTTATTTATCACCAAGAACAATACACCATCAGCAAAGAAATCTTTCCATCTTCTTTTTAAAAAATTCCTTGCACACTATGACATACTAGAAGTACCTAAAATTTTTTCAATTTTATTTTTTTTCCTATGCAGCTTAGGGATATATTTCTGCATGTATCCCTAAAATCATTCCATAAATACTTAAAATACAAAAAATGTGCATAAAATAATTGTTGTGTTCAAAACTTGAAAATTTTCATGCTTTGTGTAGGTTTATTTTTCATTGTGCCATAGTCAATTCCTATCAACTTGATTAAATTCTCTCTGTTTGATTCAACTACCAGAGAGCAAAACCAGGAAACTATTACTGTTGCCCTGGCAACCAAAATAACATCCGTTAGCATGTTTCAATGTGATTGTTAGCACCATGTGACCTTTGATATTCTTAGCGAAAAGATGCATAAAACGATACATGTCTGCTATTTAGTGTAAAAAACATGTCAGAAACAAAAAGCCTCTACATCTCCCATCAACAAAACTTAATACAGATGTCACTTTCAAAGGGGGCAGTCAGAATTGCTGGCCCCAAGAAATGACCCTAGGGCAGTCAGAATTGCTGGCCCGAGAAATGACCCTGTAGAATCTATTAAGTAGCACCATTGTGTAAGTTTGTGCAAAAGAAAGAGCATTAGTTCCATTCCCTCCACTCTCCTTGTTTGTATTCTCCTCTTTGAATTTTTCTAGTAATTCCTGTCTGTGATTACATACCTGGCCAACTAGTTTGCAATCAATATTGGAGTTTGCTTTTGATCAGCTTGACATATTGCTTTACAAGAGGTAGTTGGCTATTCAAAACAATAGTTAACTATCTCCATTGAAACAAGGGCATCATTGCTTTGACAATTTGTAAAAATATGTAACATACCAAAGCATTTTAACTGCTTGATTTCACTGTATTTCACCCTAAATAAAATATTTAAAACTGACACACATCCTGCATTCTGAAATCAATAGAAGAACTTGTTATGCTATTTGTTACATATTTTGGCTAAAAATGGCCAATTATGAGAAACCAAGGTAATCATCCAGGCTATGGATGAATAATTAGCAAGTTTGGCAATTCACAGCATGGATACATAACCTGAGCTCACCACACATCTCTGCTCCCTTCTTTTGTATAGTACGTGCATACAACACTATGTATATAAATCATGTGTGTGTTTGGTCCAACTGAACTAACAGGGGTTTCAACCCTACTAAACAGCAGACTGAAATGCAAATTTTCTATACCAAAAAGACAATTTTGATGCAAAATCAGATCTCTCACATTATTGATAGATAAAGCAAGAATGGTTCCATGAAATTTTCAAGCAAACCCAAATTTGGGAACATGTATTGTAAGTGTGGGGTTTGTTTTGTTTATCCCAGTGATTTGGAGGAAGTGCACATATGCAGAGCCCCCCTCCCCCTCCCAAGCTTATAGTTGATATGCCCTACCTGTGATCTAATCATATAGGGGCAGAATACATTCAATTCCTCAACAATCATTCATATTTTTTTTGTGCTTTCAAATTCTTTGTGCTCCTCCAGGGAGGTTCTATTCCAACATTATACTAACATATGAAGTTATTCTTTCAAATTATTCTAATATTTGTTGCATCGGAATCTTTCCCTGACTATTTCACATGACCATTTTCCAATTCCATATTCACATTTAAGTTATTCTTACTTGTTCTCTTTTGTCCCCAACTAGAGATGTCTCACCTGTATCTAATCATCTCCCAATGTTATAATCACATTTGAATTATTTTTAAATTCCTCAATTATTCTTACTTGTATCAAACTTGCACTTTTTTTACATGTACTGACAGTACAGTTATACTCACATTACAGTTATACTCACATTACAGTTATACTCACATTTGAAGATTTTTAAAATTCCTCAATTATTCTTACTTGTATCAAACTTGCATTCTTTTTTTACATGTACTGACAGTACAGTTACACTCACATTACAGTTGTACTCATATTTGAATACATACTTCATATCCTTTTTTACTCACATTGTTAAGTTGCATTCAACTTTGAAGTCTCTCAGTGCTTTATTTATAATCATCCCAACAGTGTGCTCACACCTACTCCCTTCATGCTTCAATGGAGTCATACCACAATTTAAACTGTTATGCCCTGGTATCATATTTTTGGGATGGACTCTTCACTGGTAAAATGAAAAAAATATTGGGGGAAGGGCATGATGAAAATTTCCTCCTTACTTTTTGTTACATCTGCCCTTTCTGCCGGATTCCAACTCATGGCTTCAGGGAGGAAATGATGCTCATTATTGGCACACTTGATTGACAGTTACAGATATATTAAAATACCCATTAAGGTAAAAAAAAAATCAGGGTAAGCTAACAGGCCAGTCAAGCATGTGTTGATTGTTTAGTGTGAATGCAATGAAAGCATAGATCACTCGAGGGCACAGGTCATGTAACAAACTCAGATATCAGTTACACCCCACACTATCTCTGATCTACTGTGTGGCAACACCTGCTAATTTTTTTAGAGCTTACACAAATTCCTCATTAGTTTTTGTTTTCCTTTCTGATGCTGTTCGCATTTGCAATGGCACTTAAATTGAGTAGGTCTAAAAGGTTGCTTTTGTAAGCATAAATGGTAAAAAGTGGATCATTTTCATCATGTGCCTTCTGGTCAATGAAGGTAAGTGACTGTAAATAGTCCATACAACAAAAGCAACTGAGGACTTATACACAACTAATTAAAATTGCAATATCTATTCTTCCTTGCCTTTGTATACTCTTGAAACTCTCCACTGTCTTTCGAACTAACATGTGGCTGAATCTGTATCAACATAAAAGCCACTAATGCATCACAAAACAGTAAAATATAGTCATCCAATAATTCACTTTTAAATAGACAAAAAAACTGTTTGCACAGTCATAATGTTCCGAAATATTGCTTGGGCAGCAGATCATTTTGGCAGAGTGATTTCACAGAAAGCAAAATAAGCCACATTTAAATAAAATTACAGGATGCTGATATATCAGCTCAAAAGTACAAGAAGAAAAGACTATTATGAAAATAAAATAAAAATAATGCAGCATTCGTTCATTGTGATAATTGAAACGTTAAGATATCTTTTAAAAGAGAAGAAAACATGAGAAATTTTTCTGCAAAATATTTTTTTTTCTTTAAATATAAATACTACAACTCTTTTCTTGTTTCCTTGCATGGGATATTAAATGGAAACCCAACTTTTAAAGTTAACAAGATCAAATTTGCACAAATGAATATGTTAGATATTCCTAAAGGATAACATATATATAAATTTTTGCATTTCCTCTAAACTCAGCCTCCCTTATAGGAAACTGTAACTGCTTTGAAATTTTTCATAATCCTTCAAACCAATACTTCATTTATATCATGAAACTATCCAATCAGCCAAGACAGCATAAAATATGGCAGCCAATAAAAATAAATTGCAATTGGTAGCAGCAGTGGGATTTGACAATGTAACTACGTAAACCAATTTTGGTGACATCCACCTGCATTTTTTAAATTGCATAATCACTGTTGATAAAAAACAGTAGTCAAAAACTTTATTTGCAAGTTTCAAGTTTCCATGAGTTTTGCATGAGTCACATGAGTCCTTTACTACTTAATCTGTGTTAATTTAGTGACACTCAAAAAAGTGAAATAAAAAGAAAAGTTTGTGCAGTGCTTGGAAGATTGTGAAGTGTTTGAGTAACCTTAACATTTCTCTGTTGATAAGACTTTTGGTCTGAAATGAAACATTTGCATAGTAAAAATAAATCTTCCGTCTTCATATTCTGACAACATAGAAAACCCAGATATGTTTTCAGACCAAACTGCAATGTTCACAACATGAAAACAACTTCATTAGTACCTTCAAAAAAAGGTCTCCCTTACAAGACTCGATCTTTGACTGATTATCAGGTTGCACACTAACAGGCATCCCACCTGATGCACCAAGACAGACTCAGAACTTTCATGTTACAAACCAGGGACTACAACAAGGTGCCAGCCCGAGTTACCATGGTAACAACATCCACCAATCAAGACATAGGCTCTTTGAAGGAGCAAAACATGTTGTACCTAGCTTCTCTGTTTCAGTCGAGAGATTCTTCCGCACCAAATTTGATCTGAGGCATTGAGGGCTCCTACGATAAGCCCAATGACCTTGAGATGATGGTTCAGAGGTACGATGAAATAGTACTCATACTAGGTGTTAGAGTTTCGACATGAGTGGCAGCATTTTCCTCCATAGAATCTGTGGGCGCACATATTGTAGCTTGGCACCAAATTGCACCAATGGTATTCATCAACACATGGTGTTTCTATGAAATAAAAGAGTAAGCTGAATTAGAAGAATATTATCTGTAACAAAATTTGGTACCATGAAAAATAACCACATTGATCCTTTTCCAAATAGTTATTACAATGGACTGTGGGATAGAATGTTGGTGTACATTGTGGTTTGCTGTGGTAAAATACTATTGACAAAAAACCTATACCACAAACCCTATCCCATCCTGTGAAATTGCTATTTCGAAAAGAGTCTATACAGAATCACAGGCTTTCTCTAAATTGAAGTAAACATTGTGAGAGTCCCAAGTGCAATGAAGATCGCGTGTTTGGTCTAATGGTAAGAGCAACCGCCTCTCACGCAGAAGGCCGGATTTTATTCCCAGTTCGAGTCATACCAAAGATTCTAAAAACAGAACCTACTGCCGTTGTGCGTGGTGCTACACATAAGCAATGGAGTAGGGAAAACAAACCAGTGAGCAACAACTGGAAAAAAAGGCTGTGGCCGGCTCAAAATAAACCAATAGGTTGGAAACTGGGCCGTAAAACTCCATCTAACTAACCCAAGTGCAATGAATGCTTCCCTCATTTTGGGGAGGTAAAACAAACAACTTGCATCTCATAGTTAATTTATTGGGGATAGCCCCTCTACAATACAGTCATGCCCACTTCTCCATTCAAAATCCTTGTTTCCCTCATAATGTTAAAATAAGTCAATCTGTCCTTCAAGTAATTTTTGTTTTCAAACTGTCTTCAGTGACTGCGCACAGAATTTCAGGAATTTCAAAGGATGAAGGTGGCCAAAATCTTACTTGTTTTGATGCAAGGGCTGAAAATATGTATCAGATATTATCTATCCCTATCTACAACTCGACTTCAGACTTGTATATCATGTGTGTAGAGAAACAGTGTAGGGTTCCCCCAAACCCACTCTGTCTGTACGATGTCACTTCCTGGACTGTTTTCCATGTCTTAACAAGAATCCCTCAATATGGACAACAATCAGGTTAAAGGGCAAGAGCAGTCACCACAACTTAAAGTAGTTTAGTAGACTACCCTGTTTCATGATTGGTTCTTGGGAGTCATGTGTCAATATTTCTTCTCCTCCAAAGTGAAATTCAAAAAAAGGTGTTACTGCTTGTATTACCTTAAATATGCAATACTGAAATCCTAAAAATATTATAAAAGATACTTTGAAGAAAAATAAATAAGAGAAAAATTGTGAGATTTAGCTGCCATTTCAAAACAAGTTTGGGGCAACTGGTTTTGCCCTTTAAAATGAAAAATAAGAATTTAGACTCACCTAAATTGCACCTATCTGTTGAACAAATTTGAGTCTGAGCTGGCCTGGTAGCTTCAGAACATTCTACATAAGCACTATTACCGGTCCCGACACACAGAACTGCTCTGGACTGGGTTCCTCCACCACAACTCACAGAACACTGAGTGAAAAAGGGGAAAATGCTTGTTCATATAACAAGTTGCATTCGCTAAAGATTGACTGTGATTACAATGCTAAATTTTTATGTAAGGAATGGAAGATACTCATTCTGATTCTCATCTTCTTTGACCAACTTACTTGTTGCTCCTAAAAGGCAGTACTTGCATTAAGGAGCATAAATGCAGGATTCGCATATCTGCTCTCCAAATTCCCTCCCGCCAAAAAAAATAAATGAAACAAGGGGAGAATTCTCATTCCTTTTGGAAATAAAAGTTGGGTCAGAGAAGCCCTTGCAAAGTCAAATTCTGCTCCACTCTATACAAAACTTGGGGCAAACTAATTGTTTTCATCTCATTTGAATAAAAACATTCTACAAAGTGACCATTCATGTGATTTATCTTGTAATGGACAATAAAAAAACATCAATTATATCACAGCTCTTATGTATCTGTCACTATAAATGTTGAAAGAGGAACTACATGATGCATTCTCTCCGAACAGCACTGAGTTTGCACTTTCCGCTTGCCTTCACAAAAATGTCTAATCAAGCATTATGCTATCAGTTGAATGATTGGATTTAATCAGCCCACAGTTCACTTGGCAATGAGTGAGCAGCTTTGTTGCACAGTTTGCCAAAGAACAGTCCTTTGTCTCAGTGAGAACAAAATCTGATAAGAGATTAGCTGGTGTGGCCAGGTGAATGGGATCAAAACGCTACTATCTAGAACTGTGGTGTTTGACTCGGTATTGTTTACGTCAAAAGACCGTCGCTCAGCTGTTTCTACTAGAGAACTCCATATCGGGCTAAACACGGCACAACATTGCACAGATGCAACAGCAATAAACCCTAAACTATGTGCCCTTTGCACATCATATCCAGAGTAGGAAGCAATCCCTGTTTCTCAAATCTTGCCAAAATATGAGCACCATGGGAATTGCCCATCCCTGGCTGATTCAATTCTTAGTGCAAACACAGCTTAAATGACCCATCTTCAGGGGTTTCCTAACCCCTGCAAGTGTGCGATCATTAGCCCCGTTTTGAAAAAGAACAAGCCTTGAAAACATCTTTTGTTAACTATAGACCTAAAAGTAACCTATCATATATTTCAAAGTTAGCAGAGAAATCAGTTGTAGAACAAATTATGGTTCATACGAACATCTATGGATTACTTCTTGTCAGTCTGCTTATCCACCACCATTCCATGGCACTGAGACAGCATTTGTTAAAGTTTTTTCTGACATTTTGCAGAACATGTAAAAAAAACATGTCACTTTTTTGCTGATGTTGATTTTAGTGCTGCCTTTGATACTTTGGACCATACTATCCTCCTTAACACTTTAGCTAACAACTTTGGCATTAGTGGGGAGGCTGCTGCCTAGCTTCATTCCTATCTTCCAGAACCGTACGCAACATATGACAATAAATGATTCTTTTTCTAGAAATTTCAACTTCAAATGTGGTGTCTGGCAGGGCTCCTGTTCAGGCCAAGTCTAATTTATTCTCTATATCATTAAGCTTTTTAACATCCTGTCCTCCCACTTCCAACGGGTCCACACGTTTGCCGATGACACACAGCTTTACTTATCGTTTAAACCCGATGACAACTTTCAGAAACTGATGCTATCAATATACTATGCAGAATTTTATTTCTGACATTTGAAACTGGTTAGTAAAGAATAAAGCTTAAGATTAACTACAGTAGGACAGAGTTCCTAATTATTGGTTCCCAAAAGATGCTTTCAAAGATTTCTGCTAATTCTATTTTAGTTGGTAATACGATGATAAATGCTGTAACCTAAGTCCGTTATCTTGGTGTATGGTTTGATAAGACTTTTCAGTTTGATACTCATGTTAGTAAAATTTGTAGTAAGGCATTTGTCCAGCTGTTCAAAATTAGACAAGTCAGGAGGATGCTGTCTGAGGATGCTTGCAAGACTATGCTTCATGCTTCCGTGTCCTGTCATCTTGAATATTGTAACTTTCCATTGTCTGGGCTTCGGGACAATCTTATTACCAAATTACAAAGAGTTCAAAATGTCATGCCAAGATTTGTCATTCTCACCCCAAGTTCTGTCACATTTCACCAATTTTGCATGATCTCCATTGGCTACTGTTTTCTTACGGAACTTCCTGTTCTGTTGGTTTCTTGAGTTCTTAACGGTATGGCACTGGTTTATTTACCCAGTCAGAGGCAGGGTTTAAAATACCAGCTTTGCTCTGACTCCACAATTCACTTCATTGTTCTTCAATTTAATACCTCTTTTGTTTACTGACTTTTCCAGGGCCTTTTGAGAAATATCCCTTTTTCTTTGGCTTGGCAAATCAAATTTCACTTTTTCCTGACTTTTCAGGACCTGTAAAAACCCTGTTGTCATTTATTGCCAAAAGATATATCCTTGTGAGGAGACAAAGCTGTTATGTGTAATCAGAACAATCTCTCTGCATGCTGACTAATGTGAGCTATTTTTGCATCTTTTTAACATGATACCAATCAAAAGCAGTCACCAATCAAGAATTTTGATAACCCCCTAAAAAATTATATTCCCTCTGGGGTCAACAAATTTACTTGGAGTGACAACTTGCTGTCTGTCCTTGAACAAAACTTGACTCAAAACATTCATTGAAACATACCTCTCCCCATTCACCTGCGGTCCACTGACCACGCTCTCTCTGGACTCTGCATGCCCCATTGTTACATGTCTTTGTTGTTGACAAGTCTGGACGCTGTAAATGAGAGCACTGACCCTCGGGTAATTCTCTGTACTGTCCATGATTGTCTACATGACTGCACTTGATCACTCGAGTCCGTTTCCCTGGGCCACATGTTTGAGAACACTGTTAACGAAAGCACAATCAAAACTAAGTGTCATTAGTAAGGCCATCATTTCAAAATATTCAACTTTTTCAAAAGTTTCATGATAAACCCTGCTGCTTCATCTAGGCAACTTGAGGAGTCAATAACCATGTTGCAATTGGAAATGGGGTCATAACACCCCATCCCCTGACCCCACATTACAACCTCCTCCTGGGGTGTTTAGGCTTTCATCCAGTTATTAAATCACTTCTGTAGTGTTTTCTTATGGCTAAAATGAAATGTAAGAACTTTAAATCAAAATATAAAAAAATTAATTTGATAGGTTGGGTTTGGAAGAATTAGGACTGTGGCAACATAATGTGCCTGATAGAAGGACAGCAATAACAAGTCTTGGCAGAGACTATGGGTTGCAAAAAAAAATGACCTCAAAAATTTTAGGTTCCTTTTGAAGCATTTTTGCTTCTCCTTGATGGGTAAACAAGCCAACAAACCATTTAAGTAAATGGTTACTGTCATGGATGACATGCACAGCTAAGTCTGTACAGCTCCATGACCAAAATTTCTGCAGAGAGGCAGGCTTGACTTGTACCAAAGGGAAAGCCAAGCTTCCTTCTATGCCCTGGCCTGCTAAATTACTGGGGTGAACAAGAAAATTTCTGGCTGTGTTTACTTACACTGCCCCATGCAGAAATGAACCATTGGACATTAAGTGGACATGTCATCTCCATACAGGGTATTCTGTTTTTAGGTTTGACCATACTTGTACATTCACTTTCTTCTTTCCTCCTATGTTGTCCACCTGGGTTGAGACTCTCGCAGGTGACATCTCTCTCCCTGAATCCATCTCCACAAGTTCTGGAGCACTGTTTAACACAAATGAACAAAGAAGAAAATGCACTTAAAAACATGAAAGCTGAAATGGTGAGATAACAGACTTGGTCTACTCTTCTCTTAGTGATTGAAAATTACAAAATGAACAAGTACAATGTCCTGTTTTCATACATAATAACCAGTAATGCAATTATCACCAATTCTTGGAAGAATAATTACAAAAAACAAGTTAAGGTAAATTTACCCTAAATTTGCAATCATCTCCCCATTTTGCTATTGTGCAATGCATCACAGGACTGAAATGGGATTTAAATTTTTCAAGGGAGAAAGACTTTCCATTGTTGTGCACCCTCCCCACCTCTCACTCCATGGCTCTACTTGCACCTAAAAATTAAAAAAATCCAGAAAAGTAAGTTTTTCCTCCAATTTTTTACAGTGTTTTTCCAATCATCGGAAATAAAATGTTGAAAAGGGAGAAAAATGAACCCAATGAAATGATTAAACCAACCTCTGACCAAGATCCAGTGTACCATTGTGCTGGGCAATCCTGTGAATTACAAGACTGCCACCTCTTTGGTTTGAGTGCAGTACAGTGCTTGTTTTTGACTGTCTTGTTGTGTCCATTTGCCATGGTCCTTACACAGAATACTGATCTTTTCTGCAAGCCTCCCCCACACTCTTGGTTACATGCTCTCCACTGACCTCTGACCCACCTGTGGAAACACATGACATGAACAATAAATTACAATGAAGTCCTGATCATATCGGTATGTAATGCCAAGTTCACTCTTCATTGAAGGCAACGCGCTCTTGATGCTTCTATTGTGATAGGAATTTCCTTCACTAGGTTGCCTTGAAAAAGACCTGCTCTGGTGAATGGGTGGGTTAGTTATGGTTTTACAGCCCAGTTTCGAACCTTTTGGTGCAAGTCAAGCCAGCCACAACCTTTTTTCCATTGTGGCTTGCTGGCTTCTAAATGGGTGACACAGACCTTTTATGGAGTACTTGAATTTCATGGAAAGGAACATAAACTTCAGTGAAATAAGAATTGGTTAGCTAGATAGGGTTTTCATTTGATCTTTAAAGAAATTATTAGCAATGACATTTTTTATTTTATAGAACTTCCCCCTCATTGCATCCCATCCCTTGCTTCATTGAGAAATGATACTTGGAAGAATGTGTTTTGCCCTTCATGCTTTTTACATAATCACTCCACCACAATGAGAGCCTCTTCAATTCAATTTTTGTCTGTCATAAAAAGAAATTGCACCCACAAGAAATAATTGTGCCTATATTCTGCAAAGCCCGAGTCTCAAAACAATTGAAAGAAACAGTTCAACTTACCTAAAGGTAAAGTTACCATTCACACTGTGAGTCAATCATATCAACATCACAAACAATACAAATATAACAATTCATATGTTATTGAAAACAACACTGCTATATTTTTCAAACAAGATTCATGATCTCTTTGTTCAACTGCAAACAGTGTTGAAAGTTAAATGTTTATAATTGTGACAAAGGGAGTGTATGAGGAATGTAGAATCCCCGAAACTTTGCCAACCTGGATTTTTACAAGCTCCCATGCTTACCTCCTGTTTACAAGTCAATGAACTTCAAACCAGGCATTATGCTCTGATGTTCAAATGTTCATAAAAAGAAAGCCTCGAAGAAGGCTAAAACTGTTTCATGTAAGTGAATTTATTAAAGAACGGTGTTTGCAAGAATTGCAATGTTTTAAAACCGCACGTATTTATACTACCGGAAGACTTCAATTAACAGTTAGCTTTCAAAACGACTGAACAGTGATCAGCATTTCTGCGAATCCGAATCGGCCTCCGTGAGGAGTCACCGTGCCATTTTAAGTTTGGTGTCTATGTTTATAATATCTTTGCCCAGGTACCTCTGCAGTGCCCTCTGTGGCTAGGGGCAAACCAAGTGTTATGCTATTTTTCAATAATAGAAAACTTTAACCACTGCTAAATGCACCCACAGAATCATGGGAACTGGGGAGTACCATGTTACAAACAGTAGCATTGATGTGAACACTTCATTATTTCTACTCCCAGTTCCCATGGTTCCTTGGGTGCATTTAACAATGATAAAAGTCTTCAATTGTATACATATGTTAAAATGTGGTAAGGACCAGCAAAAGAGACCAATATGAGTAGACTACAGTTAGACAGCCTAACACAAACAAATAAGTTACACAAAGTAAAAACTGTACCTGGCTGGACAATTCACATGACCGCATGGGCGTGCCCTCTCTCTAGGCATGTCATCTCTTGGACAGAGGGTATCATCAACTCTTGTGAAATTGTCTTGAACACATTCCACAATGATCTTCTTTATACCTAAACATTAACAGATGTAATTTAAAATAAATTCAATGACATGAGACTATGGAGGACAATTAACTTTTGTAAAAACATTTCAGAAATATGTTTCACAGAAAGACCCCTGAAATAAGAAATAATACATAATTATGAGAAAGATTGTCATCAACATTAACCGAATTTTTATGATGTTTCTTCAGAACTAAAAACATGTTTTCCATTCTAAACATTTGGTTGCAAATTTCGCTATTTTATTGGTTACATGTTCTTAAACATATTGTGGGCATCACTACTTTACCAAAACACACTTAAGAAAAATCTTTAAGATGAGGTCCATGTGCTAGACACAAATTCCTACTCCTCTCCTCACAATATTATACTCATTATGACACACTCAATGATGACAGTAACCAGCTGAGTGGAAAGGGTGTTTGATTGGTGGGTTTAAATATGGCCTCCCCTATAGACAGGATGCCTAGTAAAGCTTGTGATGGGTATGAAACATTTTATTAGTCTTTACACCTAACCATCTCCCAGCAACACCCCGTTCCCAACCCACACTAAACAGCCCACCTCACCCCAGTCATGTTTACATCTAGGCTACATACATCCCTGTAGCAGTTCAAAGTGTGTATACAAAAGGCACATATACATACCCCCACCACAAGAAACAGAACATGGAGTGACAGTGATGTTCCATGTATACACAGGCTGAGGAGGGGGGACATGAGCAACTGGTTGTGGCCTTTGCAAGGTATATTCATATTCGATGCCTGGGTTTGACTCCCGGAGCAGAATCTGAAAATATAAAAACAAACAAAAGTGATTTCTGTCTCAGCATCTTTAGCATGTCCATCAGGATTCCAGATAGGTTGTTGTGGCTGTTGATTTGAAAAATTTGATAAATGTTGTCATAGGGGAGGGACTGTCACTCTCCTTGAAGAAAATCTGTTATCTTTTAGAGGATCATAAATTAAAAACAATGCAACCTTTGGAAACTTTTTCACCTTGCTATAATTTTGCTGAATTTTTTTTAATTGATGTAGTTATTTTTTCTTTAGTTTTTCCATTTCCCATGATTACAAAAGTATAAGTGCTTTGAACATGATCAAAATAGCATGTTTTCAGCAATGGTTCAGTGTAGTTGCAGAAGCAGAAAATCTGTGCCCCATGGGACAACATATTCTTGAGTGTAGGGGCAAATACAATATCCTGGGAGGCCCCAACTAGCACTGCTCATCATTGATAGCCCTTGATGACCATGCAAATAAACCATACAATCATATAACCCTTACCATAACAGATAAAACCAAGAATTGAAATAATTCACTTATAACATTCAGATAGTTCTCATTTTAAATGAGGGAGGGAGAATTAGTGAGGGGATGCAAAAAACATAGAATTATTAATGAATTGATTCTCAAAAGGCAAACCTCCAGGGTTTTCTCTATGATCTCATACTAAGCACTAGAACTGGTTGTCCAGCTAAAATTATCATTAAAAGCAGATAAACAAATAGCCAGCCACAGTGAAACAGGAGAGAGAGAGGGGGAATTTGCGTCTTCGGATTTTGTCCTTGTTCCCACTTCTCTCCACCCCCTCCCTGAGGTAGGTAAGGATTTAGGTTTACTTGGGAAAAAAATGAATAATATAGCCTACCTCTCCTGAGACTTAATATTTAATCCAGAGATATGCTAAAAACTCAGAGCTTCTAAGAGTTTTGTCCCCTGCACCCCCAACAACAGTAGTGGACACTTTTGGCTTGGTTTCACGCTACCCCAAAAATTGTTGACCCCAAAAATAACCCCCACCTACCCACCCCAACCCCCCACTCCCATTTTGACATTCTGGCACTGCCACTGCAAATAGCTATACAGACTTTGATAAGTCAATATTAGTTATCAGACATTGAATATTTTTTTCTCCCTCTTACTCCCTTCATTATCCCTGTCTTTGAGGAGATGTACTTACATCTTT